>KB672490.1:11216784-11296922 GCA_000349145.1 Anopheles dirus
CCGTTACCCATCCACAAACACCAACAATAGAAGCAATAAGCCAGAAAAACACCACAACTTTACCCGGATAGTCACACCATCCAGCACAACCGAGTAAGCCCGGGATAAGGCCAAATTACAGGGAGGAAATGCCCTGAGAACAAAAATGTCGGTCAGTGCATTTAGGCACTGACAATACGGCCACTAAGGCCGTCATACTAAATAATAAATAAATAAAAACTTAAAAAGCTTTTCTATATTAGTATAAATTGTTGTTACACCCTTTTAATACAACAGATAAAGTGTAAAGGTCATTGGTTTCCAGTTTTACACTGTTTTATTCACGGACAATATGGTTATTTTTTACGGAAGATTCGGAAGGTTAGGAAGATTTACAAAAAAGTATTCGAGCAATGTTGATGCCGACTGGTGGCGATGAACAGACTGACAGCTGTCAAAATCCCAATTGGGACGACCGTTGGACAAATCGCACAGTGGGCTGGTCACACAGGAGCTTGCAAACGTATAAGTAATGACGATATAAAATTATCTTTATTTTGAAGTAACATAGGAACAAAATATGTTCAATATAAGTGGTATTCGAAAGGAATGTATTCAATCAGAAGGTAGCTACATTTTAAACGTTGATGTAATATAGTTTGTCTCACTTTTAAATAGAACTGCGCCATCCCATACTTAACAAATGAAACCCCACTGGTAACGGACGAAATTCTCGGGTTTACCTTCATAATCCTATTAAACCCCGCTCGCTCTGGAATGCTCAACAGCGAACCGTTGTCCAATAATGTTCACGGCACGGCGGTTGTAATAAGAGCGGCCGTCGTAGCGCACCGACTTACCCGCACGTGGCAACCAGCTAGACACACTCATTCCGAATGTCACTTCAATTTACGCAAGCATCCAATTCCACGGGAAACAGATTAAACTACTTCACCCCGAAGGCTTACGAGTGTGGTGTGTAGCCACCCGGCCACTTCCACGCTGTCTGAAGGAGGCGACGCGGTACACAATTGCACATCCCTCAGCCATCGCGGTGGATGAACACATTCCGTGCGAGTCGTGCGAACCCACGCCGCTTGTAATGTCTTGCTAGTAATGGTCTCAACGGTGCCATTACGCTGCATATATGAATGACATAGTACGGAACGATGCAATATTACTTTTACGGTGCCCGGCTCGAGCACACGGGCACGAGATGCAAGCGTGGAGCGTGCGGATGGGGGAAAAAAGTAATATGTTTGACCGGGAGGGAGGGGGCGCACTGGAAAATGAAAAACGCTCTTACCCCGCGGCTGTGGCTGATGTACAAATTCATCACAAAATCATCGCCGCATAGTTGCCCAGTTGATTACGGGCGGCGACCGGTGCACATACGCGCGCGTTGGATTTGGCTCGCCCGCAAAACGTGGCGCTCTCGTGTCAGCGTTGATTGTTGTCACCGGCGCTTACGGGTTTTGCGGTTGGCTTTTCCGGGGTTTTTGCGAGGGCCGGGGGACCGCATGCATATGGTTTCAAAGCAGCAAAGTCACAGCATCGCAGCTGCTATCGGCAGGTGGAACGCTCCACGTACTCGTACCGGCCAGAAGGATGAAGCGGGAGCATTGACATGGGAAAAAAGCGTTGGCTAGTGAGTGGAGGGTTTGTCACGCATCCGGAAGGGATATTTGCGTCCGTGCGTTACAAATTGTGTGCCACGTGACTGTCCCACGTGTAATATTGCACAGCTGGAGATGTGAAAGAAATGTTCTCACACCGAGGTTTGTAACGCTTGCAGATCTCTTTACGGCAACTTCGAATAGCTGTGAGGAGTGGCATAATAATTATTAAGATCATGTCGATTCTTAAACGTTCTGAGAAATATTTGTGTGCTGTTTTCGATCTAGTTAACAAAATTTGCTTTTGTAAATACCGTTTCAAAGCAGACTATCACAGTATTGCACTCAACTGGAAAACAAATCGTTTCAAATAAGAATGAAAACATGAATTTTTGATTGATTGAGATTTTCCTATGAAATTTTGGTTGTATTTTACGAAAACATTTCTCAGAATATTTTACCTATACCGACACTTAATTTGCAGCGAATTATCTTCCGTACCAAGAAGGACGGATACCACAATGTGCTCCCAAGCCACTTCTGCCTCTGCCCAACGCTCCGGCTCCAAATCGGTGATCCGTTGGAAGCCTCAAAAACAGACCTTGCCCTCCTGCGTAAGCTGCTTTTGGGTAGATGCTGCGGATGCTGTTTAGCTTATCGCTTCTGGGGATTTGCTGGAGTTTCCCCCTACAAAAATAACTTCAGCGAATAGGCTCATGTTGACCTTTTCTACGAATAACAAAAAAATGTTCCGACTTCGGCAACGATTACATGTGGTAGATCGGTGCGTAGGTAAGGGTGGTTACCAATAGTTGAAGACACTCGGTAGCCACCCGGAAGACTTGCCGGTGTTTCAAAAGGCGAAGCTTCGTTTTTCTTTTACACATGTTGAATTGTTCTTCAGAGTTGGCTGGTTTGGTCAAAGTGTGTTGCTGTTACATTCGATGAATCCGTTTTGTAGGATTATGGTGAACAATTGTTATCTTTAAAAAGTCCGATAAGTGTTGTGTATGCATTCAGCAATGCGATTCAGTTGATCGTAAGGGCGTTTTGTTTAAGGTTATCAAAAAAATCATTTCCTTCTGGCAGTAAAGCAGCTTACTTGTAGTATCGACATCGATCGTATTGATGAGAAAAAACAACTTTACCCACTATGCAACTATACCCCCCAAAAGTAAGTCATTGCAGTCCCACATTTTGCGGTTGCAATGGGTTCAACAGTTTCGCTAGAAAAATGATCCCTCGCCTGCAATCACTCTTGCAGGGGTGAAAGCATTTGGAACATATTTTAAAGATTCATTCCGATCCGACCGAATGATACATGTTCCGATGCGGATTAGCACGTTACACGCATTGCATTGCAGTGGAAAGTAACGCGGCAGAAGGAAGCGAACGAAAAGTCGCAGTGGATGGTAGAACGGGCATCTGCATCTGCCAAAACCAATGGGAGGAGCACTGTTCTAGTAGCGGAAAGCGAAGTGGATCATGCCGGTGGTTCCACTTTACGACATTGTTGCTGGTGCTGAATAGAGTGCGACCCGATTCCGCACTACAGTGCGCTATAAATATTCATGACAGGTTGCGGAAGGAAGGCAGGAGACATGCAAAAAGAAAGAAACGAAATTGGACAGATCTTCTTTATGCGGTGAAATGTATGCTTGCTTGTACGGAGCGGAATCCAGTGCTCCATTTTGCTCTCGGTCAAGGTGAACAGACGACTGTGGCCGTGAGTGAGTTTTGCGGAATTTGTGGCAAAGTCTAGCAGCTCTGCAAGGGTAATTATGCACTGTTTCAACAATACAATGGCTTTAACGAAACTGGATTGCTTTCTCGGTGCTATGGCGTGAAGAAGCAAATCCTTGCCAACGTACCAGCAAAATGCAAATGCACAGTGTTTACTCTACAAAGTAATCCGACCGTAATCCAAGGCGCCTGAAACAAAAATATTTACAGATATCGATGTGATTGGAAGCCACCGCACCGCGTTTGGGGTGGGGTTGTGGTTTATGCCGTTTCTTTTCGGTTTTATCATTACCGTTCTATTTTCGCAACCATTTGCTAAACTTCTCGTCACCAGTGCCCGTGTGAGCCCGTACGGGTATGTACGGTATCTTTCGCATCTGGCACAACATTTCTGGCGACTCGCTCGCGCGCTTTCTTACTACCGCCGTGCGCTTTATTATTCATCGTAATCGGATATTGCAAATATTTACGCATTCTCCCGCGAGAACCAGACAGTGGAAATATGATTGGCGTTTTCGCGAGTGCGCTCGAAGCCCGGGGAAGGCGAAACGCTAAGCATGTCCGCTGTGTTTCTTGCCGAGCGCGGGAGGAAAAAGCACCACACTCTTTGCCGGCGCTGGCGCTGGTTGGTTGCTGATGAAAATTTATTCACATTGTTCATTCTACTTCGGTGCGTTGGCGCCATTTCTTGGTTTGATGCCGCGCGGAATAATACCGATCGCGTGGTGTTCTTTATTTGTCCTGCTTTTGTTGCGATGTTTGCCTGAAAGCTACGGATGCAGCGATCGAAATTTTTCGCTTGTGCGGGTACGATGCAGGATTTCATGCTATGTTGAGCGGGTCTGTTCTTTCTCTGCTGAGCAAACAGTGACGGTTCGATGGGTTGATAATATATAATAGTGGGATTTTACTGGATCGCGGGAATGTCAGTGTATCGAGGCAAATTTTCCGACCGATTTTCCATTTATATTGAAGCACAACGAAAAACTTTAATAATATTTTTTTGAAGTAGGAATGATTGCGAGATCTTTCTTCCAATTTTTTAAGGACTTTCGAACTTTATTCAACACTGTAATCGGATTTGAAATCAAAATAATGTCCTCGTCGCGTAATGTGGACGGCAAAGACAACGACGAGAGTTCCTTTTTTTACTTTCTATTGCTTTCTTCGTTTTCTGCACTGACAGTGGGTAAGAAACGAGAATCAAGTTACTCTTGGACAGCGAAGTTTGCACTACGAATTCGATTGACAAGGTGTTTAAAGAGTTTAAAATCGTGCAAAGTTTCGCAAAGATTCGTTTCTTTGTAACAAACCACCAGGCGTCTCCATGCTGCTTTACTTCTAAATGGAGACGCCTGGTTGTTTGTACACCTAAGATAGTGAGGAGGAAAATACTTTGCACGAAAAATAATTCAACTGTGCAACTTGAGGGCACTGAACAGATAATCACTCTTCCAAAGATTATTCGTTGCTTTGGTTGGAAATGTATAAGCAACTACATGCATACAACCAAAAGACATATTTCGCCACACCACAACATGAACCATTCTTCCGTCGTTTATCGAGCAAACAGTTCAATTGCAAAAGGTGTTATTAATGTACCCTTTTTTTACTACGCTCCAAAGGAGCGCAAATGGGAACGCAAATAAATGCAAACCATCAACAAAAGCACAAGCGTCGCTTCCGATGCATAATAGCATCCAACAATTTTGTACACTGTCATGCGAGAAAAATTGCACTGCACAACCCTCCTACCCGGGGCGTTGAGACGCTCGAGAAAACACAACCTTATTTGCATTCCTCGGTCGGGGCGCTCCGGGTCTTCACGCCGGAATGGTTGGCAGGCACGAAACGAAAGAAATAAATATATCACTCCTGGCCTGGCATTCTCAATCCCGATGCTGGCGCGAGCGATTACAGCGCTCAAGCGATGGCAGCTCGTTCGGTCGGTTGGCCCTGTGGCATGTTGTAATTTCCGCGCCGCGCGGTGTAAGACGCTCGCGGCTCACGAGTGGTGCAATAATGCCGGTGCCGCAGAAGCGCACACGGAATGGCACACATCGCACGTCAGCCTGGAAATAGCGCGTCGCAAACGGGCAGAACGAGACGAACGAAGCAGCCGCTCAATTAATCATCTTTTGCTTTTGATGAAAATTGCAATCATTGCTGTATTCCGCGTGCCGGTGCATCGCGGTGCATCCGTGTCCACAAGGTTGAGCGTTAAGGCGAGCGCGTGCATTGCATAATGTGTCGGAATCGTTGTGGAATGACTTTTTTCCTGACGGATACCTTCTCTCTCGAGCGTGACGTGTTTGAAAGCGATGCAAAAGAGCACAGGGAAAACATTTTGAACCCACACCGAGTGGTTTGTCTATTTTAACTTGGTTTTAAAATACAAAATCATGTCACATGATAATATTAATTTTAAAACTAGCTTCACATCGCATATTCAACCACTGTTTGAAGCATTCAATACGGGCAGCGCTTTCGAAACTCTCGCTCTCATTCAGAACAATCTGAACCAAACATCAACACATTCGCGGCAAGGGAGAAAAAAACGTACAGCACGGCGAAAGCTTCCTTTCTGCACACCCACGGAAAACGGAAGGAAGCAACCGGCAGAACAAACATGCAACGTCAATTTTCTTAATGTGTGAGAACGTGATTCTGCCGCACTCTCGATAATGGATTCGCGAAGTTGACGGAGCCTTCCTTTCATCGACGCCCGTGCCCGTGCCCGAAGCTCGGTTCGATACGTCGAATACGCCTCCTTCCCCCACAGGCATATGCTTGGTGGGGTGGCCTTGGTGTGGATGCCTGTTTGGTTTGCCCGAGTTCAACGTACCGAGAGTTAATTAAAAATGAATCGAGATGGAGTTTTATGTTTTGTTTACCAAGGAGGAGGGGGGGCAGTGCTTTTCCTCGCGGCTTGTGTAGGAGGATACGGCACGGTTGTTGTCTTGTTTTGTGTCGATGAATTGCTTCAAGTATCCATCCTCAAGGACAGAGCGTGCGCCAGGCTTAGGCCGGAGTTTCGGTATGACTACACTAAAATCATTTCCAGCAAGTAAACATTCCACAAATTACAGCACAATCACAAAGCATGATAATAGTTCGTTGAAAACAATTGACACGTTATAAAGGATGCTTATTCTGACAGACTGGAACTCGTTGGAAAACATATTTTAACGGTATAATAAGCGAACAGACATTTTAACTTTATGCAAAATTTGGTTTCGTAGAAAAGAAAGAATGAAAACAGCCAATGATACAACTCACATTCATTATCTTTGGATGAATTCGTTTCATGTGAAGCCTCTCTTTTCACAGATCGTTTTAAGCGTTAATTGATTTCAAGAATCGGTGAATTGCTTCAAAAGTATCAATCGAAACGCAATTGCTTCATAATGTGAATGCGTATTTATTGTTTGATTGGGAAATCATGCTCGGGTTCATAAATGATACAATTTTGTTCTAATAAAATGTAAGAAAGGTTCAAAACTTTAAGACAAGAATGATAGATTTAACAAATGTAGATTTGAAGCCATATGTTTCGGTTTTTACATGCATACATGAACCTATAAGATCACATTCTAAATCTGCCTTTGAACGACTTCTATCATGCTTTTATGTTGTTTTTCGTTACCACTCTTTTTGCATTTAATGGCATTATTTATAAAATAAATAAATTCATACAACAGTGAGCTTAAAGTAAATACTGCTCAGCTCCGAAGCGGTGCAACTTTTTGACCGATTGTTGGTTATCTTCCCCAACCGGCCAAAAATGTTATCACAACCCTCCCATTAGTGCCCGCCCTGTTTCGAAGCGTTATCGTTAAGCGGCGAGGCGAATAAAACTTTTTCCACCGTGTAGCACGCTGCTGAGATGCTGCTCGCCTAAAAATAGCCCACGCCAGAGGCAACCGGGCCAGCAAAATTAGCAACTAAATCGGTCCGACCGGCCGGAGCGCCCCCGCAGGAGCGCTGTCGGAATCGTTCGGTGCTTTCGGTGTTTCCGGCAAAGAGTTGTAGACTTTTGCGCAACATTCCGGTCGTCATCGGCCAGGAAGCGGTGCTGGTATGGCTGAAGCCATGTTAGCGTCACTTTCTTCGCCCTCGGTCCAGGCGAGAGCGAAAAAAAACAACCTCCAACTTGCCATAAAAGGCAAGCACTAAGTGTCGTAGAATGGGTAGAAACAAATTTCCACCCGCCATGCTTTATGTGCTCGGCTCTCGCTTTTCCGGAGCGCTTGTTTCGTTTGCCGACCTCGTGGGGTAGGTTTTTTTTCTCTCCCCTCCGGAACACGCTTCCGACACGCCAACGTCAGCGCGGGCTTCGCAAGTGCAAGAAGTGCAAATTCGAGACTGTGGGAGCAACTTTCTCCCGCAAGCGCACGGGCCCATTCATATGTATTCATTTGAATAATTTAAGACAATCGGCTGCTCGGGAACGCTCGGCTGCCGAACCGGGCGAACCCGGAAAAGGTGAATGTGTTTATAAATTTATTTGAGGGCGGGTGTTTGTGAGTTTTTGCGCTTTCGTGCCAAACAGTGAACCTCGCCAACGACAGGAAGCTGACCGGGAACCGGGGGGGTGGGTTGAAAAAGAAAAGAAAAAGATTGCTCCCGGAGGCGACTGAAAGCCTTCCAACGGGAAGCGCCGGCTTGAGCACCGGCGGCTCCATTATGCTTCCAGCATCGTCTTGTCTTATTATGCTTGAGCAATTCGGACGTTTCCGGATGCGCGCATACGGCTACCTGCTCCTGCTTCTTGCCGCGAAACACAAAAAAGCCCACGAAAATGGGCAAAGGGAGAGTTCAATGAGCGTGGAGCCTGCGTGGTTGCCTGCACGAAATTCATCCCACCACATCCTGCCGGGACGGCACAAAACGCACAAAAGAGTTTCCACCCCGCAACCTTTGGGGGGTGGCAGTGATCGTGCCGTGGCCGGTCAGGGAGAGCTGGGCGTGTTTCTTTTCCGGTTGTTGCTGTTGTTTGCTGCTGTTGTATGCACCGCTTTTCCGGGCGAATGGACACGCGGGGAAGAATATTAATCGTGGCACCATTTTTCTTCGTGCCGTGACAGCTCACCCCGCTTCGGGAAGAAGTTGCCGCTTTCACAGCGAACCGGAAATACATCCTGCAAACTGTTGGCTCGTGCAGCTCGCACTTCCAGCCACCCAGCACCGGGGGACAACCGGTCAACCAGAGTCGGTGAGCAGTTTGCATCAAAAATCGCATTAAAATTCAACGAAACTCAACAACTTCCTTCCCGGCACTCTCTCTCTCAGCGCTGCCCGCTATGTCCGCGACGAGAGTTTGTACACGGCGCTGCCCTGCGCATACTGGGCCGTGGTGCGTGGTCCTGCGGTGCGCACGTGTCTCCATCGCGCGCTGGACAAACAGCGGGCAAAGTTGCACCTCCGCACACAGGAACGCACACAGATCCGGAAGAGAAGAAGCACCAGCCGGGTTCCATGATTTATGGGTGTTTTAAAGAGTGCTGTTTGCGCTTTCTTCTCGCCCCGTGCCAGGGCCGTCCATCCGTGTGAGCTTCTGCTCATTTTGTGTGCCGGTTTCCCCCCCTATTCCGTTTTGCGGCAAACATCCGCAAGCGCATATCCGTACGGGAAACATTTATTTTACATTTCACGGAGGGGGCGATGGGGCGTTCAACGAAACTTCAAAGGCGAACCGGGTTCGATCCGTGCTGCACCCGCATACGGACGGTGGCATCGCTAAGCTGCAATTGCACTCACTTAGCGAGCGAGGGAGTGTTTGTGAGCAGCGCTGTTCATATGGCCGCCACAGAGCGCGGCACTTTGCCGATCCGCTGCGCCCGATACCGTTAGCGTAACTTCGCCCATCTCACAGCTCGCGGGGGGTGGCTAACTTTGGTTAGCATATTTATCTGCTCACGGCGGGCGCAATTCACACCGACAGCATTTACATTGCAAACTAGACGAGCTGTTGCTTTGGTGAAACAAAAATCTTCGGCCAACTGCAGGAGTCCGCAGCAACTGGACTGTTTTGCAATGCAAAGTTAGATCCGCGTATCAAACGATGAAGCTTAGATGTGGGGCAAAGTATAGTTATTCTGGATCTCGTTCGATCGGTAGATAGTTGCTTAAGGAAGAGGTCAGGATGTTGTTTAAATTAAGTCCGTGAAAAGAAAGGAATAACACAACAGCTACTCCACCAGGAGAAGCTACTTCTTCTTTGACCTTTGACCACTTGTATAGTGTTTCTTCCAGAAAGGTCTACCCAGTGTTTAAGGCACCAACTCTTGATGATGGCGATGATAATCCATCTGCGATACATAAAATCATCAAGGTGTTCTGCAAAGTCGAGCAAGAGAAAGAGTTAGTCGAAAAAGCGCTCCAGACTTCAGTCTTTTCAACATCCATCGTGTTATTAGAACTCGATAAGAATTGAATCATAATATTATCAACGGTAATGAAGAAGACCACAAAACTATTTGGAAATCTTAAGTGGTTCCCAACAGGCTCATTACAATTGTAACGCGGATGGAAAATCGTTGTGCTCAGTTACGTTTAAGTTATGATAGGCTTTACGACAACGAAAATTAAACATCCCTGAGACATTTTGTATCTCTCTCTCTCTCTCTCTCTCTCTCTCTGAAAATAACACGTTCGAGCACGACAGCATGATAAAGAGCTTCTCTTTGCTTTGAGTTAGTCCCGCACAAGATTTATCTTAAATTTCGATGTAGCACGTACCGAACACAGTGTCGTCGCAGGCACGATTAATAAACATGGCTGCCCATCGCGCCACCAGCCAATCAACCTGATCGAGCGAAACATGCACACGCGCGCTGAACACCGCACATTCGCAATCAAGTTATGTTTCAATTTCCTTTCAGCATCATTTGCAATGCTCATCGCGGTGGCGCGCGATATCGAGTGGAGCCGGGGCACTTCGGGAACGCAACGGGTGGGAAGACCGATCAATCTCCTGTCGCCGAAGGTTATGTCGGACTGCGGGCGGGCTGCGCACTCATCTATCGCGCGGCCGTGATTCGCACACACCGGGCGGAGGGACACATAAATTGATGCCAGTTGATGTGACCGGGGACGGCGAGCACCTGTTACGTATGCATTAATATGATAATACGAGCGGTTTCTTCCGGCAAATGGGCGGACAGATGGCGGTCGATTGGGTGCAGGGTGCGTGTCGGGAGGGAGAGAGAATTTATCTTTGTTCGCAGAATAATCGCCTAATACCTGGTAGTAATACATCGATTTGTTGATGCGCGAGGCGAATATTTATCTACCTCTTATTATTGTGTTCGCAGAAATGCAATTCAATCTAGTTATTTATTCGCTTCGGTTTCCGTGAACATCACTACACAAGCTTCCACGTTGTTAGCCGTCTCGGCCCACCGTGGCGCTGATTTTGCAATCTCTTCGCTAGTGAAGAAACTCATAACGCTAACCGTTGTTTATCAGCGTCAATAATTGCTTTTTCAATAATAAACGAACATTCTCGGCATCGGTCTCGGTGCGACGGTGGCGCCCTCCAGGATGCCGGAATGCCTGTAACTACTAGTCTCACTGCACTGCGCCCATAGCTTCACCTTCACGTGTCTGTGCTTCCCCGTTGCGAGGTGGAGAAGATTTCTGCTATCAAAGCGAATATCCTCCCAGCCGCTCGCTTCCAGCTGGATCACGGCTGGATAGCGATAGCGATAGGGCGCGCGCGCGCGTGGGAAGCAAGTTAAGCATGAAGACGGATGATGGTGTACGAAAAATAAGCGGTGCCTGAAAACGTGACGAGGAACAAAAACACACTTTTCGCCACACCGCATCGTCGGAGCGATGATCCATGGTTCATCGAATGTACGGCGAGCGAGAGTCTACACGAAGCGCTTCCTGTCTGCAGCCACGTTTCTTCGGTTTCTTCTTCACGGCGCTAAATGGTGGCCCGGAGAGTCTAGAGATCCCACCAGGCCAGCTACCGATATACCTGCTGGCCACCCCCGGGGGGGTGGGTGAGTACACTCACCTGCATGCAGTCCCTTTCGCATTACAATTTCGCTTCCATCTCGGGCACGTTTTTGTGCGAGCTGTGTTTTTTTTGTCGTTGCTCCTTCCTCCCATGAAAGATGGGGCGAGATAAAAAATAACGCAAAAGCCACAGGGAAGAATAAAGAGAGACCGGCGGTTGGCGGCCAGACACCCGAGATTGGTCACTGATGCAGCTGAGCGCTTTATGGAGCGCCACCGAAAAGCTGACGTGAAGATGAATAAGTAATTCGCATTGTCACAATGGTGGAGTGCCTCCAGGTGGGGAGGCTCCGAACGGCGCTGTTCCCGGTGTTAGAAGCACACACACACACACACACACTCAGCCGTGTGTGCGGGACACCAAGATTAGCCAATGTGGACGACCGCACATCGCGGGTTTGGCCGGGGAAAGGTAATCTGATTTCGGTGCCAGTGCAGCGCACGTTCCTGGTGGACGAAAGGTGGGCTTAATTTGATGGCGGAGAGTGGCTCAGTGGTCCCGTGTTCTTTTTCACTTCACGTGTCCACGGTGCACACAACGGCGCACGCTTTAATCTGTCCCCGATGGCGAGGATGGAGATTAGAGAAATAATGCATACATTATGCTCTCGGGGAGGGATATCATGTTTTGGTATGTGCCGCTTGCTCAATTTCGACCGGAGCTGGTCGAATGACTTATTGTGTCTTGCATTCATCTAGAAAAAGGTTCAAAAAGGAAACATAAAAAACTTGTTCAAATTTTGAACATCCCGAATATTGCCTAGTTGTGCTATCCGTCAAGAGATGGCGCCACTAGAAGAAGAGAAATTTTATCGGTATTAGCTTTTTAAATATTTAATTTTATTTTTAAGAGATAAAAACTAAAGAACTTCTAACATACACATACAAATGAAGATAAAATGGTATAGTTCCTTCAAAAGATAATCTCTAGAGCACGAAATTTAGGAATTCAGGAATAGTCTAACTTACAATTCTAAAATAGCTCAAAGTAGCTCAGTTTGAACAAAAGTAGCTAAGAAACAAACAATGGATTTGTTTAATTACAACCTTCGAAGATCATGACAATGCTCCAAAATGTAAGTCAACATGACTACAAAATTTTCAGGTTAAAGAACCAATTCCAAGGGATAAACAGCAGACGAAGTTTGAAAGGTTTTAACCAGAAAACACAAGGATTACACCTTAAAATAGTAATTATAATCTTTGTACTTCGTTCGATGATGAAAAAGATGCCAATAGGTACCCGGTAGCAGGTACCGAAACCCTTTTTCATAATGAACGCCCAGCAGCAGCAACAGCAGCATCAGCAGCACCTTCCGAAAACCATTCCATCCGCCCATAAGTCAACCCTGCGCATCTATTATCGCAAATGAGCAACGGTGAAAGGTTATCTAAAAATCATGCGGCAAACGACAATCTCCCCGGCCTGGTGGCTGGTGGTGATGGTACGCATTATTGCAAATTAAACCCATGTTACAGATCCGGTCCGGGTGTGGACCGATAGCGCTGCGGTGTGCGTTCCACGTCCCACGCACGCACGCCCATGCTGATCGACACGTTCTGATCGAACGAAGAAAATCGGCACCCCGAAATGGCGCAGCGGGCAGCGCAAAAAGCAGCATCCGAAATTCAATTTCAACTCTTCACGACCGCTGCCGCGTTGATCGAGGCGCAACAGGAGCGCAGACAGAGCCTGCGAGGCGTTGCTGTTTGCTGTCGGTGAAAGTTCAATCGCACACCGGAGCGCACAAGAAAGTAGCAGACAGCCCATCCCGGCCAGGCGGGTGAAAGTTTTGCAAGCCCCGTTATCGGCACTGGGCCCAAAAACGCGCGGCACGGGATCGTGGTGGCGTGTTCGATTCCGAGGCCGGTGTGCACGGGCGAGTTCCTGCCGGCGGTGGCTTTAACGCCGTGAGGCTGTTCTCGTGATTGAATTGGAAGCGAAGCGACGCCGGCAATTACTTTACGCCGGCAAGAATCGCTCCACAGACTGGCGGCACGGTCGGAGAACGGCGAGAAAACGACCGACAAGGGAAGAACGGGGCCTTTTTCACCAAATTTTCACAACATCCACCAGCCATGGGGTGGCGCGGGTGGCAATCACTTACCGAATTTCCATATTTCGTGCGGCGAAAATAGGATCGGCGTAATTATTTGGGCTCGGTGAAAGCTTGTTCGATCTTTGCGTCCAATCTCGGGACATAATAAGATGAGAGATTAAGCCGCCGCTGCCGGAATCGGGTGTTTGTGTTGCACGGCGAACCGATTATTTCGAGGAGGTTACATTAAACAACTGGACGAGAGGAACAGGAAAGCACTTTTCAGTGTCTAATTTAAAATTCAACGAAGTTTTTGAGCAGCAAGCTTCCAGTTCAAGAATGGAATGGAAAAAGGAAACGAGATTTAATTTTTATTTTTAAGTTATGATTTGAAATTCATTTAAAGCGTGGATAAAAATTAACACACAAAACGTATGGTGGTGTGCACAGGAAATCAGCCTGTGGGTGCTCGAAACACCGCAATTGAAGCATAATCGCAATTTTCCAACAAATTTACCTCAAACCCGATCCCGGCCTGGCAAATGGTGCGTGGAGCGAAAGTTTTGCCAACATTTGTTTACCTTTCCTGCGAGGTACGGCGCGTACGGTGCGTCTAATAATACACTCGCAGCACCGTTGCAGCACCGGCATGCCGCTCGCCGGCAATGGGAAAAGCCAGTCGTGCGCTCGAAACACACGCCCGAACCGTACGAATGTCGAACTTCCGCTTTTCGTGATAAAATCGCTGCTCCGGCGTCGCAAACGGCGACGAACGTGCCGCGCCCACACGCTGAAAGCAGGTGAAAATGTGTGCCGGGCTTGGGAGGAAAGACGGTTCCTCGAGTCACGGGCTAGTGGGGCGAACACGTACGCAACCCCTACCACAACGACGGGCAAGTACGCTGCACCCGACGAATATCAAGTGCGTGAATGGCGGCGAAAGCGAACGGAGCTTAAGGTAAGGCATAATCGTTCGGCAACATTAACCGGATTATGCGAATGTCTTTTGGTGTATCACGATTCTTGAGATGATTTTGTGTGTGTGTGTGCGTGTGTGTGTGTGTGTGTGTGTGTGTGTGTGTGTGTGTGTGTGTGTGTGTGTGTGTGTGTGTGTGTATTTTTTTCGTTGTTGCTGCTTCCACTCCGCCTGATTCCAATCACGCGTTTTGCGCTTCATTGTGTTCGTGCTCGCGCGAGTGGGACAAAGTTTCTCCCCCTCCCAAGTTCTTTCCGGGAGATGCCTGGAATCTGTAATCACGCAAAAGATAGACATGCGCCGCGTTTGGGAGAGAGTGTTGCTTATGATTGAGCTAATTGAGTGTGTCGTGCGGGAAAGTTCTGAATGTGTTAAATAATTAGTACGGTCCAGTGGGTAATCAGGAGTAAGACGCAATTCGATCGGTTCGATAAGAAAATCCCAATAATGGTTGCAGGTACGTGATAGAAACGCCTTGAGGCGTTTATTGTATTACTGCCATTTCAAACTTGTCCATTGAATTCGGACTGCTGTTTATGTATGAATCAAGCTCTCAAGGCATGCTTTTTTGTTCTTAAATCATGTTATAGGTTATATATTAACGAAAGTATTTTGTTCCATTCGGTTCCGATGATAGTTGATTAAGAGATTGAATCAAATTTAACGTGAAATAGATAATTTTCAAACGATTAGCACTAAAAATGCCCTTGCGGTTCTATTGAAACGCGATGATATTAATTAAATTGATTATAGCTATCGATATCGTTTAATTTACCTATTTCGATCAAATAAAATCCAGGAATTTAATTATCCATTTGTTCGCATTGCAATGCTTCATATTTTGATTGGTATTTATGACGTTCTGCATTTATCATCACACGCATTTCATACAAAACCGACTGTATTTGCTTTATTATTCTCTTCGAGTGAACATTGTTTATACGCATTGTTAGGATAGTATTGAAATAATTATAAATGCGTAATTACAGTTTAAAAAATAGTATTTCGGTGATGATATAATGTGTCATTCTCACAACACACAATACAACCAAAAATGCATGTGTTTTAATCAACGTTTGGATGGAAAAAAACAAGTTTCGTAAAACTCATTCCCATAAAGCTCATTTTCAATTAAAGCCGAACGATATAATCGTTCATCCTCGTGCATGTAAATCCTACCCAAGCGTAACATCACTTCGAAACACACACACATAACAACACAGCGGGAAAGCATAAACCAACTCCAATCGGAGGAATGTAATTACGAAGAGATTAGAAAGATTTTAAGGTTCGAGCGATCCTTCTCGGAGGATGCCGGCTCCACCGGCTTATGAAGAAATCACCGGACCGGCGCTGTGTAAGTAAATGTCTGCCACGACGGGAAAGCGCACGCTGGCCGGGTTTGCAGCGTTCGCTTCCGCAGCGCCCGGCCCGGCCCGAAATGGTTATAAATTCATGAAACTCATAAACCTTCATATCCGCCACTAATTTTACGCTTCTGCAATCATTTTCACTTCATCTCGGGCATCTTCATCCGTCGGACTTAGCAACAGCAGCAGCAGCAGCAGCAGCAGCCGGGCCCGGAAGATGGGCCCCTTTTGATGAACAAGACTGGCACGGCCGGGCGTGTAGCGTTACTATTTACTTGCTCGAAAAGCTCATGTCTCAAAAGTCACAAGTGCTACAAATCACTGTAGACACAATTTCCTCCGTCTAGCCCCGCCGTGTGCGGGGCTGTGGAATGCTTTCACCGTGATCGAATACACACACACCCAGGGAGAAGAGGACTCCAGTGTCTTACTTATGAGGTTCCCGGTTTCCTGGGCGCCGTGCGGTGGAGCCGGTGCTTTATGAAAATTTTCATTTCATTTCACCATCCCCACGAGCATCTACACCGGTAGCATATGTCGGTGTGTTTACTCCGGCGAAAAGTTTTCCCCCGGCAGGACGTTCCGGAGCTAGGAATGGGTTGAAACTATCTTCCCATACATGCTGATGACTGGTTGCGAATGGAGCGAGTGGGACGGAACGATCGAGTGTATGGCCATACAAGAATGTTGGCCCCCCTACGTTATGGGGAAAGTTTTGTAACTGAGCGTCGAAAGTTTGTCGACGACCGACCGAGAAGATGCCCGGCAGCCATCTGCCGCTGTTCGGGCGTGCAAAAGCAGTTTGAACCGACGGGTTCAGCTCGTCACGATAGGTTAGTGAGTTTGGCCAGCATGATGATTTCGGGTGATATGGGTGATGTTTTGATCGAGTCGCCGGGGGTTTGCGTACCGACGGACGCTTCGAGCAGGAAAGCAATAGGCGGTAATCCAGTTGGCTATAGTTTTACGATAAAGCTACTTCCCGTTTTCATCAACGGCTTTAAAAAGCTGTTCCACACCGTTTCTCATTCACGTGCTTTCTTACTTCTAGACCATCATTACATGAATGTTTGTAAAGCCTATCTTTCAATAAATATGTGATGTTTTCTCTACTTACTTGACACTCGTAGGTACCGTGATCTCGGCGCTGCACGAACTTGATCTGCAGCGTCCACGTGTTCGAGCCGGGCGTATGGAGGATCGCGAACCGCTCGTCGTTCGTGTACATCTGCGCACCGGACGACAGGATGTGCCAATCCCTCCGTCTGATCCACGAAATTTGATTCTGCTCAGCCACATCCGGGACCAGTTGCCATTAACCGTCGATTAATTCGGTGTTTTCGGTTCCGGGCCGGAAGTTCATGTAAATACAGAGATAGAAAGAGAGAATAAAACAAAGATAAAAACCCGTACCAAGCGGAGCAACATCGAGCATAAATTTCCGATGAACCGTTGTGATCGACGATCGGTGATAAATCTTAACCGCATTTAGTAAATAATACCGCGGCGCGGCGGATGCAAAGGCATGCGGTTGGCCTCTCTTCACCGGTGGTCGCTTCTACCACTTGGCCCTACGCGAACATGCCCGGAAAAACGGTGCCATTTTCCACCAGCAATTATGGGGCCCGGCCCGGGATGATACGGTGCGGATACGGGATAACATAATAGGATGGTGCGCACAAAGGGGCGGTCGGCGATCTGGAATATATTATCCACTGGGACGAAACAAAGACGGAGAGAAAAACAAACTTCCCTCCCCCACCGTGGGGTTTGCTGTCGTCACGAACACCTCGCACAATATGGTGCGTGGCGACGGGTCGGCAAAAAAAAATTGCCGGAAACAAAATGGAAAGAAAACCAGTGTGCGGGGATCCGATAGGGCCAGGCTCGGGCGGTAGCGCACGAAATAGAGTTAAAAATGAGGGATGAATATGAATGAGTTGTTCGCCGAACTTACGATTCCCGGTTGGAATGCTTCGCTCGAGATGTGATGCGAGAACAACAAAAAAAAAAACAAATAAAAAGAAACACGCACACAATCCAACGGATCAACCGCATTCGGGGCGTGTGGTAGTCACGGAAAGATATATTTGTACGATTTCATGTTCCGTGGGAAAACTCTTTCGGTGTTGCTTTTTTGTTGTTGTTGGCCTCATTGGAAAGCCCACCGGATGTAGCGAGGCTTATGCTGGTTAAATAACTTTTTTCGGTAATGCTTTGCAATATTTCAACCGAATATTGACCCGCTTCTGAATATTCCGTGGTTTTGGAACCGGTATCGATTTCTCTTAATAAAGACGAAATTCGGCGCATTCGATATTGATGCAGAACATTTGTTGAAGTATATTATTGGCCTCGAGATTGATGGTTTCCATAGTTACCAAGGGTTGGAAACGTAAGAACAAAAATAGAAATAAATCACAAACTATCATTGGAGTAGAAGATTACAGTCTGTACGTTGAAGTATTATTGAATCAACTGCCGAACAAATACCACTAAGAAGCTGCTAATTAAATTATGTCCACCATTACCATGTCGTTAGCAGTGTGCTAGAACAGACATTAATCTGCGCGAAACAAGAGGATGGATGATCCTCTGGCAAATAACACAAAAAAGCCAACCCCGCCCTCATCAAACAAGTAATGGCATCCCGTTTCGTTGGACCTTTTTTGCGCCGAACGGATTACCTAAATAATAAATCCAAACATCATCGTTTGCGCCAATCGGACCCATCACGGATCCATCACGCGCCCGGGCCCATGTTCCGACATAAAGTGTTCGGATTTTTGCGTTACCCTTCATCGCTGCCCTTGATCCTGCCGTCGACGGTTGTAATCAAAAGGTTGCGGATTCGTCTCTTCCCGATGTGGGGTGAGGTTTCGCTTTCGCGTCTTTGGAAACAATTTTAATATTCTCCTTCCGAACTTTCGAACCGTGCGCGGAGAGCGCTCCCCAGCCATTCCGACCGGGGTTGGCTGATATCCATGCGCCGTTCCCGGAAATGCTCTCATCAGCCTCGTGTTTTGTGTTTTCTTTTCCGTTTTCTCCGCTCACCCATCATAAGCTCCCATCGAGAGGGAAGCCCAAGGTTCAAAAGCCCAAGGGGCGTACTTTTTTGTTGTTGTGTGTGCTGTTTACTGTTCCTTCCGCCCGGCGGTGCTGCTGCCGGAGCGGATAACAATCAATGCATTTGGCGGAAAATAAATATCGCCACCGAATTGGGCGCAGGAAATAAATCTCGGCTCACTGTTGATTGTTTTCTTTACTCCGGTTGGCGTTGGCTTACACTCGTGATTCGACCTTGCGGCGGAATGGGTGTGTTTTTTCGAGGAAGGCCATGGTTTTTGCTTGCCTCGGATCGTTCAGCCTTTTGCTTGTCAATGGAAGGGCCTATGCAGGTACTTTTTGCAAATCCACCATTCCTGCCAGCCCTTGCGAAGCGTTTGAGGGCGTAGATGGCATGAACTTTTTCGACTTTGAATCACATATGAACTTTTTTCTTATTTAAGAGTATTTTATTCCAAAATCACAACAAAAGTATAATCTAAATTATATTAAATAGTGTTTGCGTTTAATAAGGAATCAGGCATATGAATTTAAAACCAATCAGAAAAATAGTTTTACCACCCTCATAAGTATTTCTCTCCAAAGCTTTGCTTATATTTTTTTTTAAACTCAACAAAGAGAAACTAAAAACAAACAGTTCTAAAATAGTTTTAAAAAAATTAACAAAAAAGTATAAACTAAATAGATTTATGTGTCATTTTCACAAAACTAAACTGAACACAATTTATCAAAGATGAGAAAAAAAATACAACAAATCTCATCACGCCTTAACGAAGGTGTAGACATTTTCGATCAAATTCAATCGAAAAACCACTCCCGGCCGACGGACGGGGGTGAAATAAAAATTGCGCTGATTTATCACTACACTACACTACTCGCGTTTTACTACGCCGCCTTCTTGCTGGCGGACGGGCATTCGCTCCATCTTCCGGGTTCGTTTGATGGATTTTTCTTTTCCCCCGTACGGCGGCCTGGCTTCCTGGCGGCGCTAAATTTGCAGCCGAAACCGAGGGGCCGTCTGCTACTCCGCCCTGCGTTCGTTTTTAGACATTTTTGGCTTCCTTCCACAGCGACGGAAGCGTCGGTTTTTTCGGTTTTCCTGCCTCACTTTTGTTCACATTCTCGTGCGCCTCCAAGCTGAAAGCTCTTCCATTGAGCCATCCGGCTCGTAACTGCTTGACGGGTTTGTGTATTAGCAACATGCGAATAAGGGGGGGAGAAAAAAGAAGAAAAAGCGCGTCATCTCGCAGCCGAACTCGGTTCCGGGAGGGAAGCCGAGAACATCACAGCTTTGCGAGTCAACGCGTGCTTAATGTTCTATTTTATCGCCAATCATTTTTCCTAATGGTGCCTGCCAGTGCTCTGGGAGCAGCGGCAGGACGGTGGCAGCAGCAGCAGCTGGGTTCTTGCAAAGGATGAGATCGTTTTATCCATGTTTTAGGCATTTTTGGCTCGAAAAAAAAATGTTATAACAGAAACACGAACCTCCAGCTCAATTTCGGCTCAAACGAGGATAAAACAATCGCGCCAGGCACTCCAACGCATCCATCAGCGACAAAACCCCCATTGCGGACTAAAAACCCGGTCTGACTAGAAGAGCAAAGCAACGTGAAAAAGAGAAAAGCTGCGCGCCTTTCATCCAGCCAGCCGGCTGCTTTAATCAAATCAACGTTCACAGCGTCGAGCCGGAGACGCCCGCGGCGTCCACCACACGCGGGACACGTTGACAATCGAATATGATAAACAGGGCATTTCGCCTTGCGTTCCCGCCTTCGGCCATTAGCGTTTCATCCCGGGACCGGCGGCAGAATGCGGAAGATTTATGGCACAATATTGAAGTGTTATTACCGGCAATTTCGAGCAAGTGAACGACAGCAAGCGTGTATGTGTGTTAGTGGGTGCGTAGTAGCTTATTGATTGCTCGGTCGACTAATTTTATGTCGCAAAACTTTTAACGACCCTGCCTGGCTGCCTCCCTGCACCACCAGCTTCCCTGCTCGTATCCCAATAAGCATTGCCGGCAGCGTGCGAAATGCCTGCAATGCGTGTAATCGGCAGCTGTAGCAACAGATTTTGTGGTGCGCCTGGAATGGGGGATTAGTGTGCCGTAGACGGTTTTAAGTCTTTATTATCGAACTGAAAACTATTAAAATAACACCATCGGTTTGCACAAAGCGTCGCCTTTGGGAAGGGCAACTCCCCCGGCCGTCACCCACAGAAAGTAATCAAAATGGAGTTTTAGGCAACATTAACCTGCAGCCATAAAAGACTATGCGAAGCGTTCAGAGCGATTGCAAAAACGGACAAGTTTTTCATGACGTTTTGAACGTGAAAATGTTCGTTTAGATTGCGATGTTGAAAACTGTTTGAGGCTCTAGGTAAACGAGGGGATAATAATTACTTTTTGTTCGAGCTAAATTGAGATATTTATCTCCATTTACTTATGATTTATTGTTCATTTCGTGGTTGTTCACTACTGTCATAATATCCTCAAATAAAACCCCAAAATTGCTCAAGTATGAGACTTATGATGAATCTGTTTCAAATTTACTCTCAAAACTGAAAGAAAACTGTTCCGTTGTTTAATGTTATGAATTATATATGAACTGTTAAAAAAATGTTAAAATTAACTAACTTGAATGAAACTTACAAAAGAAAAAAATGAAGAAATGTAAAAATTGCAACACAAATGATAATAAAAAATATAAAAATAACAAATAAACAAATGACAATGCGGTTTATATGGTCCTCATACTAAAAAGAAGCAATCAAACCAATACAAAACAAAACAAAACAAAGTAAAACGAAAAACGGACAAAAAGGTAATAAAGAATGTAAATAAACATTAAAATCTGAACCAATATTAAACACTATTATGCTTACCAATTAACAACATGTTTCTTTTGCTTAAATGACCAACGTAACGATTGCTGCAGTTCACCGTAGGTCAGTTGACGAGGAACAATGCGATGTGTGCAACGCTTTCAGCTGACCCACTGCTGCAGCATTCACGTGCCAGGATCACGGAGGTCATGTGCCGTCAGCAGACACCGACGAAGGGAAAATCCCCTGCAGCTAGCACATTACAATGAAATCTCCTGACCGTCACGAACACATCCCTCTGCATCCCACCGCTATGGCTAGCCCCGTAAAAAAACACGCTCGTGCCGGGTGGTTTTGCGAATGTATACGACCAGCGTGACCTTCTGCATCTCCTGCAGCCAACGCTCCACCCGAACACCATCAAACTCACAAACAGCACGCTGAACACAAAGCAGATGCATTATGCTGCTGCCAAACAATGGACCCACTGCAGCAGGGCAGAGGCAGAGCAACAACAGAAGAAAAAAAAACGGCTAGAACTAGAAAGAAATACTATCACACGGGACGGTTCAGACGGAGACAGTGGGAAACCCCGGGCAGGGCAGCAGTCTCATAAATAATCACTAACGTATGCAAACTTCGTTCGTGCCGCTCGTGCCCACTCTCACACCGCACACCTCAGAAATCGTGTTCGTGGTGCTTTGTGCTGCTATTGGAAAAACGTGTCCTCACCGATGGCGGTGGCGCGTGGTAAGGTGGACATTAATTTCTTTTGGCTGAACCTACAACCACCACCACCAGCACCAACGGAGCTACCCTTTCTCGTTGGCAAAATCATTCAAATGTTAAGCGGCAACACAACACACGCTTTTCGCACTGCAAATAAGTTATCATGCACAGGCAGATAAATTATTGTTCTTACAAGCGTTTGTTTCCCCTTCCAGGAAGGCCGGAGTGACCGGAAGGGCTGCCATTTTTGGGTTAGTATTTCATTTCGTTTCAGTTTTTCGCACAGCCTGGGTCGCTTTCGACTCCGTTCCACTAAGCCCACACAAATACACACACACATACACATGAACAGACCGACAGGAATTGTGGCAGCATTTTCCAACGGATCATTCGATGGAGTCCGCAGCGAAATAGATCAGCCGTTCTTCTAATCCGGCTGGTCGAAGCTGGCCAAATCGGTGGATTTTCTGTCGAATAAATGCCTGCTAGCCAACGCTGCTGAAAAATAAAACTTTGCAGCACTCCACCGGACAAGGATAGTTATGCAAAAAAAGCTCTAAACGTTTAGGTAACTTCATTTTTTTCATTTGTGTTTGATATCGTTCTTTCGCTCCGGAACTCATCGCTCGATGGGCCGTGAAGATCGAGGCAGCGCCTGCAGTGGAGGCCAATTTTGGCCTGCATTTTGCCAACGGCCGTTGCCTAAACTATCGAGGCCAACCGTGGGCTAATGTGTTTTTCTTTGCGCGCCGGCGCCTGCCTAAATCGGGCGAGAGGCTAATGAGGATTAGCGCACCCGACACTGCAGTGGAAGCGTTGCCTCGGCGGTCGTAAATAATCACCATAAATCAATGGCACGGAGCGGGCTCTTCGGGTGGCTATTCTGGCCGAAAAGAAAACGATTGCCATTCCACAAGAACCATTCCACAGAAACAGGAAACCTTGTCTATTTAAACGCAGAGCAAAGCTGCCATATTGCTGTTTACACAAATTGTTATTTGCTTAACAAAGCAAGAAGAGGAAAAAAACAGTTCGAGCTCAATTAATTGGCCCTGAATGAATGCTGTTTCGGGCGATAAAAGCACACACTCCACAAAAAAAACATGCAGCCTGTGCAATTGACTATCCATTCCGGTACAGTGGGCGCCTATCAATTGTCACACAGACACATCCGGGCACAAGTTCAAAGGGCACTGCGTTTGTTTGTTTCCGTGTAACCATTACAAAGAAGCCTCGGTCTCGGAAAATTGGGTACCGCCGGCCGGATGGGTATTAATTAAAATGTGCATAATGGGTGCATCGAAACGAAACACGATGCACTGTCCCGCATTGGACGATTTTTTGATCGTACAAGTTGGATAAACGGAGCGAATTCGAGAGCCCAACCCTGTTGCAGTTATAGATTACATACGCGCACATTGGTTTGCAAATTTCGGTTTTTAGCGATTCTGATTCACTGGAGGGATTCTGGGTTGAAAATAATCAATAATGAGAAAGTGGTTTTAATTATGTTGGGAACTTCATAGCGCATCACGACGTGTATGTGTGTGTGGGTAAAAGTATCCATTTCATCAGGCACTGAGCGTTGGGGGAGATGAGTTTTAATTGTAATAAAACATGACAACGACATGACGACTGGTGGAAAATGGCAGTCGCTTCAGGCTGTTGAAAAGTGTGAAAAATGTTACTGAAAATGGTCTACTCTACAAGATAAACAATACAAGGTGCATCCTGATGTTTGGCGAAACGAAGTTCTAGCTATTCGAAAGAATAAGGCATTGAAACTATGATTATATTTGGATATTTGGACATAAAAAAGCGAAACATCAGGACTAAAATACCACCCTTAGTTGAAATACTATATAAGTAAAATGAATCACTACAACTATCTATAATTGTTATTAAATCTATATGTAAAACGTGTGTATAAAATATACAGAAACATGTCTAAAGAAACATAATAATCAATTATTCCAATTCAGAGGATTCTTCTAAAGAAGATTATGTGTGCGTGGTGAGTGTGCATCATATAGCGGGTTGGTATTAGTTTCTTTTTTTTTACAAACCATACACTAACAAACAACCACACTAATGATGCAACCACACTACCTTCCGTGCATGTACTCGGGATTTTCCGGTGGTTGTTTTTTTTTCTATACGGTTTTCGGTGTGGTGAGATATGGTGAGAAGGAAATGCAAACACTTAGACAAACCCAATTTACACCCACTCTGTCCACGCCGGCCACTTTGCACACCAGGAACGCGACGCCACCGAGCTGGACGGTTGTGTTGTGCGCCATCACCTGTAAGCAGATGGGAGAAAAAAAGAGAGAGAGAGAGAGAGAAAGAGTGAAAAAAGCAGAAAACCGGTTAGCCGTTGATGCTAAATGGAACTGAACAGCAAACGAACGATGATGCAACGGGAGAGTGAGTGAAGGGCACGCAATTTGGGGCAAATATAAATTACATTACATCACGTCCGCGTGCGCAGCTGGCGGACACATACACAATACCCTCGGCCCTCGGTGGTCACACCAGCGAGATGGCATCGCTTATAAATACAAATAATCATCATTTATCTTCGTGATTGATGAGTGCGCGGTTTGTGCTAATCTTTCATCCGCCCGTCAAAGCGTGGTAGTGCTTTTCGAACTCCTCCGGTTGCGCCGGCGGTGCGATGCTTGCCGATTTGGATGCGATAATAAATTAATGTAACTGGAGCCGTAGGCGCGCGCGCGCGCGCCGTGGTCGAAGGATGGTTGTTTTTTTGCTCCGGAAAAGTTTGAATTTTAACGAATAATTTAATCAGTCCTGGCAGGCCTACCAACGCCCGGTGGTAGGAAGGAGCCGTTAAACATTCGTGACAGTGATGGTAGGAAACACTTGTGGAAGAAAATGTTAGTAACACACAGCAAGCTTCTATTCAGCAACACGTGCTTTTTGATGAAAATTGCTTAAGAAATATTCTATCCTTATCCCATATGATTTCCTAATCTTATTCCTAATGAGAAATCAACGCTGCTGAATTGTCTCTTTTTCAATTCCCTTCAGATCCTTACTTTGTATCCTCGAGGCTAACGTTGAAATTGAACAATCAATAAACGGATTAGAAAATACTAGATCTTTGCATACTAATCTTAATTTACATGTAATCTAAAATTAAAGTTCTTACATTTTCATCTTCATACTGACAGCTTTGTGTACCGAATTCAAACTGCTTTGGTTATGGAAAAATCAAGTTAAAAAACTTCCCTCTACAGTCACTCAACTCCTGTCAGCTTCAACCTCACCTGAGCAATGGAAACCCAAACTAAGTTCCTTAAAGGTACCCGACCGCAAGCATGAAAAACCACCGCTTTGCACCCCCGAACGGTGAAACGCCGCGTTGACATTTGGCTCGCGTACGTAATAATATGCAAATAGAGGCACGGACATAAAAATCTACTTTAGAAATTTGTGCCCTGGCTCCGGCGCGAACCGATTCGTAGCCCCCGGGTTGCAGCGTGTCTTGACGACGTAAACGACCCATAAAGAATACGGCGCTGCCTGCATAATGCCGGGTGCACACGTGTGTGTGTGTGTGTGTGTGTGTGTGTGTGTGTGTGAGCTACTTCCATTTCGGATGCTACCGGGTTTGCCATTTCTCCATTGCCGTAGCCGCAGTCAATATTTGTCAAATGTTTGCGAAAGATTTATTTCGCACCGCCTCGCCTCACTGCTGTTCGAATGGAGGCGCGTTTCCTTCGCTTCGAGCTTGCACGGGCGTATAAATAATATTCCACATTTCGTTTCCTGCTCACATCGAACTCAGAGTGGGAGGGCGGGTTTGTGGATAACTGATTTTGGTTTGTAAGACCCCGTTTCTGCATGTGAGGGTTGAAACTGCGCACACACACCTTGCGTGCGATGGAAGCGAAAATAAAAGTAAAGCCATCCGTTTCCACATTATGGCGGCACAAACACTACTTCCGGTGGGGTTTACGGGGGAGGAGTGTCATAAAAAAGGAATGCAAATTTGAGCAACTTTTCTCGGCTGCCTTGAGCGTGCCCGATCGGTGGAGTTAAAGTGCAGCAACACACGTGAAGGCATTCTTTACTGCTTCACGGCAACAAAGTTGATACGATAAACTATGCACTTCTGTATGTAATCAAGGAAAAATAATAAAGCGAAATGTGTGGAACAGCATATTTTATTCAATAATCGCTGCCATACATTAAACGCGTGTACGATTAAATCGAACAAAAAAGCACCACGCATGATGAAAGGCTTCGTTCTAATAAAACGAATGGAAAAAAAAACACCCCGACAATCGTCAAATGAATTTCCCGCCCGAGTGCGAGGGTTCATTTATCAAACAATTTAATAAAGAATATCAATTTCAACCCTGTCACGAACAATCCCAAACCCAGCCGGACCTGATAGCTAGTTAATCGCTATGCCCGTCGCCGTCCCTCCAGAGAGAGGCGAAGGAGAAAAAAAACAGCCCTACGCCATCCGTTGTGTGGAAAATAAATGTGCGCGCCTGTTTTTTGTGTGTGTGTTTGGGGTGTGTGTGTGTGTGTGTGTGTTCACCAGCATCATTCCCGCATTTCCGCTTATAACCGGTTTTAGAAAACGTGGCCACTGAAAGCTTTCCCACTTTGGAGGCCAGAACGGACATCAACAACGACAAAAAAAGCACCCGGAACGACAGCAAAAATGTGATATTGTCGCCCGGAGAAGTTCAATTATGGTCCGTGCGGGCGATAATATCATTCAACCATCGTCCGGAAATATGGGTATGTTTTATGTGGTTTGGACTTTTTTCTCGCTCTGTTTGTTTTTTTTTTTTTGTTTCATGCACCCTGCTCCTACTTGTGCGGTCGATTTGTGTGCCCTCGAAGGGCCTTTTTTTTCGAACGAATCCTTTTTGCCTAAGCCCTGGTATGATGATATCTGGGTGGTTTTTTTGCCCTCTCTGGTAGCAGCTACCTGAACCGGTCGCTTGTGGATGTGCCTGGTGTGCCCCATTTGTAACGCTGTGTCACTAAATCATCACGCTTAATGGATAGTTTAAATTGCAGTGGAAGCGAGCTGCATTGGTGCATTTGTGGAAGCTTATTACCGCATTTGCAGCACGTGATAACTAACGGGCGGTGTTTTCATGGATGATTTGTTTTTTTTTTGTGGTAGAACTTTTGAAATATAGCCATTGCAGAAAGCTTTTGACAGTATGGCACTGACATGTTTCATATTTCTACTAATATGTAACATTAAAAGGCGATATTCGTTTATTAATTCAAATAAACTGGCCAAGATTGCCTTTACAAGTATCATTTGAGTAATTGGCATCAAAATTGTGATTCAAAACTAGAGTCGTAAGAATGTATGAAGTCTCAACTGTTTATCAAGAGCTAAGAAGAAAATTTTGCTTAAAATAAACGAATTGTAAATCTGTACCGACATTGTTTATGTTCTAGAAGAAATTATCTCAAACATAAAACATTTAATTAGTCAGAAAAACAAGAAGTATTGCAGGAATATAGAAAATACTATGGTTATTATATTAAATAAATAGTTAATCTTCCACGATCTTGATACCGTGACGACGAACTAACGAAGAATAGAGCGATTTCTAACAAAAAGGACCTCAAAATAGTTACAAACACGTGCGAGAAAACCTAGTACACTGGAAATTGTCATGATGAAGTTATTCAGAAGATTTCCTATGGTATGTGTCACAATTTTTCATATTTTTTGTTGGGAAAATAAACCCCCAGCATTTGACACGAGACAAGCACAAGAAACATCCGCAGTCAGCGATGATTTGTTTCAATTTTCAGCTCGTACCTTCAGCCAGCGACCTCCACACGAGCGCCTCCTGGGAGCACATTCACATCAAAGAAATGATGACCGTCCGGTAAGCCTGCGGCACAACACATCCCACCCGTGCTCGTGTCCGTGCGACGATCCATCACGGCCGGCAGCCCGCCCCCGGATGAACTGTCAAACTCATAACTCAACGGGCGTTTGTCCGGATCGCTCACATTTGCCTATTTCGCCATTTCGGTCACAGCCCGCTGCGAGCAACCGGCCCATTCCGTTTTTATGTGGGGCCAGCCAATTGAGCCGGGGAGCCTAACTTTTCGGTCGTTATGCTGGCTTTACGGTGTTTGATGGGATCAGCATCGGCCCTGCCCACGATGGGCGGCCAGCAGTTTGACTGATTTCCTCCCCCGTCGGTGTTTCGGGTGCAAGATTTGAGAGCGTGGGCTTTGCGAGAGAGTCATAAAACGGTTATAATTTTATTAGCATCTCTTCGACTCGGTGATTCCTGCGTTGCGCCAGTCGGACTGCGGCAGCAAAGCACACACGCACACCAGCGTAGATCTCCCCTGACGACAACGGGATCGCATCTGCTTTCGAAGGGCGATGCCTTTTCTTCCCCCGACGTTTACTGCTAATCCTGCTCTCACTGCCCGAGTACATCGCACCACGGTAAGTTAATTTTTCAACAAGCTGCACGTCTTTCGAAGGGGCGGGAATGATGAACGACGTACTGGAAGCTTTCGTCCCGAAAAGGGCCGTCCCAGACCGTCCACTCAAGTGGCCATCCCTCCCGGTGAGCACCCTGTGAGCTGCGGATTTAAGTGAAGAGTTTGAAGAATTATTCCCAAATAGCGAATCAATCGAGCGTACGCGGTGCACGTACCACAGCTGGATCATCATCCACCCGGTCCGGAACGGCGTTGGGCCGGCACCGGGTTTTCCAGGTTTTACGACACAGCACAGTAAGTGTTTTGGGACAAAAGTTTCGGCTTCACGTTTCTTCCGAGCGGCAAAATTCAGCACAAGTGCCATCGAATGGGTGGTGAGAGCGTGTGAGTGCTTGAAAAGCGCTTAAGAAAACAATGATGCTAGCTTTAAGCTTGCTTGGATGAACTACAAAGGTACATTAAATGGCGAATCGCGGGAGTTGAAATTTGTGTCGGGAGTTTTTTTTTAAATTTTGTTTTCAAGCAATTAAAGCACAATTATAGGTGTCTCTAGCTTCGTGTAAAAGTTTCACGGACTTAAATTTGCATGTTTATCTGAGCCAGATTCTTACAAAAAAATCGTCCCCGCCGATGTCACGCTTTAAGTTCCCCGGTTGAAACTATGATTTTTTCATTCCAAATACACTTCAATTTCAAAACTTCCCACTCCCGCAGGTCCCACTGCTGCCGCTGTCATATCGTAACCAACATTAAGATATGTACAGCCTGCAATGAACCACCCGTAAACCAGCGTACCTTATGACGATTGTTTCCGAAAGTTCGCTTGTCGTAGAAAGTTGAAAACTTGGCCGGCGCTCGGCGCTTTACCCGGCAGCGGAGCGAACGGAATGGAACCTCCAACTGAGGCCAACTGGGATTTTTGTGCGACGGCTCCGGTCGGTGACCGTCTCTCAACCCCTTTTTCGCTGAAGCGAGCCCCTCGGTTGTCGCACTGTGCCGCGTTCGGCATCAAACTTAAATAGCATCATCATTGGATAACTTTCCAGGCCGGAGCGGGTTAGGCTAGGGTCGTAAAAATGGTGAGCTCATTGCTCCACCACCGAGCCTGTCTGAAGAAAAACAAAAAAACTGACCCGAACTGCTCCCGGGAAAGGACTCCCGATAAAGTACGGACAAAGCGGGCGACAGCGAAAAGTTCTCGTTTTAATTCTCGCTTTCGCTTTAACTCTTTGTTTCTGTCGGTTGCGCCTGCCGGAATAATCGTTTGTTTTCTGAGTGTTCGTCGCGGAGTGGGAAACGGCTAGAACGGGTTAAAACGGCACTCACACCCATGAAAAGCAGCATCATTGTGGAGCACAAGAGCTGCTGGTGAGCCTGACCTGAGTTTGTGAGGTTACTTGCGGTTTCTGAGGCCGTGATTTCCTCTATTGTTAGGCCCGGACTCACACACCTGCAGCTAGGATCAGACGTTTGCAACCAGAGAGGTAAGGCAGCCAACATCATTGTTTTAACACCGTTTCTAACTTATGCTTCCGATCAATCTAATCGTGTCCAAATGATAGCAACACAATCAAGACAAGATATGTGTGAATGTTTGCAAAATAATAACGGATCAACCATTCAAGTCACCAAGTAATTAATAGTTGTATCTCTCTCTCTAACACAAATCACTTAAAAACGGGTTAACAGACTGAGATAACGTGATTGGTTCCATCTGGATTTCGGTTCCAGAAGCAAGTTGAGCAGTGTAACTAGCTGAGAACGCTTCGGCGCCAACCCGTATGCAATCAGTGCGCAAGTACACGCTTAATTCGTTGCTTCGCCTTTTGCCGTCATCCGATGCCAGCCTAGCTTGCCGCTTGAAGTACCATTAAAACCCGCGCGACCGATAGCGCTGGCGTTCACGGTGGTGTCAAGAAACAAGGCAAGTTGTAATGTCGGGCACAATTTGTGAAATTGAAAAACTTTCCACTGTAACAACGTGTCGCACCGGCTCCCGGCGCTGATGCGGCCAGTGTACGCGGCGAAATGAAATGATGCCAAAGTTTGAGCTACACCCTGTGGCCCGTGGAGCGGCGACGAGCATGATCCGGGAAAATCTCATTTACTACCGTCCGCTGCCACCGCCACGCCACGCCATCTATCAACGATCCTTCCCCAGTTCCACCGGGTGTTGTCACGGTGCGAAAGAAAAAGCTTGTCATTTTACCAACACCCTTGCGGTGAGCGGAAAAGCTACAAAAATCGTTGAACTTATCGTTGGACCCGGAAGTCGCGCGAAGCACACCGAGTGGGAAAGGCCAACCAAATGGGGTACTCAGTATTTATTTGTGCTGTTTTTTTTTGTTGTTGCCGTTGATAACAGTGTCACCGTGGACTATCTGACGCCCCTTGTGTCTAGTGCGGGAACGTCGTGTTTACGATCGCGTGCGCCGGGTCTGTTGCCGTCAGGAACGCGGGGCGCGGAGGATACACGCGCGAAATAAACGGGTGACATCATTTGTTTCCGGTTGCTAGTTACTTTACCTCACCGGGTGCCGCCGGGTGGGTTTTACAAGGGCTCGTAGTTTGCCCCTCCTGCCAGCCGCACAACAAGAGCCCGCCCGCGCGTTGAAAGAGAGCTATTAAAATAAACAAACCGTGAAACATCATTTTCGTTGGCACCGAGCGCGTTACAGGCGCATCGCGTTGTTTTGCCGAAATCAACAAGGTGAAATGGTGGGTAGGGGGGGGGGGGTTATATTGTGTACGCACAGGGTGCAGGGGGGAACTCGTAATTAATTTCCGCCTATTCAGCTCACCGAGAGTGGTCTTAATCGGAAGTGCGAGATGTAAAACACTCGCAAAGGAAATCGTTCGGATAATGAGAAGCGGGGGCCGTCGAAATGGGTTTTATATTACACGCACACACGCATTGTAATTTGCTGTAAACTTGAAACGTCAAATTGGTATTCTGCTCGGTGGTGGAAATGTGAAGAGCAATTGAATGGAATTTCCGAATAAACTGCACATAATGCATTGCATGTAACGAGGCGTCCGATCAGTGTCAATCAGTTTTCAATTACGGTGAAATGTTTCAAAAGTTTTCGGGGTTATATTGATGTTATATTCACTACGGATGATTTATGTTGTTATATGATAGGCATAGCTTCAATTTCGTAAAAGTTTTCAGGGTTATGATGAGAATATTTCATAAAAGTAATGATATATATTTCAATATATTATAATTCAAGGTAAATAACTAAAAAATAGGAGAACCTTTCAACCAGTTCAACCAGTTTACAACGAAGAACATTGATGAAGATCGTTTCTTGAATTTGAAACGTAGATCTCTTTGACATTTTTGAAATGTTCACTGGACTGTTTGAAATGAATTAGTGAACTTTAAAAAGAAATGAAAAATATGTAATTCAAAAGCTATATGCATTGCACAGCTCATTATTGAAACAATCCTTGTCAGAGAAAAATTACATATCGAATGAAACTTTTCGTGAAGATATTTGAAAAATTATGTACAGTCAGTTTCCGACTTACGCGGTACTCGACATACGCGGATTCGGGGATACGCGGATTTTCAAATGTGACATAATGCTGGGTTTATTACAACGATTTAGATTCTCCACTTGCCAACTGTCAAATCTCACCATTATAAAAATCTATAAGTTCTGAACAAATATTCCAAAAAACTTAAAAATATGTTAGTTATACATTTATTTGTATTAATAACGTTTTTTATATCGTTAATTGTTATATCATACCAATAAATTCACACTGTATGGAAGTTTAACGGCAAATTCAAATTTTGAATGTCTTTTCAAACATACACTCAAGAATTCAATCTTTCAATATCATGTATAAACGACATGTCAAGCCAAATTCGAGATACGCGGAAACTCGAGATCCCCATTATCCGCGTAAGTCGGAAACCGACTGTATCTGATTGTTGGATACTGAAATTTAACAAAAGAGAAAACAAAATGTACAAAAAAATCGATAAAATACATTTAATAAACTTCTATCTCCAACATTTCAACTTGAACTAGCTAGAATCATATAAAAAAATGTATTTTTTTCGCTGTTTTCATTACAGACTCAAAGATTTCTGTCGGTCAAGTTTGCGAGGAGGTCATCCACCGAATGGTAGTTGTGTAATAAGTCAACACAATTACTCCCGGCTACGACCAGCCATCAAATACCATACAATTTGCCTAATTACAATGTGTCCATTAATCAAAACGACTCGCTCCAGCTGGACCGGCCGAAATCATCGTCCACCGTTCGCTCGATCAAACTCGTTTCCCCTCAATCGAACATGCTCCCACGGACAACCGGAAACTAGCCCTCTCTTCCGGCCCACCGGGCGGAGATAGACCTCCCTATCATAGGCAAAACTTTTCTATACATGGTCAATTGAGCAGAAAATGGTGAAATTGATTTCACCTCTCGTCACGCGTCACCACGGGCGCCCCGTTGCCAGATCCAGTGCTGTTCGACTACCGATTCCGTATTCCGCCTCTGTACGGCTCAATCGTGTCTATTGCGCACCGAACAAACGAGAAAAAAACACCCCTCTCGGTGGAACCGATGGTGGGGCGAAATGTAACCGATTGTCCCAACGAGACGAGACTTCAAACGACGACGGGCGGGAGTGCTGTGTTCCTTTCATCGGACCTGCTTCCTGTTTGCGCATGGTTGTGGTGGTGGTAGTGGAGGTTTCTTTTTTCCTCCATGCCTCCTCAACCCATCGCACGCCGTACCGACTTATCTGGTCGCTTGTCGTCCGGTAGCTGTCAGCTGAAATCCACCTCGTAAGTCCGAAACATCTCTCGGCTCGTTTTCATTTCCGAGCAGACATTGCGATGGATTCCACGCGCCGTGCGGTGTGGGACGAGCTGATGCGTAAATAGGCTCAAGTAGCAGTAACAGTACGGTGGTGGGCGTGTTTGTGGTCATTTGTGGGTCAGTAAATTCCAAACCGTGCCACAGCACAGTACGATGAACTCCGCTTCTCAGGGGGAGCAGCTTGGATGCGGTGTGTTCTCACCGAGATACCGGGAGATGCCGGCGACGACGCGTACACAAACAAAATTACCATCGCAAGCTACCCACCCCGGTGAGCCATCCCCCCCCAAAAACAAGCGAGTTCTAAATGACAAATGATCCGAAATTACGGTCCGACAGTTTGACGAAGGTGCCGGTGACGGGGAAGATGATAGAAACGAGAAGATGGAAAAAAGGCCAACGTTCCAGTATCGTTCGGGTTTCTCGGGGTAAGCGAGTACCCTGAGCCCGATCCGGGGAGGACCGGACAGGATGGGAGAGAGAAAGAGAGAGAGAGCGGTGAAGATAAATTGATCAGCGCGAGCGAAAAATAACCTCCGGCGAAGAACTATTCGCTGCCCGTTGTATTGCTTTCCGAGTTCGCAATTGGAGGGGATCGCAAACAAAAAAAGACGTCGTTGCAAGGCGTGCGATCCACATCTTTCACCGGCGGCCAGCAGCCAGGACAGCAACAAAATGGTCCAGTGAAAGGTGTTGTCTGCACCTTTTGCTCCCTCGTCTTTCGTTGCTCGTGGCGCCGCAAGATCGGCGAGGGCCGATTGAGCAGGTGATGAGTCGAAGGAGCGAACTTCCGCGCCATTTACGCAACTAACTACACCTTTGTCCCGCTTCCGGGGAGCACTTTTGGCAGGGGAGTGCGAGACACACCCAAGTCCTGGGAAGTTCTGGTGGACGTGGCCGGCTTTGCAGATGTTTTTCGTCCAAACACGCGCTAGTCCACTCGCACTCGCACACCGATGAAAGCAGGGAAGAAGCAGCGAAAAACTCCACTCGACCTTTTCCGGTCAAAGTGTCCAAATCCTTAACATGGGTCAGTGGACGACATGGGCGTCCCCTCGAAATCGGCGTCCCCAAAGATCTTCCAGTGGCGCAGACGGAGACCGGTCGCAGATATTAATAGTGTTTAGGGTGAATTTTCCCCCCTCGGCTCGCTCTCCGCCCCCTCCCCGGCGGGGGCAATAACTGGCCCAAGACACACCTTGACCAGCGCCTCCCAAATCACCACCTGTCATACCGGTTCCGGTTCATCTCGATCCGTGCGCGCCGAAAGATTGTCACTCAAGCTCAAACCTGACACCATTAGCCCCGCAGGGCGATTTGGGAGTAGGGATTTTTATTTCGCCCCCCAGGTCGGTCTCCCCTCTCGAGCGGCTGTAGCGACATCTTGTGCCTCTGCGCACGCCAAGGTGACCGTCCCCGCTGCGTGTGCTGTCGGAAATGTTAATGACAACGGCACATCCTGCGCCATACGATACGCCGGCTGCTCCTGCTGGGTGGCTGGACGGCCGGCACCGGTTAATGGGAAATTGTTTGGTCTGTTCTGTTTCTTCTTTTCGGGTGTTCGCTTCGGGTTCTTGTTCTGCTGCTGTCTTTCGGACAATTTTGCTTCCTCAAACTATGGTACGGTCCCGTGCACCGTTTGGACAAGGAAGCTGCCAAGGGGGAGGCTTGAGAAATTCGTTCCAAGAATGTCGGAATGATGCTGGACAGATGAATGTTTCGATAGTTGGAATTCGTGTCACAGCATGTTGGATAGAGGGTCCATGGTTATTCACCCTGATTTAGTGAGAATTTATTCGATGTTGGTGATTCGTTGAAACTCACGTATCGTTTGTTGTGTTGGAAAATTACTTTACATAAGTTACAGCATGTTATAAGTATCAGAACATTTCTTCTTTCTTTTATAGAAATAAATAAAAAATAATATAAAAATATAAAAAACAAGCAAGTTTGACCTGTTTATTAAAGATACAAATGCAATTTACTTGATTCATATTCAAAATAAATATTATTGACCATAAAATGATGTTATGATGGATAATGTTTTTGATGCTTTGAAACAGGAAGGCACATTTCTTTCCTATTAATTGAAAAATATAAAATTAAATAATATTTTAAGAACACAACACAAGCAAACAGATGAAAACAAGTGACGCTCAATTTAAAACGAATATTTGTGTGTAGATAAATATTTATACCCTATTGTATTTGCACCGAGGCACAAGGAACAAAACAGTGCCAACGCAAATACGCGAAGAAGATGTAAGTGAAATGCAGAGAATATGAATTCATTAGCCCTCGAGCCGAAGCTTACCACTATGCTTTCGAGCAAAGAAAAACAAGTACATACAAGTCCCCCTTCCCGCTCTCCAGGGCTCCAGTTCCCTTTGAGAAGCGATCCTGTTACAGAACCGAGCCTGAACAAAGACGAGATGGGTATGTATGTGTGGGGCACGATGAGCAAATAAAAAGCACCCTCGAGCGAGCTTACGTAAGCCAGAGTGGGCGCTGTGGGAGGGTGAGATCATCATAACAGCCTGCCTGCCAGCAGAGCTTTCTCTCCTCCCACCTGTCAGCGCCCCGCGGACCGTGTTTCGGGCACGGCGACATGATGTTAATTAATTTTGCTTATTTGAAATGGTTGTGTATGTGTGTGTGCGAGAGGGCGAGTGCGAGCGCGCGCGAGCGTTCACCCGGGCAGAGAAGATTGCACAGAACCGGAGGGCGAATCGTTCTGGGTTGATGATTATCTATTTACGGGTGTGATTCCAGGGCTGCCCGACGGCCCGACAACTTTTCAGGTGGACCCGTCACACCGGGGGAGGGAGGCGCAAGAAACTTTCTTCAAGAAAGCGGATTAGACGAAGGTGTGCAAGACTAACACCTGGTAATTAGCGTCGGCGACTTCCTGTCGCACTTGTGCGTTTGTACGAGCGAGTGTACGAGCTTTTTTTCGTAGTTGTTGCTCCATGCTGGGGGTTTGTGTGCAGTACACTGAAAAGCAGCACTAAACGGTTGTAACGAGCAGCTGGAACAACAAAAGCCACTGATCTGTGAACGGGAACCCGGCAGTAGCAGCAGTAGTAGTAGTAGTAGTAGCAGCAGTGGAAGCGCAAATTAAGCAAAATGAGACAGCCGCTTCAGATGCGTATCGAACGGAGGCGGATAATGATGGGGCTTAACTAGTTAACAATTTTGCCGTGCACTGTTGCATGGCGTTCTAATTAAAAATGGCCATAAGCTTTGTGCGCTGCGGAACGTCCTAAATACTTATTGGAGAAATTATGCTAAAGCGCGTCGTTAAAACTTGTCGGTAGTGTTGCGCCAGGGGAGTCGAAGCAAGACGATTCTGTCGAAGCAAGTTTAAGGAAGATTGACTCTGTATACAGAATGTGAGTTCCAAATGTGATTTTATGGCCATTTTGTTCAGATTTACAAGTGGTAAGTAGACGTTCCCTTCAAGGTTTTTTAGCTCTTTTTGAAATAATTCTTCATTGCAAATTGTAAATGTCTACTGTCTTTCACGGCGCACGTTTGATAACCTATATTGACAACAATATTCGTATAGTAACTAATTTGAAATAGGGATACAGGCGAGATTATGGTATCTGTAAGTTTAATACCCGATTATGTGGAATATTACAATAACTCCTTCTCTATCAAAGATTCAAGTCAGAAGAAGAGCAAATGCCTGACCAGAAGGGTCTACAATAGTTCAAACTACGACAATGTTTATCTGAAACAATCTTGGTTCAATACAATCAGATCGGTTAGAAGCCATATTTCCTCCCATTATAACACATATGAAACATACAATTAAGCGTGATCGATTTCGGCGAAACTACAAATTGATATGTACACCAACGCACACCCACACGCATGCTTACCTCGCCATCGTCTATTAGCGTCGAATCACTGCTGTCGAGGTGATTGTCTATCCTGCCGCTCGAGCTCAGCTGCCCCGACTCCAGCCACAGCTTTTTCCAGTCCGTGTTGGCCAGTATGGATTTGTTGTCTGCAAAAGGTGCGAGATAAAATGGACCGTTTAGACAGCCGGTTTCGGTGGAGCGTACACTAAATGAAACAAATCGTTAATCAGATAAGTGGGCGCACTGGGTGGAAAGTGTGTGCGGGCGGGCGCCCAACGTAGACCACCAGAAATGACCATCCTCTTACGGCCTGGATGGGCCGGCCTGCCGTTCGTGAGTGGTAGCGATCAAATCCCCTTGAGCGGATCCGCCTCGAAGCCGTGCGTGCGCTGAAGGTGTGCGAGCAAATTTATTACCCCACGCTGACCTATTCCCGTTCGGCTAAAGTTTCCTCCCACTTTAGCCGCGGCACACCAACCAACGGGAAGCTAACCCTCCTCCCGCACTGGACCGCGAGAACCTTTCGGTAACATCTTTATCATCGAGGCACGTCATTAGAGCCGTGGTTGGCCTTTTTTGCGAACGACCTGATTCGCTCTCCTTGCTTGCTTGAAAAACTTGCTTGCTCCCACCGAGGAACCCCGGAGCACCAGGGAGCGTTACACGCCCTGTTGGACGCTGGAAGTTTGGTCGTTGTAAACGTTGCCTCGATGACGGTGAAACGATGGAGAAACCGACGCAGAGTTCGATAATTAGAATCTCAACCATTAGGCAACGGCTGGAGGATGTACGACACCCGAAAAAAATAGGTGCCGGGTGGACTTTTCCAGCCCTCCGACGCGTACCCTCGTTCAATCGGGTTCCCTCTCACGTCAGCGTGCCGATTCGTACCGACCGCCGGCCATTATTTCTCACTTGCTCGTTTCGGAGGTGAAACTTTCAAAAACGCGTGCGTGATTGCTGGGCTACGAACAATTCAATTATGGCCACCAGCCAAACTGATTCCCTTTGGCGATGCTTAATGATTGGGTGTAGGGGGTTTGAGCCGGAGCGAGCCGAAGTGGAAATTTACTAGAGGGCAGAAACGGAGCGCCCCAAACGAAACCTAGCTTTCATGTTCAGGCGCTGCACAGGTTACGTTTCCACGGCAGACGTGTTTTTTGTTCGTGTTATTTATTTTTTATTAACTAACCTTCAGCCTGAAAGGACGATCGAAGCGAACCAACAGCCGTGTGGGGAGGGAAAAATCGCGTGGAAAGCTTTTCAATTGAATCGATTAACGCTGCCAAATTACCTTTGCCAAAGGGGTAAAAGCTTTTATTCATTACTTTTTCATTCCCAGCGTGCTCGACTGCCGGAGGCATTAGTGTAATAAGTTTTTTTTTAACGTTATGAAATGGAAGCTGACCTGAGTTGTGATGGGTTTTTGTGAAAGTTTGGTTTGATGACGAGACCTTCTTTTTGATGTTTAATGCGCATTTTTGATCGCTTCAAAGAACTATAGCCGATTTTCGCTGTAGACTATGTTGTTTCTATTAGTTCCATTAGGTCCCTATATAAACTCAACCCTCAAGAGAAGGCGCAAAATACATTTTTTCCTGTAATTTCGGATTCCCATTGGTCACAAATTTCAACAGTATACTGGCAAAAGATGAGGTTTTCACACATTTATACCTTTAAATGTTCAAATCTAGGGCCTGGATTTGATTTTAGCTGCCTGGATTTTTGTAATTTTTCTTGCAGCATAAAATATTCATAAATTAATAAAGTTTTTCTATCTTTTAAGATACAATTGTGTTTGGAAAACAAAATCTGTGCCATTTTATGGATGATTTAGTATTTCTTTACACCTGCAATATACCATTTTCGCTAATAGTTAAAGTTATCTTACAGCAAACAGTCCACAGGCACAGCTGTCACTTTAACACTTTAAGATATGATTCGCTTGCAACCAACGCACGCTCCAAACATCTAATTTATATGATTCAACATCAAACAATACGCAAACTGCGTACGTGCTTAGCAAAACATCGAACACACCATCCGCCCCAGGAGCAGCGGCAGCACCAGAATGTTCCTCCGCACAGTGAGAGGTAAATTAATTGCCTTGTTTACCGCGCGCACATGCACATGCCGGCATCGAATTAAACTTTTCGCAATCGGACACGAGCCAATTACACACACACGCGCGCGCCGGGGTTAACTGGAAGCCTGGAATGTTCCACGTAAAGTGCGCGCGTTAATCGATCGAATTTCAGCGGTTTAGCGCTCTCGGTATTGCCAGCCAAACGGAGGGGCACCGGGCCAACGGGTTCAATGGACGGGAACGGGATGCAGCCGCGTACGAACCGGGCACGGCAAAAGTGCAAGGAAATGCCTCCAATTAGTTGCTTAAATGTGTGCGCTCTATTTGCGCATTAGCATGGAGTGTTCGCTGGGAAATCCGTGGTGGTGGTCGGATGAAGGTGCATTCGGAGTAGGTCTGCACTACCGGGTCCGGACCACTTTACCCGGTTAGCGAAGGTGGAACCCGCGAACCCGAGACAGCAGGCCTCCGCTCGGTTCAATTTAGCGCTCTGTTGAATTTGTCGAGTTGATTTAGAATCAATAACCTAGGTTCAATGAATCAATTGCGTATCGCTGGATGTTAAATGAGTGTGGTATTTCGTTCCGCCCGCGGCCCAACGCGGCAACCCCGTTTTCCGTACCCGGAAAGGGAAGTCGGTTCATTTCCACGCAAGCAGTTTAATTGCACCGATGTCTCTTCGACGGCTGTGGTAATGTCTGCTTCGAGTACTTTAAACACGGATTCCTTTCTTCAGGCATCCTGCTTGGAAAAAAGTTGCTCAGTAATTTCCTCTTTCGATGGGCCTCGAAAGGACGCTTCGCATGTCCTCTTGAGCTGCAGCATCGCACAAATCGGATCGGATTGCGACTCCACTTGATTGCGATGGCAGCGGCGGCAGGCAAAATTTGGAAATCGATATCCATTAGCAAAATATCCACCCACTTTCCGGCTCTGCCGGGGATGAAGTGTAAAGGAATATGGCCGCCCCGTCGATCGGCCATGGACCACACCATCCCGTTCCCGGTGAGGGTTGCGCCCGGCGAGCGTTAATGAACGGTTGGGGAGCGCTCGGGAAAGTTGGTTTCGGGCAAGTTGTTTCTGCTGCTGGTAGGCTTCTGCCGCCGGTACGCTTTGCCGATGGAAAAGCAATATCACTGCGCGTGGAATTCGCCCCGGTTGGTGGAGAACAGGAGAAAAGGAGCCGAAGTGTAAGTGGATCAATTTAGCGAAAGCTGGCGCGGGAGAGCTTTAGCGAAGAATTGAAGAATACGAAGCGGTTTCGGGGTAATTGATATTCATAGATGATAGCTACTTTGCGCAGGGATAAACTTTCCGCAGGGTTATGACGCTTTTGAAGGTGCTATCAGTGCTCAAAGCGGCATACTTCCTATTGGTTGGGCAAATTATGTGTTAATTATGCATTGCTTAGGCGTTTGAAGCGCAAATTGCATGCCTTTTGACTGATTGCACAACGTAGCGCCTAAAAGTTTGCAATGCGCACATCAACACCATCAGCATCACGCTTCATTTATTTATTAAAAAATAAATTCATTCAAAATTTGACTCTAAACATTTATTGAATCGAATGCAACCCTTACAAAAGGCTTTATTACTAGTACATAAACATTTGATTGATACCATTTATTTGCCAGTTCTTTGAAAATGTCCGTGCTAACAAGTATGCTATATAGTAAAGTTGATGAAGTCATGAATTCAATTCTAGTTTAAAAAAATTAACAAAAAATACTGCGTACTTCAGAAACTTAAGAAAACTTGCATGTTATCATAACAGCAATAAAATATATCGTTCAACACATTAAACATATCATATTTTAGCAAACTTGAAAAGAACTCCCGTCAATATTTTCCTCATGATTAATCATCGACGGCTGCCATCCTCGAGGTCCATGCAAACAGAGTTGCAAAAATTCATTTCGTTTATTATTATGCCCAAGCAACACAATCAATGCCGGGAGCGATGGCTACAACGGCAATCAAACTTTCCAGCGCAACCTCTAATAGACTCGAACTAAATGGGCGCGGCCGTTGCTACAAAACGCCTCAAGCGTCTGGCCTGCCCGTGCCAGCGTTAAGTTCTAGCTGCTCCCCCACCAAAAGCAAACAGCGCAGGAACAATAGAGACTCTGCCAGGTTTGCTTTTGTGCAGGAAATTGGTTCGGTGCTATCCATCGCGGCCATAGCACGAACGGTATGGGTTTCTCGTTTTGAAACACGTCTAATATTTAAGGGCATGAGCAAGAAGTTATGAGCATACATTCCGCTCGACGCACACAACGCACACACAACTTCGATACAACGCTTTCTGTAAAATATGCTCCGGATCGAATTGGGAAACGATTCGCTGCACATGACACGTAAATTAGCGCCGAAACTTTCGAACCCAATCGAACGGAATAAGCCGATTGACTTTTCGCGCGGTAAAAGTTTGCGAAAGCTCATTTTCTTCGCTTGAACTGCGATCGATGCGTTCCGGGGGTAGGACATATGAACGGCACACTTAATGGGTCCATTTCCTCGCTCGGGATTGTTTTGTCTCTGTCGCTCTATCTCTCTTTCTCCAGTCAGCCCAGCGCTTGGGCACGAAATTTACAGCACCGATGATAATGAACTGCGAATGCTTCCTGCAGAACGAATCATAAATCTTACCTCAATCTTCCGGGCGTTGTGCGGAGGGAGGTTTTTATTTTTTTTTGAAAACTAATGCTACCAACGGGAAGAAAGTGGGAAACCGAATGTAACAGCATACTTCCGAGTAGAAGAAGAAAAAGAAAGAAAACAGTATCCTGACTCTTATGCTTTGTTCGCTTTGCCCGGCTCGATTCGAGAGATTCGGGATGGATGGGGGCCAGAAATTTGTTTCAATACACTTTCCCCGACCCGAAGCGCGGTCGCCACGGTCCGTCGGCGAACGACGGTAATTGCTTGGGCGAAAACTTTCTATTCATGTGCCGCTGTCTGCGCTGGAACGCGCGGAAGTTTGTGGAGAGGCAACAAAAGTGCTGGGGATGTTTTCGTTCTCTTTCTCTCTCTCTCTCTCTCTCTTTCGCTCCATACTACTCCAAATTTCTTCCTGTAATGTCATCTCCAAGAAGAGAAAGGAATCTTTGAGGAGAAACACGATTATCGATCGCCTTCGATCGTGGCCAGGATAATGGCCACGAAAGGTACGATATTTCACCTTTCACCCAGCGCGCATTCCCACCGCTCGAAGCAGTCCACGAAGTGAATCCATCATCGCTCATGAAATAAATCGCACACATCTCGCCCGGCACATAAGCCTGCAGCCGGGGAAGAATTGCGTCCTTTTTTCATTCGGGTTTCCCTTCCCGGTTCCGTCAACATTGCGCGGCACAACGGGAGAGAAAAGTTCGGAATCCAATTCCCAACGCAGCGTTTCGGTTTCTTTGTGCTTTCAGGCAGGTTTTTTTTCAGCTTTTCGTTGGTGAGAGTATGTGTTTGCGAATGCCCCCCCCCCCCCTCCGTGCCGTGGTTCACCATCCTCCCAACGCAGATCATGTGCTGTAACGTGATCGGGTGGTTTTACAGGAAGTTTATTTTATTTTGTGCTGTTGTTTCGGTGGGCTCCTCCACCCTCCACGAAGTAAGCAAATCACAGCGGCGCACGCGGCCGCGCCATCGGTCGGAACTCGGACAGTGGAAGTTACGGCTCGGACGCTACATTTACTTAACGTACGCGCGGCAGACGAGAGTGCGCGGTCGGAAAACTTTCCCTCTTGCCACTGTTTTTCAATTTATTTGTTTATTTTTATCAACATCGAAGCAATCAGTATCATCTGGCAGTTTGGGGCGAGACCGGAGCCAAGACCAACAACACAGCACACTCGCCAGCGAACACCGAGCCGAGCTATTCACTGGGGACTGCTGCTGGGACGGGGTAGTTGGGATGTTGTGTTTTCGTAATGTGCCTCGAGTGAAGTGAAAGCTTTTCCCTCCCCGGGCGTTGCTTTGTTTCCCAAGCGGCGAGGCGTCGTAATAACGTTAGACGAAAGATGATACACTCCGCACACACAATGGCGGTGTCTTTATCTTCGATCAGCACATTTCTGCCATCGAGACAGACGTAGGATGAAGTACAGCAGCGCCAGAAGAAGAAAGAAAGAGAAGAAGCAGCGGCCAGCCAGCCATATTATGACGTGTAAGGTGATATGGTCGGACGATCCACTTGTGGCGCCAATCTCGCCAACCCACACACACACAAACATAGAGAAAGGAAAAGCTTGGCCCGCATTTGTGCAAGATGAATCACTGTGTCTCTGTGGCAGTGTGGGATTTCAGCTCCCCCTATTAGGGAAGCTCAGCACAAGAACACGGTCAGTGTGCGCTCTAGATTAACGCAATGGTGCCACTAATCTGCCTTCTGGGCCATCCTGGTGTGCGTCACCCACTGCGTCAGTGTGGTGGAATCACGGCACAACGAGATAGGATATCACCGTCCGACCGTACGTGAGCACACCTTCCCCAAAAAGGTAAACCTCCTGCCGATGCCCACCGAAAGACCGCCCAAAGATAATAACGAAGTCACCGAACGTGACAAATTGCAATCGCAGCAGAAAAACAACGCACCAGCGGACGCTCCGGGTCCGGCGCGAAAGCTTCTTCTCGGAAGGACACACTACAGAGCGGGCAGCCCGAAAAAGCCGGCAAAGTCCAACAATTGGAAACAATGAATAGCCTGAAAATGGAAATTGACGGTGAATAGTCAAATAGGCGGACCGGGTTCCGGGAAGGGCTGGCTAGGCCGACCCGTCCCCGTCCTTCCCGGGGGGTGGACCCAGGTGAGCATATTCGATGATGTTATTTGATTGTTTGCATTTTTCGGCTGTAACTCTCGGTTCATCGGTGGTAAATTATGTCCGTTTTGTGCTGCTCGGTTTCCTTTTGAGGGGCTGGGTCGCTTTGTCAGAGATCAAAGGGAAGCGCCGCGCTGCAATTTGGTGATTCGGGGAAAGCCCTCACAGTCCAATTATGCGAACCGTTTCTGGAATGGCGATGGTTATTATCAGCTGATGTATGATCGATAAATTGCTGTGCGTGTGTGTGAGTCCAGCTTTTGCCTGAGAGATTGCAAATTTATGTTATTGAACTTTGGATGGCGCATGAAGTTGTTGGAAGTCTTAAGAAGTTTAAGAGGATGGAGTATACTAATTTGAACGATATCGTAAAATCAAAATTTCCTTGTGCTATGTTGGTAGAACAGGAACATCTTTTCACGATTGGTCGGAACTTCATTTGTCGGCTCAAGAACAACCAGTCACCGAGAACTGGTGATTATCGTTGTAACTAACATATTATTTGTACAACCATAATGTGCATTTTAATTATAAATCATGTCTTTAGGCTTGAAAACGTATATTTTTGTGAAGAAATACAGGCAGAATCCAAGGAAAAGACAGAAGAGAAGACAAAGTCTAAGAAGAGGGTAAAAACACCGTCAATGTTCGTAACATCGATCAAATCCAGAGATAAGAGTGTGAATATGGCCGGTATCTGAAAACTTCGCGGGGCTAGGATCAAGAACTAAACAAAGTTCTGAGATGCAGAATTAGACTGCATCAAAGATTGGGGATATGGTCAGGGTTTAGAGAAAAAACAAGACCATAAAATCGATCACACTTTGAGGAGGTTGAACATGTAGCAAACAGAATCAAAACAATCGTGTTCTAAAAGCGAACACTTACCAACATACCAACATTACAGTGTCTTCAGGCAAAGAGTCTTATCTCAAGTCCCATAGCTATGTTTTGCTTTATTGGTTATACGTACAAGGTGGTTATTGAAGGTAAGACCAGTGGTTACTGGCACACCAAGATGCTTAAAGATAGTTCCTATCACTTTACGAATAATTCCACCAGATCTTGTTGATTAGACGACCCAAGAAGATAACAGAATACTTCGACACAAAAGGAGATTAACACCAAACAGATAATGAGTTGCTAACAGGACAGGGTTAAACCCACGGAAAAACATTCTTGTGTATAAATCACAAATCCGTCTTGAGAATATACTCCATGAAGTTTGCAGACGAACACCTGAGAATGCGCCTTTATTCACAAGTTTAGGAATTGGAGCAATTTTCGTCCAACATCCATCAAACGCCGGCTTCCATATCCACGCCTTCAATACAGGCTGTGTATGCATGCAATCGCCATCGGTTGAAATCGCTCCTCGCTGCCTTCCCATCCAGCATGAATAAAAACTAGCTTGCAGTGTTTACGAACAATAAAACTAGCGCACAACAACGGCAAACCGCTTGCCTCACCAAACCCATTCCCAGCTCTAGTACGATCCGGTGGCCACAAAAAGCACAAAAATCATACCCAACTACCTTATCCTATTATTGGCTTCAATTAATAATCGATTTCTTCCGGCACTATCGTCGGTCGGGCCGGGTCGGCAGCATTGTGTTGCCGAGTGCCGTTCGAATCCCGAGCGCACCGGCTGGCCCACCCACACACAAACATGATCCGGTTCCAATCTGATCCGTTTCCGTGCAGCTCTTTCGCACTCTCAGGCTGACTCAGGCTGCCAGCGTGGGAAATCCGGCTACGGGCTACGGTGCCGCACATCGATCGGTTATGTTTCTGTGGCCGTCCGATAAGATCCTTAGAAAATGGAATTTTCCAGCCGCAGTCGCAGAAAATAAAACACAACGAGCCGGAATGTCACCGCCGTTTGTCGTGACAAGCTCGGGGGGCCCTGTCAGGCAGACCGGAAGCCGGGCGTCCCGTTCCAGAGTGCTGATTGCGCCCACATGCGCCACGCACACACATACGCAGTATGGTGTGCGTTCGATTTCGACGAAAACGAAATTAAACGAAAGTGCTGCCATGAAAAGCTTGCCGCTCCCACGAGGCTCGCCAGTGCGACCCGAAAACATGAATAGGCGAGGCAAAGGTTGCTCCCGGGGCAGCAGGAAGCAGCAGGAACGGAGCGGGAAATAAAATAAAAATAAAACTTTATGGCACCGGATACGGATTGCACGATGGCATCGGCTTGCAGGCGGAGGCAGGCCGTCCAAATCACGCGATGGCGTACGATAAAGGATACCCGATTATTGCCGCGCCGCGGGGTTGGTGTCCCCGCCCGCTGCTGCTGGCAGTGGAAAGCGAAACGAGAAACGGCCTACACCGGGTCTCTCCACACATATACATGCCAATTGTTTTGCACCAGCGAAACGAATTTCACGCCGCTCTGTGCGCGCAAAAGCCTTAATTTCTTTTCCATAAAGCGATGCGAACGGTTTGATGTGCACGCTGTGGGAGCGAGCCTTTAAAAGGCCTTCCGACACTAAATCCCGTGCCCGCTGCGTCGTTCCAGCGGGTGCCATATTCCGATTATCGCTCACTTCACGGGTCGTGGGCCGATAATCGCGCGATGGGCTTCTGTGGGAGCAGGGCGGCCCACCCGGGCGTGCCAGTATATTACCGATGTCTTAAGCAGCTCCCCAGTTGAGGGGCCGGAAAATGGAAAAACTTTGCCCAGATTCGTATGACGCTTTTAATGAAAATTAAGTTTATTAGAATGCGACACAGGCTCATAAAGCGACACAGAGATATTACAAAAAAAAACGAAACTAAAAAGGAACCCCGGGCAAGGTTCCGAATCGATTCGGAAGGACGGAAGGAGCGTGTTTTTTTATCTGCAATATTTAGTGATATGTCCGGGATTAGTCTTATTATGTGCTGCCACTGGCAGGATTTGCTCACCGAAGGACCTGTCGTAAGCTGTCGTTGTCGTTGAGGATCGGATTAGACGCTCAAAAATGGAGCCGAACGTGCTGTTTTGTTCCCCTATTCTTCTCGGTGCCCTCTTCTGGCAAACTGTCAGAATAACGAGGGCTAAGCTTAGCTGTGACACATCATTCCTTTCGCTTCACCACCAGCTGGCGGCCAGCTCGAATTGTGTGAACGCTTCTGTGTGTGAGTTGTTCTTATAAAAAAAAAAACACTCACACTTTAAAATCCGTCAGATCGGTTTTATTTTCAAGCTCACTTTTCTTCGCATTCGGTGAACTCTTTCACAGCCACCCTTTTGATGTTTGGAGCACAGGTTTCGCGAGAATTTTTGCACAAAATTCGCCCCTTACGCGAACCCATTCAGCCGGCTATCGCCTGCTGGGCGCACTATTGATTCTGCCCCGCTGCGAGACGCGATATCGCGCAATGTAATTTCGGCGCAGGGTGCTGTTATTTTCAGGCTGCTCGGATTTCAAAAGGCCGGTGTAGCTTCAAAGCGAAAACAACCAAATCAAATATCATAAATCTGCCGCACGCTTAGCGCTTTTAGCGCTCGTTTGGTTGTGTGTGGGTGGATGCGAAATGGTTGCAGCTATTTTTGGGACACTTTATTATGGGGCAGCATTCTGCCAGCGCCATCATTATGAATTCGGATGCCACCGGCACCGTGTGCGAGTTGGTTGATTCTGACTGAGTTTTCGTTTGTGTGCAGTGCGTGCTTTTGAATTGAATTGATTATTTGGTGAATGCTCTGAACGTTCCTGAACAAAATATGATTAAATTTAGATACTTATCCCATGTATGAAAATGAGCAAAGCAAGGATTAAAGTGTTCAAGTGGCAACTTTGGTGAAACTAAACATTGATTGAGCACGACATGTCTGCGTAACAAGATGTAACATTGCATCACACATCCAGTGGAATGGGTTGCCATCAATTCAAGGAACCCAATCCATTTACCATACTAATAAGCCATTGTTTTCATTCATAACGGACACGCGAATGCGCTGCGCCTGATTTGGCACCGATAAGCACGTCAATATCGCATGTCGCGCGCGTGTGTGACACGAGCATTATAGTGCTGTTTCCGCTTTGATGCCTTTCCGCCCTAACTGCCATATCGCTGACATCCGATCGTTATCTTCTGGCCGATAACGACTTTGAAGCACCGATTCGTCCGCTAATTAGCTGCTATCGGATACGTCCACACGAGCGCGAATCATGTATCGGCACGCCCCACGTTCGGAGCCAACGGAGCCCGCTTCATGTCGTTTGTTTTCCACCGGTTGGAATGTAAATGAGGACCACAGTCTCGAAGTGGTGAGCTTGGGGTTCGCCAAAAAACCAAAACCCCACGCCGTCTACCTTGAGCCGGCTTATCGGTGAGGATTCTGGATGCAGTTTTAATGAGCCCACGCAAATGCGCCCACGGTGCCGGTCGAAACCCGATAAGAGCATCGCGCATCGGGGATGATCTGGAATTTGCGTGCTCGCTTTCCGGGCGAGTCGCTATCGGCCGGTCGGTATGATTAGGCATGAGTTTGTTATTTGCGTTTGGAATTAGAGCCCGATGGAGAAGACAATGGTTGGTTTTCTTTTCCGGAGCGCGGTTTGATGCTTATGCGGTGTGGGTGACCGAAGGAATGTGTATGATGTTTGGAAATGTTTCAAATTGTAGCAAATAGAATGACAAATTGAACGGTAGATGATGAAACAGAATTCAATCGTTTGAAATGGAGCAATGTGTGCGCTTTTTTAGTTCAAATTTTCACTCGGTATGTGACTTTGAAGGACTTCTAACAATGCTCCAAACGGAATGATGCACCCGTTTCAAAGAATCTCGTAAGAAAATGCCTAAAATCGTTAGAGCGACAAATATCTCCACGCGCGATTGTGCAATCAGCGAACCTAAAGAACGCAGTGTCCATTCTGGCGCGGAGGGCTAAGGAATGCCTCACATCACCCAGTATGCGCCCAGTCGGAACTATAATTGGCGCGCTATGGGCAAGTTTTATTTGGTTCGTATTTTTCTGCTGCCCGCTCCTTAAACCAACAGAGCCTGCCTGGCGCGTGTGTTTGTTTGCCCCAAAGCAAATAGTTGTGCCCGAAACGGGTGGAAAGCCTTTTCCATCCGGAATTCGATACGGCCCGTGCAGCGCCCGTTTGTCCAAGAAACACAACTTTTCAACAGACCGCAACAAAACCAGATGCCGACGTTCGGCAGTGAACCGTAACCCACCGGATAAAGGCACGACCGGCAGGGCAGGCGTTTTGCGTGACCTTTGGCAGGGCCCGGCGTGGTGAGCCTTTCGTTGGGCAAATACACACGTGGGAGTCTCTGGTCCCTGGCGGGTTCATTCATACGGCTGCCCCCGGGGGGGGTTTGCTAGATAAACTGTGGCTCTACGCGTGGGCACTGCTGCGAAGCGAAGTGTCGATGTTTGACTGCCCAACTACTCATCCGTGCGATGATGAGGGGCCTAACGATGGGCCCCTCCACGCCACAGGGCTTGTTTGTGATGAAGTCCTGGTAAAAACTCGGCTCAAGAGATTTTTTGTGTGATTTTTTTTGTTCATTTTGGTTCTGAAAAACGGACCCGGTGAACCCGGTGAAAGGAAGAAGAATCCTTCAAAAACTCCGGGTAAAGGCCACCCGTAGCAGAACCCGGCGCTCCCCTGTTGTGTGCTGTTGAAGGATAATTTATATGACGAAGGTCTTTCTCTCTCTCTCGCAGCGATTCGGTTTTAGCGGCAAGGGAAGTCTTCTAGTGACTGCGAACAAGGCTTTCCACTTTCAGGACTCAGGGATGGAGAAACGGCGGGAATAAAAGGAACCGGACGACCGGACGGCCAAACCGATCATCAACCTTCTCCGCGCGCGTTCCGGGTAAATGAGGGATAGCCTGACCGCTTCGGAATCTTCCGTTCGCTTCGATGTTGGTGCGCTGTCAGGTTCAATCAACTGCAGCTCAGTTCGATGATGAAGGCCACATCTCGGACCAAATCTCGGACTCGGGTGTCGGACCCGGGACGAGCGTTCTTCAGCCTGTTCGGTCGGAAATCTTGGATTAATCCTTGGCAACATGCGAACGGGGTGAACGTCAGAAAACGAGCATAACCTGTACGGGGATGCTGCTTTAGCATAATTTAAGCATTTGGGAGAAATGTTTTGGGATGTTGTTGTTTCGCCATCGATCATTAGTTTCATTCAGATTCTTGCACACATCAAATAGAAAGAGAGGAGAGAGAACACAAGATAGCGAAAGAGGGATAGTAAGACGTATGTACACTCTCTAAGAATAACTTGAAGTCATCTTGACGAACCGTTTAGATGCATTTTAAACAGAAAACGTGTACCAAAAATGCGGTTCAAAGGACCAAATAAGTTATATATCAATACTGCAAGATCACAAACTACATATTTTTGTATTAAAATAAAGGATTTTAATTATTAGAGTTGGTGAGTTCTAGTTTTCATTCATTTGTGGGCTGGATCAATCTATCGTATAGTTTAACAGTAAAACAAATATTATTATTGGCTGGATTCTTCTGGTTAAAAGATTCTAATTCAAATTGCTTTACTTTTTTCCCCTTAGATTCAAATATCTACTAAACAAGTATTCAGTATGCTTTCCATTCGAAACTAGAGCCTACCAGACACATCAACCGCGCAATGTTGCTGAGCCTTCTGTAACATTTGCCTTCAGCCTCCCTCACTCACACATATGTGCGCAACTCTGCCGTACAAATACAAATAAAAAACAAAAACTTTCCGGAGCTTGGGGGAGCTGCTCGGGAAAAACTTGCCCCACCGGCTTGTTCAGCGGTTGTCGGTGGGTGTGGCGCGGCTCCCTGATCCAGGCCTCCCCCTTTCCGGCTCGGTGCGTTTCGCAACCCTACAACACCCTAATCAAATTTGCCGTCAAAAGCCGCGAGAAACAACAGATTTTTTTTTCTCTCTCGCCATCTTTCCTCCGTCGTTACGAGGCGGCCCTTGTTTGTGGCCCGTGGGCTGCGTGCGTACTTTCCCGTGCCGTCTGGCCCGTCGGTGTACACACCGGCAGATGATACTTTATGTCGTGATTAGGGCACGGTAATGAATAAAATAGAAGCAGATTTGCGTCCGGGTCGGCCAATTTCCTCGCGCACCCGTGTGTCGCGCACGGGATGATGATGAAGTACCCAGGATGGATGGGCTCGTTCGGGGGGAAACTGCAAAGTGACACTCGTATTTTCTTGTACGCGTAGGCCCAATTTGTTATGTTTGAAGTTGCGGATACGCTTCGCATGATTAAATAACTGCAAAATAACAAACAAGCACCTCCCGGGCCGTACACGTCGCCTCGACCACGTTTCGCGCTTCCGGCGGCGGGAAGATGAAAGTTTACGTGCGCACGAGTCGAGCGTCTTCCGTCTGCCAGGCATTAAATCAGCCGACGTGACGCGTGTTTTTTCAAATTAGCTCATGTGACAATTACCGTGCGATGTACGAGCGGTTCGCGGAAAGAAGCGCTGTGAAGGTATTACAAAGGCAGCTCGCGGAATGGCGCATCGTTCGACGAAAACCGAGGGAAAATCATTCCATTACGTTGCATGGATAATGTTGTCGTACCGAGAATTAATATAGGTGGCAATTGTTTTTCTGCTTTCGGCGTTGACTCTTGAATCATGACGGCTGTTTGTTTCAGACAAAACGTGGGCTTTCTGTAGGAAAAACTTTTGATAAACAAAGAGTTATAGACATATCAATTCATTTGTTGTTATTTAGCTCTTCCGCGAACAGAGTATGATTTGTTCATAGTATTCTATTGTGTTGAACTGATGTATTATCATTTTATAATGGGTTTTGTTGATCATACATCATTACAATACATCATTGCATTGTAACGAAGTTATATCTAGAATTAGAGCCTCGAAGTAAAGCAATGACTACAATGTATAACAATATTAAAACTTCTCAAGACCTCACAGCTTCTTTATGATCATTTTTTTACCCCGAAAATCCGTTCCTAACGATCCTTATTCCCAAGGCATTTTTTCTCTTGTTCCTCCTTGGAACATTTCATATCTAACTAAATATAGTTCCAACCATTCATAACACTCTTTACGACAAGTAAACCCTTGCACCCCAGTTCCAGCGATGGGTTTGTTATTTCTCGCTAAGAATGTGAACAAATACGGCCAAGGAGAAGGGTTTTTTTGCGCTGTTAGCAGCAACAACACGAGATGAAAAAAAATCTCCACTTCCATATCCAGCGGTAAAAGCTTTTGAAACTCCCCCCGAGCCACTACTCAGGCAAGCACGGTGTGTGTGCGGTTAAAGGACGCTTCCGTGCGGCATAAAAAGCTCTCGTTACAGTATCGCCTCGACCTACACGGTGCGGGTTTTTCCTGGCTTTCTTGTCTTGTTCACATTCTCCAAACTTCCTGCCTGCGGCTCAATCCATCCTGCTCTCCGCTTTTTTACTCTCTCTCTCTCTCTCTCTCTCTCTCTCTCTCTCTCTTTCTCTCTTCTCAAGCACCGCAGTATCATTACGCCTTACCACCGCGTACGGGCTTTTCTTCCAGGTGCCGTCGTGTGGAAGGTCGTATGCAGGTTTTTCTGCCGCTTCTGGCGCGCCCGATCTCCTCCACGCCAGCAATCCTCCGTCCCACAGCAATTTCCCGGTACCGTATGTCGTTCCGATCGAACGAGCATCTCTTAGCTCATCAAATGATGTTCCATTGTGGCGGTGGCATAATGTCGTTTTTCGGGCAGCCGGTCTCCGGCACCGAGGGAGCCGTCCGTTCTCCCGCACGAAGCCAGTGGGCTGGTGACTATTTGGCTTTTCTTGCACGACCGACGCCGCACCACCCGGGGAAACGACCGATATTTTTATCCTTCTCCCATTACTCTCCATTCTAATCACCTTTCGATTGGGGCGAAAAAACACCTTTTATCGTATGTTGCAGGAGACGAAGGATTTTTCGACCGAACCGAGCCGCTTCGTAGCTGCTCGATGCAGCAGCAGCAGGAAGGCGTGTAAGGAGCGGTTTGCCGTGGGAAAAAAATGAGTAAAAATGTTCCGATCGTTATGATGAATGGCGTCGCGTAGCGGAGTCACACGCTTACCGTTTTACCGTCCCAGGTGATTTTTCTCTGCATTATCGAGTGGGGCACCAATCGGCGTGGTGAAGAAAAAGCACCCCCTGGGAAACTAACCTTCGGTTCACACGCTGGACAGGTGTAACGAACTCGCATTTCGTTTCATGCATATTTTGTGGCCGAAAATTTGTTCGGTGCCAACACACGTACACACGGCGGTTTGGTAGTTTGGGTGGTAAATATTGATTGCGTGTCGCTGGAAATGGCTGCAGAGCAGTCGTCGCTTTCGCACTCCGTCTGGTGGAGGTGAAGCAGCACACAATGTGAGGGAAACTGTTTTATGACACGATGTTGTTGCTCCATGGGAAATATCAATTAGGGCAACTCTTTCGTCACTTATAGTTATTATATTAACGCAGTACAGTATGTGAATATTATGCTTAAAATGTGTTCCTGTACAATAGTTTAATTATGCTTGAATTCTTCCAGATAGCATAAACAAATCGTTGTCAACCTTCTGACTCCAAGTCATTATACAATTTAATGAATATTCTGACGTTTCTGTTACATACGCGAGAAAAAGAGTTTATAATTACCATCTTTATGATAACTAACATACAGCTGAATTTAAGCAAATAAAAAAGCACAAAAAATGGTTCTGTTTGAATTTAAAACTATGTATTTTTCGTATTCCTGCCAATCAACTTCTAAGAGATTTTTGGGGTTTTATGATTCATTGGTTCATCTGGATGATTCATGCAATTATGACATTTTCATCTTTAACGTTTGAAATAAACCTTCGAGGGAGTTACTTCATGACATTTTACGATTGTCAGCTACCAATTTTGGTTGAATTCTCTTCATATTGTTTCGTTTGCTTGCTCAAATTAAAGAAAAAAGTTTTTTTTAAAGAAAAGTTCAATAAAAACTATCATTATTCATGCTAATAAAGGTTTAAATAATAATCAGAAACAAAATAGCCAGAAATGTATGAAACAAATCGTGGTTCTTATAGTAATGAGCTTTGCTTAGCTTCTACAGGAGAAATTACACACGTTCTCCACTGAAGTTATTAACATCTATTCAAAAGATAGTCACTATATCATTGCATGACTTCTACAACACTTTTTGATAAAATCTAAAAAGCCACAAAGGGCCTTCTGTTTCCATTTTGAAAGCGAAGATACGAGCTGCGAATCGAACGCTTATTGAACAAATTATGCTGTAAACACGTGCTTCCTTAAACGAACACGTGAGTCCACCGCCCTCCATGGTGCGGCGTCTTAAAGACGGAGGCAAAATGAATTCCCTTTTCGGGAGGGCTCCGCGCGGCAACGATCATGCATACGCATACACACAGGTTGAGAAGCGAAAAAAAACACGCCCAATTCCATCAAAATCTTTCCTATAAGCCTTACCTCGTCCTACCAGCCCCTCGTCTCACAAAGGAAGGACAATTTGTATTGTTCGTAGCGCTTCCCACCTGTCCACCGCACCTGTAACGCGCAGGTGTAATAAATTGGACCGCAAAGTAGGGAAATAAGTGGAATTTTAATTTAGTTCTCCCAGGCGGGCGAGCCGTTCCCAGCCGTTCGGCGGGAGAGCGTGAGTTTTCGGGCGCGTTTTTATTCGATTTTTTTCTTCTCTCCCTTCCCTACGAGCTAGCGAAGAAAAAATCGTGTGCCGAGTCGTGACGAATTTTCTTATTATCATGATATTAAGCTTTTCTCATCACAATCTTTCTTCCCTTCCTGACGGCTGAGCGACAAAGAACAGAATTTTGATTGATGTCGTGCTTGACATGGTTTTTTTTCTTCTTCTCTTGCTCTCAGGGACGCTTTTTCGTTTACGTTTACTCTACCTAGCTGGGGGAACCGTTTTACCCACACCAATCCGTGCCCCGTGGAACGAGCGCCGAGCTTGGTTGAGCGAATCAGTCATGCTCGGCAAACGGAAGCAACGGAAATCAAGCTCGCGCGCCAGCAGGAAGCGATGCATAGCGAAAGAATTTTGGAAATTCGTTACCATTTTTGGTTGTTTTCTGGCGAAAGAAAATGAAACCAGCCGTCGGGCGCGTTCCTGGTCCAAATTTGAGGCCGCATACAGGCACACAAAAAAGCCCTCCCAAGACGGCACTAGGCGGTTCTGCGAGCGTAATGAGAATTAACTTGTTTTTCGTTCGAGTGCACGAATGTAATACAATTTCCCACGGTTTCGAATGTGTGCGTGTGTGTGTGTGCGCGGTGTTTTTATTATTATGTGTTTTTTTTTTTGTTTTGCCTTATTTTGCTCGACACAAATTTCCCGAACGAACAACGGTGTTCCAGGAAAACCGCGGCTTCGAACCGGGGCTCGGTGTATATCGTCACGCGCGCGCCACATATTCCGCCGGCGTGACACACACACTTTGCGGTCGTCACCGTGCGTCTGGGTGACGCTTTTCCACTCTCGAACACATAAGGATTCCGGGTTTCACCGAGCGGCGAAAGTAAAAATAACTCATCCGATCGCTGGCGCATCGCATATGTCTCAGGCGGCGAGGTGATTCTATCTCGGCTAGCATCACAATTAAGCTCGGTGACTGGCATGTGTCGGTTCTTGTTCGCTGAATCCGGCGTACGTACCCCGCGTCGTATTAGATGCGCGTCATACGAGCGTGCATCAGGCAAAAATCAGGCTTCAATCACCAGAAACGCCAAGAAACCGACCGCTTTATCTCCCGAGCCGCACGGTTGGCTGGAGTCGAATACAATTACGTTGTTTCGGAGGCTTACACGCTGATGCTGAAAGTACGGCTGAGAAATGGTGGTAAACTTTTCTGAAGAAATGAAGTCAAACGAACGAAAAATACGAGAGCGAACGAATCTGTTCTTAAAATTCCATTCCAACATCGAAGAAACGGTGACAGTTTTCACAAAAATACCTGTTCAACAGATTAACACATTTAAGATAAAAAATGCTTAAAAAAAGATTTTCTTTAAATCTAAAAGATCAAAATTTAGGATGTTTTTTATTGCTCCAAACCCTGGTTTCTTAAGACAAAAAATAGCTACCTATTTTTATGGACCGAGTAACGAAAAACTAATATTAGTTTTATGCCATTTAAGCTTATTGCAAACTGGCGAGAAGATGGGAAAGGACCTGAACAAAGGAAACCCTTTCTTTACCTGGCAAAAGATTAAATTTGTTTTCAAAACTGACCTAAAAACAAGACACCCAAAGTATGCCCACCTTTCATTAACATAATACTTAATCCATCGGTAAGACACTGTCATCCGTATTCGCAACACCTGCAGCAGCTCCTCTCCAGTGCCGCGCTGAAAGCCGTGGCCAGCCGCACCGGGTTTACGCGGGGTTCGTTTTGACACCACATCAAACGGGCAACTTGTCGAAAGCCGCGCACCGCAGAAAAGTTTAACTCTCCACCCCGGCTCCCGGCCGGAGCAACCCGCTCGCGAGACGCTCATCTCGTCCATCACGGCGCGTTACCTTCATCAAACGTGCCACCGTCTGCGCGGCTGCGTGCGTTTGCAACATTTTGCACCATTTTCCCGAGCCAGACTGTGAGCCGCTGAGCGCGGGCGCGGCTGCGGCAACATTGCGGTCGACCCTTTCCGACACCGGGCTGGCACCCGCTGGCAGCCCGCTAGTTGATGCGCTAATCCGTTGTTTGCCGTACCTGCGAGCGGAGCGTGGGATTCGGGTAGGGTTCGGTTGGACGTTCCAAATTTAGCCGCTGCTGCTAGGAACCGAACACTGCGCCACTGCATTGTTTATCGTCACCGGAGGGGCCACCCGGGGTGGGAACGCTTTGTCGGGTTCGGGGAAAAAACACTACGCGACTGCTTTACGGGACGGATTACAAAGCGTAACTTTGAATTTTTCCGTAAGGTAAGGCAACAAATAAATAAAACCAGCTCAACAGCCAGTGCGCGGCGCGCGAGAAAGGATTTGGCACCGCGAAAGCGACAGGATCTCGGCCTCAATACGCAGCCTGCTGCAAGCTGGATGATCCCACACCGGTGCCCGCACTTCACACGCACACACACATGTTCCTTCTGGTAGTGAGGATTTATTTATCCCTTCCCAGCAGGTAACGGCTTCGCATCGATGAAAATCCTTCCCGGGAAGCACCGAAAACCCCCCGAGGGTGGAAGCCGTAGTTTCGTGCGGCAGGACAAAAACCAGAGCAATTCCATTGTCGTAAGGATTAGAACGAGGTACCGCTGCAGTATTGCTTTTCCGGAGAAGAACAGACCGGGACGGTTCACAATAGTGGAGCTCTTTTTTCTCGGGTGTAATGGTTAACCCGATCGCTTTTAAGGATTACACGATTGACCGAGCTGACCTGTCCCGGTTTGCCGGATGATGATGATGATGATCTTGGTCGTGCTGGTGATTGGAACATCCTGGTACGTCGGTTTTCGTCGTTAGTTTTCCACGGAAAGCGGATTTCACCTGAAATACGCCTTTGATCGGAAGAATAGAAATGGAAACAATACCACTGCGGTGGTTTTCTAAAACAAATGTGACAACGAAACCTTTCCCGCGGCAGTAATTAATAACGGGAAAAATTAACTAAAACCGTTGAAGTTGGTCTTTTGTTGCGGTGCTTTATTGCCGTATGAGCACGGATGGTGCGATAGTAATTACAGGGCAAATTACCTAATTGGTTACTGGAACGCAAATTTGGGTGCGCGAAAGTTTACCTTCGGCTAGGGAGACACAGGCTTATTCCGGGAAAAGTTTGACCACCGCCAGCAGCTGGAGGGAAATGGTACAACTGTGCAGTTACAGTAATAGAGAACGGCGCGCACCGGCTGTTCTAGAGTTGCTCGTACTGGTGATGGCCTGAGATGCTAACCACGTATTGGAAAGATATGATTTTTCAAGTACTTTTTTATCTTTTGACACCTTTTCTGAAACTATCGAGAAGCTGTCATATTTTGCATAATAACTTATGTTTGAATCTTTTCATAAACTTTAGAAACAATAGATAGAAATACTTGAAATAGTTAGGTTGAAAGAAAGACTAATTGATGGAAAGCGATGGAGACGCCTGGTATTTCACGCCAATTAGGTAATTGTGTTTTTTTGTATAAAAAATCAAAATAAAAACATTTCAAACACATAAATGTCTACTAATGCCTCATAAATTATCAACGCTATCCCTTGTACAGGTATGCTCTCAAACACCTCATACCCCAGCCCTCGCCGATAGCAAAATTGACTGCTGCGGATGTCACAGGTCAGTACGAGATTTACTGCGCAACCGGTTTGCAAATTTCCGAAAAGGTAATTCCCACAGCCTGCTACCGCCGGAAAAGAACACCCACCACTTCACGGACGAATCTCCGCATCGACGCAGAGCAGTTGGCAATAAAGTAAGTTATCTTGTTTAACGCCACATCCATCAAAACGGCAGCCACAATCGGGTGGCCGCCAGACGGGCAGGCAGCAGCTGCTTCAAATGCATTGCGCTGCCGAAAAAGTTCATCACAGGCTTCACACACACACACGAGTGTGTTCCTTCCAGCCGTCCCGGTACCACGATTCTTGAACACGTTCGCTAAATCAATTCCACCCAACCGGCGGTATGACCGCAACGCCGGCTGCGGCGCAGTAGCAATAAGTAGCCGGACTAAACGGTCGATAAATCTTGGCGAGTAAGTTTTTGAAATTTTCGATACCATCGCAGACGGGGGTGGCCATGCGGTCGGTCAGCCTGCGGGCAATAAATCTGCAGCTGCCTCGCCAGTACGCCACCGCACTTGGCAAATCAGTAATGGGCAGCCGTTTCCTTTGCTCCACTCTACGGCACGGAGCACACACACACACACCCGTGCGGTGGAGTCGAATGACGAAAGTCAAAAACGCGCCGTCATGGTGGCCGTGCGATGAGATGCGTGATACGGGCGGGCGGCGAGCTTTGCCTCGGGTTCACGCTGATCGATTGCTATCGACATAAATTATGTGCCGTACATGGTTGAGTCTCCGGGAGTGCGTGATGAATAGCGCGATTCACGAGCCCCCGAGAGCCACGCTCGGCAGGATAAACGGTGCCACCGGGCGGTTCGTGACTGTGATAGGCGTGCCTTTTTTAAATTGGACAGCGGGGAAAAGTCAGATAAGGAAAAAGGGGCAACAATGAATGGGGCAAAGGTATGGGTTGGAATGATAATGTTATCAGAACTTTCACCTCTCACTTTGAATACTAATCGACCATTTCAACTTTTTTTTAAAATAAAAATACTTGAAGCATTGAAATCATTATGTTGTATGATTTTGGTCAACTCGAATCATGAGCTTATTATGAAGAAAGGAAGTATTGTAAACCGTGCTATTAAAATGATATTTTTTATCTGCTTGTGCAAAACATTTTTATCTCCAAAACACTTCTGAAAATCTCAATAAAAGTAACATTTCTTTGAAACTTCGCACCATCGATGGGAGCTTTACTGTCTGCCACCCGTCAGTAAACAACCACTCAGAGCTTTCGCTAACGATCACACTAACAAGCGCACACACGGTGCTTCGTATCGCGTTTCGAATCGGGCCGCCCGCTGTGCGACGGGTGGCAACATAATTTCACGCGAAATTTAAATTTCAATTCGACTTTCACTTTACACCCGTTGCCCCGACGTCCTGTTGCGGACGGGACCGGGGAGGCAGGCGTGTGACGTGCGCGCTTACTTCTGATCGATTTGCCGATAGCAATTTTCACTTCTACGAAAATTTCCTCCCGCGTTCCATCGCACACACCCACACACAGACACGGCACATAGATTGGAAAGCATCGTGCAAACGCGCAGCCAAGATCGGAGCAGATAGAAAACCTCAAACTCAATTCCTCGCTTCCTGTCAACGGTTGCGCCTCCCCGAAGGGTGGGTGGTGAAGACGGCGAGAGTGGGAGGGCCATGTGTTCAAGTTTGAAATTCGCACAAACTCCTTCCGAACACACACACACACACACACACGCTTATACACTTGAGCACAGTGTCCGGAAGGGCAAGCAGAACAAAAAAAAAGAGGAAATGGCACGTCTTGAGTGTCTGCAACGCATCACGGTAGCTTTCCGGCGAACAGCCCAACGAACCGGCAAAGGTGTAGTATATAGTCGCAGAGACGAGATTCAATCAAACTGCAATCAGGCTTTCAAACCGCGCCGCCGTGCCTGCCGCCGGTAAGACGGGAAAGGGTTTTTTTTCTTCTTTCATCCCCGCGCAAATCGGTACACACGAGTGGGCCACTGGGTGTGCCACTCCGTCACGGTGCCGTGCGATGAAATCAATTCCGCTGGCAAATTGAAAATAGTAGTAACATACTTAGCAGCGAATTGAGGCACGAATTTCGGGTTTTTATTTATGCGAGATCTTTATCTGATTGTTGGGCGAGATCTTACATCTGCATGGGGCGGGTCGCTGCCGATATGCTTCGACTTCCAGTTGCACATTTTAGGGTTATGGGTTTGACGAATGTTTGGCGATAAATCGAGGATTTGATTGAGGACCAAGGACTAAGGACACATATAAAATGACAGTTTGACAGTTTGATTAATCATAATAAAGATGATGCATACGCAATGTTCAGCGTCAATAACGATGTGTTTAGGATTTAGAACAAAACAATTATTAGAGGGTGAAGAACCTAATTAGGGACACACTATTGTTCGCTAACAAACAAAGCTTGCTGTTGACTCCTAGAAAAAAAACAACCAAATTTACAACAGTCGTTTGGTTTTATATTAATTTATTAGGAACACAACACCACGCTTTGAATAGTGTTGTTGACTCGGGCTTATATAGAGGCAGTAACAGTAACAATATTTGAAAAATAAACATGTTTTAATGCAAAAAATCTATTATTAAAAAGATTTATTCATAAAGCTATAGCAACACAACAGAGACAACCAAAACCTAAAAATTTAACAAGATTTTAGTTTAAACAAACGAACCTAGTTATTAAAAACAATTTCAGAAAGCGTTTACAATAAGTAGGTTTATATCTCTATAGCTGTTTGGAAGACTATGGTTGGTCGTGTTGTTCATAATAGAAATAAATTGAAACATCCCACTTGGAGGTAAAGCGAACATTTCAAAGTTGAATGAAGCAATTTATCTAACATACATGACCCTCAGAACGAATCGTTGATTGAAATAAATTGCAACTTATTTCACATCTCACAATATCTGCTCATGATCGCGTTTGACCAACCGCTATCAGAATCAATTCAAAAGCCATAGTGGGAGCTTTTCTTCAATTTGTTGATTAATTTCTAGCAAAGCGCGACCAACAACAAACCCACCAGCCGGCCGTTAGTTCCATGCCAGTACCAGCGCGTTCATCATGGAGTTATGGAGAACAAGTCGTTTTTTGTTCGGCCCATGTACGCGTTCCCCATTATGGCGGCAACGTCCCAGCAGCGTGCAACGGTTTCGCCTGTTCACACGCTTGTTACAACCCCGCAGGGCATTACACAGCCGCACGGGTAGCCATACGCGGCGGATTCGGGCAAGTGCTGCTTACTTCACCGGCCGATCTAATACGCACCCGGCATGGTTGCGCGAACGCGGACGTACGGCTTGGCGCATTTATTCGCCATTGATTATAATACAAAATTATGTTAATTTATGCGCGGCGTGCCCGGCCCCAATTCCCTTTCGGCCGTGGAGCACGGTGGAGCACGGAATGTTATTATTATGGCGGAGTGTTGCCCAGCGGCCTTTCTTGGCTGGGGCCCCGTAAAGTGTCGCTGGAATCGATTTGCAATTCGCCTGGCCCGCTCGCATCCGGCGGCCGGTCACTGTTTTATTCAGCAGCAGCAGCAGCGCATCCGTACAATGCTAAAACATACAGCATCTAACCTTTCGCAAGCCATCCACACCAAGCGTGAGCGCATGGCCTGTCGACAATTGTCAGCCGGGCTGGGTGTGAAACGAGGGACCAAAAAATTGAAAGCAGAAATGAAATAACGCAGCAGCAGCAGCAGAAGCCACATCTCGGCCCGGAAAAGCCATCCGCATAAGCCACCGCACCGTGCCCGGGTGAGTGCGTGTGTGCGCTGACGGGAAAGTTAAGTAAATTGTCAACGCTAATTTGCATCCGAGCAGCCCGGGAGGCCGCCCGCGGGCGTCCACCCCTTCGCAACACGGTGGGGGGTTTTAAGCTGCCACTGTTGAGACAGCCGAAAGCGAGACGGTGCGAGCATACCGACACCGACGGGGGCCTCGGAAGCATGACAGCTGTCTGGATTTAGATACCGATGCCATCATACACGGATTTTCGGAACGTTGCTGCTGCTCCGGGAGGTGGCGTAGCAACCACTGCCTGGCAACGGTCGGATGCAAATTTTCGTGACGTGCTTGCGATACGTAAGACGCGTTACTTAGTGAGTCAATTCCTGGACTTCCGGGTGGGCCGAAGGGAAAGGGAGTACCATGTAAGCTAAGAACCCATTTGGCACCGGTTCCCAGGCCCAAGAGGATGCCTCCGCACAGAGTGGCGCGCTCCTAATGGAAAATAATGAAACCGTTGTCGATGGGCAATTACGGCGCTAATGCGGTGAATTGTAATACGCTTTCGATCGGATCTTGGCGTTTGTTCGCCTCGCAGCTTGCTGAAGGAAGAAGGTGTGAAATTGAGACCCAGGCAGCGACGTGTGCGAGAGAGACAGAGAGTGTGAAGTGATTGATCTTCGACGAAAAGCCTTACTTCGAAGGGGTAATGGTATTTGGGCTTACCCGGAACTGAGCGGAGCGTGTGTTTGGGACGTGTTCAAGCAGCGGTGTGTAAGAGCTTTTCCGAGCACGCATAAGAGAGTGTTGAGGTAATTAATTTATCGTTCGTATGTAAGCGAGATCCTGGAGGCGTGCGATGTTTGGGTGGGAGGTTATAAAAGGGAATTTTAAAATCACAAATAAGAGCATTTTTAATTCCCATACCGGTGAGAACTGAAGGAAGTCTGTCTGTTTGAGTCTGTCGAAGGTTTGGGACATCAAAATCTGTCTATTGGACTCGATTGTCATGACGATGAAAGTGTTAAATCAATTTGAACCTGATGATACGGTGATTAGACAGATTGGATTACCTCGGATTAAATTAGAGCATCATGATTGGCTTTCCTTAGTTTCAATAACACCAGCTCATTTAAGCTTTTAAGTAGATTTAAGTAAACAAAATGAGAAATGGCAGACCTAGAAGGAGTATAATTCCAAACAAAAAGACTTCAACCACATTGATGCAAATATTACCAGAACAGTTTTCAAACAATTCCAATGACAAAAGAGCCTTAAACCATCCCCTTGTGGCGCATGGGAGTATTTACAAACCATCAGCACCTTGATTGGCACAGCTCGACAGAATCGCCATCAAAAAAGTGCAACAAAACACAACCATCCGCAAACACTGACGCCCGGTGCCGGTTTGCTCTGCATTTAGCTTATGCTCAAACACATCCTCGTGCTGATTTATAGCCTCCTTGACGCCCCCTCGTGCACAAGGCGTAGTTTTTGTTCTGTTGGCTCTCCCCATCTCCGTTTGTCATCTGCAAGCGCTGGAATGCAAATGCAGGCCGGGGTGAAGAATATTCTTGAAATAATTAAAACGGCCCCATCAACGCCGCCTGCAGCGGTCCTGCCGCTGTGGGTGGGTGCATTCGGGTTTCATTATGTAAATTTTGGGTCATCCCGGTGCAGAAAATGGCCGCCGAACCGGGACGGCAAACCGGCAAACATGGGGGGAAGCGATTTGTCCGCAAAAGATACAAATGGTCGGCTGACGGCCAATCTTGTGCGGAGATCTCAAATTAGTTCCACCATTGGCCGGGCGCTTCGGCCGGACCTGAAGTCGTTTCTTGTTTGCATCCTTCCCTCCTTATCGCCGTGCGGCAAGGCAAACGAGGCGCCGCTTGCGCTGGAGATTATCTTCAAAGCAAATATTCATATCATGCACAGTTCGGTTTCGATAGAGATTTATAAATTTCCCAATTTCAAAAGGCTCCGATCCGGGCTTAAGCCGTTCCCATGAGAGAGAAGAAAAAAAAGCCTCTATCCCGAACCTGCCGGTACGGCGGAGTGGCTCATATTTTCCGTTCCGTTGCGCTCCCGCCCATTTAGCAGCAGCCAACCACAGCCACCGCGTCGGGCAGGGTGGAAACACCTTACTCCGCTGTGCAAACCACCCGTCACGTTTGCTGCTATCCGTAGCATAAACGATCTGCCGAAGCGATAGCGTGTCCCGAAACGTGACTTTGCTTTAAAAAGAGATTTTAAATTGATACAGCACGAACGAACCCGGCAGCTGGGTGGGCAGGCAGGCAGGCAGGAATAGAACGAACGCTGCCGTTCAGCGGGACGGGCAAGGACGGGCGCACGTGTGCATGTAAGTATGCACGTTCTTTGGAAAGGGGGCCATATAAATGGGGCGGAGTAGGCGGAGCATCCTTCCTGATTCCGGAAGCTTCCGTACCCCGTGCATCTGCATGCTTTCGTGGAGCTTTTTATGTGTCCTTGTCCGTTCTTACCCACACCGAGCCAAGTGGAGCTTCTTTTTCCAAAGTTCGAGTGGATAGATTCATCGTCACGTGACGCGCCTGCGATACGTTATCGATTTCCGTCTCCGATAATGGACCCCGGGACTTCCTTTTCCGCTTCCCACGCGCACGTGTGAGTGTGTGTGTGTGTGTGTGAATCTGGGTTAGGAACAAAACACAACACACTGGGAACCTATCGAATGACTAATGGACTTCTTCTCTCCGTACGATATGTGCGGAGGGACACGGCGCCGCCAAGAAGAAGCAACCGATTTTGACGATCAAAAACGGAATTATTGCAATGGCTCCTCGAGTGCGCGCTGGCATGTTGGGAATTTGTTTTGCTGCTTTTTTTTGTTGCTTGTCTGTTCTTCTTTTGTTCCGCAGCCGCTCTTTATCAGTCGAGTGCTCAGAAATTGCCCATCCACGTGCCCGGACGGGGCCGCTGCAATTACTGGGCCGCCCGTGCAAACGGGCGATTCGGTTCGTTTCGCCATCTTTCCACCCGGCCGAAGCAATTAATCTTGATGTAAAATATCGTGCCGGGACGATCTGCGCGCTGCACAGCCACGCTGGGGAGTTTTCCACCGGCAGCGGAAAGCATCAACGGTCTCCGAAACGCTTCGTGCCCTGCTGTTCTGGACATCAGCGAGCGGGCGGAAGCGGCCGGAGTTAAGGTCCTTGTTCGCTGGATGACCGAACGCAGACCGGAAAACAGCGACGAGAACCAACGAGCAGAAAAGAAGAGAGAAAAAAAAGCAAACACCACTCTCGGACATGATCCAACCGGCTGATCTGCAGACCGGAAGACAGGCGAGACTAATTTCGACCCGCTAGCAACGAAGGCGCGCACCGTGTGTGCGCCACCCCGTGGCAGACACTCGGGTGGCAGTATTTTAGGAGCTAATTGAAGTGATTATGTATCACCCACTTGACGGTGTTGTTTTTGATTTTCGGGCGGTGCGGAGGCAACAAATCCCAGGCACAAGATAGGGAAGGATGCCTTTTTGTGTAGGGTTTATTTTTGCTGCGCAAAGGACGGCCCGGACCGGGATAATGCAGCGGGACGGAACGTTGCGAACGCCACCGAGGTGGGGCGTGAGTCACGTACGTAGGATTATTGATGTCCGGGCCAGCCCACGGCTACCAGCTACCATCGGTGTGGCTCGTTGTTGGCCATGTTGCGCTGACAGCGCACTGCTTTAGCGGGCCCTATGAAGATCGGCACGTCGGCAGTAGGTTTCCGACAGCTTCCAGAAAGCATCCGTTTGGCTTACAAGTAGATTAGGGTGAAATAGAAGATTCAATATTGCTGCTGCCCGGGACAATGGAGAATGGCATACTTTCTATTCTTAAATCGATGTTACATTTCTGCGAATAGCGCTGCTGTAAGCAGGAAGAAAGCTACAGCACATAAGCATTACTTCTATGTGGCAGAAGTAAAAAGATGTGAGAGCGAATGTAGCGAATGTAGCTTGAACTCTTGTTTGTCTAGTAACAAATCAAAATAAGCAAGAAAAGCTCGTTCAAAACTCTATTGAAGGTTAAAAAATTCTTCGAAAAACAAGTGATAATCAGGTTACTAATGATTTTTTATAATATAAACTAAGTTTTTTTTGTATTGTTTTGTTACAAAGTGCATCATATCTTTTTCAGTGCTATTGTAGCTTACTTGTTGCTGTTCAAATGCACATAATCTTAAAGTTGTGGATAAAATCTCCCTGTAGAAGAACAGATGATGGAATTTTGGGGAGCGAGACAGAGACTTTACTGGGATTTTGGTACCCGTACTGTAATGTGAAGAACAGCACGGCTGCCACTGAACCAACGGGTCGCCGTGGAGTCATATTGCTAAACATGAATAAAAGCTACAGAGAAGAGATGAAGATGTGTTCTGGCCTAGAGTTTGGAAGTTCGGCGTTCAATTTGTGTATGGTTGTTCCCAGTGTCATTCTAAAGAAGACTTATCAAAGTGTCTTTAAAGTATAGTTGTAACAGAAGTACGAAATACAAAGATGAAATTATAACAATAAACATGACACACTTACCCGAATCCAGTGTCGTGGCGAGCAGGATCGATGGCAGGCAGAGTAGAATCAGCTTAAGCTCCAGCATCATTTTGCACCTAATTCGCACGGGACGCGACCCACTCACAACTCGCACTATTTTACACTGCCCACCTCTGGGTGGGTGGGTGGGTGGGTGGTAGGAATCGTTCGCTTTCGCCGCGAACAAGCGCAAGCGACAAGTTTGCTAATATTTGCACCGCCTGCTATATGAGCAAACGAGAACGCTCAACGGTTTCTTTTTCGCCTCTCTCTCTCTCTTTCTCTACACGCACACACTATTTCCTGTCACAATCTTCCCGCCCAGCTGTGACAGCACCCGCTTCACTATCGGCTCACCGAACCGGCGCTCGGTTTGGCCTTCCCCGTCATCCTGCGAGCGGGCGCAGCGCCCGGGCCGGAGGTCCCATTCAATTTCAATTTAAACGCCAGAGCCAGTACGTGGACCGTGTTCGTGATGGGGCTTTTTCTACCCGCGCTCTGCTCGGGCGAAAATTAATATTTCTCACGGGCTACGTGGAAATGATTGGTTTCCCTCGAACGCTTACAGGTACCGCTTGGAAGTCGCTCTTCAACTGCAGCAGGTTGCGCGGGCATAAATCTTAGCTTCTTGCAGTCCCATTCCGTCCTGCTCGGCACCTTACATCGGTTCAATTTCAACGGGTTCGCCCGAAGGGTGGGAGAGTTATTGGGTGGCCCTGAGCGAAAATTAATTTTATCTTCAAACTGCACGTTTGCCTTCACTCACAAACTTGCCCGCCGATCTTTCACACAAATCGTTAGCTCGCACTCACGAAACACGCGTGAACACCATCCCTGGAGTGAACCGCAAGCACGGTGCGGACGGTGAGATACATTTCACAGAACGGTCCTCCAACCTGTCGGATCGCGTGTTACACCTGTGTGAGAGGGAGATAGAAGAAAAGAGAAAAACGCGAGTCAGTAAAAAAGTCTGTAATGGATGAATTTTAAACGAACAAATACGCCACAAAAAGTGCTTCCATCGAAAAGGGGTGGATTTTTTTTTCATCAGTACGTTATGTTGAAGCAGCATTCACGAGCATAAACCGTGTAACGTGATGCCGACGGGGAAAAAGGCTACTTTAAACGGGTCATGTTCGTGCGATGAACAAAAGCGAAAGCACGTTGTCATACCGTGCGCTAAATAATAGTCACCGTGTTTGTGTATGTGTGTGTGTGTGTGTGTGCTATGCGTGTGGCACAACATGGCCCATGGCACTCATTTTCCACACAGTTCTAACGCACACACTCACACACACGCGCCCCCAAAACCGACCGAGCCATCCTTCCAGAGCTAATGACTTTTATTGTCCTAATTAAAGCCCTTCCCACACGGATCCGAGTCGCGTTTGGGGGGAGAAGTGAAAAACGCGTCCACCCATTCCAACCCGCTCCTCGTCGTGTCATCTTCGGTTTCATCAGCATTCATCACGTTTGAATGATGTGCCCGGAGGGGTTGAACCGAGCGGACCGAGCAGGCGTCCCGTGCGTGGCGTAGATTTCCCAAACCGCCCGCCCGATCTTCCGACGCTAATCACAGGGTGCCTTTAATTGGCTGTCCCCTGTTTTGTCGAAAGTTGTAAAAAACCATGTCATTAATGTGACAACGACGACGTCGACGACGACGACGTGCGGGACGGACCAGCCAGGCGCCCGGTCGCCATTAATCAGCGTCGAGTCGCCGCGTCGCCTTTTGCGGGCGGAAAGCTGTGGGCGGAATCGTGACACCGTTCAATCCTTACTTTGACGGTTATCCTCCTGCCCCGGGTTCGGGTCGGGGTGGGGTTTTTCGCGACCACCCCACTTCGTTCAGGGCGCATTTTGAAGACGCACGAGAAGAGTACCAGCAAACCAGATACAAGAGGAGAACAAAACAAACCCTCGCTCATGAATCAAACCATCAATTATGCATTTTCGGTGTCATTCTCCTTTGCCTTGACGCGGAAGCGTCTTCTTTGATCTTCGTCTATGCTAGCCGACTTCGTTTGGTTCGAGCTTCGACATCGAGCTTCATTAACATTAGTCTCCTTTGGATGGCGCCATTCATCTAATTTTAATGCATCACGACAGCATACCATCAAAACATAAACGACAAATTGCACCACTATTCGCGACTGGGGGGGCTAAAAACTGTGTCAACACGAAAACAAGCTCGGTGAAAACAACACACGGGTTGTGGTGGCGAAGGTGAAGGTGAAAAGTCACCATCACCACCACCACCACGGGTCACTATGTCGAATGAAATTTGTTGCGCGCCAACGGACACTTTAAATTGATGCGATCGCAATGTCCTTTGCGTTTGCCCGGGATGCATCACTAATGCATCCCGATGTGGGGCGGGTTGTGAAGTTTAATGGCGCAGAAGGGTCATCGTTATGACGGGGTTTGGCCATTTGAAGTGAATCTCATATCGCGGACGTAATGGACTGGTTATGGGCATGCGGTACGTGAAAATTGTAATGCTGCATGTTTTGAGTAGAGTTGTGTGGGATTTACTTTGACTCATGAGCTCGAAGGAATCATCCTTACGGTGGAATGAATCTGTACATCACTAGTTCGATGCAATGTATCAGTGAAAGGGCCCCGTTTTCCAAGCACTGGAAATGAATTTTCAAAACTAATTTCATCCTGGTGAGACCCAAAGTTAGCTTGAAGCAAAACAAAAGCTGTCAGTAACGAGCAAACGTTACAATTTTTTCAAGCTATTCGAGGTAAATTTCGCGCAACTGGATCATCAAATGATATGAGAGGAAGCTTACAACTCGTTCGATGAAGTGTGATCTACATCATCGTGCTTGTTTTCCGGAATAGTGTACATCCAAGCCAATCAACTTTCAGCTGCACGCATACGGAACCAATTACGATTTAGCTGGAAGCTTGAACGCTGTTTTCGCTAGAGCGCATGAAAATTGGAAAAGGGTTTCGGAAAAAATGGGGTTTCGAGTCGTCCGGTATTGAGAGGTGGTTTGAATTTTCGGAATTTACCATCCTTACCAAACGATTTACAACATAGAAGTTCTCTGGTATGGTGATATCTGGTAGCCCTACAAACATATTGCAATCAGAAAAGCGCAGTAATACCTTCCATGCTTCCGGCTCGCAACGGAACTCGTCCATTCGACTTATGCTTTCGCCCCTTATGGTTGATTGAATTTTTATCTGGCAAAAAAGTTGAGTTTGTTGTCCACTCCGGCGTTCGAAGTTTCGGTTAGTGTTCGTAGAAAATTCATTATTTTATCCATTGTGTTTCTCTCCCTTCGACCCTCCTCCTCCTCGCAGCCACCCACACGGTCAGCAGCGCAAAATAACAATCAATTACTGGGACCGCGCTGGGACCCGAGCATCTTGTTAGAGAAATGGAAGTAATTAAATTACTGAACTCAGCGTAAAGCGCAAAAAACACAAACACCCACCCACACACACATACTCAAGCGAACGCGAAAGCGTCTCTTTCGTAAATGTTAGCAGAGCGAGCAGTTCGGGGGAGGGTGTCCGGGAAAAGACAAACCGGACCGCGCGGCTGACGATAAGTGACAACCCGCCAAAGACCACATCTTCGGCTGGGCGTGGAAACTCGAACGGGGAAAAACCAGTCTGTCGGTCACCAGTAACAGACCAGTGCTGCACTCTTTCGCTCTCGTTGCAAGCAGCATGGGCGAAAGAGTTGCCAAACAAGCAAATAAAATGGTAAATAACCGTAGAAAAATAACAAACAGCGCGAGTGGCTCGCATTCGAGAAGCTGCCGGGATCGGGAGGAGTGCAGGAGAACAATTTTCAACCCAATGTGCTTCTCAACCGTTCTCTCCGTCCTCTGGGAGTGGAAAAAACATACCCCACACACACTCACACACACAGATTCCATCCGAGCAGAGTCGCACCCAAGCGCTCGGGCCGGCGAACCCCTCCCGGCCATGGGGCATGGGCATAAATAATCAATTATTCAAATTTTTCTTCAACCACCACGGCTGAAATGCGGTTCCCGGGGCAACGGCTGGCCTGTTTTCCATCATTCGTGCAGCCGGTCGCCCATGGGTCATGAGGTGGTGCGAGCGCGCGGTCACGAAAGCCTTCGCCACACACAACGGGCTTGAACGGGTTTCCCTTCGCAGTCACACCCGGGACCGGGTGTTCGTGTGCGTGTCGATAAGCACGGCACGGGAACGGCACGCACCGGGCTCGGACACATCCTCGGCACGCACGCAGACACACAGAAAAACCCGCCACTAGGCGCGGAGATGACTTCAATCACGAGAAAGGAGCTCGCCCGTGTCAAGACACGACCGGTTCGCCCCGTCATAAAGTGGAGATTCATTTGGCAGCGAAGCCCGGGGGCCTCTGCCGGTTCGTGTTTATCGCACGCCCGGCCAACCCTATCGGTGGCGGCGAGGAGGGCGTTGACTGTTGTCCCCGGGGACTCGAATTCCATTTCATCATCTTCCGCCAGCCAGAGACGACAGCGTCATTGAACAACACCGCGGGGAATTTATTGCACGAACAAGCACACCGACACATCGAGCTGTGGCGTTCGATAGTAAGGCATTCTGTCCTTTAAAAGTCCGATACTGGGTTGTTGAAAGTGCTCCACAAATAGAACTCTTTGCATTTCCAGTTTACAAGCAGTTGATGAGAAGTTGAGAACGAATTTTGAACGTAACAACACAACTGTTGAGAGCTATTTTTTCTCTTCTATCTTTCTAATCGAAAATTACTTTTTTAAATAATAATACAAGCACTAATATAATTCTAATTATATATTTAGAATATAAACTGACGTCAATTGTTCTAGAAACACTCTTCAAAGAGGATTTAATTCAATTATTGAACTCTTTGAGTCTAATTTTCTCAAAAATTATTTACGATTAGATTTATTATTTGTTTATAATATACGTATGAATGATGAATGAATCTATATGAAATAATTTAGTTTAAATGTGCAATTTTAAATCGCTTGTTTCTATATTTAAAAGCAATTTTGAACATGGAGTTTTCAGTTTGCACCATTCTGAAATTATGAAATTGTGGGTTCATCAGCATGATGTAATAAATATGCTGTACAGCTTCCCGCTGCACTAAGTCACTTTGTCGGTAAGCCATTAAGTAAATCATACAAAACACGAGCAAGAAAACATGCCTTAGCTCCCGCTGCGTTTCCACCCAATTCCAAAAGCATCACTCATCGCACAAACGTCCTTTGAAATTCATGGTTTTCGCACCCGATTTAACTAGAGCGTCCATTCAATTTCAATTCAGGCCCGCACCCGCTCGCAGTCCCAACAATTGACTATCAAAAATACACCTCACAGCGCACAGTTTTCGCCTACCAAGCAAATCCGAGGCAATAGCAAAGCGGACGCGAACAAACACATACACAACGGTACGGAAAGAAGCGAAAAAAAAACGATCACTCTCACAATTGGGTACTTCTGTCGAAAAGATTCATGGGCCCGGGCGCGATGAAAACGCTGGCGTCATGAGAATTCAGCAGTGACTCGGTGGGGGGGGTGGTTTTTTTTCGCTTCAGTAGAATCGCCGGTTACCGATCGAGTGGTAGTTAGCGAGCTTCTAAGCGCGCCATTGTCAGCTTTCATTCGATTTTACAATTTTCATTCTTTTCCGCTGCTCGTCCGTACGAACGCGACCGTATAAATGCAGCCGGAACTTTGGCGATCGGTGAAGTTTCGGGTTTCCGGGTGGAGTTTCTGTTTTTTTGTCTATATCGGTGCATAACAAATTCGGTGGTTTTAGCTTTAATTCATCAGTTCCGGCGGGGAACGAAGCTGAAACTATTTTTGTTCCTTCTCATCGGGGGGGAAAACGAATCCAATTGCATCCGTTGCGAGCAGGATGCGAACAGAGCGAGCACCAACACACAAGGACCGCTCGATGGAAGCGTTTTTTTTCTTTCTTTCTATTGGATCACTGGCACGACGGGACGGCAAACGCGCCCTTCCGGTGGGACGGGAAAGCGGCGCTGATGATAAATGCATCACACCGCATCACACTGTGTCAAACATCACACAGCACCACTCGACAGCAATCAACTAGCGGCAAACCCCTCGCTAAATGCAGTTATGCCGGATGCCGTCGTCCTTGATCGACGCGGCGAACGCGCGCGACCAGCTGGTCCCATCCAGGGCCCGCCACCGCCCTACAAAAGCTCGCAATCAATTTCAATTAATTTAAATTTCAAATTAAAATTCAAATGATTCAATTAATTCTACGTCCGATTGGCGGGACTGCTTCGGTGGCCTGTGCATTAGCTCGGAGCGAAAGAAAACAGGAGATCCACTCAGCACCCCCGTCCCGGCTGCCATTTCCGAGGGCTTCATTGTTAAGCTTAGCTTGCCCCTCGCTGGTGTAGTTGGCGGAAGGTTTTCTTGGCAGCGGCACAAAAGGATCGGCATCGCGCCCGACCCAGGTCCGCTCCTCGACGGATAATGCTGTTGGTACAGTATTAGTATAATTGGCACAGTGCATGCTCGAGCACAAGCTTATCCGGGCGAATGGGACCTCTGGCTCGCGGCAAACTATCGGTCGCAAGGCCAATGCCGGATGGAAATTGACTTGCCCTCGTTTCACGGCGAGCTCGCGGGCAAGCGCGCCCAGCTCGCCAAACCCACAGCATTTGCATTTACGATTGCACGAGCGCAATGGCACCACCACTGCCGGTGGCTGACGGGCTTTGTTGCACATCGTTTAGTGTGTGTGTTTGTTTTTTTTTGTTCCACTCTGTGTTTGTTTTGCGCGAGCTGCATTATCCAAATCAGAGTTATAGCGAACGATTTTGATGGATGCATAAATTAGAGTTGTTACTTTGTAGTTTGAGTGGGACTGCTGTTTGCTGGAGTCTTAGTGAGAAGCACTTTCGGCACTGTCCATAACGTTGAAGGTCATAATGAAAATTTAAAAAGGTCGTTTCATTTTGCGAAATTATTAGGGATATATTTGTACTGGTTCAAACTTTTATAGTGTAATTTAAACATAATATTTAGCAACACCTGAACTGATATTTTAGAACTACAATAAGAAAAATTGAAGAATTGGAGACATGACACAATCCGAGAGGGAGCAAAATGATCGAGAGAGTCAACTTCTAATTTCATCATTCTAGTATTATCTTGTATTATTATCTAGTATTTTCGTATGTATTATCTTGATGGAGATATTTTTTATTCATTGAATTTATTGCTTTCATTAAATTATCTTTTTAACAGTAAGTTAAACACGATGTTGAGAGTTCTTAAGATTTTTTTTTCATTATCTCACATGTAAATATACATCATAAAAATGTGATTTTGATATTATGTTACTACAGTTTTAAACAAAAAATTATAAAACAACAAACAGCTAAACATTTGTGAAGCACTTATGGGTTGAAAAATCATATTAATTTTGCGCTAGTTTTCAAAAAGTGGCATTTAATACAAATTTTAACTACAGATACTCACTAGGCACATAAGCCGTCTATTATTTAAGATCTCTTTACTGATCGAGTGAAAGTGAACGTGAATTTCCGGCATTTGATACAACATGCCAATCCAAAAGACACAAAATCCTGTTTCTTGGATCATGAAATATAAAAAAATAAAAAATAAACAAAACTCATCATATTTCAAGTGTACTTTAAACATGTTAACTCATAGTTGTTCTTTTTTTCAAATTTTGGCTGTCAATTTTTAATTATTTCAGTTTTATGCTTTCAGTAGCATTCGATTCTTTCCACATAAAATAAAACATTGCTCAGACTTTCTCTAATTGAAATGAAATATCCAAACATTAGTTAACCTCTCCTCGGTCACGAGCAGATGCAATCCGAACGAAAACTACTCTCCGTGCTGTCATCGCAATTCGTCCGCAGTAAGAACTACAGCGATCGTGAGCTACAGCGCTTCGCTTCCAGACGAAACATAAAAGTAAAGTCTCGCCCACACGTTCCCTCTTCGTTCGCCCCACGCAACATGCCACAGGGCGTCCGGGTGGCTTTGAAATCCGCAGACCGAGAGAGTTTGAAATCCGTGAAGCCCAGCACATCCCCATTAGCTGTGCAAGAGGGGCACGCGTTTAGTGCCGTGCGGTTGACTACGTACGTAATTCAGGGAAATCGGGTGGAAAATCTAAGAGTTCCCGGCTCCTCGGCTCCTCGGCAACCACGCACTCGGTCGCCAATTTATCGCATATTTCTTATGCACTTGACGATACCGCGTTCCTGGGGGCTCGCGGCGAACCCATCCAGCCATCGCGAGCAGAACGCTGATTCTGATGCAGCTGCACCCACACATACGCGCACTCCGCACCGTATGCTTCCTGTAGTGGTACCGAAAAGGGGTGCAAAAAAAACTAAACCCGCGACACTAAGCACGAATTAATTTTATGACTTTTTATGCCCCTGCACGAGAAGCTGCACACGGAGCCGTGCCGAGTGGGGGCTCCCATTTGAAATGGGAGCGTAAAGTGTGCAAAAAGAGTGGAAGAGAGCAAAAACCACCACAGAATTTGCACCGCACACAAATGCAAAGCTAAACGGCCAGCGATCCACATGCGCCAGCCGGGGGGCTGGTGGGCGGCGTACTTCTTCACAGCTTCTCCAGCCCGCTTTCGAAAGCACTTCGGAGTTAACGCGCTGGCAACGCATAATAAAAATGGAGTTGCCGTCGTTGCGGCGGGCAGCTGCAGTTGACTCACTTCCACCTAAGTTTCGGCTCTAAGTCACCCACCACCACCCCGCGCCAGTGCACGCGGATAAGAATGGAAGCGTTCGACGGGATGCACGGGGGCGTAAGTGCATGGTGCGTTCGTAATGCGCGGTGCGCTTTGAAGAGTGCACCAGCAGCTGCATAATTATTTCCTTCTCCTTTGCCGTGCACCGAAGTGGTCCCCAACCCCATGGACCCGCTTGGGTGTGCAATCGAGCGTACGGGGCTTATGCAAAACATCACCAGCATATGTGAGCGTGTGGGGATGTGTGAGTGCAAGTGGATACCGCACAAACCCAAACGAATCCTCAACGTTTCCAGCGGCGCCGGTAATGAATGCGCGCGGGCTTCATTACTCGAAAACCACTCGGTGGCGAGCTCGATTTCTTGCTCTAGCGCGCGCGTTAGAATCGCGCGACCCACTCGACGTGATTTCGAAATTACTTCAAACCAGCGACCGAGCGAGCGCGCCCGCGTCCGTAATCCTTCTAAACACGAAGCAAAACAGTCGCCATTTCCGCAGAAGATGCCGCGCCCCCGCCGCACGCTGTGTTTTGATAGCATCGCGCTCCGGCTCACCATCGCTCGGGTCGGGACCATTTATGTTTTCTTAATGATAGGCCTCCGTCTCGCGCGAGGTGCGCCACATAAACGTTCGCAGTTTGAAGAGGGGCTGGCAGGGTTTTTGATGAACAATGGGCATACGGGGACGGTTTGTTCGTTGTTGGTTTAAAAGTTGATAATCGCTTTTCGCAAGCGAGAATGCTTAGCTGTGAAGTGCGGCTAGCAGTGGCGGATGGTTAGGCTCACCGGAGGGCTTTGCTTCATTGAAGTTATGTTGCTGTTCTAGAGCTCTCATCACTACGCTTTAACATCACGAGTTAATGATTGTGATATTATGTTGGTTGCATCAACCTTTGTCTTTTTTTGCATTTATGTTTCATACAATTCATAGCTCATAGTATTTTATTGCTTAGTACTTAGTAGTATCATTCCGGAACTTTGAGCCAAACTGTTTGCCTATTCCTGAGTTTTATTGATTGGAATTCAGAATACATTAAACTCAGCAGTAAAATTAACATGTTTAACAACATATTTGAAGTTAGGAACCTGACGAGGCTCGTGGATAGAATAAGTCTTATTAAATCTAAAATTTCGTCAGGTTAGTGGAAAATGGAGGTTGCTTTTGACTATAATTCAGGACCATGTTTTAGATATTCAAATTTATGATATTTGACTAGAACAATTTCTTCATAGGTGAAGAAAGGAAATAATATTGTGGCTTTATTTACCAATTAAATTATTACAACAAAATTTACTTTTTTCTGATCAGCTTTCTCAAAATGTTCAAAATGAATTCAAAATGAATTCATTAGTTAGTTTAATTTGTTAGTTTATTGTTAATAAACTACTTAACATTGATATATGCAAGCATCCAAAACTCAAAACGTCTTGCTACTGATAACTGACACCAGCCGAGAGAGATCGAAATGCTTTCATTACGCTCATTAGGTGGTGTCCTTTCGTCAGAATGAATAATGCCACTTTGTCCGACTTTTGAGTAATTATTTGTAATTTAATATTCATACCCCTCGTCGGGGTCGCTTTCGGTGAGGCAGAAGAAGAGCGAAAGCAAGTTTCACAATTTATGTGCGATTTTTTTTTTGTTCAAGCTTTCAAGAATAATTGGAAAGTTTTGTGCTTGTTCTAATTCACCGCCCGAGTGCGGAACAGGGAACAGGGAGCGAGCGAGCGATGCCGGGCGTAAATGAATAGTTGTCGAGGTTTGAAGTGTCGTTGAATAAATGTATTCTTTGCGGAGAGGAACGACACTATCCGCCCGGTGCACACCGAAACCTCAACTCTGATTATGACGAGAGCAACAACGCAGCAAAAACTAACCGTTCGACACTGGCGCAAGATCCAGCTGCAGCCGGCTAAGCTGGCTTTTTGTGAAACTTTCCCATTATGCTTCCGGCCGTACGGTCGTACCCCTGCGGAGACGCTTCGTCCACAAAAGCTGTAAAGGAATTTCGCACACAAACTATAACAAAATGTCCACCATTTGCTTGTTCCGGAGAGCGCCTGGGTTGGGGTGGGAATGTTGCAAGCTAAATAGTTGCAGCTGACCACCGCTTGCGCCCGGACGCACCGAAAGGGATTTGCAGAAACGCTCGGCTCACTCTCCATCGAGCGTTGCCAAATTAATTTATTCAAAGATTCCATTTGCGCCCAGCGGGAACCGGGGGAAAGTTTTATAAATTTCAATTAAGCCAAAAGAGTTTCCTCCCCGTAAACAATCTGTTTAACTTCGGTCATCTCCCCTCCTTGCGAACGAAGCGTGGCGTGGAAGCTGCGCGTGTCTCGATGTGGCCGATGGGAAAGCTTGTCGGCCTAGAGCTTGCGTTACGATGCGTTACGACGGTGTTCAGTCCGTCGGCTGAGGCCTGCACGTTGCAAAACCATTCGTGTCCATTTGTCGGACTCTCGACTCCCGTGTCACGCGCGGGCACACTCTCCAGCTGTCCGAACGGCCGAAGGGGAAGGAATCAATTTCCTTCTCGTCATAAATAACTCATAATGCTTTTAAGCTACGCTCGGCAGGCGTTCGAGGTGGCTGTGGAAAAGTTTTGCACACTTTGCCGGCCCGAAAGTGTTTCGTCCTTCGAGCACCGGCTCCGGTGGTGGGCAATCATCAATCTAATAATACGATTACTACTCTTTTTTCGAGGGCGCCCGCCACGGACCTGCCGTACTTGACCTACGGCCCGGCGCGATCGGGTACGGACTCGGAGCAGGCTCCGATGCCCATTAGACTCTCATTACTCTCGATGAATGTTTCTTTTCTGCCTACTTTGCTCTTCGCCACTCCCAGGGGATGGAGCGAAAGCTTAGCGGGTCCACTGTTCATTTGCATGTGTCTGCGGCCGCTGCCGCAGAATGGAAAGTTTCTGCAGAACCGGCGAAAGTTTTTCACCTTCAGCCTTATTCATGGCGCTCCGGGCTACTCCGAGCCTACCAACCGGGAGGAACGGGGATCTTCGTTCGCCCCCTCCGAAGGAAAGTTAAATGTAAATTTATTCTAATGACCACTCGCACACGGCTGCTGGAACAGGCTCGGGCAGGGGATGATGCACGGTGCCGTTTTCAGGGCTGACCGCTGCTACAACACCGCAACATCGGGTAGGTTCGAGAGAGCGCGCCTGTCTCTCTCTCTGTGTGTGTGCGGTAGGGTGGAAAGTCATAAAAGTGAACTCCAAGCACTTCGAGAGCCTAGGAATTATGTGTTTCTCCACTTTGCCGGCCAGCTTTCTTCACAATACCCCAAGCGGCAGATCATTAGGGAGACGAGTTCCGGCAAATCGTCGAGGGATTCGGTTCAGGTGGGTGTGTTCGATGGCACTCGAAAGCACGCTGCGCAGTTCGAACGTAATAGCCTATATCCTTTCGGTTGAGCCCGCGAAAGTTGCGGAACAATTTTAATTTAAATTGTCGAGAGACACTTTAACTATATTTAATATTCTATCGGGATTCGCTCAAACTGATACACTAATTGGATCTATCTCATATTGCGAATAAATATTGCATGTTTAAAAGCAAAACTTCTAGACAATATCTTAGGAGGTCTTCCACGTTACATAGAGAAGACTGCTAGTAGAAAACGAGTAAAAAATTCTCGAAAATTTATAAATATCAGTTTTAGGGTAGAGTCAATTCGGAAAATTCCATTTAAAACCAAAACTGTTGTGTTTAGTTACAATTTGTCGTATAAAAACTGTTATTAACTTCACGACTTAAAGATCCCTTCTCTAAAGAAATCCTTCGGTGTGACAAAAATCGCGAAAAAATGTATTGCCTTTTGACGGGTGGTATAACAAACAAAACGTGTAGAAGAGATCTTCAAAAGCCGCTTTATGTCCGGCAAGCAAAGGAAAATATATAGTTTTCAAAAACGATTGAAAATTAGCAACTTGCATCAAAACTTTCGTAGGAATTGAGGTGTATTGTGAAACTATTTGTTTTAAAAAAAAAGTGTATTTTCCAACTAAAACATTAAGTGTATTGTTCACATGAACCATAACACTGAAAAGTGAACCAGTTTTCCAGTTTTTCACTTTTCCATTAAATTCTTCAAATCTGCTTAAATCTTCAAGCCGTTAAGCTTTGTTAAGACCAACGCGAACGCAGCTACGCAACTTGTAAGCGACGCAGGCAATAATCCCACGGCCGCTTCCCCTAAACCTTGGCGAGGTAAGGGGGAGAGTTGTTTCAAGCGCACAGCAAGCGCAAGGTGCAGAATTGGCCCTCTCTTTTCACCGCAAACTATACTACTATACAA
>KB672490.1:11297327-11412338 GCA_000349145.1 Anopheles dirus
GCAAGGGGGTATTCCACTAGCGCGGCTCAAATATATTTTTTAAATTATTAGTATCATTTAATTTTACATATATTCCTTTTATCTCTGGCGGCGACACAACTATTCCCAATAAACTTACATCAAAACACTATCACAAGTGATGCTTCACCTCCACTGTTAGCACTGAACGTGGGTATTGGATCACTCTCCACACGCACACCACCGTCCGAGATCGGTATTGTCCAGTAGCAAAAATACGGTCCATTCAGCCGCACTAATCATACCGACGTGCGTCCCACCAGCGTCCCTCTGTGGTGCAGGACCCCCCCATTCGTCGGCAACAGTCGTCCCATCCATCATCGGCAACACATTTGCCAAGCACATTTGCGTGCGTCCACCAAACCGTACAGCGGACGGAGAATCCCTTCTCGACGGGGTGACATTCTGCGGAAGCATTTCACTCCGCCCGCCTGTTTAGAAGTGTGTAGCCAACGTCACAGCAACGTTTCAAATCCGGTCGGATTGAAAGTGAGTGAGTGGGTGAGGTTCTGTTTTGTTTGGAAGTGCATCGCTTTCAGATTACCCCGTCCCGGAGTTCGTTCGATCCAACGATCGTTCCGGACGGCGGGACTCGTTCGCTGCCCGGCACGGGCTGAAAATTTAATGACGGCGCTGCCCTCAGAGTGGTGTGTGAGTGTGTGTTTGAGAGCGAGAGAGAGAGAGCGAAAGAGAGCTGGCCGTGTCGTTGATTTATATGTTTATGCACTCTACTTTGTCCGCGGCAACGGCCGATGCTCCGGTGCGAGCATCCCAATCATCGGCACGGCCGGACGGACGGCCGAGTCGCTGCGGCAAGCAAAACAAACAGATTGCGTCTTTATCAGCAATCAGAGCCGTCGTCCGGACACGGGAAAGAAAGTCTGGCGCACGGTTGCAATCGCTGGACGTTGTCGTCCCACCGGCCGTTTCCGTACCGACGTCCGTCAATCAGGGAAGCCGTCGAAGGGGGGAAGATCTTCCGAGCACGAGGACGCACGAGCGCTGCGAGTGAAGGGGTTTTCGCTATTTATACGGCCCGGGGTATCAGAGCACGTTCCGCGCTTCGTCGTCACCGCGCGGACACAAAGATTACACTTAATCATTGACGAGGAGAGCCGGTGCCTCTGCAGCCCATCGGTTGGGACGCTGATAAGCAGCCGCTTGATCACAAAACTCCCGCGGGAACACGGCACACGGACGCTGGGAACGGTGCCGTCAGTCTCGCCCGGGCCGTTCGAGTGATCAGATGCAATCGCGGTGTCGTCCGGCATCAGTGGTACGATGGTGACGTTCGCGCTCGAAGCTGTTGTTGCGTTCGCGCTGGCACTGGCCGCCCCGGCGGTGCACGGGAGCCCGCTCGGGCAGGACTGCGGGCCGGCGGTGCCGCCGGCGGTGCCGTCCGGCTGGCAGCCGCGCACCCCCGAGCAGACGCTGTACGCGTACGTGCGCTGCCTGAACGACTCGTCCGCCAGCATCGAGATGAAGATCCGCTGGGTGATGTGGCAGCCGGACCAGTCGCCCGAGAGCCAGTGCTACGTGAAGTGCGTCAGCGAGGACCTGCGGCTGTACGATCCCGCCCGGCGCCAGTTTGTGCCGGAGCGGTTCGAGCAGCAGGCGCGCGCCTTCCACGAGGACGCGGACGCGGCCGACCTGCAGGTGTTGTACGCGGACGCGACCCGGTTGCTCGCGGGCCCACTGCCCGACAGCGAGTGCGCGACCGTGTTCGCGAAGTACGCGCCGTTCTACGCCGTGCACCAGGAGCGCATCCTGGACATCTTCCACGGCGACCTGCGCAAGATACTGGCCACGTACCAGCAGCTCGGGCCGCGCGTCAAGCAGATCGGCCAGAGCTTCGTCGACTACTGCGAGAAGCGGTACGGGTTCGGGTGGGCCGAGGAGGAGCAGCAGCCGTGCCCGAGCCGCACGGCCATCGACTGCATCATGCGCGGGTTCCGCTGGATCACTGAGGAGAACAGGGTGAATGTAGGTGCTTCGGGGTAGGCGGCCAGAGAGTTCGCAACAGCTCATCTCACTGCAAACATCGTCTCGCCACTTACAGGTTGCGGAGATTGTGCGCGATTTCGCGGGGTTCGAGGTGGCGACGGACGAGCTGGAACGGTGTCAGGTAGCGGACGAGCTGTACTGGTGTCTGCGGGCTGCTAGTGGCGGGAAGCTGTCGGCCGTGATACACCAGCGTAACGCGCAGACGTCGTACTACTTCGACCAGACGTCCGAGGACGAACCTTGGAAGTCGGCGGTGGAGTTTGGCAACTCGCGTCTTAACCGTGCGCCCTGAAGGAAGCAGGGGATCTCACCGGCCGGAGCGCAAGAAACAGAACACGCTAAAGATGTGTACTGCTTCATACGTGAAATAATTGCTCCAACAACTCGGAGAAAGCTGGATGGCTTCAAAGTTATGGAATAAAGAGTCTAAAAACTAAAAGGAATCAGTTGCGAGTTTTGTTGATATGAATCGGATACTTCAGACCTCAGAGACTTCAGACCTAAGCATTGGGTTATCTTGATGTTTGATTATGTGGCCTACTACGCATGAGTTTCTTTGTAACCGAACAGTATGTTTGACATTCTAGACATCTTTAACATCTTGGTTATAACTCAGGGTTCAAGTCTTCAAACCTGAATTCTGATTCGAAAAACCCGTATCGAGAATTGTAAGGTTATTTCAAGTAATTGAAGAGTTTTAAGAGTTCTCGATGACTACGAGTATGAATTAACTATGAATTTTTTCAACCGCTTCTTCGTACCGCCAAGGGGTACCGATTCCCAACTCAAGAGCGCTCACTGCACCATATGCTCTGTTCATCACAACTTCTGCAATCTGGCCCATGGAGCTATAATTTGCTCCCCGCCGTACTTCAGTGCCGCTTGATGCAGCGATATTCGATACCATCGTGTTCTGTTTTTAGTGTTTCTCTCTTTTTGTTTTCAAGCTACCACTCTTGCCAGCTAGGAGGCATTGTAAAGGTAGAACTCGCTTCGAACGGCTTAAGGGCTTGCACTCGACAATCGATCACGCTGCCGAGCGTGGTAGGTGTACAATACGAACCGGCAGCACACGCTGGGTTTCATTCCCACGCGCGCGGGAAGCATATTTATTGCCAGCCATGAACCCGCGTGTGCTCTCCTTGCAACCGAGCCCGAAATTCTGGTTCGGAACTGCTTGAATTTTAGAAATTATTTTCGGCATCAAGCGCACGGAGCGTGGCACGGGGTGTTGCGAAGGATCACGTAATTAATTGGCCTTTGTGAGAGTGTGCCGGTTTCTTACGACCGACACGGTTCGGGTACGGTTGTGTTGTGGAAGTATCAGGTCGTTTGGCGAACGAGATGCAGTCGAAAAGAGGCCTCCGGGGCAGCGAAATGAGCGCATAGGTAGTTCGTTCGCTCCAGTTCCAGTTGCAGTTTCAGGGACATATCCATCCATTCATTCATTTGTGCTTGTAACAGAAGAAAGGAATGAAACAAACAAGCAAAAAAAAAGCTGACAGGGTTAAAGTTACTGCGAATCGTGAGTGAGATTGAAAATAAATCATGTTCTGTTTCGTTCTCTAGCTCATGGCCAACAGCACGACCAATTTATCTAGCCTTAATAAATAGAAATGCAGCCTTCTAGAAGCGAAAGACCATCAGAAGGCTTCGAGCAAAAAACAACCCTCGAATTCAAAGCAATATAATGCTTCATTTCATTTCGCAAATAAACTGGAACGAGCGCGCCCGCCCGAGCCACTAGAAGCATTTATTAATAAATCAACCCCCAACTCGTGAGCGTGTGAGCGATACGGTTTGGGAAGGTTGTGTGCGCGCGAGCGCGCGTATCAAACGTCAGGGACGCTAGCCCGGATGCACCGTTGCGCACCCGACAGCAATCTGATTGTCACTCAATCCGAAAATTTTCCAATTAAAGTTTGCTCATCGTCTCCGGTGCCCGGATTTGTGCAATATGGACCCGGACCCGGACCCACGTGCACGTGCAGCCGGATGGGCATCGGGATTTATGGACGCCCGGTGCGTGTGTATTGCTGCGGGACAGCCAACAGCACCAGCGTACCGACACCTTCGACCGCCTGTGTACGCTAATTAAAAACTCAACTTTAATGATAAAAGTTATAATTTTATTGTGACTCTGAGAGAGAGAGAGAAAGGACGCCCAGACCCGCCCACTTGCAGTGCGCAGCTGGTCGGTCGGATGTTCTGGATGGTTCGGGAGGGTATAGCGTTCTTTGGCGAGTTTTTGATTGCAGAACGCTGTAAAAGTTCGAATCGGCAGCATTATTGTCCCATTTGAAAGTATGCGCTGTTAATATTTGTGCCCAATGTTTTATGTCTAAAGGAGGGATTTGGGAAGTTTTCGATTTTGTACACTGTCAATTTGCTTGAGTCAGGTGATTTGATTAGAGGATGAACGCAAAATTCCATTTGAAACATTTCAAAACCTCAAAGTCATTTAACAGTCAAACACCTCACTCCTAATCGGCGATTCGTTTAAGCACGCTATTTACGCACGCTCTCAGCTCACTTTGCACCGGAACACACGTCATTAATCCGCCCGGTGATGAATGTTACATTCACCGACGTATTGCCGGGCACGGGTTTTATGCTTGCCGTTTTGTAATTAGCGCCGGGGCACTATTTTCCAAAGCCTACTCTATACCCTCTCGGGCCGATCCTCGTAAACACGTGCTGCCACGCTCACTCAGGCGCCATTTGCGGACGTGCTAATGATTTTGCATTTCAATTACCACCCGGGGGATCACCGCTCGGGAGGGTTGGGCGTGTTCCGAACCGCTGCGGTCAGCGTGAAGGTACTAGCAAATCAAACCTCTATCACCATAAATTCACATAATCCTTCAGCGCGTCATTTCAAACCCATCAAAGCTTACCCGGTGCTCGGTACGCCAACGTGCACGACCACGGGCCAGGTAACGGAGGGCACGCAGCGTCTATAAAATGCGCCCGGGAGCGAGTGTCTAATTTCAAATTTTCTTGCACACCCCACACGTTGCCGCCGGTGATAAAAGGCTGCATCCCGGCTCAAAGCTGATTCAAATAATTTTTGGTCTATTATAAATCCATAATATGACCATAAATCCTGCCTGAGCCGGGCAGCTCATTGCGGGCTCCCTTTTCAGGGCTCGCTCGCACCGTGAGGGAGCCAAACTCAAAAGGGCCGCTGCGGTCAGGACACACGATACAGTACCCAAAGCGAGGCGAGATAACCAAAAAAAAAGGGAGGAATAAAAACTGGGCCCACATCCAAATGCTGACCAAATGCTACACTCATTAAGCGCACCGGTTCACCGGGTCCGTTTGTGCTGGCCGCCAATATTTTATCCGCCGCTTTACTGGTGGCGATCAAAGCCAGCGGTAAGAGAGAGAGAGAGAGAGAGAGAGAGAGAGAGAGAGAGAGAGAGAGAGAGAGAGAGAGAGAGAGAGAGAGAGAGAGAGAGAGAGAGAGTGAGTGAGTTAGGGCTCGCCGCACCACATTTCCAGCGCCTGCTGCTGCCGTTCGGTGAGGAGTTCGATCCATATATTTCAAGCCACCGGCGCTCGAAGCTTTCCTCGAACTGAATGTTCCGGGCAGTCCGGTTCGGCGTGTGTGTGTTTCGTGTACTCTCACACGGGAAAGTTTTGCAAACTCTGTCGACGATTTTTCCTCCGTGCGGTGGGGTCAGCACACACTGTGTCCCGGCCCCCTCCATTGAACCCTCGGAAGGAAGTGGAAATGAATTTTATTCTCACAAAAATAAATGCTGCTACATCCGATGAATTATGCTTTTTCGACTTAATTGGTTTTCCTAGTTTCCCTGGATTTATGAGCACCCCGTTCGGGTGTTCTGTACCGGGTCTGCGGGTATGGTAATTGGTTGAGATCAGAGAGCCGACCGACCGGGCCAGGCGCCTGGAGCCTTCCTGGTGCTGGATTTTAAAAGTTTTCGGCCTCAAATAGACCCGAGCAGGGCGGTGGGGAGAGTTCTCATGCCTCACCGAGCGCAACTTAATGGTTTTATGCGGTTAAAGCACTTTTGATCACATACATTATCTCGCCGGGCATTAAATGGAGCTTTTTTGTCTTGGCGAACAAAAAGTGGCGAGAAAAGTCCCTGCGATCTGCTCCGCTGTCTCGATTTCGTTAATCTTTTGCATACGTTTTTTTCTCGTCCTGCACTCTCTTCTCGCTCATCTCAGGTCAACCTCACACCGTGGCGTCCCGTACGTGAAGAGCCATTATTAGTACGTCGGTCATGAACCGGTTGTATTATAATTTACTTTATCGATGTCCCCGAGATAATCGAGTGCCGCAGAAGGGATTATGGAGACGTGGCACGGATTCTTTCCGCTGTGTGTGTGTGCCTGTGCTCAGCCATCGGAAGCTGTACTGGCCGAAGTAAGTCAATGTCGCCGGAAGTGGAACGCCAGCGGATGGATAGCAGGACCCGGTGGACGTGCCGGGAATATGAATCTCATCTGCAACTATCGTTTTTTTTCTTCTCCCATTCAGCTCAGATCAGGCTACCATGAAACGTGGCGAACCAAGGTGGATCGGAATTTCGATGCGCCAGAAGGGAGCAAAAGAAAAAAAAACTAGCACAAAGAACGAACGATCATGACCATCACGCTTAATCGAATTACCGGTTCCACAGGGTGGGCAAGACGGTGTCCCGGTTTAGATGAGCTGTGCGTGTGAGGGAAAATTTTGAACCAACGCTCGGGTGGAAGAGTTCGAGCGGTGGGGTTCAATATTTCCATGCTCGTGTCGCTGATGATATAATCGGGTGCTTAACAGCATGATAATGGTGCCGATAACTGCATTACGCAGCTGACAGCTAGTGGAAAGTGTTCTATTTTGAGCAGATAACACACATGGAGGATGCGGGTTTTAAACTTATTTTGACCTGTATTGGTCCAGGATTACTTAGCCCCTAGAGTAATGCTATGCCTTTTGTTTTGTATCATTCGCCTTTTAATAGTGTACTCAATGTAATCGATCAATGTTACGAATCGTTCAGTTATAGAAATCTAGTTGCCATCTAGTTCGTTTTCAATTTTGTAAGTAGTAAAACAACATTAAAATGGTAAAAAATAAGTTATGAAAGAATAATATAAAAAATTGCATACTTCAAGGCGTTAAACAACTTTGAACGCAAACAGGTACTTCGTTGGAGTAGGGTGAGGGAATAAGGAGCGATGGGAGGGGGATGAGTTATTTAGAGTTATTAATAACATATGATTAATTTGTCAACCACAGTGAAGAACAAAAAAATAAAAAAATAAATACATAACTTGAATATTGCAAAAATAATCAAGAAACCCATAAAACCGAAACGCTCTAAATGAAGACAAAAAGACAAAACCCAAGTTCCATGCCCCTCGAGCGGTGTGTAAGTGCATGCATCATTCACGGGCCAGGCAACTGCAGCCCAGGCTGCTGCCGAAGTGCAATAATTTAAAAAATCAACAGCATAACAGCAATTTCGCAGCGCCCGCTCTGGAAGACGCTTGGATTTTTCACTCCATATTTCAAACGCTCCGAGTTTGCGTTCTGTTGTGCTGTTGTTTTTTTTTTGCCCCGAAAATCGCATATTTTCCCTCGCGCACCGTGTCTGTCGGTGTGTGTTTGTGTGCTATTTTTCTCACGTTTGTTTTTCTTCGCCTCCAACCCTGCCAGGAGGTACAGTAGTTTGTCGTGGCGCTACAATGAAGTAGTTATGATAAACAGTCTCGATGGCCCGGGGTTCGTTCGTCGCAAACGGTGTACCGGAAGTTGCAGCAGTTGTTGCCGGGGACGACGAAACCAAAAGAGGGAAACGATTCGGCGCAGGAAGCAGCTAAAAAGAGCAGCTACACCGTTTGTGCGGTATGGATCCGTTTCCGCCTTACTTGCTGCTCTGCTTCGTTACGCTGCAGGTTTCCATTAAAACCCGACTGCATGCATAAATGCATAAACGCTTCTGGTTCGCTGCCAAAAAGCCTTTAAACTAACAAATTTTATGGCACACGGCGGCCGTCGGCCAGACCGTCCCGGCTCCGTCCCGGCTCGCAAACCACGGCCAAACGAGCTGGGAATGAATGTTAAAGTGAAATAAAAGTGAGCATGCTTTGGGATTTAGGTCCGGAGGCGGCCGAAACGAAGTGGCCGAGCTTTCCTAAGCACCTGAGCAGCAGCAGCGTAGTGCAGGCGACCGAATAAGTAAGTCACCAGTAGCACGCTGCTGCTACCTTTACATTCGCAGAAGAAGCAGCCCGGGAGCAGCAGCTACATAATCGTCTTTGGGACGGTCGACTGAAGGCGCACTCCACTGGAGCTTGAGTCGAGTCTGAGTAGTTTAAAATATTTGGCCAGCGAGAACACGGGAACGAGCGACTTACCTGCTGCCGCTGCTGTTGCCAAAAACCTCGGCGGAATGGTTTATTTATTCATTCGTTTATTCGCCACTCCAGCTCCCACCACCACCACCACCGGGAAGAAGCTGGACGGTTGCAACGGAAAGAAGCGAGTGAAAATTTCCGGAACCGACTTGGAGGGTTCTCGTTTTTTTCCTCCTTGCCTGCATTCGGATCGTTCTTTCACGTCCATCAATAATTGATGCACGATGTTCGTGATGGAATTTTATAGGCGAAGACCGGCAGCCTAATGCCATAATCCGCGGACACCCGTGTCAAGGTCGGCTGATGGGGGAAAGCATGCCGACGTGGCTCAGCTTCACCGGCAACTCGAACGCAGCTCGTGCGTAATGAAATGCGCAAATGGGCGCGCGCGCGCGCGAATAAAACGGAAGGATTGGCAAAGCGGAACAACACTACTCATTAATGCAAGCAGGTTGGCTAACTTCCTTGCTAGGGATGGTTCACCTAGGGCGGAGGCTCAAAGAAGCGGATGGAATTTAAAATGATACCACATTTGAGTGAATGTGGCGTAATTATCATACTTGATTATGACTTTCTATTCTCATTAAACGAGAATAAAAATAAATAATAAAACTATAATTTTAACTCCATAAAATCGGCGCCTCTTTTAGTACAAGTTTTAGTACAAGTGTTTGATGGATTATGTTGGTTTTCCAACAATAACATTACATTTTAATATAAACTATATACGTAAAAACACTTTGTTGGAACAAAGTGCATACTGTTAGAATGGTAAATTGAATTTGCGCCTAAATGTATGCAATCTTCTTAAAATCTTATTTTTTTATAAATGCATTATTAGCATCGTGTTTTCCAGTTTGAAAGATTCATATCAATGCTTGTACATTGACATGGATATCATTTTCTTAGATTCATTTCAACGTTTTTAATAATACAATATTTCGGTATTTTTTAAATTGATTTGAACTTTTGCTTTCCTAGAGTTTCCTACAGTAAAAGATAATATTATACAAAATGAAGAAAACATCGGAGACATTTTCAAATCAAACTTCAAGCATTATCAATGAAAGTAATTTCTATCTTAGATCTTAGAAATAAAGTTATAACAATAAAATTACTTTTCCAGAGTCCAATCACACGGATTGACTTAACTATTTTTTGTTTGAAATGTGCTTTATAAATTAGTTGTAACTATCCTCGTGCTTTGAACCCCCTGTTGGAAAAGACAAAACAAAAAAAAAACACACACTCGTATCATAAAGCATCCCACCCGTCGACAATAATTTTCGCAAGACTTTAACTCTTGCTAGTTCATGCCTCCCCACGCAATCACTCAACGCCCTTTTATCATTACGCTCGCTGTATCTCATCATGACGAACATCATCACCATCATCATCACAGCAAAGAGTTTCTGCTCACCATCGCTCTCCCTCTCTCTCTCCATTTCTCTCTCTGTCTGTCATCACAGCACCGCCGGGTTTCATCCGCAGCTCGCACAAAACCGAACACCTTTTATCCATTGGCTTTGTGGCGGATGCATCGCTGCAGCTCCGCATGGCTGCTGGTCGAAGAAGCGAAGCATAAAATATCCAGCGCAAAAGCAAAATGAATGAAGAAAACGCGGCACACCCAGTTGGCACACATACAACAGACGGACGGGAGGACGGGTTCGAGCCAGCGAGTTTGAGGCAAAAATTATGGCTTTTTATTGAAGTTGCCTTTCGTTGCCTGCGCTGTTGGATGAGCGCAAATACTAGCACGTGCACGTGAAAGCATGCAGCAAGCACACGTACAAAAACGCACACACACACACACACTCACACACTCGTGCCACCGTTTTATACTGCAGTCGGTTGCACTTGCTGACCTCGGCGGCGTCGAGAATTGCAGTCTCCCATCCTCTCGCATCCTGTGCCACCGGCCGCAGTTTATGGTGGAGAAAATCGTTCACGTCCTTCTGTGCGCTAAACCGGGTGCGGGTGGACGCTTTCCTAATGTCTAATGCATCCTGCACACACCACGTGTGTGTGTGTGTGTGTGTGTGTGTGTGTGTCTGATCAGAGAGCGCGCGTTTGTTGTGTTTGTGATATGTGCCGCTGCTGCTGATCGTTGTCTTCTCGCTTTCACCGGGTCGAAGATGTCCACCCCGAGAAGAGAAAAAAAACGCCCGGGAAGGCAGCGCCGTTTTTATCGTCCGCAATAACTGCAATTTCGATGATTTAACATTTTTCCCTTTATTTATCTGCCGAATATTATGGCAATCGAGATAAAAACCCTGCGAGCTGGGACGCCCGACGGCTCCGGATGGGCCGGACGGTCGGGATCGGGTGATGGGAGGATTTATTTTTCCCTGTCCCATTTTATAGATCTCACACACAGCACAGTGGCAAGCTTTCGGGGCGGATTTTGTGTTGTGTGTGTGTGTGTGTTTGTGTGAGTGGAGTGGTGCCGTTTTATTTCCCTCGGTTCCAGCTGTTGCCCGATGGCGGGATGGTGAGAATGTTTTCCTTTTTTTTACGTCATCAACCTTTTTTATGTGTTGGGGGCCGTTGCGGGTTTTATGTCGGTTTACTTAAAGCAAGTCGAGGGTGTCGTTTTTCGACGAGGTGTGGAGGAGGAGGGTGGAAGGCCATGCCCGGATTCGTTTGACTGGAAGCTTCAGCTTTGTATTACTGCGAGTAGAGTGCTTTTTTTAATCCTGCTTCTTTTGGTTATCGCATTTAAGGTGGAACGATACCATTTTAGCTGTTGACATAAATGAATATTTTAATTGGTGTTTGACTTTTATATAAATTACAAAACCAATCTGCTGGTAAAGAGCAAAACATTGGAGAACAAAATCTGTTTGCAGAAGGATTAAAATAGTCTGTTTTCTTTTTAGAAGTTATCCCAAGCGACTTCATATGGTCGTACTGTCAGTCTTGGGTCAATATTACATTCTATCAAGCTCACAAACACGAAAGAAAAACCAAGAAAAAACAAGTCTTCTTCGTTCCCTTCGCTAAACGTTTGCTTGCCCCTATATCACACTCAATAGTTCTCCAATTTCTTGTCCACCGCCTCGTTGCCGGACCGGTCACGTCGTCTAAATTAAACCTCTTATCGGGAGCGGTCGCTCCCTGCCATCAATCGGATCCAGCGAAATCGAAGCGAAGCCACGTTTTTCGGGAGTGACCTTGCCCGGCATACCAGCCCACAAAATGCACCCGAGAGCGTTGCACCAGCTTGCGATGCTGACCTGCTGATTTTCGATTCCCGGTCCCGCAAAACCCCCCGCTCAGCCCGGCCGGGGTAAGCCATCCGAGCAAATGTCGATTTGCTTGCCAGACCATCGGGCTGCTGTTCGTTGTTTTTTTCTGTTTCGATCGCCCCTTTTTCGTCCCATTCTTTTGCCAAACCATCGCACGTTTCGCAAATCGCCCGAAACGCGACTGTCAATTCCGACACGCTGCCAATGCTCGATGCTCTCTCTCCCTCACTCTCTTTTATCGCTTTTCCTTTTTAAGTGAAAATTCGATTTCATGGAAATGAATCATTCAACCGGAGCAGTTGCAGTTGAGAAGCTTACTGGTGATGGGGTGGTAAGGAAGGATAGGGAGAGAAAGGGGAGGGCGCTATTGGACGCTGAATTATACCAATCCACCCAAGCGAATACGTCGCTACGTTCGCGGTGGCATTAGAAGGCTGGGTGGTACCGAAAATGGCAGCGGAATGATTCGAAGTGGAAAATTGGAGTGAAGATTTTGCATTCGTGGGTTGGGTCTCTGGAGCTGCGGTCGATAAAAATGGCACTTTTGTGCCCGTGGCAGCTGACGGAGACGCTTGGAAGGAGTAGGGGGGCGATGCGATGGGATGCGATGGAAACCGATTGACCCTATCCCTCGTGAGCTTGATGATATGTTAGTGTGGTGGTTGATCTTTGAGAAGGATTTACAGAACGTCTTTTTCTAGCGCATCATTTGAATATTGGAGCGAGGAGAGGAATATGTCGTTATCCTTTTCAAGTTTAAGATGCTTTGATATGCATAGAAAAAGTGGTGAACTCAGTTCTTTGGAAGATGTGAAGTAAGTTTTGAAATATTTCTTATTTGAAACTACATTGAAGCTCGCTTGAGGTGAAGATGTTATTCAAGTATGATCTATAAGTTTACAATGAGCCATCAATTATATAATCATTGCTTTTTTATGATATTTCTAAAATACATGAAACACCAATCCATCACAATGTTGGCAATATGTTGCTTCATAACTTAATACACCAATCAAAGCGTAAAAAGGATGCCTAAAGCTTTCCCTTGTAGAATCCGCCGCAAAAAAAACGAAACAAAAAATGCTCACCCGAAAGCCGTTTAATTTCTCCAATCATTGCTTTGATGTGACGAACCGCGCGTCCGTCTCGAGAAAAACCCGCCCCAAAGGGGTGGATTTTGAAGGAGCGAACGACACGAAAAAAACGGGCTTTCCTTTCATTCGACTCATCATTTTCGTTTCGTCGAGCTGTGTCCTTTTCGGCTTTTGTGCGTGTGCTTCGGGCGCATTTCTTTCCCCCGGGCAGGAACCTTTTGGCAGTCCGAAAATCGATGGTCCATCATCATCATCAGCACGCCACCCGTGACAAGGGTTACGGGAATTATAAGCGAGAGAAACAAGGACACGCAGGCATACGCAGTCAAAGGAAGCACAGCAAAAAAGAAAGCAAACTCGGCCCACTCGGGTAGGACAATTTTTCGTTTGATGTCCCCCCCAGACTGCTGCCTCTGCGGAACGACAAACCGCCCGAGAAAGGACAATACGGCCTCGCTCCGGTCGGTTCCGGGAGGTTTACTTCGAATGCGTGGCGAGCTATTCTGTTTTTTTTCCTTTGCAGTGGAGCCGCCTAGCCGCGATTGTCGGTTTGCTGTCGAATTTTATTTATTTTCCAACTTGAGGTGCGTTTAGTTTCCCATCCCATCCTTCCACCGGGGCTGACCTTCCCGCAGGGCAGTTTGTCCGTGTCGAGTCTTGTTAAAAATTCATTATTTCTTTTATACCTTCCCGGTTCCGGCGTGTTTCCTTGGATCACGCATGCTAGGGCCGTTTCAGCGGACACGGTGCTCTAACATTTGTGTCCACTTTTTGGGGTGTTGTCTCTTGCAAAAAGGCAGTGTTTGGCTCGTTGACAGACGATATTTCAAGCGAAAAAGTTGTCAAAGGTACTTTTTTATAGCAAGGTCCAACAGATTGAGCGAAAAAACGGCTTAAACGGCTGTTTAAAAGACGACAAACGATCCTTGTTGAAATTAGCTACCACAAATATTTTATACCTTTGGTTCTTAGGTATTAGATATCAAAATAGATAACTTTTTCAATTGAAATTTTAAAATTAAACGCTGTTACTACAATAAATAAAAATAAGAAAATAGACTAAAACTTTGTTCAACAACACATATTAATCTCTGGCGTAAGAAGAACAGAGCAAGTCAACAGTATTTCTTTTATCCACTTCACAACATCAGATTCCATTTAGATTCCTTTTTGAAATCTTTTCTCTTTCTACCCATTCCCCAGAAGGGGTTGTTTGCAGATCAACAGGAACCCTGGGAGCAATCCTTAATCCAATCGGACAATGCACGTCGCTCCCGAAACTCGTTGACCCGAAACGACACTAACTTTAATCCATCCCGATGCTGGCACCCGTTCAATGCACCAGATATCAGGCTGGAAGCGCTCCCTAGCCGGCACGGAACTATCAGTTCTGCTGCCAAAAATCGCCCCACAAAGCGTCGGATGGAAAGCAACACATGCATGGGCAAACATGCAGCAAACACGGGAGTGGCAAATGCTGCAAAAAGTCCATTTGATTAATGAACAATCGCCACACCGTGTTGGTGAGTTGCTTTTTCAACTCTACTCACACACACATACACAAAAGAGACAAGCAACATAAAAAATGTTTTGCGCACGTGGTTCGCCACTGATTGGCTGACGCTTTGTTTAAACAACTTTGCGTTCTCGCGGGTACTGAAGAAGACATAACACTCCCCCCCCCCACCCCAGCCCTTGGGAGGTGAGTTGACGTGGCGGGGGGATACAATTTATGCTCCTCGTTTCCGTCCTGCCCGAACGTGGATGCGCCCGTTGTGCAAGTTCATAAAACTTCTCCACAAATCTACCGTAAAGCGTCACCACCACCGTCGGACGGCCGCCGCCCATAATAAAGCAGTAAATTTTCTTACAATACCATAAAAGATCGCACTAAATTATGGTACACGGGGCGCATGAACGAGCAGGGAAGCGGGAGGGCATTAAAGGATTTAGCTCAAGCGATTAGAAATTTGCCACTCCAGAACGGGAAACCTTTCAATGCAATGCTTCGTTGAAATTATGGTGGTTTTAGCATTACACTAAACCTGAGTTTGTGTGTGTGTGTGTGTGTGTGTGTGTGTGTGTGTGTGTGTGTGTGTGTGTGTGTGTGTGTGTGTGTGTGCTTTTTCTCCTTTCTGCCCGTTCGTTTCGGGTGCAAAATTGGTGAGCTTTGTCATTTTGCGACATTTTAATGCTTCGCATGAACGAGAGCACCCGGGAGAGACACGGCCGTAATGGATGTTTTCGTTGCGCTTTGAGTGCGAAGGTTTAAGCAGGGCTTAGCGTGGAATTGATATTGTGCTGCTACATGCACGGGTGTAGATCATAAAAAGGGGTTATTCAAATTGTTTTTTCGTTAGCAAGGGATCAGTGCCTTAACCTTATGATTTAAAAAAAATCAAAATTAATTGAAACAGTTGACAGATTTTTTTTGCAACATCAGAATTTACTCACTATAAATTATGTATTTGAAAAATACAGCGACAATTGCGATAGAAATCACCCACGAAAACATGTGTTGGTGTGCTTTATGTGAACAAATACTACTCTCACGTGCAGAACCATGAATAGAGAATAATTTTAAAAAATTTCATAAAAAACTGATTTTTTATAGTTGTTTGTTAGCCAAACAAACTGTTTTAAAAAGCCATAACATTACAATTTATTGGGTTTTGGGTTTCCTATTTACCAATAATCCTTAACAAATGAATAAACTTCATTCTATGAGTGCCCTTTATAATGACTCCTCCCTTGAAATTTCAGCTTTTGTCTCATAAAATATTACAACCATCTGACATCCGCGTTGCTCCAAACCATCAAACGTAAGCTCCAAATCTCGTTTCGTCGGAAACGAGCTTTCAGCGATGACCGTTCCATCGCGACGAAAAATGCTGCACTTCACATTAAAAGAATCCGTTTTGTGCATAACTGCAACCCATGAAAACGACGCCCGTACCAGGCCCCGTTCCACAAGGGAGTCGATAGTATTGCAACGCCACTGGCACTTACCATAAAACCACCCCGGGGCTGGACGTGTTCGCCACACCGTTAGGGCCGCTTGCCGTGCAAAGAAAGTGCTTCCCATTTCCTGTCGCCGAAAAGCGGGAACGGCACGGCGCCCATTATGCTCACACGTCTTCATAACGAGTGGCCAAAGATAATTGTAACCTAACAAAGGTGTTTGCCAGCGCAACTTCCCATTGGCAGTGGGTTGAGTGTTTTTTCCGTTTCGTTTTTCCTTTTTTGCTGTTTTTTTTTCGTGTTTCTTTCGTTCCTTTCGCCGCATAGATAGACTCGTTTGCTCTTCTTTTAATTATTTTTCCCCTGCTCTTTCTGTCGTAGTGAAAACAAATTTTCCCAGCGCGCGACGAAAAAGCAACACCGGCCAGTGCCCAAAGCTAACACTCTCTCGCTCTCTCTCTCTCTTTCTCGCTCTGGAACGAACGGTAAACGGTGGCATGTAAAAGTTTGCTGCGCGTTTTGCTGTCTTTTTTCTGTGTCGTTTGCTGGCTTCGCTTTTTTTTGTGCCCCAACCCCACTACTCGCCCTGAGTGCCGAATGACGCCATCGAAGTGTCATGCTGGCGCCAGAAAATTGTCCCTGTGTGTGGGCCTGTGGCACAGGCAGCCAGCCCACGGGACACGAATTTTCTATCTACACGAGAAAACGACGCTATCAGCACGGAGGAAAGCTCGGGATTACAACAATTATAACCGGTGGAACGGTTGAATGGAAATATTCAGTGAATAAAATAAAAGTACTCCAATCTTGCCGGCCCGCGACACCATTCCGCACGTGGGAAATGGCAGCTATTTCCCCCAACGCTGCCGACGGGAAATGGAAAATACTTTCACAGCTACACGCGAACGGGAACGTGTCGCGTGTCCCAGGTTCGGTGCGGAGAGCGTGCGTGCGTATTAGTGGCTCGCCCGTACCTTATGCTCCGCTCGCTAGCACTCCGGACGATGCATACGGTCGAGTAAAAATGCGAAACCGTGCGTCGCACACACACACACTGCTTCAAGTGCGGACCACCGACCGGCCCCCGGAATGGTAACGATGTCGATTAATTATGATTTTCGTTTTTCATAAAATTTTATCGTCTCCCTTCGCCGTAGTCGCCGTAGACGGCGTAGCGCATAGAAAGGCAAGGTGACATTCCGGTGAAGCAGCAGGTTGTTTTCGCGCACACGAACGAGAAGGAGAGCCGGAACCGGTTCCGGTGGAATAATTATCGCGCAGTCGGGGCAAGGTTTAAACAACTGGGTACATGCGTGCCTGCTTTTGCCTGCCCGGCTGGGCTCTGCTTGCATGGTGGGGTCGTTTGTTCGTGTAAGGGTGAATAATTGTAGCTGATTATGCTGCCAGGTGAAGCAGAAGTGGTAAACATCTTATCATTCGACAATGATCTGGCTAACAATCCGTGAAGGGAGAGCAAATTAAGTGCTCGCAGGTCGTAGCGCGTACTGTGGAGACTGGTTATTTTAACAAATTTCATATATTATTAAACTAATATTTTAAGTATCAAATTTTGTTCTTTACGCAATTTAAACTATATGAGAGACACTTTTATGCCCATTGTGTGTTTTCAAAATGTTAATATTGACATATACTGATGGGTATTTGATGTTGTTTTCCACTTTCACTTTCACTGGATCGAAAAGTTGATCAAAAGAGATAAAATAAGTGCTTAAATCGCAAAAAAGAAACAATTAACTAGACGCATCACTGCAATAGTAACAAATTAGTAAAGAGCACAATGTGGAATAGCTATTTCGAAAAGAGAACGATGCTGAATGGAACGCTTCGAGAGGCAATTAATATTGAAAAGAGCTTTCAAACGAACCACACCCAACGAAGTGTTACATGAAAGAGGGCAAACTCTACATGCAGATGAACCGAGCATTCCAAGAAACTCCACCAGCAGCCTTACGCTGAAGCTACTTTTTATTAACACCACCCAAGAATGCATCTTTTAAAACAAACTATCCCCCGGTGGGTGCGATACCACGGCACGGTACGTTAATCCTTTTTATCATCACCATCGTCGTCTGCGTCGTCCACACCATCGGCACCCTCGCAATAGAGTGGTGAAAGCATCGGAATGGAGGAAATCAATTTCCATGCCGTGGCTGGCTACTATCGCTGTCTCGGGAAGGTCCGAACAAAGGCAGCGCCCGGAGCGTCTTCTCGAGTGATTATTCTCGGACGCCAGCGAACTGGGACGGGAGTGTTTCGCAATATCACCCACCGTGGCCGAGCCACCGAGAACTGGAGAGCGGACCCGAGTAATCTCACGCCCGACGACTCGCTGGGTTCTGGGAAACGGGGTTCTTCATTTCGAATCGCCCGCTTCTCTTCCGGCACCGGACACGCTTTTTGCGTCAGCTCGAGTGCTTACTTTGCCGTCTTAATCCCTGGTCGCTGCTGCAGTCTGCGCTCCCGCTCCCGGGGACTCTCAGCAAGACACGGGTCTAAGCCGTGAAAAGAAAATCCCGTCTTGAAGATTTTTAATTAATTACGTCGATCGACGGCAGCAAACGTCCCTGCTCGCGGGGACGCTGGTGGAGTTGGTATGTTCGACGCAGAAATCCTTTCCGGGTTGCGTTTCCACAGCTACCACCCGGCTGAAGCCGTGGACTTTACACCGAAGGCGCAAAGGTCCCAGAGCCAGATTGCGCTGAGAGAGATCTGGCCGGGAATTAAATTCATTACGGCCTACGGTGGTTTGCCGCGAGCTGCCGCTGTGTCGAGCTGTGTGCTCAAGTGCCCGTTTGTCCTACCTGTGTACGTCGCGAGTGTACCTGCCCCTGCAAGACATTGACATTGGAGCACGCTCACCAGGTTCCCGTCACCCTGGCACAGGCGTCGGCGATGCCGACGATCAAGTGGTCTAATTAAATTGCAATGCGCACGACCGGTCGTCGGTGCGTCCAGCCGCGTACCTGTAAATAGAACGGAGAAATCATTCGGTTAGTATCGATTCCTGCTCACCGCAAGCAGCCGCACAATGGAGCGTAATCTGTCACATAACACAATTACAGGCAAGCGTTGCAGTTGCCGTGTCGCACCGGAGCGGTGGCAACATCCGGCCGGTACGGTACGGAAGCAATGGGATGATTACAGATTGCGGTATCCTTTCTACGCTACGGCCAAACCGGGGGGGGGGGGGGGGGAGGGGGGAATAAGTAGCATCCTGTGCTCTCTCTCGCTCTCTGTCTCTCGCTCTTCCTCAATCGTTCTCAAATAGGGCGCCACCAGTTCGTCCGACACCGACACTCGATAGAGGCTGCGTGCTCAAACGAGAACCGCCACGCTGAAGCACCCAGAATCCCGCACTGACCACCACCAACGTCAATAGATCGTCCTCTCCCACTGGCCCGTCCCGGAAGGTTATCGAGCTCGAGTAGCTCGCCAGACAAACCACCAGGCCGGCTTGTCCCGCCAGCCAAAGGAGTTGTTGCTGCATCGATGGAGCTATTTTCAGGTTGAATTATTTCTCCTTCTCCGCCCGGGCTCGGCAAACGCTACACAACAGCGCGCCATTGTTGTTTGCGGTTTGGAAAGACTCGACCCAGTGTCGGGTCTTTCCTGGAGATTGAACGTCTTGGCTATTGTTGGGCTGGGTGCGGCGGTTTATGGTTTGAGGTAGGTTTTCCTTTCTTTTTGCTGCTGCTGCTTTTCGTTACACATTTTATCTGTGTTGCAATACTTCAGCTCAGTACGATGCAGCTATGGGCGATTTGAATAGGCTGCTATTGATCTGCGAACAACGATGCTTATTGTGGATGCAAGTGTTTGCTGATCTTCTGTGCTGTGAAGAACAGATGCGATAATATGGTTTTGCAATAAGTTCAGTCAAATCAAATAGCTTAATTATAATGGTGTATGAAATCAACTTCCCTTTAACACACATACAAAGATAAACAATGGTTTTAATAGGACGATAACATCAGACGAACTGGATCATTGAAAACGTGTTTCTTTAACCAATGATTTTCCTGACGTATCTAAGGCCCAAAAAAGCATTCTTATACGATCATTAGGTTATCTTCTAAACACATACATGATCATCCATCAAATATAAAGCACAACAAACCAGGGCCACGCGTGCGGCCTTGATGACTAATTGTCGCTTGTACCGATCGATCACCACCGGCAGGGTTTTGTGTTGCGACTAATTGAATGATGGTAACGAACAACAACACCAACCGAATCAAACCAAATGCACCCGAACCGAACACGCCACACGTGTCAAGGTTGGTGGCTGCCCCAAATTGTCAGCATGACGCAAGACGAAACTTTTAATGCCACTGCCTCCCGGGGGCCTTCCTTCCCCAAACTCTCTCTCTCTCGCTCCTCCCGCAGGCCATCACTTTGCCATTGTCTCCTGGAAACAACAGTAATTATATTCGGCAAATTCGTTCGAAACGACACTTCCCCGCGAGGCGTCGGCCCGCCCGCCCGCGTCGAGTCGTAAAGTGTAATGTATTCCGGAGAAAGCCCCCAGTTTCCGAAATGATTCACGGGGCGGTGAAATGGGCACCATTGAGCGCGTATATCTGCATTTTATTATTACGACGCAGTCGTGGGGCTTTATCAAAATTATAATCCTTCGCGCGATCATTTCGTTTGTTTGTCTTTTTTAATGTTGTTGTGCTGCTTTGTTGTTCAGCTTCTTTGCTTCTGGCTGTGAGTGTTTAACGTTTTCTCTCTCTTTCTCACTCTGCCGACGGGCCGGATTCTTCCCCATCGCTGCCATGGCAACCTACAGCCTTAAAAGCTGCGAATGCAATGCATGTGTAGGCAGCTGTGTGAAGGTGTGTATCAGCAGTGCCATATTGCCGTGCTGTCCGATCGATTTTCTGACTTCAAATATATCCTTCCGGCACGGTGGTACGCCTCACCGCAAAGACTTTCGTAGGCAGCATTCCGAGGTGATGCCGCTGCCGGTGCCTCGTGGGAAAACTCATTTTCCATCGAAACGACCGCTGGAATCATCAAACGGTGTGCGGATGAATGTTGCTACAGACACACACACACACGCGCGCACGCACGCACACGGTGGCTTTGAAGCTCTGCTAGCAATCTTCCACAGCCAACCACGATCGCTCGGCGCTCGTGTTCATGCAGCGTGGTCGTGAGAGAGCGGTGGGAAAACTATTGTTGGTCTCATCGAACTCTGCCTTTGATGTTTGCCCGTGCCGCACACGGTGGAGAAAATTCGAAACACACACACACACACACATCCGCAACCGCACGCAGCATAGTGATGTCACTCTGGGTTTTTGGTTAGCTGGATGCTTCGGTGCCGTCAATTTTGTTAAGTCCTAGCACCGACGTAAGACACCGTCGCTTGTGTGTGTGTGGTTTGACGTGCAGAACGAATCCACTGAGGCAATAAAGCAACCGCCGAATCATTGTTTTCGCCGAACACCCGGCGTATGGTAACGAGATCGGGTGCGGGAGAAAAACATCAAAAAGATTATTTAATACTTTCAACAAACACAGTCGTGGTTGGTTTGAGAAAATGTGGCCTTCTCTGCGCAGGAAGTGCTCCGTGATGCGTGCGGAGTGAGGAGATTTTCATTGGCAAGACAAATGACACCATATCCATCAGGATGCACTTCAAAGACGTGTCAATCAGGGAGCCTGGGAAGTATGAAACTGCAAAACATGTACAAACGACCGGGCGTCTCCATTTGCATCGGAAAACATCATTCCACCTGTTTATTTGTTAATTAATGCATCAAAAGTGAGCATTATTGTCTAATTTTTCTCGACTTTGAGCTTGTGTGGTGTTAAAATTATATGTTGGCTTACTTTCTTTCGAACAGTTTATTTGAATACATGCCTTTTTATGATGCACACAGTATAAAACGACTTTAAAGCCGTTCGTTGTTTCGTGCCACCTCAACTAATAATTGTGTACAGCTTATCATGAAAAAGATTGCATAAGGTCTAGAATAATTAATCCCCCTTCCTCTATCTCTCACTCTCTCCTCACCCAATCCAAACAATCTCTCACCTAACACAACGGAACGAATCTCACCTTCCGCACAAACCGACGCCGGTCGCCATTTTCGGCTGGATGGTTTAAAATAACGATTACGTGCGCAAAGTTTCACACGGCGTGTTTGACCGGCGTGACGACAGGCGCCCCGATGAGAGACTGTGATGATAGCGATAATAACGCTGATGACCATGGCCGACTCGCAACCAAGAAAAAGGCGACTGGGTGGGGTGTGGGCGGGGTGAGGGAAGAGGAGGTGCCCACCCCACGCGGTATTCCGGTGAGTGACATTAAGCGGCAAAGTTTCCCGCTTCAGAAACCGTTACCAGTTGCTGATAAGGTTGCACCCGACGCGTTTCAGCGCTTTTCCCCGGTCCAGAATGGCCATCAGTTTTCTGGTTGAGGAAGAAGAAGAAGTAGAAGGAAACGAGTCGACAGTATAGGTGTTTGAAAGCATTTTCCTCATAAACTAGGCTAGATATGGATTGTGGCAGTGTGCTTGTTTAAAACTGGTTTCTTCCGAGATGGGTTGAGCAAGCGCCACATGCGTGAGCTGTTCTTGGAAAATGTTACACTCTGAATAAATAAATGAAACGTTCGCATGAAGTTACTTACAAATTCCAACTGAAAGTGCTGATAGTTTCTCACCAAATAGATAAACGCAAACGAAATGCGTCCAATCGCTACTAGACACTGAAGTTGTACGAACCATTCGCGGAGATAAACGACAGAGTCGTTCCAATCGACAGAGAGCGCCATTGACAAAGGTCCTGACAGAGCCAATTTGCAGCTACGCGCTCGTCTCGAAACGCGCTGCCTTCGTTCACCCTTGGCCGAAAAGTTTGTCCCTCTAACTGGCACTTTTCGCATAAATCGATTCCACCATTAGATCCAAGGACACATTATTTGCACACGCAGTGCCTCCCCGGAACGCACGGGATGGAAACTGCGCAAACTTTTCAAATTTTCATCGATCGTACGCTCGGCCCCGCAAGTTATGAGCGCTAGGCAGGCACTGCGGCTGCGGTTCTCGTTGCGTTTCCTGGCCTGGGCGGAGAAGGGAGAAGATAAATTTGGCTAACCCATCCTCACGCATTCGGCTTAGCGTGTGGCGAAGTTTTCCGACCACCCCTTTCGGTGGCGCGGCTTGCTCGACGCGGTGGGACGGACGCAGTTCACGCGCGCCCCCCAAAATCCGACTTCACAATTTATTATTTCCGTTGCGCTCGATCGAGCGTAAAATCTAGCCGCGCCGTGGCTCCCGTCGCAACGTCGAACGGACACTGGATTCTGGCTCGGTTGAAAACACGACGTTGTGCGTTCCGTTCCGGCGAGAACCGGGCGCGACGGGACTGCACCAAAACACAAACACTTATCGCTGTCACTGGACCGTGCGCCGAGGGCCGGGCGTACGGTTCGGAAGATGATCCGGCTTGGATCGGTCCCACCTGGAGTGGATCTGTGTGTATGTGTGTGAGTGCGAGAGTTCGGAGGTTTGTTTGCGCTTCGACTGACTAAACAGAAACGATTTTTGCGGCTTATACCAGCCGGGCAGCTCATCAGAAAACCTTTCAGCGAGAACCTCCCGAAACGCGCTCGCAACGGGGAGTCGATTGAACGTCTATTGGCGTCGGCACCGGTTACCACAATCGCCTTCACAATCGAGCTTCGGCCGGGCGTGGTGCGGTATGCGGTCGGGATTAGGAGCGGTTAGAGTTTAGTGTTGGGTTAAGCTTGCCCCCCCACGCTCCGGTTCGGGAAATGAGCTTTGCCCGTGCGGTGCCCGCTTTGATGGCCGGGGACCGAAATTTGCACGCAGTTGGCGCTTCATCTGGTGGCTTTTTATCTGCCGACCGACATCTTTTGCCTTGCGGTTCGACTTTCCGGGGGGGTTTCTTTTGTTCCGTTTTATCTGCGCCCTAATCAGCTTATATTGTCAATCTAATATTTTAGTTATGAGGCAGATTTTCTCGGCAGTTTCTTTTGGTCGATATCGCTTGGAGGACATAATGGCGACGGTTTCAAACTTATAGTAGAGAAGAAGTTTTTGATGCTGTGACTTTCTCACTCTAACGATTTAAAAATGTACTTCAGTGAAATTTACAAACTACTCCTGAAAGTCCTTGCCATACCAGTCAGTTCCATTTATCATTCGCCACTAATAAATCAATGGGGAACCGCCATCGGAAAACGGTGCAAACGCAGCACGGAAGATTTTCCTAATGAAAACTGACAACAACATTGCCAAGCGGGAAACAGCAGACCCTCCGCGACAGAAACACACCAGCAGGCGCGCGTTTTAGTGCCACCGGCAATGAAACCGACGACGGCAGGCTGACAAACGTCGCGAGTACCCATCGCGCGGAGGAAGCCCGAACAAACAAACAAAACAAAACAAAAAAAAAACAGCCCGACCCGGCCTGATACACCCTGCGCCCGGAGTGACGGAGTGCATTTCCCCTCTTGTCGCTGTCACCAAATCGAGATGGACAGGATCGACGCTTCCGGGTGGCTTTGCGGTTTCCCGGACGGGTCGGTAAACAAAAACATGCACACTAAACGAAAAATCGATTTCCCACAATCACACGGGGGGTTGCCAAATGGCAACGGTTTCCTTTAGTGTATTTTTTGTTGTTGTTGGCTCGTGTTGTTTTTGCTGCTGCTGCCAAACGGATTTTCTTCTCCCGAACGTCAATTCGTCCGGGTGCAAATTGGGTGCTTCGCTGAAAAACACAAACGCCCCGTGACCAAGTGTCGCCCGCAGCACATATTTGTTTTCCCATATATATGCGGTGCCGGCCGTTGAGCATTTTCGTGGTGCGAAGTGTCCTTGTTGTGTGGGTGTGTGCATACACCGGACACACGGAAACACCGCCTCAAATGAGCAGAAAACGCTCTGATCAAAAGCTGTTGCGTTTCGGTGCCATTTTGAAGCTGGGAAAACACTAGCAACGAGTTGAGCACGAGCCGACAGACGGACGGGCGAATCGAAATTGTGCTTGATTGGATGGAGTGTGTTTTTTCGTGCTTTTGGCCAACTCTTCCTCACATATTTGCTGGTTGTTTCTACCAGGAGACATTTTCAATATTGAAGTATTTTTAGTAAAATACATGTAGTTGCTATACAATATTGTTTAAACTAGTCTAACCTGTAATGCAATCTTCATGTGTTTCGTCTTTTAAAACTCACAAATAATCCACTTCTTCAATTTTTTAGTCATCTCCAATTCCTGTCATTCTATTATGGCTTGACTTCTTCCTTGTTTTTATTGTTTCCTTACTTATCAAAACTTTTTTTTTGTTTCTAGCTTGTGAGTGTATTAACGATCAAATTTTAAAGTGATTTATAAAAAGACGAAGTTTGTATTGTAATTGTGATGGTCAATTATCACGAGACAAATAGCATTAACTCTTGGAATGGTTGAATGTGTTGAATTCATTTGACATTATTCATTGCATTTTAAGCGCATATCTGCACAACGTAGGTTTTGTATTTAATTTTTTGTGATTTATCAGTTTATGCTGCTAATTGCATTTTTTTACATAAACATTATCTTTGTAAATGTTTTCTTTATTTTTTTATTCTCTATTGAAATACTGAAGGTTTAATGATTTATTTAAAGACATTACTATTTGTTATTTCCACTTGTATGAATTAGTTTAGTTTCGAATAGTAATGAATGATGGAAATATGTACTTTCAGTTTTCTGTTCCTACATGTCATATTAAAAGTTGCCTTTTTAAATTCGAACAACGAAAACAAGAAAGACTTGTAAGGATCATACCATAAATTGGATCAGGGTTAAATATTGTTTGTTCATTCGGACTGAAAATTGAACAAATATGTTTGAGCTTCAAAAACAGTGTAGAAAGCCATTGACAATGAATGTAAAATGCTCGAGTACTATCGAGACGCTCATCACCTCATAATACGAGCACGACAAAATCTCACTCAAGCAAGCAACCCCCTAAACCGGACGGGGGGTTAAAAATGGAAACATTTACCTAGATTGCTCTATCCACTTGTTTACACTCAGTGGTCCATAATCACTGTGACGGATTACCTCAATCGGCCAGCAGAGAAGTCGTCGTTGAAAACGCTCCCTTCACCGGCTGCCGACAAATCAATCGATCCGTCATCCCACAACTGCCACTAGGCGGCCGAAGAGTTAAACCGCCCGGGCCGGGTTACCCTTCTCACGTGTGACAGTCGATCCCTTCGAAATGGGCACTGCGTGGAGAAGGACTAAGGACACCCATTCGATTACTGCTGCCGAGCGAATGCATGCGACCACTTTGCTAGCGTTAACTGCCGATCATTTGTATTCCACCACCCCCAAAGTGCTCTCCTCCTTTCCTCCCCCAACCCCTCCCCATTTATGGTTATCGGTTTATGTTTAGCCAGCCGGTTGCCCCGGTTGCCGTTTCGCCCCGGACGCACACACTGTGGGTTTTAGCACATTGATTGAAAAACATGTATCTCATCAATCGCAACCGCAAAAACCGGCCTGCGAATGTGTACGAACGTACGGGCGGCCTGCCTGCTACCCATTTCAAGTTGTCTTTCAACATATGTGTCACCCGGCCAGGCGTCACCCGAGCACCCGTAGGAATGCCGAACCCCCGAGGCCAGGCCAGTTTTGTAATAAATTCAGCAAATTTCAATAACAACGCATTAACATCGGAAGCATATCGAAGGGTGCGTGCGTGCGTGTACCGTACACCGAATACCTTCACGTACGCATTCTCGCCGCCACGTGGCCGGCCGCATGAGCATGAGTCGGTGCTGGTGAGTGAGTTGTAAAATAAACCTCCAACTCCCGGCAACTTCCGGAAAGCCGATTTTGTACCCTTTTCGGCCGGCCTCGAGTTCCACGGAAGTGGGAAGCCAGCTGGCGCGTGGGCGCCGGTACGACAACAAAATCCGACAAAATGTTTTTCATCCCCCGCCCCCGGCCGGCCGCTTCCGTACGGCTACCCAGTGGCCAGCCCTTTCAGAGGGTTTGCATGAGCCGGATGGGAAGACGGTTTTCTTAAAGCATAAGCTTAGGACGAAGGTGGGAAGGATTTCTTCGTCTTTTTGCTGCTGCTGCTGGTGCTGTTGAAAAGACGTATCAGGCTGGCAGCTTCGAGCTTCCGAAAAGGGATGAAGAGTTGCTTTGAACCGGGGCAAACACACCCCCGCCGAAAACAATTTATTTCCGTTCGTGCATGAATGTGAAGGATTCGAAACCTGTCAATGAGCGAGTGGAAGGAACGTGAGCGAGCTGGCAGCGAGTGGTGGTCAGTAGTGCGTTTTTTTTTATTACACCACCCTCAATCCACATTTCCCACCCTACGTCACATTCGGCTTAAACGAGCGTTTCGTGCGAGACATCTTCAATAATTCCACCGAGCGCCAACCCAACCCCCCGATTTCACAGCTGCGTGGGTTTCTTCGCTTATTGAGAGATCGTTCGCAATCGATACCGGGCCGAGGATTCCCATTCGGCCGGAAGGGCAGCAGAAAAAACCCTCGCAAAAGGGCAAAAATACGAAGTATGTTGCAAGCATTCCAGGAAGCCTCCAAGCGGCACTCGGTGACCAGTGGGGAAGGAATTTTTGTTACCTGCCATGTTTTTTTTTGTTTGTTTTTTTGTTTTGTGTTTGCTCATTGCGCTCCACCGGGCGCCATAAAACGCTTACACTTCTGCTGGTCTAATGGAGCGCACGTGCGGCTTGCCGAGAGACATATTTAGGATTTTCCTGTACGCGTTTTTCTTCGTTCGCGCGTTTATCGCACCAGATCGCTCCGGTCCCGGAGTCCCGGTTGCACGCCAGGGTTGCGTGCGACCGCTTTCTTCACCGTGGCCTGGGTTTTTTTTTAAATAACGTACGCTTATGTTTTCGGTTTCCGTTTGCCATTTCCTGCGTCTGGCGAAGCGGTCGTTAAAGAGGAATGACCGTAAGCGGCAGCGAACGAAAAAAAAGCGCATGCAACTCTCTCCCAAGAAGCTTTCCACCACTGAGGTGGGTGTGTGAATGCGGTACGATAAATGATGTCACCGTATGATAAAGAACCGCCCACCGAAGGATGGACTTCAGAGGGAAATGGGACGCTTGTGAAGAGGAGAAAAAACACAGACAAACCCGCACACTAAGCGATGGAAATGTTTGCTTCGAACCCACCGCGAACTACATGATAGTGCCAGAGTGAACCAGCCGGTCATTGCTCACAGGAGCGCAGTGGAAAACATAATTTATGTCGCGTCGGAACCGTGGTGTACGAATGATAACATGAGTGAGTACGGAAATGGGAGCAGTAGCTTATAGTTTTGCTAGCAAACAGTACTAAATGCGAACAGAAAGTAAAGGATTATACAGAAAGGATTATAACATTTTGCTAAGGATGAGAGAGCTTTTATGATATTGATATCAGAATATTGTTTTCGACCGATAGTAGATCAATATCTTGTATTAAGCGAGCAACAAGCTCGAGATAAGGGAGCGAATTAAATGGCAAGAGAACAAATATTTAATTGCTTACACATAAGAGTGATATTTGTCTTCAATATCAAATCGATTTTTTCATATATATTGAACATCTTTACAATAACAAAAGCTACATAAAAAGAAAGATTTCTAGAATAATATTACTGAAAAATGTAGGTCAAATATGAAACCAGCTATTTTTCATTTCAAAATATCGAGGTAGGAAAGTAAACTCTAATCTCATACTGCGCTGTTTTTGCTTGGGTATTTTATATACTCATGGTTCTTCGCACCGCTAACACCCAACACGGAATGCAGAGCGCTCTGCGGTTTGCGTCCCTTGGTGGCTTCTATTTGCTCCCGCAAATCCCATCCTATCCCTCGGGACGCAAAATACTTCGGCTGCCGGAAAACGTCCCATCAGCCAACCACTCTTGGCAGCGGGATATGAATGAAATACCGGTCGATGTTTTCTGTTTCTCGGCTCCTCCCTGCTGTTTTTCCTCGCAACCCGAAAGCTTTCCCATCACCCGGGGACCCGTGTGTCGCAGTGGAATGTGTGCATGCTATTTTTCCCTCCCCCAGAGTGAGAGAGAGAGAGAAAGAGAGGTCCCGTTCCACTACACGCCTCCCAAACGTAGACCAACCTCGGCCGCTTAGCGCAAAACGGGAAAATAAATAAGCGCAAGAATAATAGCGTCGATAGATTTTCTATTTTTATGACAGCCCTGGCTGGCAGGTGAGAAATTTATGACCCTTGCTGGGAGGGAAACAAAAACGGAAGGCCTTCTGCCTTCCATCATCCCAGGGTCCACTTCAGCCGAACCGAAATCTAGCAGGAGTTCGATCGGAGCCGAAGCGAGAAAGTCGATTGCAGTAAGGGGATTTTTTTTTGCCGGAAGGATGATGGCACATATACACACACACACGCCCCAACGATAATAGAGTGATATGTGCCCGGAAACTCTCGGCTATGACGGGTGCTTACTAGCTCGCCACAGGACGCCCGCCCTGGTACGGGGTGTCGTGCCCAGCGGGAACGCTAAATAATTTATGTTTGACGAGCTAAACGGGTGGCTTATAAATGCATAAAAAAACTTCCGTGGAACAAAATATTAAAAACAAACAAACAAAACGACAACCGAAACCTCGGCCCAACCCTCGGCGAAGGCAACTCCTAAAAGCTTCATAAATCCTGCGCGAGACAGTGATAGATATTGGGTATCCTCCACGAACCACCCAAACCGCCTCGACTAACTGTGACGGACGGCGCATGCAAATGCATGCGACAAACTGATTGCAGCACGGTGGACAACAGGATGGGGAAGGTGCCGTCGCGTCCGAACACTAACCCACCGTAACCGGTTAGTGAAATCCGAGCGCTGGCTTAATGGAAGCAATTAATCTAATTCTCCTATCGCACCGGCCCGGTTGGTGCGCGCTGTCCATCATGCCTCTCGTTCGGGTGGCGCACGTGAAATCGTGATTGTCGGACGGTCGGGAGGTAATTAAAGATTTCAATTGCATTCATTACATTGATTGCTTTTCTTGGCCATACGGCTGTCACGGGCTGACAGGGCGATAACTATGCAGCTGAAGAAACTCGATTCGTTTCGCTCTTCAACTCGAAATAGTCCAGCAATCCCGCGCCCGAAGTTGATGTGATTGAGTGCGCAAACTAAAGTGTGCGAAAGAGGACGGCGATTTCGTTTTAATTACTGCAGAGTGAGAGACACATTCGTTCAATAACTCTAGCACATTTGATGAAGTCAATCAATGACCAACATACTCCAAATGAAGATGACATTAATAAGTCAGTTATTTGGATGGAATTTGAGCTATAGAATGGTACAACATGTATATACATTAAGTTCAAAGATATCCCAAGATCCAGATATTGGAAGATTGCGTATGAAGGATTGAACGATGTCTTGAAACAAACTTATAGTACGAAATGTAATCCTTGCCATTGCAAATGCAAGATCTTTATGGCGAAGATAGCGAATTTTAAGACATAAAAACAGTTTTAACATATTATATTCCAACAAAACAAATGATTATAACTTAAAATATTACTAAGAACACTTCAAACTAAGACATCTATATGTCACGACAATCAACGTTCATCAATCCCACTGTTAAGGTTCTATGAGATGTCTTTTTGTATGCCTATTGTATCCTTTATCATCATTAACTAATTGGTAACACGATAAACCAACCGTGATTCATCGTTATTCCTGCTCCACAAGCACCCCAAAAAGAGTCACACGCGGCTAAACTAACAAGCAGCCATTTGTTGGAATTCTCCACAATGCCCTGCCGCCATGTAAGGCATTTTCAAACTTCCTCTCTACAACCTCTCTAAATCTAGAGCTTTGCCCATTCACTAGGGGACAAAAAAATCCTCCACATAAACATACACCCCATACGGGCGTGTTGGGTTTCCACGACCGATCACCCTACACAGGCTGTGCTGGCTATGGAGCCGTAAATTATTCACGCTGCTTGCCGTTGACATGCCCAACGCTCGCCCAAACGCGTGAAAGGGAAGCCTTTCGCTCCGGAACTGCCAGAACGATGAAGTCACCAAGAACACGCCGGGTTTCGCTAGTGGATCACGCGGGTCAAACGCCAACTCACGCACCTCGCCGGTGTGCCGGAGCCACCAACACTGTCATCGCTCACGGCGTGCCCAGCGGTCGATGCCACTGATGGAAGCTTTAGTTTTGGGAATGTTTTCCGTATATCACGGTCGGACCCACCCGTAGCACCGGGCCGAAACGTGGACCGGGTGAAGTTAATTGGAAAAGTTTTTTCTCGCTTCCGCGGACTGTAAACAGTCGCGCCCGCTCCGAAAAAGCACGCGCGCTTTACCGTGGACTTTTTGGAGCGGAATGAGATGCCCGCCAGGTAGCTGTAGCATCGATTTTGTACTCCCTTTAACGTCGGCCGACGACCCTGTGACGGTTGGCCGTTTTTTAAGCATTCAGTGTGTAGGAACGGAACAACAAGAAAAACTGCTGCCTCATTGTTGGCGTGTTATGATTGGAAGCTTATCGCAGAATTACCATCAAGAACGTGTGTTTTGGCTTGGCCTCTTGGTGGAGGAAAACCGCAAAGTTGTCGCGCTTGCTCCCACCTCGATCGACAACAGGGCGCAACTTTTCGAGTGTGCTCCGTCTGTGACGGGCTGGGGTCAACTTAATAGGTTAATTTAGATTTTTCACCCTCACCCACTGAGCCAGAGCAGGCTGGGCGTTCCAAGCGCCACGTCCAAGGCGTTGCTAAGTGACGAGCCAACGTTGTGACTTACAGCAGAAACTTCTGGCCCTCTGCCGCGGCGCAGAAAAGCAGCCGGGAAAACGAAAATGAAATGGGCACCAGCAGCAAAACGAGGCTCCGTCGAAACATATCATCATATCGTTGTTTGGGTCGAACAAATAAGGCAACAAAAGAAAGGAAGAAAAGCGATACACACACACCCACTTCGGTGACGGTGAGTTATTACGAGCGAAAGCAGACGGAAATTGAATATTTCAGTGAAATGATCCCGCCCTGCGCGAGGGAGAAGTGTGAGAGCCGCGTGCACCAGCCCGAATCGCGCATTTTTTTATTTTTCTCTCTCCAAGACGCCCCTAAAGTGGGGGAGGTGACCGACCGTCATAATAACAGCAGCGGCAGCAGAAGAAACTCGAATTTGGGACGCTGTTGTCGCCCGGAGGGCTCACAACGCGCGCCTCACACAAATGGGCAACGCGAGTGCGATAAATAACGGAGCCAAAGTGTCATTATGGCTGTAAACGAGATTTTCCGTGCACGATAATGCTGGACGTGGTTCGTTTGGGGCGAGTCTCGGCGCGAGTGTTGTGCCGCGAGTCGCGAGGTGACGATCGTGTCCTGCGAATGGGGTCACCCGAGCAGGCCAAAAAAAAGGGGATGGTTTGAAGTAATGTGCGTTTGCGTTTCTTTTATCTCTTCGCCTGCGTTCCGTCGAACGCGTTCACCTTAACTTGTAATAACTTAATCGGGGGAGCTAAAGTTGTGTGGCACACGCGTCGGCGGCCGCGGCAACGGAATTGTGGTTGATCTTATTTTTAACCGTCAATTTAAGAGTTTTCAGCGTGCGGGCTTGTTTTCTCGCCTAGCCCAGAAAGTTTGTCACGATCAGATAGCTGGAAGTGAATGTGTGAACAGCGAGCCCTGACGTTTCCGTCGTTTTCCGACGAAAAGATTAAAGTATCATTATCGAGTTTGGCATAATTTCCGGATAATGCAAACTCTTATCTGGCATGTTTACACTAATTTTGGAAGGAACTGGTAGGTGACAAGAAGAGCAATTTTGAACCAAAAACTACCTATAGTATCAAAAACTAAACAAAGCTGCTTAGTAGCAAACACAGCTTAAAATCAGCGCTTCTGTAGAGCAAGCAGATTGCTGTGCAAAGAAGCAAAACATAATTTAATTCTCAATTATCTTCGGTTTTCCCTCTATTATTTCAATGTCTGTACAATACAATAGATATTATAGTCTGAAGATATTATTTTTATAGTTCTGCGGAGCAATACTGAGCATTGAATCATTAATATTCTAACCACAACTCTCAGAATTGAGGGTGTTGATAATCTTCCTTGAAAGTCAAATCGATTTGTACAAGGATATTGCTTGCATAGTTTCGTTTGATGCATAATAGGGACATTGAGGATATGAGGTATAATTTTCTCATTGTTTTATTTGAAATGCTTGTTTGTTATACTTGCTTTTTTACTGAATTTAAATATTATTATGCGCTTAGAGTTTACTTGTACTATATACAGACAAGCTTATTTAAATTGTCAACCATCTGTTGGATGATAAGTGTAAACAGGGATGTTGTAGGCCGATGGAAATGCAAATAGGAGTTGCTATTTGGAGCATCAATATAATCTTCCAGTGCAACTAAGAAACATCCAAACATTCCAACGACCATAAAACAACCCATCATAAAGCATCCCCTAAACAGATGCAACTACTCCAAAGAAAAGATGAAACTCCTCATCTTTAATTTCATTGCAGTAAAGCGTTCTATTCAAAATCGTCCCATCCCGATGCTGCTATGCGCAAAATGATTGTGCTCGGAAAATAAAACAAACATTATACCTTGCGCTCGCATTATACCATCACCCTTGAGCCACCCCTCGAGCAGCCGGTAAAGTGCAGTTTTTAAAACTCTCATCCTTCCCCGTCACGCTTTCCTCACTTCGAACGGCACAAAAGGCAACACTGGCCGCCCCCTGGTAGTGACACACACACAAACCTTGCCCGAGCGGTAAAAGTTTCGAATTTCGCTCCCCCCCCCCTCCGAAAGCCACCGGAAAGAAGCTGAAGCTCTTAAATGACTGTACGACCAAACTCCCTCGCCGTGGATGGAAAACCCGTTATCCATCATTCATTTTCACCGGGAGTCTAACGAACGGAGGGTGGAGATCGCAGGCGCCCACGCGATCCGCCCACTGCAATCATCCTGCCCATTGACCCAGTTTTCCAATTATTCCACCAGACTCATTTATGAGTTTCTGGCATGGCCGCGCGCGAACCACGAGCTGAAAACGGAGGCCGGAAAAGCCATCCTTGCGGGTATGGGATGGACGCGGGCATAAGACAAAACCGCAACCGTCAAGGAATGTTGCTTATCACGACGGTGTGTGTGTGTGTGTGAGTGCGGGGGGGTTTGGGGCAGTTTACTTTACCCTCGTCTCAATTATGGTGCTATTTTCTCTGACAGCAGGGCTGGGCTGGGCATTGTCTCTCGGAGGTGATTTTCCCGTTTGTGTTTTTTTTTCATCGGTTCATCCTCTTTTCGCCTTCAGTTTCTGGCTGAACTGGTTCATTATTCCTGTTCCGGGAGGTTTTCCACTTCATTGCCCTCTTTCATTGCCACCGCGCAAAAGGCTTTTAGTTCGGGAGGCTCGGGCTTCGGGACAGATTAAAATTGTATCTACCGTGCGCACAATGCCACACACCTGGCAAGGTCAGAGCTCATGGGGGGCGTAGAAAGCAAAAAGGACACGAACACGAGCGAAGTGTCCCGAGGCAGGATGTAATTACTGAAATTGTTCCACGAACCGCTCGTTTAACCTTGCCTTCCTGTCTTTCTTTTTGCTTCAAAGCAACTTTACGCTATTCATTTGTGGTACGTCCAGCGGACGAGACGAAGCCTGCCGCGAGGCACAAGTTCTATTAATTTCCACCATTATTAGTTCCACCCAACAATCTTGCACTTTAAATTGGCAATAATTAAACGCATTTCGGTTTCCGAGCATTTCGTAATTAATTCGCGTCCATGGTCAAAGCAGCTTACCGCGAAAGAATAAAATCGCACGCATAATCTCGCCCGCCGAGAGTCACAAACGCGCGAAGCGGGAAGAATGTTTCCAACACTTCCTAATCTATCGTGGTTCATTAGATTTTGTTGCGAATCTTTCTTTCCGCGAAAGCCACCGCCCGACTTCGCCGAGTGGGAAGGAGCGTAACTTTTCCAAGCGCTTCCAGGAAACGGGCCCTCCCCCCGGTGTGGCGAGTACTTTACCGTGTTTGTGTCCGTTCCGGGTGCGGAAATGCGGTGCGATTGTTCGCTCGCCGGGTATTATTTATTTCGTAGCCCGTGTGGCAGGCGATCTTTGGCGATGAGAGTTCGCGCGAAAAAGTTTCCCACCGGGCGTGCCCATCCCGGGGCCAGCAGCGTTTGTGTGCTGCCGGGTTTGGGAAGGCACAGTTCCACGAAGGCACGAGAATTTAATTAGACAATGCGGCATAATACCATGCCCGGCCGGCATTCGATTGAAGCGGGCGCGCGCGCGCAATCGCTTAGAGATTTGTGGCCAAAATTAGAGCGATTTTCGAACTTGTGTGCACACAGTCGTCGGCTTGTGATTTCGTTAATAATAAAGAGCTTAAGCGTTTGGGGGAAAAGGTGAGTGGACTTTTTATGAACGTAAACAAAGCTTTTTTTCCTAAAATAGCTCGCCATAGCGATTAAACGCTTCTAGAAGCGCGTTAGCAACCTCACTATTGCTTGGCTGGAGTTTTCTACCCTTTGTGTGTAAACGTCCAACTCAAGAACACACACTTCTTAACGGTGGCTCATCGCAAGGACACTCTGTACGACGTCACTTACACGCACCGAAAAAGACCGAAAACCTGCCCGTCTTAAGAAATCGACCGATCGAAGTTCGAAAATAACTGCAATCAAATATTAAAATTAATCCCAAACCCCCTCGGGTGGAAAAGTTTTTCGCCCGCCGAACGCTCCGACGGAATCGGCTTTTTCTTCTGCGGCTTGGAGGCAAGACGCGCCCGAAAACGTGGCTGGAGCCGTGGCACGAGTTGAATCTGACCAGAATGTGATGAAAAATTAATCACCAGCACCGGGGCAGCGGGCCTCCGACGGTGGGTCGGAACATTTCATTCCCTACATTCCGTTTCCAGTCGGATTGTGGTTTCCGGTTGCCGGAAAGCAAGTACCCGATCCCAGCCGGGTACCAGCCGGGATCCCGGGTTCCTGGGAGGCGCAACACGGTTGTAGGGGATCCCTTTTTGGTTCTGGAAAACAGTGGGTCCGGCGTTTTTTGGTCTGTTTCTTGCTCGGTGGCAATAAAACGCAAACGGCCGTACGCCCAGCCCGGGGTCGAGAGTGGCAAAGCCCGTAGCGGCGAGAGAAAGTCCCCAGGTGCGCTGGCGGTACGCGTGGTAACCCAGAAATTCTAAAATTAAGGCAAGCGGAAAAAGGCACAGAAAGTTAATAATAAAAACCTTAAATTTTGATGACTTTGTTTATTCCGGGCGCGTCGCACAGGCCGGCCCGGGGCCAACGCGGGTGTGTTTGACCGCCGCCGCCGCCGCCGCTGGGCTGGATCCTTCTGTTTGTTCGGTGTGCTGGCTGGGGATTTTAGCTTTTTTGTTTGTTTTTTTTTCTAGCCAGGAATGTCCTCTTCCGGTGCTGCTGCGATGCGTTGCCTTGCGTTTTTCCTTCGGGCTGGTTTATTTTCGGTTCACGATGCGCGTGTGTGTTTGCTACGGGGGTCGACTGCGACAAACTTTCCGTGCACGTGCAGAAAAAGCCCAAACGGAGTAAAACAAAACAAAACAAAAAAACACCGAGCCCGGAGCCGGGAAAAGCACAAACACACGTTCACTTTCGCACACCTTAAAAAGACGGAGTCTCGAGAATGGGCACCAAAATGGTCCGCCAAATAGACGGGTTTTGCCCGCTTCAGCCACGGGCCGTGCAGCCGAAGGCTCTGTGTATCCTTTCGGGTGGGGGGGTTTTCACGTTTTATAGCACCTAACCGGGGCCTTCGCAGAACCCGGACGCGCCGCTTCCCTTTGGAATTGCTCTAATATTACACCGCCGCTACACGCTGCCGGCCACCGTTTGCTGGACCCTCCATTTGACCTTCCGTTTCGGGCGAACCTTTCGCGAACACTAACAAACACTGATACAGGCACACGCACGGACGCTCGATCGCAAAAAACACACACACCGGCTAGCACCAGGCTGGTGGCGATGATGTTTTGATTTTACTTTATTTCATTCCTTTGCGCCAAATTGCGCCACTCAAATCGGGATTTACACTCGAAAAGCTCGACCCATAACACGCACACACACACGCACACGCACGTACGCAATACACACGCGTACACCCGCGACCACCGTTGGCTTTTCTTCAGCGGAAACGCCTTTTTGCGTGCTTTGTTTTCTTTTCACATTACACTTGATTTATTATCCTGTTGGGAAGGCAAAAGAAAATAGAAAATAAAAACACATTTTAATATAGGGAGCACTTATATTTGCTCCACGGGGGGAGAAATTTTGCACTGAATTAATGCGTCGGGAAAGCAGAAGCTTTCCCTTCACTTTCTACGCCTCTTCTAAGATCTCGATTTTCGAATTTGTCTCACTCGGCGCACATTAATAATGCATCATGCTTCGGGCGCGTATACTTCTTCGCACTACACTCAAAAACACACACACACTTGCACGCAAAACCGTCACCTGGTGTGATTTCCTGGATGCCGAGGGCCAGCGTGAGGACTCTCGCCTCGTCCGGAAAGTGGGGTGCCGGATTTACTGACGAATGTTTGACCTTCCGGTGGCAGCCAACATCAATCCAGCCGGTCGGAGTGGCTGAATGTTTTACCAGGCCCACCCGAGCGGCACGAGATGTCATAAATATAAATAAAGCATTACCGTCAAACTAATTAACACATTTCCCACTCAAATACGCACGGCCCCGTGCGCCCCGTGCGGAGGTTCGTGCCGTCCACACATCAAGCAATCATTCGCACAACGACCTAATGCTCGAGTGGGTGGGATGGGTGGAAAACAAACAGCAAAAAAAACTCCCCGTTTCCCGTGACCGTTTCGTGTGTTTTTTTTGCTTCCCTTTCCTTTGCCCAACGAACGTCCCGCAAGGTGAGGAAAAATAATTGGTAAAGCTTTCGCTGGCCCCAGTGCTTGCCTCCTCGCGTTTGACAGCTTCGTGGTCGTGGGTTGGGCGGCTTGGCAATCAAGCGTCAGCCAGCCAGCCACCCCACTGCAAACCGGCACAACAAATCCTCCCCTGGTGCCGAATCCGTACGAGGGTGGAAATCGATTCCGTCAAGTTCGACACCGTTCGCACACACCCACAAACACACACACGTAAGGCGGCGCACAAATACACTCTCACACTTGATTTTTACTTTCAGTTTCTGTTGATTTTATGGATTTTTCGTCCGCCTGCGAACTTCCACGAGCGCGGAAAACTTTCCGGTGTATCCATCACCGGATTTTCTGACGTTTCACGGCTGGTAACGAGGGAGAGGAATGGCACGCACACAAGCAACGCACCCGCAAATAACACCTCGCTGCGCTATTGACGCGATGGGAAAACGAACGCCACACCACGGCCACGGGTCGTGTTTTCCACAACGCCCATATTTGCCTGCACAACTTTCAAGCAGTTGCGCTACGATATCCAAGCAGGCGCTGCTTGCTTTTCGCTGTACCGACCTTTGCTCGCTTGCTGCGATTTGCCCTTCCGGCGGCACCGCTACCTATTTTCGCTGGCAAAAAAACCTGACCGACGACGCAAACCGCGACACAAACGCGAAAACGGCCCCAAACGATGACGGGATCGGTCGCTTGGAGGATGTTTCGGTACGGACGAGAATTGAAACTGACTCCCGGCCCTAGGACGAACCGGAGCCGTGCCGTGGAAGCGTTGAGAAACGCGCGAGCGAGAGAGCGAGAGCGTTCGGTCGCTCATTTGCACGAACCCGGAGCACACGGATCTGACAGGTGCTGGTTTTGGTTGGGTTTTTCCGCTCGCGCTCTCCGCCATCTAGCGTGCCTATCGAAAAAAAAACGCGAACCAGCTGTGGGAGAGCACGCGTTTCCAGGTTGCGAGCTTGAGAGAACGGAAAACGCCCGACCCGACCCGACTCACGGTGCTCCCTGGCACAGGGACATGCGCGCTCACGCCCACAGCGCGCGAGCTTTTTTGGCGCTCTCGCGGTCGGCTATTTACATTCGCAGCTTTGCTCTCGCGCTCTCGCTTTCTCTCTCGCTCTCCTGCTGTCACGATGGGTTAGAAATCGACGAAATCGACGAACGCGGTTTGCGGCGCAAACAACAGTGCGTTTCGATGAAGCGCCTCGTTTCGGGTACTCAGAATACACGGATGAACCCAGTGCCGTTGAGGAGCGCGTTGCCCAACACGTGCACGGTTACGTTTCGCGGAAAGCGCGCACGGTTCGTTCGCGACGGGGATGGGGTGTTTATCGTGACCTTGGTAACTCGCGCCTTGGTAATGGGCGCCGAGCTTTGCTGGGTGTGTGTGTGCGTGCGAGTGGGGCTAGGGTAACATGATCCTGGTTTTCCCATCTCGTGCGGTTGTTGATGCGATGAATTTGAGGAGGAAGCCAAGCAAAACTACACTAGGAGTTGATAAAGCATGAAGAAGACACATTTTAGATTATTTACTTATTTATTTGGAATAAGTAAACGGCGAGGTCATACGATTGAGTGCTAGATATAATTTAGTTATTATGCTAAAATTTACTATAAGCTTCTTCCAGAACTATTAAGTCCATAGAATTTCAATGTTTGTTTCAAATAATTTGTAATAGATAAAAGGACTTTTAGTAACCACACAAAAAAGGTTTTCTGATCGCTTCATTGTATGGTAGAAGTAACGACGACAGCTGGTACAAACAGTTACAATGAGAGAAGAATTTATAAATTAGTATTAATAATAGCCCTTGGGATCTTTCTTTTCAGACGTACTGTTATTTGGAAAAACACAAATAAAAAAGTACTTAATTTTAGTTACGAAGCATCTACTAGCAAAGCATACGGATAGGTTATGAATTTAAAAATAAAAGAGAATGTAAAAATTTCATGCGAGAATTGACGTTAAAACAATTAAATGTAAAATAAAACAAAAATTGAGAGTTGCTCTACTCCGTGAGAAAAGACTGCTCATATAAATAAGATCGAAACTGACTGAATAAAGCAAATTAAATTCGCTTGATCACAGTTTGATAAAAGAAAGGGATTCAAAATTCATCGCATCCACATGTCAATCAACCGTTCAAAAGTCGTTTCGAACGAGTAACTCTTTAAATTTCAATCCACCAGCGACCCATGGGACACCGCGACGGCTTATCGCAAGTCACATCTTTAAATGGTAGTAATCTCGCATGCAAAGTAGAGCACAACCCTTCTAAACAGCGGCACTGCACGCACCGAACTCCCGCTGACCCACTGAACGCCCCCATTTATGAGCCGTTTGTCGATGTTCCACCAAGTCCAGACTCAGGCCATTCATCATTATTCGATGCGCATACCGTATTCCCGGACGTCCCAGTACCCAGTGTGGGTGACCGGCACACTCCAACTCCTGCCCCAGCACACTCCAAACGAGTCCGCCCGTCCATTTAGATAATCAATTTAATAATAAATCATCCACCGATCGCGTCCCGGACCACGAGCACGCTCGGACACGTTCGTCAAAATTGCGCCACAACAAGGGGAGCCGCGCAGTTCGTTTCCCTCCGGCGTAACACGGCTCACGCCACCTGGAGTGAGGAAGGACGTTCGAGGCAGCATTTAATAGGACATGGCACCTTCTGCGATCAACGAAAGGGTCGGGGAGAAGCCCCCCGGGCGCTCGGGAAAGAAAAAGAGGGAAAGCGATAAAAAACGCATAAAGTCAACAATCAATTCACTGTCACAGTCGGGAGATTAAATATTCATGACGACTATCTGCATAAACCGATCGAACGCTGGGACTGTCCACTCGGTCGCGCCGGCGACATCCGGGATCCGACAGCGCTATCCCGCCACGGGCACGGGGAAAAGTGCACGATTCCCGGTTTTATGTCGTATCGCACATAGGCAGCGCAACGGCAGAACGGGAGACCTTGGGTAGAAATGGACTGGCACAGTTTCGGGCGGGCCGGGACGTGACCGATACGGCAAGGAACAGGAGAGTGTTTCCCGTATTCTACCGATGCCTATGAATGACCCACCAATGATCCGTGCGTTTGCAGTTGAAGAGTAGAGCGAAGCAGACGAAGCAACAACAAAAAAACATAACCGGCTGCTTTATTACCATCGGGATCGAGACGTTGGAAACGTGCGGATACAGGTTGAGCGAGATTGTAGTGGTGAATGAAATTTCCACCTCGCAAAGAATGAACTAAAACGCTTGAGAGAGCCACTTTGACACCGAGAACTCGAGAGAGAGACATTACTCTGCGGAACTCATTTCCTTTCAGCGGCACTCAGTGGAGAGTCGGGTCGGGTTATCCCTGTGGAAATCTCCGAAGAAGTAAATCTCAAATTTCGGTCAGTCGGACGCGATGTGATGACGTCACTGGTCTGACCGGCTGAGTTACGCGCCGGGAACAGATGTTTTTCGTGAGTTCACCGAAGGCCGTTGGTGAATTTAAAAAACATCGAATCGATGTTTTCAGGTTCTGGCAGTGACGTCTTGATTCGAATCGCCAGAATGTGATGAATTTTGAGTGAAATTTTGAAGTTTTTTGTTTGAACCAGAGAGACTTCAAACATTCAATATCAGTGTATGAACATCCATCAGTAGATTCCACAGCGTTTCAGCAAATATTGACTATACAACAAGAGTAAGACTCCAAGATCCAAGGTCATACTCATACCAGAGTGATTTTCTTGTATAATACACGCGCCCTTTGTGACTTTCCTTTGAATAGCCCCCAACTAATCTGCCTCACAAAGCTAACAAAGCCAACAATTGATGAAAGTTCTAGAGATATCAATTTTTATCAGAAATAATTGCGACCATGATGATGTCATTCCGAAACCTTTCGTTCCAAACAAACGTCACCGAGCTAATTGCTCGCGCAAACTTAAAGCCACCTTCGATGGAAGCCATTTCTTTTTTGCTGGCTTAGCAGACACACCGCACTGCATCACACCGAGCCCGACCGAGTTGACTTCCGTCGTTAAAGGTTACGGTCCTCGCACAGTCCTTATCACGACCGAAAGCGACACACTTCAGTGGCACGTACGGAGACGCTCAAACCTGCAGCTCTGCCCTCCTGACCGGTCGGTGGCTTACTTTACGCCGAAACCGTTCGCCTTCTACCCACACTAGGGCTTTAGGTTGGGCGCACCAAACAACCTACCTTCCGAAGCGGGGCTACTACAGCCACGGTTTGGCATGACAACCGGGCCAAATGGTCATGGCAGCCAGCGCTGCTGGCGCGGAAACGTGCCTGACACAGCCCGGCCAGGGATAGGCGAGTAAAAACCCACAAAAACTCGCTAAAAAGAAAACCTTCCCCAAAACTGTTCCAAAACGCCCGAAAGTGCGTTCCGGAACCCGTGGGGGGGATAGCAGTTTCAGCTGCTACTGCTGCTGATGCTGCCGCTCCAGCGAGAACCCCAACGCCCGGTGACTATTCAAGCGAAACTCGCCCCGAAAAACACAACGAAACTGTGCGGCACAAATGGCACAGACGGTTTGCTGTTCCTGTGGCGGTGTTTGTGCTTCGGTCGAATGGCGAAATACGTACGTACGTGTATGTATAATACGTACATGTTACGAACATCATAAAATATGAAAAGGATTCCCTTGGCAGGGCTGACGCAGGCTGCTGCTGCTGCTGCTGCTGGCTCCGATGTCTTCTCCGGCAGCGCAGGCTTAGGAGATCTGTTCCTTGTTTTGGCATTTCGTTGCAGTACCCCAGAGCACCGCGGGTCGAGCGCAAAGACGATGGGCGCACGAGCTGGGCCTCCCAAGGCTCACGGCCCTCGGAAGGTGCAAAGCAGCGAATCGGGTACGGGTGTCGGTGAAGAACACCCGGCCAAGACCGGCCAGGACTAAGATTCGTCCCCGGAGGGATGCGTTAAATCTTCTCCCATCAGCATAAGATTGTAATCTTACGTTTTGTGCCATCGCATAACGAAGCCTCGGATGTGCGGGAACGCGCACGGTCGCAAGGAGGCGGAGGTCTGCCCGAGAGGAGGAAAAACAACGCACTCGCGCGCGTTTCGGGCGAAGGCGTCTGATGCTTATGATGCCGGCGGCGGTTCGAGGAAGCCTTTACCGGTTGGTTTTTTTTTCTTGCGTTTTTTTTTGCTCCCCGTTTTCGTTCATTTCATTTGGGCTTTCGGTCAAGCTTTGGGTCGGAAGGCGCAGCCGGCGTGCTCGGGGATCCTGGGAAAGGTTAGAGCCGAAACAACTGGAACAGAACGCCGCACAGGAGCTTTAGCATGAAAAAAATCTGACCAAAAATAGAGCCGGGTATGTTTTGTGTGAATTTTTGTGGGTTTTTTTTTTTGAGACGTTACAATGAGCAGCAACTCGTGTAAACGAAAGTTGTTTTTTATAATACCATTAAGAACAAGATAATTGCATGCATGCTTAATGCATGATCCATGATTTTATGACATATTCTATTACATAAAATATAAAGAAAAATATTTTAATTATAAATAAAATTATATCATAAATCTGTATATGAGAGACCATCATGGTAAATCAGTATTAAATACAGCTGAAGAGGTTGGGTTTGGACAGATTTTTCAATTTTTCAATAACGCTCTTAGAAAAACATTTTTCCATTTTTGTAAATAACTTCACAGTGTATAGTTTGTCCCGTAACAGGTTCTATTTATGTTCTTTGGTCTTTTTATTATATAGTTTCCAACCTACACGTTCTCTCAATTTCCACAAAACACGATATTCTTCATAATCTAATTTTCATTTCACGAAAAATGTTTTATTCCTGTGTTTTTTTATTCGTCAGGTGCAATTAATTGCTTTTAAAGCGAACAGCTTAAGAGAGAAAATGTGCATTACTGCACACATTTTGAACGATACAACAAATCCATTACTGCTGGAATAGAAAATGCAAACGCTATAACACTAAGTGAGTTGACACCCTTTGCAATAGCAACATTACGTTGTGCAGAGTCGCGAAGCAAATGAAACAAACGCATTGTTTCCGCCGAAGAGATAAAACTGAGGCTACCTACAAACGACGGTGGGATAAGCGACACAGACACGACATTTTATATCCCAAGCTTTGGGGCAGCAGCAGCATCAGCATAGCGCCACTGTAAATCCCATTCCGAAACGCTAAACCTCCTTCACGCTGCCATGCAATATGCAAAAGGAAATGCGAACACAAGCACCGGTCGGACGCGGATGCTACCGGAGCGGTACCAAAATTACTCACAAACAGTCTGCGCTGTCTGTGTGCGTGTTTGTGTGTGTGTGTGTGCCGGAGCTTTCCGCCGGCGTGCTTTTGCTGTCTTCTGCCGTTCATGACCTAATGTTAAATCGTGGCGCGCTCTTCATTCTTTTCCTTTAAAATTTTACCAAAACACACATACACACGTACAGCGTTTTGTGCCTGGTTTCATTTTCGTTGGGTGGAAACGTTTTGCATTCCAAGAAAAAGGCGGAAGGTATCCTTGCTGGTGATACGAGCTCGCTGCCAGGGGAACGTGATTTTCCAAATACACACTCAGAAAGGAATTCTGCCTGCGACAGCGTTCCACGCCACGTCTGGGACTGGGATTGTTTGGTTTTGTGAAAGGGGGAGGGGGTTGGAAGAAGGGCGAGAGGTAAGCGGGGAGGGGGTGGGAGGTTAAGGTTCACGTAAGAGAAAGAAATACGCTAACGAAGTTCACGCTGGCTGTGTGGCGTGCAGTTCAAACGAGTCATACAAAATCTGAAGCACACACTTAAGCAGAGGGTAATGATTTTCTCGGTATCGAATAATCATTTCGCTTAAGAATGTTTACGAAGCTCGGTAGAAAATCACTATTGTTGCAGGAAATGGATTTATTGCATGTTTGCGTTGAAAATACGTAATTGGAGTTTTAACAAATATTTGCCACCAGTTGCAGTGTGTTGCATAGTATACGTTAGTGTTTTCTACTAGAATTAGTGAATTGATCGATGTACTTATTTTGCTCCACGGCGGCCATGACGAATATCACATTTCTTTTTAAACTAAATTAAATTTACAGTATTTTCAACTTAATTATTTTAATTACTATTTTCATTGTATTTGTTTGAGAGATTGTTTCATCGAGCGTTTTTTACATTGAATATTCTGCATATAAAAAAACAGAAACCATGAGTTTTTTTTTATTTGGGTAATTAAGTCTCTTGAAATAAAAACCGTAGGATGTTGTACAGTTTAGTCAGCATATAAAAAATAAGAAACATTCTATAAGAACACCGGCTTTCCGTTCTATGTTTTCCAAACTGATTTTGAATAGAAAATAATTGGAAAAATATGATTGAAGTCTTGATATTTTCTTACTATTGTAGCAAAAAACAGTGAAGGTGAGGATAAAAATGATCAAAACCACTTATCTACCAATTCATCAAATCTGATTTGATAGCAAACTTGACGAAAAGTGAACGTTTTACCCCACAGCAGCAGATGAAATAAACAGTCACATCGTCTGGGAAATAAAATGTATCATTCGCAAACGGTTACCAAGCCAGCAAGTAAGTCCATCAACAACGCCACCCGACCAGGAGCCACTGCCCAAAAGCAAAATCCACCAGCCCCCCGGGCTGGTTTTTGCACCCGTGCAACGGTCACTCTCACTCGCTCGCTAATGAGTTTCCGCTGCGTCAGATGCACCCGGGCGGGGGGAGAGATCTGGTTAATTTTATCGATCAAATTATCGTTAAATTTGCACACGCATCGTTCCGGCCGATGCGCTGATAATGAAGTGCCCCGGACGCTGGTGCGTGCTCCCGGCCCGGGTGCAACGGTGTCAGTTTTATTTCGCCTCGATTGTTTGATTGATGTTTTAATTTCTTCCGCACACGATCGAGTGAGCCGCGTTTAATAAGTTTTTTTTTGTGTTGCCGTCTGTGGCCGTTGTGCAATGGTTGCTGCGTTTGTTTAATCGACACGCGGCTGCACAGTGAGCGAGAACAAACCGAGCTGTGCATATTTATTCAGCGCCATGCATTCAACCGAACACAACACGCTGGAATGTGGTGGCTGTGGAGTGTTGCTCGAAGTTGCGGAAAAGAGCAAAAAAAATGGCTGAAGGATGAGAGATGACGGTTAACTAAATAAAACCGCTTGGTGGGATGTAACTGAATGTTGATATTTTTGTTTTGACGTTACAGTAAAAACAAGAAAAAAACGAAACTCAGACGCGCAGAAGAGACGCTGCGACATAAAAGTCCTTGTTGACGTAAGAGCTGTTTGCCAACGATGTTTTGTGCTGGTTGGCGCTACCAGCATCGGTTGTTTGAGTGCAACGTAATTAGCCATTACTGGCACAGTGTTGGTGTGCCTAATTAGTGACACTAGAGGATGGAGGATTTTCTATATAGCGTTTCATTTTTAAGCGGAGTGTCGCCTGCAGTGAGTGAACCTTCTCCTGTAATTATCCGCTTCAGCACTTCACGGTAAATGACAAAATAAACTACAAATGTTTCCAAACCTATCTACTTCTAAAGAACCTTCAGAAACGCTCGTGCGGTAAACACATTTCCATACGCAATTAGATGGCATTGATCCCGGATGCGCCCTCTTCATTTGCCGCGATTGCTCTGCCTCCCACGCAAGCACCACTCGTATGTAAATCATGTCTCGTAAGCCAAAAGGATGCCTTCGACTCTCACCGACATCATCCAGATCGCGCGCGCGCGTGTGTGTGTGCGTGTAATGCAGAGGAAGCATCGGAACGAAACCTTTCATCCATCCTTTTTCCCAGCGGAACGCGCGAATCGTGAAGGCCCTCCGTAGCGTAAGCCGGGAACCCTTTCGCGCCCATTGACGACCGTGCCGTGCTTGTCAGTGCGCACTTGTCGTGGAGGAAAATTTATTTCCAATCATTCTGACAACCGCCGCGTTCTTCCCACGCTGCGATCCCGCTCCCTGGGCCGTATCATCGAGCACGCGCACGTTGCCGGCGACAATCAGCTCCCCCATTCGGAAGTGTGAACAGCATTGACAGCATTTCCTGTCTGGAGCTCGAGAAGGAGAAGACGAAAAAAAAAGCCCCCATTCTCAAAAGTGCATTGCCCCCACGCGGTTGCTTGCGATGCCGACTGTCGTGTCATCTCTGTCCCATCGGGTCCTCGGTCCCGGTGGTGCGAATGTTTGCGAGCAGCTTCACGACGCGCTGTGCTTGAAGAGCAGCTCGACATCGCTTGCAATTATTGCCCTCCGGTTGGGCCCGCGGAGGGTTCTTCCGGATGACGTACGGAAACCCCCGGCGCGTGTGCGAGCGTGTTACGAGAGGCTGTTTCGTTGCGAGGCCGCCGGGAATCACTTATCTAGCGCTGACAGCCGGATTCGGCAGGCGAGCGTGGTGGCCTTTCGGGGGTGGAATTGATGTTTCGTTTCTTATATTCTAGCTTCCACCATTTCATCGGCTCGTTCTCTGGGTCGTCTGAAGTCGTCCATCTTTTGCCTCGTGTGTGTGTGTGTGTGTGTGTCTTTCGTTTTGCAGCGATTCGGTGAAGAATTGCGAGCTCCTTTATTTGCTTCGTTCGCTTCCACGTGTGCCGGGCTGGTCCGCCCTGTCAGCCGTGTTCATCAAACGTACATTTGGGATTTTCGAATCGATCGAAACATGGAAAACATGTATCGGGTTGATGGCACATGAACCAGAACGGAGCCGAGCCGTGCTGTTGTGTGTGTGTGTGTGTGTGTGTGTGTGTGTGTGTGTGTGTGTGTGTGTGTGTGTGTGTGTGTGTGTGTGTGTGTGTGTATGTGCCTTCCTGCAGGTCCTACGGTGAAGAAGTCATCAAGCAAATCAGGACGCATCAGTAGAGCGGTATAACTGGGCTACTGGGGTTTCGTTCGGGAAATTGCTCCACAGTGACATATCTCGTTCGTACGTACGACCCTGGCTGGAGATTGTCTCAGAAGGACAAAACATTCATTCAGTTTGTTGCACGGATGTAGTTTGCGATGTAGGATGTAGCTTGAGGGACGATTGTGCTATTAAATTTCGACCTTAAAGGGGTCATATTCAAAAAATATACAAAAAACAACTGTGAGATTTGTATAACAGATCCGTTTTGATGGTTCCATAATCTCACTAAGTCTTTTAGCTGAAAATAATGTTCCAAATCATTGTTGCAGTAGCTCGTAGCTTGATCAAAATCATAGAAGTAGCTTATACACAATGAAGAAAATATAACGTAGCATCCAAAGTCATTAAAAATAAAGCAAAAATATTGCATTAACAAAAGCATCCGACTAAATCACGTTTTTCTGTCGCTATAGCTCAGTGTCAGTCAATAAACACTAATCGATAGATGATGTTCCATCACTCAGCAGCGAGCGTATGAAATAAAATATGTCACAACTGCCCCCACTGCCAATCAATGGCTATGAAATCACCCACACGAGAAAAAAAACCCACAACGAATCAATTCCATCCTCATCGAAAACATCCATCCAATGTGTACTCCTCCTGAGCAGCACACACACACACATCCTTCAGCCAGTGTCATCCTGCATTAGTGCGAGCGAGTTCTTTCAGCCGGCATCGACGGGGCAGGAATGAAATGCGATTTGAATTCAGAAATGAATTTTCAATAACGGCGCAAATGAAACTATCGCCCACCGGGTGCCGAACGTCGCATCCGTTACGGACACTAATTTCATTACCAGCGTTTTTTTTTTGTTTTGTTGCTGCTTGTTTCCCTTTCATTCATTTCGTTCCATCAACGCCGCTGCCGTTTAGCGTTTGCATCTAAATATACCCTATCTCCAATCAACAGCATCCTGTGTGTATGATACATGAGTGGTGAATTTATTTCTCTTTTTTTTGTGTGAATATTTGCCATGCACTTGTGTCAATAAATTATTGCGATGCCTACCAATATGCGTGTGTGTGTCAGAGAAAGAGAGAAAGTGGAGACAAAAAAGCCCGAGATCTTTCCAGGGGGAAGCGAAAGCTATGCACTTTTTTTCATCACTTCGATTTTCATCAGCACCACAACCATCGAATTGATCCCTGCGGAAAAGCTCACCACGACGGCAAAGTGGCTACACTATATATCCAATAAATATTGATTAAATCTCCATCTAAACGCTACCAAACATCACCTGCATTCGGCCCGGTCCAGTCCAGCAACAGCCCACTCCAACCGGCTGCGACGGCCAATCGTCCAGAGCACGGTGTAAAAACGAAGCCAATACTGTTCCGAAGGGAGTACAGCTTTCCATCCCGTGTGCTGTGTCCGTACCTTTTTTTTCTCTCTCTCGTTCCGGCAGTGCAAATTCGTGCACCGGATGCATGAGTGGATTGCAATAGAGGGTAGAAAAAATACACTCCCAAGCCCCATATATGACACCGAACAAACTGACCAGGGGAAAAGCTAAAGGTTCGACAGCAAAGAAGCGAAATAAACACACACAGAGGCGCACACACATAAAAACTGGCCTTTCATCGACCGAAAAGGGTACGTAACGATTAGAACCGAACCGGACAACCCGATGCGAGCAAAAAAAAACGCTTCCCTTAAATAGTTTGTAAAACGCAAACGATGCTCGGTCCGAACGATCGATAGGGCTGTGAAATTAAAATAAGCCTCGCTTCTGGCCCCGCGGACGCTTACTGCGTCCGGGAGGTGGCAGTTGCATCCGACCGGACACCCGGGCGCGCCAGAGATGCAACATCCACGAAAGGATCCACGCCCTCCATTCCGTTTCGGCTCCACTAGCGGCCCGGGCGTCCCGGGAGAGCCGGCTGCGGATTAAATAGAAAGCTCAGCGGTGTCACACGAGCGTCACATGTAGATTTTGAAGCGAAAGCAACGATAAAAACACCTTGTGCAACCGATGCCGGCACTTCATGGCATCGTGGAGATAATTTTTCACCAGCTGGTAAATTGAAATTTTATTTCAGTCTAGTGCATTACCGCTTTCGCCACTTGATGGTCCGTTTAGTGTGTGTGTGTGTGTGTGTGTGCACCATGCTGTGAATGGGTTGACAACGGCAACAGCACACTTGAGTGGGTGGGGTTGGGTGGGGTTGGATGGGTGGCAAACAACAACAGGATATTGCTTTCGAACAGGACGGGCCGATAAGCGCTCACGGTGCAGAAGTGCGATTTCTTTGATGGCCATAGGTTTGATGGTTTCGTGGCGACAAAGAGGAGAAAAAAAATGGAAGAAGAACAAAAAAAGAGCATTCGTTTCCATTCTATCGACTTCACACAGTTGCATATCTGTGGGCGCTGGTTTGTACGCGATTTATCTCTCTTTGTTGTCTTATCGACCCCTCCATCGCTCTCTGCAGCCTGAAAGTCGGGCGTTCGGGGGCTATGTTTATTTTATTTGTTGCAAAGTTTCCACCATCAAACGAGCGCCACCGTTTGAAGCGCTTTTTTGTGCGCTATTAATGGTTGTTTGGATGCTCCGTTCTACCGTGTGCAGATTGCAACCGAATCTATTTCTTTTTTCGTTCGGCAATGGTTTTGGGAAAACAAAACCGAAGCAAAAAACCTTTTGTGTTGAACTTGCATTTATCATTTTATGTTTTTTGTTGTTGTGTGTGTGGTCTCTTTGCTAGTTTGTGAATTGATATCATAAGCGTAAACCAAACCCATCAGCTGCAAGCTTTAAGCGCAGCAGTACAATCAAACGCACCAGAGATGCCACAGCCAACCGACATCAGCATAAAGCACACACCCTCCCATCGACACCATGCTACCAACCCTAATGAAGTCAGCTGGCAACATTCCCTTTGATATGGAAATTAGATTTTCTTCGCAATCCGTAATCATCGGTGCAAAATTGCAAATGAATAATTATCGATCCACCGGGGAGCAACGGAAAAACAGCACACGATGATGTGTGTTGGGGAACGTGTGCATCAGAATGTGTCAGTGTGCACCGAATAATGAACGAATGCACGCAAATTGTAGCGTAAAGTTGACGACCGATGAGCCGTTGATTTGTAGGGTGATTATTTGCGGGAGCGCAGCCGGCTTCTGGCCGGGGGGGGGGGGGAGGACCGAGGGGACGGAAGGTGGAAGGGAGGGGTGAAAATAGTTGTTATTTGGGTCGACTGGCTTGTGTTCCTAGTACATGTGTTTGACACATTGCGCTCGTCAGCCATTGAGTGGCTTGCTGAGGCGAAGGAAGATTTATTCCATCGTTGGCAGGATGCGTTCAATGTAGAAGCTTTTGTTCGAGCACTTTCGAGCACTTTTTGTGCGGTTTTGTTCGGTCGTATTTATGTTTTATTTTATACAATTTTTGTATTTTTTTATTTTATACAATTTTGTTTTATTTTATACAAAATTGTACAATTTTATACAATTTTATACAATTTAAAAGTTGCAAGCAATCAACATACATAAAATAAACTTCATAGCTAGTTTTGGTGCAGTGTTTTGCTGATTGAATTTAAAATCAGCTAATAACATAGGGCCCCCAATATTATCTAATACAAATTTTTGATACTATGGAATAAACTAATAAACGATGCATTGAATCTGTAATATTGTATCTTTGCATAAATCAGAAAAAAAACAGAATAAATTGGTAGCTGTACAACACACTATCTGAATAAATATAAGAGAGTATTCGATTCGATCACCAACATAACTCCAACATAACTTCACCATAGTTTTGTTCATGAACGAAGCTGTTTGGCTTGTGAAGATACATTGTAAAAAAAAGTAAACAAGATATGTGAATATACGCACGCACTTAGCTGAAAAAAAAAACTAAATATACCGAAGTATTTATAGCAATTATTACAATATGTTGTCTATGTTATGGCTCGGCAAACAGTTCCATCGCGACGTTCTCCCGTCTCGAAAACAACACTCGGATCACTCATCTATCCGATTATTCCCACCTCATCGCGCGGGCGAACGTGCCAAACAGTGCGCGCTACGATTGACGGGCAAAGCGCTGCACTTGACTAGGCTGCGCTGCTATTTGTCCAGGATCTAACGACCCGGTTTGAAGCGCACACAGGAGCACACTTCACCGGTGACTTCTCCAGACGGCCGGCCGCCTGGCTGCCTGGCTGCCGGAGCGCTTTTCTTCGCAATAATTGCACGATGTCGAGTGACGGCGCGCATGTCTTCGGCTTCAATGAGCCACGTTTAAGGTCGTTAACTCGCGCCAGCCCACACCTGGCAGTGGCGTGCGGTTTATGGAAATACAACTGCCTCATCGCCCTGGTGCGAGTGGCTGTGTGCGTGTGGGACAACAGGTTCTGAGAAAACTGTCATCGCCTAACGAGCATCCGTCGGGTTTTGGGAAATGCCTTCGCCCTTAATGTTGCCGTTGCCGCCGAACAATATGGCAGCGCGCGCCGAACAATGGCCGCGGCACCGAGATGGGAGTAATTATTTGCCCATTATACTCGCATCCATGCCATGCTCGAGTGTCGCCGTTGCTGCTGCTGCTGCCGGTGTTCGTCTCGTGCTGCATGGCGGAAATGCGCAATGATGAACGTGATAAGCTAATTCCGACAAAGTACAACGGTCAGACGTCGCGTGCGGCGTACGGCGAGTACCCAGTGGCCCGGTGGATAAGCCGCTGACTGCTCAAATATTTGGATCACTTTATGACACCGTCGAATGGCGTCGTTTGCATTTGCCCGTCGTTTGCGCTCCTCCTGCGCCCCCCCAGAACAAAGACGTTCGCGGGCACGGAAACCAGAAGCAAGTGGCTGTTGATATCGGCTGCTAAGTCGGGTCTGTCAGTGCAACCCGTAAATCGGGGTAATTATGCGATGATGCGCATTTGCAAATGCGAGTCCCGCGCGTACGAGTCCCCCATTCCGTGGCGCTCCCGTAGCGCCGGGGAAATGTATTTGCCAGTGGCTGGAACTTTTAATGTCATTATATGAATTGCGAGAAATTGCGAGTGAACCATTTTCGGAGCTGGAGCGGAACGCAGAAGGAGCGGTTTCATCGTGGCAAAATTGAATCATAAAATTATTTGTCAAACTTCCACCTGGATTCGGTTGGCAATTCAATCTCATTTCTTCGTTCTAACAGGTCGAGACAGTTAATGGCTGTGTTTCATTCCATCAACCGAATTTACTTTCTTGTGTGACTTATATATTTGACAGACAGATGGAAATCCAGCATATTTCTGGATTTATTTGAACTCATTTTCTAACAGTATATATTTATTTATTTCAATTTATTGCTAGAGCAGAAACCTTTCGAAAAAGATTGACCTGCCTAACCAAAACTAAGGTTTAAACTGTCAGGAGGCCATTCTCATAAATAGTGAGTATGGAGACATTTTTAGGGATTTTTCCTTGCTAAAAAAGCGTCAATTGATCCCTCACAACACAATTCAATATATGAACCACAATTCCTTATGCGGAGGGAGAAAGAAAGTAAGAAAAAATGCTTCACGAGCATACGACGGTGACAGCATCCAACGATTCCAGCGGAAGCAAATGAACGTGCAAAGTGCATCATAACGGATCGCTCGCACTCGACTGCCTTCTGCCGGACGAGAGCAGCCGCAATCTCGAGTCCATCACGCGCGCCATCTCTCCCACCGGTGGCCATTTCGGTGCTTCCAGCTGACGTTGGAGTGAAATAGTGTTTCCATTTTCAGCGGCTGCATAAGAAAACTAAGCAAAAAAAAAAACAACGACACTGCGAAGGCAATACCCAGCCAAGAGCACCGGGAATGGAAACTCCTTCCGTTCCGTTCGGTGCGGGAGGTGACGGAAATGAATAAATAAACACGCAAATGCATGCACGCGCTCAAACATTCCACGGCTCGCCGTTTGAAATTTATGGTGTGAAGTGGCGCACATAAAGAGTGCATATTAAAGGGGCGAGAGGGCCACGTCTGCCTGTCTCGAGCGGTAGCGCCCGCTCCAGGTAGTGTTGGGAACCTCGTTTCGTCGTGTGATTTTGTACCACTTGGGCTGCAAAATTGTTGTGCGGGAAGAGCCAGGACCAGACTTTCTTCAAGCAACAGCGCGCGGTGCACGTAGATTTCGGGTTCTAGCGGGACCAGTTACACGGCGTGTTGTGTTCGTAGTAAACACACGTGTTAGCACCGCGCGGATGAGATGGATTATTCAAAACGTGCTTTAATATTCACTTTCATAAAGTCAGCCGTAGCGTGTAACGTTAATGGCAGCATAAGAAGTTGTGCAGGATGTTTACAAATGTTTCGTCTGTGCTATAAAAGACACATATGAAAAGAAAAAGAGAACAAACGAGTTTGTATGTTTGTTCAAGTTGCTTAAAGAGCACTACAATTATTTTTCTTTTTTTTTCAAGGACTCAAAAATCGCTGAACTATGAACAGATCGATTAAATAGCTTCGAAATTCCTGTAATGTTCGAATAAAAATGAAGCATTTTTTTTCATAATTTGATGCAAATACTTTACGAATATCATTCATCACCTTTTGGTGTAGTAATAGAAAAAAAACAAACGAAAAATACGATGAGAATAAACTACTAAAGCATCTAAAACGAGTGACATGTCTTCTCAGCTTCCGAAAGTAAACAAGCAAGACAGCACACGGAAAGTAACTCTAATTCAGAGTGGTGAACAAATTTCCATCAACTCTACTTACAGAAGTGAAGCCAAGTGTCGCAGGAAGCTGAAAGCCACCTCAACCACCTTTCCATAAACCCTTCTGAAGCGTCTGCTGCTGCGACGGGAAATTTCGTGATCCTTATAAGCGTGTAATTGCACAGCGCGCAACGATGCAGCGCGGAAGTCGGCAGCGGAAGGAAATAAATTGCAAATAGAATGTATATATTTCCCGCGCCTGCCTCTTATGGTGCTGCTGGGCGCAGAGACAACGAGCTGGTTTGAAAGTTTCGGCGTTTTTTTTTGTCGGACTTCCGCGTTCGGTTTCTTATTACTTTGGTACGATCTTCCCGCGGGACGGGTTGCCCGGTTGCCTATCGTGGGCCAGCTTTTCTCTTCTAATCGCTCGCCTCGTGTACTCGTGCTTTCGCTGCTGCCTCTGCACTATTAACCGGCACCTTGTCGGGCCGGAGTGGGTCCGTTGGAATGAAATATATTAAGCTAAAGTTTTATATTATCCAATTTGTCACAAAACGCAAGCGAATCGCCAACCTCCCAAGGGGTGTTGCAAAATTTCGCTGATTGCATCAACGATGCAGAGCGGCTGGAGAATAGAGTAGCCCGCCCGGCAAGATGAAAATGCACCATCCATTACGGTGTGCCGCGGGTATTACAGATCAACGGTGGCATTACAAGCAGTGGATCGTAGGTAGAACGCCACCAAGCGCTCCTGGAAAGCGGTGAAAATTTCGAACTAATGCTTTGCAATTCAATGCGTTACTTGAACGTGTTAAAAAAAAAGTCTATTTACACTATATTACAATTCAAATTTCAATTAAACGCTGCAGTCAACGCATACAGTCACAGTAAACAGTATCGTCCTTAAACGGATATCCTCACGATCCGGATATGGGTTGGCCAATTTACAACTCATCCTACCAACCAACGCACTGAAAATTCTCTCAACACATCCGCGCATTCCACGGTCTACGGCCCTACCGAAATCCGGCGAACACGCTTTGGGTAGGTCCGCAATAAATAGACACACATACACGCACAAAATGAGCAACCGCCCCTTTAAATGGCTCGAGAGCTTTGGCTCGATGCCCAGCACTGGAGGGTTGCATTTTTCCGCCTTCATTTCCCTGCCGGGGGATGCAAATATTAGCATAAAGCGCAGCGCGCACACGAACGGGCCGGACGGGGCGTGTTAACATGGGTACAGGCTCTTTTAAAGTTGAGCTGATTGAAAGCCACTCAATGTGACTGGTTTCAACGGCACGGGCACTGGAAAGAGGTTTTGAAAATAGCCACGAAAAGGCACTGCTTTAAGTCTGAAAATTTAAAAATATGCTTTCCATATACATAATAAAGCTCAACATTTTGTTTGGTTTTCAATGCTTAAATTTAAGCACATACTGAAAACTTCAGACACATCGAATGATTCAGGTAGTTTCCGGAACACTTTGCATGAATTTGTGTGATTTTTTCTTGTCTTGTTATATGAACATTTACTTCTAACCTTTCACAATATTTAGCACAATATTTGGGATAAGTATCAAAGAACATTCCTATTTTTATCTTTTTTAACAATTTTTTTTTCATTTTTTATTTCCAATAAACTGCTCACTTCTAGCTCAATTTCAACGAGTGTTGTAAAAAAGTTGTAAATACCACCAAAGAAAATTCCACCCTCCATCAGATCAGTTTTCTTACATCGTCACATGGTTGCAGCAAAAGTATCAGCCCACGTGCGAGTGGCCCAACTGTCTGAGCAAGAAACAAAGCCAAGTGGAAGCTGTTTTCTTAGGACATTTTCTACATTGTTTTTACCTTGCCTGTTTTCTTTCTACTGAGCGAACTCTTCAGCGACAATCGAAACAGTACCCAATCAAACGAAAAGCCGACCGCGGAGGCGAACGAAGCAAAAACTCGAATAAAAACTGCAATTATGTCATTGCTCCGTTGAGCAGAAAAAGGAGTTACTCACCACGGCCCAGGCAAGCGAAAAGGAGAATCAAAAAGAATCCCAAATCGTCCCCAAGCGACTCTCCCGCCCCCCCCCCCACGAGCCGGAAAGGGTTCGTGAGCGTATCCACGCGCGCGTTGTGGGAGTGTTGGTGAAAATTTGAAATTAAAAGAAACAAAAAGCCAGCACCCAACAGAACCGACACAAATTGAAACAAAGAAAGGATGGAGCTTTCGCGCAGGAGAGGTTAAAAAATAAATTGCAGATTACATTGAGTGAAAAGTCCCGACGGTATTAGGCGGGGAGGCGTCCGTACGCTTTGATCAACCCGTGCGTCGCGGGAGTTAGCATAAAATTGTTCTTCGCGGTGCATTAGCGCGGGGCTTGGGTCGTCGGCACCAGGCTCCCAGGTCTTCGGTGCCGATAAGTGGACAATCAAATTATCGTCATTAAATTTCCACCTTCGCTTTGGTTCTACTCATCAGCGACAGTCGTCGGCTCGGCTCAGTGGGTTAAGCTAATGCACGCACCCCAAGAACGTCCCCATCGCCCAGGTTAAGCGAAGGAAAGCCATTTACGCAACCCTCTTACGGCAGTCGTTTTTCTTCCGCACGCTCGATTAAATCAAGGATCGTATTCGATCAGGCCCGGTCTCGCTGGCCACTGGTGGAAACTTTTGCGCGCACTACTACGCCCGCAAAAGGTCAGGTCACGGCAGCCTCCCAGGATGCTTCAATCAGAGTGGCCAAAGTTTCCGTCGGCCACGACGCAGCACGTCCTTTTTTCGCGAAGGGATCAACCATCAATCACGGTATTGTCCGGCAGAACTACCTACCAGAATGTGATTTCTATTCCACCACGCATCGCCTTTGGATTGTGTTTTTTTCTTCTCCTCCTTCTCCTTTACTTTCGCTTTACACTCTCATACCACCCCGTGGGTGGCGTGCAGAGTTTGCAAAATCCAATTTACTATCAACAAACATCCTGCAAATTGAGCCCCAAAAGTATTTCTGCACCGGGCCGACGTCGGTTTCCTGCCGTCTCGGTATCGCGTCCCACGAGGGCATGGAGCCGGCCCACGCTGCCAGCGCGGACCAATGTTCGGATGGTTCGGCTTCCGTTTTGGTTTTCCGTTCCGGTTGCCGTACCGGATAAGAGTTTTATCAACTTCCGAAAGGTTTCGGCTGCTCTAGGGGCTTTTTTTGCTGGGCGCTGCCTCTCTTGATTTTCCTTTTCCTCTTGCTGCCCCGGCGGGAGCGAGGAAGAAAACTATGAAATCTTTTTTCACGAATGTATCCAGCAGTGGAATCATGAACCTTGACCTCGGGATTGCAGTGGAATCTTGTGGGAGCGTAGGACTGTGGAAATATCTGGTTGTGACTTTTCGTGTAGTGGTTGAAAGTTGTGTTATTGAATTAAAGGAAAAAAGATCCTTGCAGTAGCCATGAGTTTGTGGGAAATATTTTTGATTCTTACTTTTACAAAGTGTAATCGTTTAACTAAGCAAAAAAGTTGAAAAGTGTTGTAAAACATTTAATAAGGCTAAAAGGTATTACGCAAAATAGGAGTTCGACATTCTCAAAATGTGAAACCTGTTTAGTTGAATATTTTCGTGTAGTAATTAAAGTAATTTTTCAAGGATTATAGTCTTCCTGAAGCATCCGTTTGCCTATTTCCATTTATTTGTTCTTATCGTCTGACAACTAGTGGTTTTTATATTTCAAATATTGATTTTAATGTGTTTTCTTAACTTTTGTGACTTTTGCTTTTTGTAACACCTTCTTGATTGAAAAAGTGATTTTCAAAATGTTTAAAAAAGTATATCATTTGTTTGAAAGCTAAACGAGAATACGACACATATTGCATTCATATATAGGATTGAAATGAGCACTTGAGAGTCTTACCATCACCTTCAAACAACTAAAGTCCAGAAACGAGTCATGTCATGAAATAAGCATTAACCGGAATTAATGAAACAAACAATCCGATGACCACTTTGTGTTTTGTAATGATAAGATAGTGGATGCATTCCAAAACACAAAAAATGAAGCATTCAAAACCGCACGCATATCGCAATTTCCAAGAATTTGGGTCAAACAAATCATTATGGTTTCGGAAATCGTTCCACCAACTTGATCACTACAACTAGCCCCGTAGATACCCCTAGCAACCGTCGGAGATGTCGAGTAATTGCATAAATAATTAACCAAATGAGCAGATACCCATCATCACCCATCACACACACAGCAACTTTGGCATCCCGTAGGAAAGAAATTTAGCTCCAGGTAGTGAATGATTTACATAAGTCGGATCATCTGCTCAGCGTTCCGAGGGGTACGGGACGGATCCGACCGAAACGCACCGACAGCTGGGTTGCGTTGGCTCCACCTAATCCACTGTGATCTCGATCCCGGGCGGTCCCGATCCCGCCTCGCTCCCACACGGCGCCCGAAACCAAGAACTCAATCATCCCTAATAAAACTAGAAGCCCTGTTCCGTCATCGGTCGGCCACAACACAAACACCGCTCGTCTGCTACACTTCGCAACTCATCGTAAATTATAATCACCTCGGGTTTTTGCACCACCACCACCCTTCCTGTGCTCACCGCACCAACACCCCCCCCCCCCCGCCCCCGGGAGCATCGTTTTGGGGGTGATAAAATCTGTACATTAGTAATTAATTTGCTCAAATAACTCCCGTCTGGCACTGCGTGCGGGACTGGGATGGGAGGCGTTGCGGTGTGCGGGGCTGAGCGGGCTGTCATCTAGCGCCGACGGCGTACGGGCCGAAACAATTCCCACCCAGGAACAACGCACCGGCGTCGGTTTTCCATAAATCCCACATCTTATTAACTTCAAATAATTCATCGACCTGGAAATAATTCATTTAGCTTCCTATTCCGTTTCCCTGAGCCTGTCTATGCCGCTCCGGTGGATCTGGCTCAATCTAGCCCAGCATCTAGGTGGGCTTCCTGTTCGCAATCGGAAACACATGCTGGGAAGCACGCCGCAGCGAGTGGCAACTGCGTCCGCTGTGAGTGACGTACGGTCTAGTTTCTAGGTTCGAGCAACGCCTTGAAGTCGTGCGCCCGGAACCCACCGGCCATAAAGCCGTAAGCCGATTTCGGTGCTTATTTATTCATTAAATTGTTCATTCGCTATCATTTTGCGCAGCGAACGGATTGGTCAAACGTCCAACGGTGCGCCTGGGACATGATACGCATAAATTAAGAGTTCTACAACTGAAGAATGCGCAGTATCGTGATGGATTACAAACATTCAAGAGAGCGCTGCGATATCGAGCTGTCTATAACAATTTCAAGTAGGAAAGAGGCTTATCGCCAAAATTAAAAAGTATTATTGGCATTGTTTAATTGTTACGATTCAAAGAACACAAACAAGGGTAAAAGAGAGAGAATTTGTAATACATTGTCGAGAGCCTTCATCAATATGTCCATCAAAAGATGTTTTGCATCAGAACCAAAATCAAAATTCTTCATTATCGTTCACCAATTAAAACATGTTTATTTATGGGTGACACAAAAAGCTGAAGTATTTCAACAACGATTCAACAAAGATCCATCAAAATTACCTTTTATTTACTTCCACTCAACATGAGTGTTATTGATACTTAATTTGTTGGAATAAATTTACATTCACAAAGGCAAGAAACAGTAAACTCAGTGTTCAATTTTACATAGACGCCACCCGGTCTCAGATCAGTTCAACTCGTTCGGCTCACCCATACAGACAGCGCTGAAAGTGAGCGAATGCATTCGGTATCAATAATGCAGCCCCTTACACGCTAACAAGCGCCCGGCGCGTGATTATCCGAACAATGATATCCTGATCATGCACTCCAAATTGGCCCACCATTGTTCCGTCTGCTCCGCACGCGAAAGAAGTCGCATTGTAGCACGGCACAAAAGTAAGATCAATTTATGAAACGTAAACACGATCGCCTTGCCCAACCAAAGGTGCATGGCATGACGCCCGGACACGATGCTTCGGCTGCGTTTCTGCTGATGCTGCCTTTCCCTGGCACCGGAACCCGGCGGCGGCCACTCGGCACACCTTAGCGAGCAGCTGTCGTGCCGGGCAGAAGCGAGCGAATGACTTTTCAATGGCCTTCCTGCGTCGTTCGCTTGGGTTTTGCCACGGTGGCCACCAGCCCGGACCGGGACGTCCAGCAGAGCTAAGCAGCCCCGGATGTGGCAAATGGGATGAATTGGCAGTAAAACTAACACTTGACAGTATCTTCCTGGCGTGTGCCCACTTGCCCCGGCGCTGCCCCATTGTCCATCGTCATATCGTCGGTTATTTATGAAGTAGCAACTCCTGCTGGAAATAGCCGTTCCAGCGCTGGCGCATCCCTGCCGTACGAAAGAGCATCGAATGGCAATTTCGACGGTGAACAACGGGCCCACACACACACACCAGCACACGGGTGGATGACGTGACAGGTCGTGTTGTTTCGTCGGGGCGCATTGTGTCTTGCCGCTAGGAAGCCACTCATTCACATTTTATACACCATAAAAATCATAAATTATGAACAGCGAAGCATAAACGAAGCATGACACCGACTGTCCGACTGTAGCGAGGGAGGAAATATTGAATTTCGTTACTTTAATCACCCCAGAACGTGTTTTCAGTTGAACTGGACAGAAGAGATTGTATCAGTTTTGATACAATTGCGTTGAGTGTAAGGATCAAACCAAAGCGTGGTAAGAAGTAAATGATAGAATAAACACATGTCCAATATCACAAACAACTTGTAGAATAACATAGAAGATAACTTCTTTAATTGCTAAAATCAAATAGTATAACGTTGTTCTACTAGGATTTTCATTAGATATTTTTAGTCTAACTATGATGTTTCACTTCTGTGAACTGTTCTCTATTCTGCTTCGCTTCACTCCTTTCATCTTAAAACTCCTCTAAAATTTCTTGATTTTTTAAGCTTTTCCTCAATATTGTTTGTTCTTTTTCTTTTCCTTTTTCACCTTACTAACTGTTTTCTAACTATAAGAGGTTATCGATTTTCAAACATCCTGCAGCATCGACTTGATAGTCCTTCAGAAGTTGTTCAACTAGCGAAGAACAGGAAAAAATAGACCTGTTACATTTTATATAATTTAACAGATTTTCCGAATAAATATGTAAATGTTCAATTTCAATAAATTTATCAATATTGATGTCATTTCACATCACCGACGGCGTGATCCGAATCCAGAAAGTGATTTCATCGTTACAACATGCTTTTCGCAACCATACCTGCTTGCCATCATATTCAATCGTAAGGAGGCTTGCACTTGTGCTTTTCTCAACCCATGATCTCAACTTTTTGCTCCTTACCGCATAAGACGGGTGTGTAACACTGCTCTTTACAGCATCTACAGCTAGGACACACGAAAAGGGTATTGAATGAACGACAAATATTATCACCACAGAGCACAAAAAAATGCAAAAAATGGGTTTGCGAAAGTAAAAAAACTCACACCCACCCAGACAGATCAACCAAACGAGACAAGCCACACGGAACCCGTTACGAGCCTGGTAGATCTTGCCCCTGCCACCCAACCACCGGACGCCAATGGGCGGTAACGGTCCGAAACATGATTGATATTGCCATCTGCAGGCACACATGCTGCCAGCAACACGCCCCTGAGGAGGTGGCCCCGGCCAAACCGAGCATCCAGAGCGCTTTCGCCCGGTGCAACTTTTGATGCCGCTTGACCGTGGCAGGATTTATGAAGTGGGAAGCAGCAGGACGCGGGTAGGGACGAGAACGAGCATGCGAGAAATAGGCGAAATGACAGCTATCTTTTGCACCGCTCGTCCGTCAGCAGCCTGTGCCGTTCAGCGTCACCGTCAGCACCATCACCGCCGTCACCGGTCCGGGTCCGAAAACGCGCTTCAGCCAATTTTCCACGCCCGGAAATCCTTTTTTCCAGTTTCGAGCGCTCGGACGCGTGGCGCGGCGCAGGAGAGGCGTGCGATTTATGATGAAAGTAAAGGGTGATTCCATCGATTTTTTTATGTGTCGCTTTTTAGAGGCTTGGCACTGTGGGATGTGATTGGGGCGAGTTTTAAAAGAATTTTAAATAATGCCTCCAGCAAAGAGCTATTTTTGGGAATGAACATTACTTTGTGTTTCAGTATTTTCTTTTCAATTTGAAAGCGTTTTTTAGCATTCTTTTTTCACTGAAACTTTAAGCCAGCAAATGCAAAAGTATAACTAGGTCAAAATTCGTACTTCGGTAAGACATATTTTATTAAAATAAATGTAATAATGCTTGTTGAGGAGGCTTAATTAACATCGAGTATATGATTATTAGTTTGAAGGTGGAATAAATAAATGAATAAATTGTATAGTAAAGAAGACAACATTCAATTTCTACTCTTTTGGAGCGTTAGTGTAATGTTTTATTTGTTGAAACAACACTTTTCCACTGAGTATCAAACTCAAATATCACATTCAAATAAATAAAAAACACTTATAAAATCTATGCAAACAACCACCGCCAACAGTGCTGCTCGGCATGCAGCACGGTGTCAAACTATTTCGGTGTGGAGGCATATTTCGATCATCACGATCGTCGGGCCGCTCCGGCTCACCGTTCATGCCCATCGTGTCAGTTTTTGCTTCGCCCAGCCAGCTGCAGAAAGGATGTGCCAACAGCCCACGGGAACGAGTGCTCCATCGCTAAGTAGTTAATCCAAAAAATATGAGAAATGTTGCGTCCTCAAACTGCAAACCATTTTCCATGCTTCGCCGCTGCATGGAGTAACTTTTTTTGCCTACCGCCTGCGCCAACCCCGACAACACATGCCCACACATGTGAATTTGGGTGTGCCTGCGCCTCGAAAAGCCAACCGGCCGCTTCAATGTCGTCACGGCGCGGTGGGATGCGGCGGACGGCGTACAAACGTATCGCTTATTGGATGAAAGTGGCGTAACCTGATGACGGAACGACAGCTGTGACAGCCGGATGGACATCGGCGTCGGTGGATTTGTGTCCGGTGGATGTAGCACGGCGGAGGCATCGCTGTCAAAATCACAAACGATGCAAGGCGAAAAGTTATTGCTTCCCGCGGAGCAGGCTTGCTGCCGAGGCCGGCACTGTAAAACCGGCCCCACATTTCGTGGCGCACCGGGCGCCTCCATCGTGTGTTCCGTGTGCTGACTGGGCAACTTTATTTCGCCGTTTTTTCCCTCTGCCTACCTGTGCTCATATGCTCGCAAGCAGTCGAAAGGGAGGTCTCGGGTAAAAAATACGTAACCTATACCAGTGAAAAGCTGCACGATTTGCTGAGCACTTACCGCGGGCAGCGAACGCACTCACATTGCACTGCACAGCCAAATATCGCCGGAATCCGGATTAAATATAAGCACCGGTGTAGAATATGTAAGCGGTAGCGGCTTTGCAGCAGGGCCGCACCGCACGGGAAGTGATTTATTTTATTACCATTGGATTTTGAGGTAAATATTTGCAATTCAAAAATTTCGCCTAACCCCAATATGATTGCTTGTTTTGCCGATGCTAATATGCTTACCGCAGCGCAACATGGGGTAAAAATATGCCTATCGATGTCAAACGATAGGGTATCTTGTTGTTAGAATTTTAAATATATTCATAAGTACGAAACATAGTTGAAAGCCACGTAAAAGTTTTGAAATTAAATGTAAATTTAACCCCGACATATGGATGACATTTTTAAAAATCAACGAAACGATCCGTGTCAGTTTAAAAAACGATTATAATCAGAATATCCTGCGGTGCATAAATGCGAACAATTACCAGGAATGCTATTAAACCACAAATATTGAACGAGCGTGGAAGCAGAATTTTCTAGCAATTTAAAACAACTCCAAACAACTAGCCTGAATGGCACAACAAATGCAGCAGGGGCACACCAAAAACAACAAAACAGCGCAATTACAGCGAATGCCGCGGCACCGAAAGCGTTCCCAAAGTGGAGCGAAAATATTTGCACAAACCCTCGGCAAACAGTGTGCAAAAACAACAACATCAACAAAAGCACAAGCAGGACTTCCAGTTACTCCGTCATCTAGTAGTGCAGTGAGGTTGTTGAGCTTCGAACGGCTTCCCACCGCTGATCCTCTGCCGAACATTTCATCTGTGAGCACGATTCTTTCACACTCGAATTATACTTTTCATTCGATGTACACTGGAGCGCCTTGACGGTTTTCCTTCGCACGGCTCACTGGTTTCAATTCCGCTTGCTCCGATAGCGTAGCCCCTTTGACAAGGCAGTACAAAGGGTTTCACTGTGTACCCAGCGAAACGGACAGCACGACCCAAACGATGCTTACAGACAGCGCGATAAGAAGATTCTGCCAAAGAATGGCATAAATACAAAACGCTCAACATTTTTCCGTCGACGAAAAAGGAAAACAGCTTGAAGCAAACAAACGCGAAAAGAAAATCGACTCAATCGGATCTTCCGGGCGTGGTTTGAGGGAAGCGTTGATGCATTTTGATGTTGTTTTGTTGGTCAACAGCATGTTGACACCTTACGCTACGTTTCTAAGTTCGTTCATTCCCACGAACACCACGATGAGTATTAAACACTCGAAGACACCGAATCAATTTAACGATTCAACGGTCTTAGTTATGAACAAGGAAACAATTGTGTTTATAGGGGTACATTCTATTAACATTTATCCCGTTTTTGTGTATGCCTTTGAATAAATAAACACAGGACAAATTTATGAATTAAAAATGTAACACACCCACGGCGATCCTATTTTATATCTTTTTGTTGATGCAGTTTTCAAGAAAAGAATGGCCCACCCAAAGCTTCCCTGGTCCACAGCCCAACGCATTAGCGAATAATGAAAGTAAACGCAAATTGCAAAAATTAAAAACCATCTCGAAGGCAAACAGAACGCGCGCCCCGATCGGCGGAAAAATCAACAGCCTGTTTTGAGTACATGGCATGAAATGAATATTTCTTCCCGGAGCGTCCCAAACGACGGCGTTCGACTTTCGGCGCTAGGATCATAATTTTGGTTCGCAGCTCGCACGCTCCACCTCCTATCGCATAATCTACATCTTTATGCTGCGGGCACAATGAAATGAAAAATGTCTCCCAAAAACAAACCCTGAAAAAAAAATGCGAACAGAAAAAAACACCCGAAAGTGGGAATTTAAATCCGTTTGTTTAGCGATTGCTATCGGGAGCAGTTGTCTCCTTACTTCGACCGTAGGATGTAACCTTTTTTTCTCTTCCCGGATCCATCATCCACCGGGCGCCTCCATCGCGCGTTACGCCGATGTCCGCCGGGAGGACAAAAGCACCGGCTCCCCTCAATCGCTCATACTTTGCTGCCCGCGCATCACACCCGCTTATGCTATTATTTCTATTCAATCAACGACTTCGATTATCCATCGCAACCATCCGCGCGGGTCGATATTGGAACCGGTCGGTTTTGGCACCCTGCTTCCCGGGCTACGCACGCCCAGAAAGCATACAAAGTCAACAGAAACTGCCATCTGCAGATGCGCCACCCGTGACGAAAGCAGCCGAATGAATGACTCGAAGGTGACGGTCATCGCACAGAATGGCACCGAAATAAACGCTCCCGCCGTGTCCCCGTGCGGGAAGATGAGGGAGGAATTTTTATGATTCATTTTTATGCGCATTCGGAAGCCTCAGGCTCCCGGCATCCCCCTCTGTCCCCGCACCGGACGTTCCTTTCGGGGTTTAATGTGATGAGCCAGGTGCCAGGTATGTGTGTGCGTTTTCTTTTCAAAACAGAATTTAAACCTTTTCTCCAAGAAAACCCACACATACACACAGTTTATCACCCTCCCATCAAAACGTGATCCTACGGGAGGAGAAAATCGATCGCGTGAACCGATTAGTGAGTAGTTATCGAGACACTATTTATTCAAATCATCCATCCCTATGCACAGCAGGTAAGCTTCGCTTTGCTTCATCGATTTTTAAATCCAGTCCCCACGATGGAGAACTGGGTTCGGATCCTCAAAATCGACAATCAAAGCGCCATCGTCATCGTTTTCCTTTCTTCGTCCCATTCTTCCCGCTTCACGTGCTTCAAGCTTCGAGCCGTAGAATGTATCTGGACGTGTTGTGGGGTGCTTTTATTACATTTTTAAAACGAGCTTTCACGACGGGTTTTCACGCCAGCTTGTTCTGCACTTCGTACGTCAATCCTTCACTCGGCCGTGCCCGAGTGGTGTGGGACAGGATCGATCCCTGCTCCGGGATGATGGTTCTGCTTTTTATGATTTCCATCCAGCGTCGTTCGAACAGGGCGAGCGCACATCTGCGGTTGCTGCTTGCCGTGCTCGGACGTGCAAAGTGAGCTGTTGGAAGCGGCCAGCAGCTAAACTGCACTGTTTTATTAATTTCGCGTACCTTTTTCCATCGTCGACGACAATGGAAGTGCCCGTTCGGTGGTCGAGTGGAGCTGGAACGTGGTTTCACGGTTAGATTGCGAAATTCCAGCTTCGTTTACTTCAGTGGTGTGGTGTGTACATTATCCAAACCGCCAGATCGTGCCCAGGGCACTGTAGCATCGCTCGGCCATCGTTACTTTTGAGATGATTTTTTATCAATTTCTCTATTCTATCGGTAGGCCATAATAAAACTGTCAATAAGGCAGTATTGCTTTGAGATTGTTAAATTTTATTAGAGAAGAAAAACATATAAAAATAAATGTTTCATTTTAATGCAGCTGTCATATTTATTGACAGTTAAATCCACCATGCTCAATCATACTCTTTCAATGTTTGAACTCTGAAAGAATGAACAATTACTAGTGCTGGACATTGATCCAGCACACCAGACGCTTCTAAACACATCAGCAAACAGTATGCTAACAACGCTCCGTCCCAACAGACGGTTCAATCAGTAACGAATGACAATTTGTCAAACCCGTATTTCCCAATATCAGAATTAATTATTCTCTGCCAAAGCGAAAGCTCCCCGGCGCTGTCATCGTGTCCTGCTCCCGCCCCACACGCGTCTGCAAGCCTCAGCCGGTCTGTTTGTGCGAAGCAAACTATCAATACGGCCCCGAGGCTCAGGTTCACAGGACTTCGCCACAAAAGACTCCGCAGGACCGCTACCGGAGCACCGGTTTTCGGAGCGCCCGGAGTCCGCGAAGGTGTGTGTGTGTGTGTGGTGCGAAGTGTGGCATAAATCATAAAAGTAATTTATTGCACCACTTTAGTGTTTCCCGACCCCGGCACCACCAAGGCTAATCACAAACAGAGGGTGTGCCATTAGGAAAATACGAGACCCACCCCGGCCCACCCCCCGTGCACGCGTGACAGCAAGTCAGATGTCATGCAGGGTCGCCGCATCGTCGGACCAGCCCGGTGCCTGACTGCCACCCCCTGAAAACGCTTAATAACCGGCGACCACGAAGGGTGGCAGGCGAGTGAAAAATGATGAGTACTCTTACCCTATCGCCGGTCCTTCTTGTGCGCGCTCCGTCTGTCCGGTCAGTAGTCTCCCGTCGCGGTTGAGTGAATGTCCGGCCACCATTGTCAAGGGCAGCGCTTTCGTTCGCCCTCGAATTGGCCCCAGGCGGGTGGGACTGTACAGAGGCGCTTCTCTCCGCAAACGGTTACGCTTACAAGTGCAAACAAAATGTTCATCCTACTCGGTGCAAGACACACCGGAGCGGTGGCAGTTCGTGATCCGTAACAGATGCGAAATCAATTAGCTGCCCACGGTGAAAGGGCCCCAGCGTCATCAATAACCTTGCGTGGCGCGAGTTGGGGTGCGAGCGAAGGGATAATATTTTAGCAACCCTCGCTCGTGCGAACATCGCGCTTCAGCGAAAGTGCGCCGGGAAGTGTTGGCAGGTGTGAACGAAACCGGCGGCTATAATATCGATAAGCAGCTCATAATGAGACGCTGTCCGGCGCAGGTGATGGTTGGGTGATTTGTCGAGATGCGATTGAATTATAGATCAGATGGGAGCACGGTGCTAAGCGGATGTCCAGGTTTAGTGCAAGGAACTGAATGATGTTTTTTATTGCAAAATATCTTTAAAATCCATATTCAAGTCAGGACAGGAATGTCACTATTAAAATCCACGAAAAGAATCCAGCGATTTGTAAAACGATTAGGCTAATTCGTCTTAAACTTAGGTTTGATTTCAATGGATACGGTTCAAAAGTCTTAAAATTTATTTAAAAAAAGGTGTGAAAAGCGAGAAATAGTTGCATTACTCATCAAGAGATGGCGCCACTCAATTAAAGTTATAGCGAAACAGAGTGCTTTCGGTATGCCTTTCAAATATTTTCAACGCCATCTTTGATTTGATAGAGAAATGTGGATAAACTATTCAATTAAATTAAAAATAAGATAATCTACAAAAAATTAAACATGAAAATAATTGAAAATACTGAAATCTTAGTGCAAAAATATACTTTTGTGTTTTTTTCTGCATAAAATCACTATAAAAATGTTATGTTGCAGGAATTAGGGACAACTGGTGTCTTTTTTAACAGATCAGTCGTTTACTGCCACTCGAGACAATTCTCAAAAACTCGTTGCTTCCGATCATCGGTACTGTTAGTTCACAAACATAGCCTCTCCCATTTAAACACCAAACGAAAGTCATACAAAATATGTAGCTTCATTCCTTCATTTGTTTGTTCTTGGCTCATTCCAAAAGAATAAAAATTGTTGGTTAAATGACAAAAAAAACCTTTATACCAACCCTCCACAACAATTCCTGGAAAGTCGAGGAATCAATCCCGTCGCAGCAATCGTCCGGCGTCCGGCGTCACGAGAGAAGGAATTTGACACACAGCACACACGCACACAAAAACCTTTCGGTGCTCGGGCCCGATACTTGAAACTTTCCGTTTCGGGTTCCGGTTTGCGCCCGACGGTTCGGTGCGCGCCGGTCGCAAGATTTGATTACAGCCAAACTTTGCGATATCGAATGTTTGTGGACGATTTTTCCGAACGAACTTTCCCGGAAGGGCCACCCGTGCGACCCCTCAAGGAACGCGGGGCTAATGGGAAAAAAGGGCTCGGGCGAAATTTGTTGATTGCTAGCATTCATGGAATTCACAGACGCCACTACACACCGCTGCCGGGCGCTGTTCCATCGCGTCCGGGCTGGTGTCATCACCAGGCCTGAAGGGCGCGCCCGATCCTCCGAAGATCCACCACACGACACGGAGGGAGGTCAGCAAAAGTTTCGAGCCGATTCGCCTGATCGAAGCGCAAAGTGGTTCGGCTCGTCCGTCCGATTGAATTGCCCGTCCTCGGTGGGCGTGGGAAATAACTTCACCACCCGGACTCGGACTCGGAAATCTTCAGAACGTCAACAAAAATAGCAAAGAAACAAAAACACCAAAGTTCCCGCTACCGGCCACCGAAGATTGTTGCATCACCGGGGGGGGGGGAGCGAGGGCTGTCGGCGATTTATTTGACTTTAATTTAGAAGGGTTACACGAGAACCGGAATGAATAATGATGAGCCTCCGCTGGGTTTGGGGCGGGTGGAGTCGTCCACACCAGCGCTTCCGCTGCAGATGCGACAGTCTGTTGGTGATTTAAAATTCAATTAAACATCCTTGAGAAAGATTGGAAAATTTCCAAGCCGGCCCCAGCGATGAGTGCCACGGAGAAATCGAATATTTTTAGCACGATTGCTATTGGCATCCGAGGAAATTTTGCGAAACTCCGAAACCTAATGGCATTTGACGACAAAAACTAAGAGCCTACAGGAAGGATTTCATTTCGTCGAGCCAACGTTCAACACCGAAGCGTTCTTCCACGCTCGATTGAAGCGCGCGGACATGATGCAACAGGGAGCGTTTGCTGTGACCGGACCCGAGTGTACAGTGATTAATCTCACGGATTTCAGGGCAAATTCCTCCAGGGCTATCGCGAAAGCGCACCCACCCGCAGCAGTGCAATGGTGTATTAAATTATGTATCACTGGATTTGCAAACACCGCAACTACCGCGTTCGCCGACAGCGTGGAGATAGGTTTTTTTTTCCTCCCCCTGTATTTAATCAAATTTATTCACTTAATCACGCTAACGCGCGTGCTCGCGTGGATCGTACCAGCGCCGGCGTACGCGCATCAGCGAGGAAAGAATCGCGTGTGTGGCAGCAGCAGCAGCATCCGCACGCATAAAATATGCAACTCAATGACCCAGTATTGTGCACACATACCGCGCTACCGTGGCGCTTCGGAGTGCGATGATTGACCTCGTCGCCTGGACCGCTGCCAAGCTGGGCGCATCGAGCCAGCCCGCGGTCGATCCCATCTACGTGCTGATGTTTTGCTCGAGTAACAGCTGGGTGCGCAAAATAAATCACAATACAGCTTGGATGATCTGAGTTTCATAATGTGCCCGTCCCGTGGTTCGGTTGCCGGAATGGTACTTAAGAATGCGTGCATGGAACGAACCACTGTGTTCAATGCTTGAATACCCTGCATTTATTGTGTTGTTTTTAAAGAAAGACTTCTTAAATTTGAAACGTTCAAGGACAATCTTATTAGAGAGAAAAGTGTTCCAAAGGCCAAATCTTCATAAATGAATACGAAAACATGTATGTCTAGGGAACAATTTATCACAAAAACTGATACTTTTAAGTATGAGATGAGACAAAAGAGTTATTTTCGTGGAATTTTAAGAGACACGATGGACACCACTTCCAACTCATATTTTAAAATAGTCTGCCTAAGAAGTATTGTTACTTTAACTTCATATAGTTTGGATTGAGCGAAAATAAATGCAACATTTTCAATCCAATTGAATAACTCTGTGAAAAAGTAATCGTAATCGTGAAAGTAAACGATTATTAGTCGAAAAAGTATTTGCTATACAAAACATCTAAAATAAATCATATCAAGTGGCGCGGCTAAATCGAATCATCCTTACGATGAAATGTTGAGGTGCAAAAGCACAACACCTTCGGTTCGGCGAAAAACACAACACACTCGCCATGCCGTCGCTCGCCTAAACCCCTTCTCGGTAAAACCACGACCACTTACAACACAGACGCGAGCGCGCGCGCGCTCTCTCTCGCGTATCGCCGGTCACACTACACACTACTCGTCGATCTCGTTAGCCACGGATTGATTCTGTTTGTCACGTCGGTAGCCGGGGCAACCAGCATCCACTTGATTAACTTCGACAGCACTCCAGGCCGGGAGAACGCGAGCTGCACACGGACACCGCGCAGACCGGGCACTGGTCAACGGGCGTATCGGATGGCGCGCGTAACCGGGAGTGACAGTTATTTATTACATAACATTCAATATCCATTATGGACGCCAACAAGTGATCCCGGGGTGGAGCGGGCAGCGGGATTACACGGTGGCGTCACTCGCATAGTTGTGACGACGCTCGTCGGAACCGAGCAAAAGGGATCGGTTGAGATCCTGGAAGAGGATTATGTGGCCGTCCGGTTGCGCTCGGCAATCGATTGGAATGCTGTGGCTCTGATCGGACTCGATGAAACAAAGGTTAAAGTAAGCAGCAGGATGCTGGGATCTGGTATTCAAACGGATAAGTGCTACGAAAGAGGATGGAGTTTGATCCTGAAACGTTGGAGGAATGCATCTTTTATTCCTGGAACATATATTTCGAGAGGTTATTTGATAATGCTGAGATGCAACACTGAAAAAATCATTATAAAATCATATTTTGAAAAGGGTCTTAAAACTGATTTAAAATAAGATGTATGATCAATCTCCACACGAAATTTAAAAAAATATTATACGCTTGAGAACTTTTCTAATAATGTTGCTGTTCAGACTCGTCCGTCTGATCTAGATTAAAACTGCTCTAGATACTGCATCTAGTACCGCAAAACATGTGAGTGGCCCGGTGAGTGCACCCGCGTCACTCACTTAGAATTAATAAATATGAGTCGATGGTCTATCATCGCTCTCTCTTCGTCACACTATTCTGCTGCAAGCTACGTCTGGTAAATATTTAACGCAATCCGAAAAACTATCCGAAACTTCGCGAACGAACAGTTGCTTTTCCCACCTGTGTCACTTCAATATAAACCCCTGAGCTGCACTATAAATTGTTCAAAACTCAAGTCCCTTTATCACTTCGGCCAGTCGAATCCGAGAACGATTAAAGCCACACCTTCAAACTACCCCTCATTAACGCCTAATTTATTCAACGTGTTGCAACGGCGACCGTAACGAGCACACCGTACGCTCTGCACGCTCTGTCGACGGCAAATAAAAGAACCTGACCGAAGCCCCGAAAACCCCAAAACTAAGCTCGTTACTGATGCAATAACGATGCCCGATAATGGAACGAACGCCGGGGACGCTCTCGGAAAGCTGCATCCAGCCCAGCAGCTGCACACACTTGTCTTCGATTTATCAAAGCCGTATCGAACGATGCTGCGCAGCAAGAACCGAAATCATTTTGCTTATAAATGCATGAGCTACACGCCGCACGATTGAATACACCAGAGAGACAGACAGTGGCGGAGGGTCCAAGTCCGAGATCGGAGTGTCACTTCGAGGGACATGCTTAATAACCCGCACGTTCGTCGTCCGTCTGTCTAGCCGCTCCCGGGAAGAGGGAATCCCAAGCTGTGGCCGTCTTTTCAGCGGCAGCACCTCCATCGAGACGAAGTAATAGATTATGGTTATGTATTTTTCTTCTGCTGTGTATCGATGGGGGAAGGAGAAAAGGGGAGGAGGAGAGGGAGGCAAGCAAGAAGCGAGTGAAGACAAGTGCTAAGCTTAGCTGCAGCAACAACACGTCTGTGGCACCAGGCACCAGGACTCGTTCGCCATGATTATAACCCGAAGGCGGCCGGCGACACGACGGTGGGGGCAAATAAAACAACAATGAACTGTGTCCAACAGGAGCACCATCCTTCGGAGCAATCGGATCCTTTTCACTGGTGCAAGCTGAAAGCGGGCAGCAAAGGAAGAAAAAAAAGACAAGCAAAAACGAACATGACAAAGTTCTAATCAGGGCAAAATTTATCCATCCAGGCCTGGGCGGCGAATGCGGACGATATGTTTTCCCTCTCGGCAAATCGAACAAAGACAAAACCGGCAAAACCCATCGACGGAGGGTTTCGGTGCGATCAGCTTTCACCGGGCGAGCGGGCGAGCGAGCCTTTTTACATCCCCCGGAGCGCCCGGACCTCGCTGCACCGGCGACGGTGGAATAAAAACGAAACGAAACGAATCGAATTTCATTGAGCAAAATCACTGGATATTATTTAAATCATTGAGCCCGCTCGGAGGGGAATTCGTTTCAATTGCATCGCCCGCAGGGATCGCCCTCCGGCGCCGGGTTTCGGTTGCGGATAAAGCACCGAGCGACCGGGAGACACATTGTCAGCAGAGGGTCACAATAACGAACGAAACCGGCAATGATCAATCGGGCCTGGCTCCGTGTGCATACCGAAAACCGGGTGACCGACAATTCGAATGAACGGCAGCATATTCGATGTATGTGTCGTGGCGTACCGTCCGTCCGGTCGGGCAGAGCCATTTCAAAAAGCGGGACAAAACACCACCCCTCTCGCTCTATCTCTCGGCCCCTTCGATTCGCATGCGACGACAGACGATGGCTCCTAATAGATGCATGATACATGAGAATCGTGGTAGTTGTTTTAGCAAAGCATAAAACATGTCCGGCCGGGCTGGAAAGCGAAGGGTACTATAGAAGCACACACACACACACACACACACACACACACACACACACTCTTTCTCAAAGGATTTTCGGTTTTTCGATCCGGCTGCGGCCATCGGAATAAATCTCTCGTTTGCATCGCATTGGAAAATGGCCCCCATTTCATCGGGGGGCTTCCGTGGCGCACGCAAAAGCCGAACAAAAGCCGGTTGCAACGATGAGCGCAGGGTGGCGTGGCGTTAGTTCGATGGCTAGGGAAAGCAAATTGATCCAACTAAAAAGGCGATACTGGGAATGGGACGTGAGCATGGGCAATTGGCGGTGGTAGCTGCTACAAGTAGAAGACCTCGTGCGTATTACATCGATTTGACGACGTGTACTTATTTTCTACGCGGTACCCGGTACGCCGTCAACGGTTCATTGTAATGGCTTGATCAGTTGATATCATTCCAACAGTTCGTCCGATTCAAATGTATTTCATGTGATTGGTTTGAACCGAAAATAATGTAGCTTCCATAGAAATTCAAACTACCATTGAGACAGCTAAGTTCCGGATAAGATAAAAAAGGCAGGATGAAGTTGTTTGCAGGATCAATTGCAAGAACTAAAATGTCGCCTATTGTTCAGCGCATCAGACTTGTCAGGTTCTGGGTAGGTTTGTAAAGTCAGAAGAATATCGTCTAACGAGCAAGCCCGTAAAGTTCGTTTAATTCGTCCACAAGTGCCGATGAAGGGTTGTAAACCAATAGTCAAAGAGCACTTGAACAATTCCAAGCACTTATGTAGTAAGCTAAAACCCCATCAGATGTAGCGATTATAAACTGAGTTAGGTGAGCTGTTATCCTTCAAATATATTTTCTAATGACAAACTATCGTTAAGTACGTTCAAGATTTCACCCTATGAACATTACTGGTGCCAAGGATTCAATTTTTTATTGGTTAAAGTTTATCAACAAAATGGCGGCACTTTCAGATATTCTATATGTTTTCAAACTATTATTTTTCATTGTCGTTGATAAGATCAACAAAACGTTTATATTCAGCTACCTTGATGTTAAATTGAATAAAATTACGACATGTAAACATGTTTAAAAAATTGTTCTTAAATATGACTATCACATTCTAGGTCGATGGAAACTTTTGGAACGTTTGAATTAATTTTTGAACGTCCATTTGTCTCGAACTAAAATCGTTGAAATAACAGTCATATGATATGCCTCATTGTAAACTTTTTTCATGTCAAACTAATAGCCAAACAATTAGTATAAACGTGCAAACACTAACGAAAAGCCTATTGTTTCATTGTCTTAAATTGAGTAAAACATTACTTTCATCTATCTTCAAGTGCTCGCTCTTTTATCTGATTTCAGATTTGGTAAACCTGGACGTCGTATATTAATGTCATGGCTCCATACACCATAGAACATGTTAAAGTATGTAATGAATATTAAAACAATATAAAACGCATAGTATTCATTCAATTCTCCAACGCACACATAAAATAAACGAAAATTCTGCTACAAATCCAAACCCATTTCAATATGCCTCATCATGCAGCGCGAAAAAAAACACAGGAATGCCACTGGGATTCAAACACAAACACTCGCTATCAAACACCATCAGCTCAATAAAACGCCAATAAGTCACCGAACGCATCAATCGCGTCAATCGCGGCGCGCCGGCACACACACAACTCACAAATGAGCCGAACACGGGGAGGATGTCACGGCAAAACGGAAATGAGCTTCTTTCACTAGCCTGCAAAATTGCCCGCTGCTTATTGCACTGAATGGGGGGGGGGGGGACGGGACTGAACGATAGGGGAGGGGCGACGGGCGGCACTCGTTCACATGGTTCCGGATCCGATCTCGCTCCACCCCGCCACGTCGCACGCCTTCATCATCCCGGTGCTCATGATTATGTCGCAATCCTGTGATGTTTCATCACGTTGCTTGATTGCACCGGAAATGGAACTACCTCACTCCAGCGACCCCGCCCTGACACTCGGTAGCGAGGGTGAGAAAAGCAATAGTAACCCGTGGCTCCAGGCAACCACCGAAGCCTCCAGCGCTGCGTCTTCCATCGTCGAGCCGAACGCGTCGATATTACTTCGGCTGATGGATTCTATAAGTTTTAATTAACTCCCTCTCGGTGGGAGCCTCATTCGCCGGTGGCACGAGCAGAGCATTCTTCACGAGTCGCAATCCTACCGAGGGAGGCAACGAAAAACCCCAGCTCGACATTTATGCACGCCGGAAGATTTAGTGCGATTGCCAAATCATCACTTTCGTTTTTGTCCGTGCCTTGATCAATCTAATGGGAGCAAAAAGGGGTCAGCGCCGGTCCGATCCAGTGGCGACGGCCAGGAGAGTTAGTTGGTGTTGAGCCTCAAAGCCCACAGTCCCCCAACACACTGCTTGAACGGGATGATCCAGAAGGCGGTCGTGATGCCTTCCAGGCATTTCGGCTCTCAGCGCGATGGTGGAGTCCCGCGCAATCGATTATTTGGAAACAATTTGTCAAAAGCTCATTAGCTGATGACACTTTTACGGCGATTTTATCGACGGCTGCATAAACCGAGCCGCGCTGCCTAGGTTTGAGACACTCACGATTAGCTCGAGAGAAGAAAAAAAAATCCAGAATAAACATTCCCAAACCCAGAGTTTAGCCGGGAGCTTGACGATCTTGACGATGGCCAGAAAATGGACCACGGTGCACTTTCGGCGTGTTTTGGAAGTTTCTTCCACTGCGCGGCACGCTCCAAAAAAAAGGAGCAAATTCTGAACGGAATAAAACCAACCACTTGGCCTGAAGGGGATTCCGAATTTTACGAGATGCGATCGTACGCGATGGCCGGCTTTGAAAGAAACCAGACCATCGGCGGAGTCGTTAACGACTTTCCGGTTCCATCCAGCAGGGAGGAAAAGGAGCATAATCTCGAATATATTTTTCCAATACCCCCAACTCGCTAGCCCACACCGGACCGGCATGGTCATTCGGAATGGTCGTTCGATTGAATTTCCACCCCAAAAGCACACCCACAGCACCAGGGCTGGCAGCAGGATCGATTGGTGCCCTTCCCGGGCCAGGAGGGCTTTCAGCCGTCGTTCGTCGTCGGTGATGAATATTCATGCGGAAGCTCGAGCAACGGAAGGGTAGCAGCTGCCAAACTCCATCCATCCAAACCCCAATCTCGCGTTGATCGTCCCTTAATGCTAGGGTAACACAATTAGAGGGCCCAGCTCGGTGGACCAGCCTGCCGATAATATTATGCCACAGGGCCACAGGTGGCCCTCCCACCGCGTAGGTAAGCCGGGTCCGCGTGAGTCGCTCGTTTCGCGCCCAGCATCTGGTGTCACCGGTGGGCAAAGGGCCTCGGCATTATTATTATTATCATCGTGCGCGCATAATGTAACGGCCGAGTGGGTTATTCGGTTATTCCGGGCCGGACAGGACCTGGACGTTTGGCTAATGATAATGCCGGCCGTGTCGGTTCGCCGACTTGGCACCTTCGCCACCCCCCGGGATGAGTGCAAACCTCGCTCCGGTTAACCGACGGTCAGCGGTCTAATTGGTCATGTAAATCGAACCGTGTTATCTGCGGGAAATTTGACATACCTGGTCGGATTGAGGCTAGCGATAAATCAGGCCGTCCGTCACGTGGACGTTGACGCGATAAGGATGCGGAGCCGTGCGATACCGGGCACGTTTGAGCGAGTCGTATGGAGGGTACGAAAGGATGGTAAATGGATGGCTAATCCATCGATAAATACATCAGGTTTCACTGCAGACTCAGGTTGACTGCAGCGACTAGTCCAGTGTAGTCGACGGTGTACGGCACGGTATATAAAGCAGCAATATAAAGCACGGTTCACTCTTTTTTGCACAGGGTGTTACCATGTGCTTAGATAGTGGAGTCATTCAAATGAAATCGACTGGAATACATACTCCAGACATTGTGGATCTATGACCTGGATTGAAAGCATCATAATAATGTTTACACAAATCAAATAGATGTTGTAAAATCTTCACACAAACGCCAATAGAGTGCACAATAGGCAGTCTATCAATACATTTTGTAACAGTTTCAACAATTATAAAAGCAATATTCAAGGAAAAGTGTTAAATGGTATCTCATAAAATTGAAACAATTTTATAAGAAAAAAACAGTTTCCTAACAACATTTACGAAATTAACACTTTTTCAAGATATTTTTTTATTTTGAAAACAAAAACATAATACGACGTCCTCTAAACCATGGTTTAAAATGAATGAAAGTCGTACAAAATACTATGTCAAAATTGAAAAAGATTTTTCATGTTTGTTAGCACATTGTAGGCAAACGTTCTTAAATTTGTACTGAAAGATACTGAAGAACAAAACAAGCAAATCGAAAAAACAAAAATACTCAATTTATAAGCAAACCCGTTGGAAAACTGTCAAACAATCAACTATAACTTATAAACTATTCAAAACCCAATTCAATCTAAATCAATTGGTAACAATCTATATAGAAAAAAAATAAAATTTGCCTTGAAAAGTTTTAAACAAAATTCAAAACTTTTACCCTCCCTCTATAACCACCTATGTCACCCATTTTATGTTCATTTCATTTTGGTACCCAGCACCCCTTTCGTACGATAGATCCATTGTGAGATCTTTACGAATCGAATTATATTTATAAAAAGAGCAGTCGTTAGGAAGAAAAGTTAACGAAAGGTTATCTTAATTAAAAAAGGTTAACGTCAAATGTCCACTGCGAGAGGGCCACTCCGCCGGCGAAGAATGGTTTCTCTAGCCAAATTGAAACTTTACCTACGACGAACAGAGTGTATGTGTGTGTGTGTGAGTTTCAGATCGTGACGGTAGGGGTCAAATCGGCAGCAAAAACCGACCGAACTTTTCCAAGAACCATTTCCACTTACTTGCCCGTCCGATTAAAGTACGCCTCCGGAGGGTTTACAGATCCGCACCAAGATTCACCGACAAGAAACGGGACGCAGGGCACGGGGCGGACAACTTGCCGTCCCGGCCCTTCGGCTCAAGTCGCACACGCTCTGGTCATTTACTTCGTGCGATGGTTTAATGCCACCACGAAACTTTCTTCTGTCCATTAAGTCTCTCACCTGTGTGGCACGCAACCATTGCGTGTCGTTTATGCAAGCAAGAGGGAGGCTACCCTTATCACTGTTCATCCGAAGTTGATGCACTTGCTTTAAACAGTTCTAAAAATTGCTATCAGGTCACTCTCCAAGCCAAACCTTATATCGTGTTAAACAGTTTTTCCACGTTTTTTTCTGCATACCGCACGTAAATATCAGCTCTTACCTGGAAGGAGAAAAAACACACCTGGTGGCGTGTAGTTTTTTGCAAGCAATCGGTTTTATAGTTCTGTTCTGTCCGCTATGACAAACCACCGGCAAAGTCCAACTGTGCTAGAACAGTTTTAGGTTAGCTTCTGAAAAAAAAAATCCCCCATAAAAACCTCAGCCGAGAGGAAGGTATAATGAGCAGAATGGTTGCAATGATGAAAAAGCGAAGCGAAAATCATCCCATAAATCATACTCTAATTTGACAATCACTCCTGGAGCACACTCATTCACACCCACACATTCCGGCCAAGAAGAAAAGAGAAAAGAGTTAAAAACACCCGTCAGCAGCGGGGTGCAAAAAAAAATGGAATTGAAAAATTATAAAAATGTGCAACTTTCTAGCGGAGCGTTAGAAAACTTCCCACACCAAACGCTGACTTTTATTAGCCATCGCTGGTACCGTGACCAGGAAACGACCACCGTGCGGAAGTGGTTTTTCATACTGAGAAATCTTTCATTTCTTTCGCTGCCTTCAGAGTTCTTCGAATTCGTTATCGCTCTGCGGTACCGCCGCATGTGTCTTGGAAGCCATTTCTGGACAAAGGGTCGGCGGCGGAAAAAGGACATCGATTCTTGCATGTGTGTGTGTGTGTGTTTCGCAAAACCCATTCATTATCGCACCTCTTCAATGGTTGAATGTTAATTTAAATTCCACTCCCCCTGGAACCCGTCGTTGTTGCAAAGTTGGGGTCACGATCGGACCAAAAGTGAAACGACTGTGGAGTACCACTTGCCAGGCGTTTCAATTAATTCAATCAAATTTTAATCACGACGAGAGGGCGACCGACGAGATAACGATGACCCGGCCGTTATTCTTTCTTCGGGTCGGGTTGTCGGGCCGTTTCACGCCCGGTTCGGGATCGTTTTGCCGATTGGAAGTTTATCTCGGCACACGTGCCGAATGGGCGAAAGTGGACGTTTCTCGCATTGAGAAAGGTGAGCGTGCCGTAGATGGTAAGATTTTCCTAATTGATAGTTGTTTGGGCACTTTCTGTAAAGTTGTGTTTACAGAAAGTAGAATGTTGAAGTTTCGATGCATTATTTTATCAGTTTTTAAGATCACAAGATGTTAAAATACGGCGAACAACATTCATACAAATCTAATTCATTCTATTGTTTAAACTAAAACCTACAAGCCCTTTTGAAAAACATTATTTTAGCATACAAAAAACATTTGACCCATGCACATCGGGTCAGGCGTTTCAAAAATCAATTTCCCATGTAAATGGCGGGTCAAATTTAGTAAGGTAAATTTATTTCACACAAACTACATCACCACTAAACGGAACAAAACTGACCAAAAATTACGTTTAATGCACCAATGTAGCACTCCTTAACACGCATAAAAAAACAAAATCTCAACGAACACACACTCTTACGTTCCGTACCCAAAAATCTGATTGCGGGCTCGACGGTCCAATTTGGCCGTTGTTGTTCGGCTGCGGCGAATAAGGCGAACACAATCACAACCATTTACAAACCAACACGAGAACACGGAAAGGGGCCAGAATTGAACCGTCCTGGCTGGCCCGTCCACATCGCTTTCCACGGTGAAAACTGAGAAAACACCGCAACGAAAGTGAAGAATACGGTAGCCAGGCGTTCGTTTCGGAAAGTTTTCGCTATCGTCCTTGCAGGTCGCTGCTGTAACGAGCACCGGTGGCAGGCAGGTGCCACGCTCGTGGGGTGGGGTGGTTGCGAAACCGAAGAAACCGTACCGAGGCGTCAGTGCGAACCAGCAGGACATGCTGTCCCGGGCCGGTCGCCTACTTCGTTTCCAATAAATGTATTCATTTGATTTATTTGCTAAACTTTTTCCAATAGCCGGCGCTTTCGCTCGACCGACGCCGGTCGTCATCGACCCGAGTGGCGGTTCCTCCTTCGCGTCTGTCGCAGCTTTCCCCGCGCGCGAGCGCCCTTGATTGTGACACCGACCGCGGATAGGAGACGAAGGTTCCTTTTCGCTCTAGTACACTATTTTCGTCCTTTAAAATGCCACAACCAACCGATAAATGGTGATCCATTTCCTTTTCCACGCGCACACACACACACACACTCAGTCTCCTCTTTGGCCGTGTGGTCATGTCCATGTTTCCATGAAAAATGTACACTATCACCGTCCAGGGGTGTTCCTCTTGTTAGCCGTTCAGAAATTGTACCAACAATGAAACCAGCTGGATGGCTGGTACGTTCGGTACGAAGCGTAAGGACACAATATCACCGCCCGTGGAACAATGTGATCGCCACGGACGAACCCGTGCAAAAGAAAACTTGAAGCCCGAGACGAAAGAGAACAAAAAATATTTGAACAGTTCCTCCAATCCAACAGCGATTGTTGTTCGGAACGCAGTCGAAACAACGAAACGAAGCGAGACGGGCAAAAAACGCACACACACATTTTTTGCCCCAATCATTCTAGGCTTCACATTCTGGTGGAGAGCAAACACCACCGGCCTACTTTGTGAAAAGGAACCCTTCACGACGCCGGCGACGACGACGACGACGAAAGAAACTTTCACAACAAGACCCAAGAACAAGGACTTGAAGCTTTCCAGTGTACACGGTTCTGCCTTTTCATCGTGCCCCACCGAAGACAGCGGCGGAAGCCGAAGGATCCGCTCGCTGCGAACGGCATTTGCGCGACCAGGACACGACGTTTTTGTTACCTTTTTTTTCCGCCCCGCTCTCGTTTGTTTGATTCCCATCGTAGACGAACCGCGCTCGACACACAAGGGCAACGTGATTTATGGGCGGAAATTGTGTATTGAAATTTTTACCCTTCCCGCCAGCCTTTCGCAGCCCACCCCCCGGGCTCGTACCGTTCTCGCAAGCCCCGTCGATGAGTTGTGGGAAGCTTTTTTAAATATTTTCTCTTGCCCCTTTTTTTCCATCCCCAATCGCGAGCCATTACGGGCGGAACGCGGGGATGCAGGGGGGTGGGTGTGCACAGCGTGTGTTCAATAAGGAAGGACCCGATCACGTCCCAGCAGCTGGGGGTGTACGCTAGTCCCTAAGCCCCCGGAACCGTGCGAGCAGGCCCTCCGTCTCCGTATCGAGTTGGGCGAGCTTTTCTTTCATGAAGTCACTTTCCACCTATGGCCCCGTGTACTAGTTTTAACGAGTTTACGGTGTGCCGCTGTCGAAGTTTGCCGAGGTGGAAGTTTGCGATTTGGAAAGTTTCACTAACGTCTTTTGAAGCCGAACCGTGCTGCTGCTGCTGCATACGAAATAAATACCTGGTTCCCTGGTGCCGATAGCGTTCCGTGTCACCGCTAGGGTATTGGGGCGTATAAATCAATACCATCGAGCAGCAATTGGGAAGAAATGTTCTGAACATAAGAAACATCATGGGTTCTATAAGAGTTCGGAAGGTAACACAACCATTTAAATAATAAATTCAGAACGAAACAAGTTTTGAAACACGTTCTAAAGCGTCTTTTGCGCAGTTTAGGATACCACACAGCTTACTTTCGCAGAAACAATCATTACTCCGGGACCAGCAGGGAAGTTTTCCCAAGAAAAGTCCATTAGCAGGGCACACACTAATACAATCACTTGTTTTAAGTAACACAAATAAAAGCGAACAAGTGGCGATTGAGAGGACCAACACGATGGTATTGTTCAATACCTGAGCAGCGCAAAGAAGACAATGAAAAAGTTCAGATAAATCTAATAAAAAAATAAATATGGATGAATTTTTCAATCAAAATTGCGCAATAATCGAAAAAAGAATAGATAACAATAAAATTTCAATAACAAATACGACTCACGCTGTAATTTGTTGTTACGCTGATGACTTTGGAAGGTTTTTTAGTACCAATTCAACGAACACTGTTGGACAAACTCTGTTCCAAACGATCAATATCACTACTGAAAGCTGAATAAATGTTTCGTATTTTGTGTAGGAATTAAACACGCTCTGTTCATGCAAAAACGGCCAATGTATTCCTCTCATACCATCGACGGATGAAAGAGAAAAACTAAACATGTATCAATCCAAAAAGAGGCAACGGTAGTCAAACATAGACAACGGTGAACCAGCGGTTCCACGAATTACACCGAACTCATAAATGTGCAAGAGTCTCGCTCAGAGCAACACTTTTCATAAACCACCAAACTTATGAATGATTACGACGAATGCTCCCTAAATGCTTCCCAAATGCGATACCATTTACACGGCAAGCCGAGCGAGCAACGAATGCTTCGAGATGCCAGATAAAGCCACACAGCCGGGTATTCCGGTCACCGCGCAATTCATTTTAATCGATACCGAGTATTACTACCCAAAAACTCGAACCCTTAGAGAGAGAGATAGTGTGTGTTTCTAACAGGAGCAATAACATTTAAAAAACACAATTCTCCCGCCCATCATCCTCATCAACATCAGATGCATCTGCCAGCGGGATAATAGATCCCCCAAGCACTCGGACCTCATCGGGAGGCGAGCATTCACAGGAAAAACCTTCTGTTTCGGTAGATAATTCATATTGAATTCAAGCACACTCGCACTCATCAGACGTAAAGCGTTGCCCCACTCGACTGTACACTTGCTTTGCATTCCTATGGGGAAGAGCATTCCCAGCCCGTACTAGAAATAAAAGTAAAGCTCACGGAGCCAGGGCAGAGGGTGAATTATTGAAAGCCAAAAGCTCCCGGATACTATCCACGGTTCAGTGATTGCTGTACACGGACCATCCCGAATCCGACTGCAGGGGGTAGTAGGGTTAGATTAAAGGATAAGCGTTGTAGGTTTTCCACGAATGAAATTATTATCCTGTGATGTCTGCGCACCGTTGAGGGTGCATTTCGGTATTTCTGCTTAATATATTTAGCAAACTTTGTTCTGTTGCACAAACTGGCAGATTTTAAATGTTTTTTTGAAAAGGTTTTTTGAAAAAAAATATTAGTATATCCGATGAAATGTGTAAGAAGTGTATAAAAAAGATTATAAATAAGTTGTTTCATTACAAACTATTGGAATTTATTATTTTGATTTTGTCCAAAAAATGATTAACGCTTTTGAAGAAAATAATTACTAAGAAGATAATTATGAAATAATAAAAAACGGGTTTGAAACACTATATGTATAATCATCAGAATGCTATACCGATACCGTTCCAATATTGGACAAACCGTACCATAAGGTTGCTCTAAACTGCCCCTGCTCTAAGCACGTCCCCAATAAAACGCGACCAAAGTTGCAAATTTGAATGCAAAGGGTTCACCATCCCCAATATATTTTCAATACAGCAAAACAAATCGAAAAACCTTCAGCCAGGATCAGCGACACAATACTGCACCCAACAACAACAACATCAGCGACAACAACAATAGCAGCAGCAGCAGTGCGCCGTTCCCATGCCGTCCCCATGAACATTCCAGCAGGTATTTCCCACGGGATCAAGACCGGCCGGCCACGCCGGGATCAAAACCGTATCGAAACGTTCGCAAACCATGCTCCGGCAAATCGGCCACGCCGGTCCCATAAACGGAGCGACCGATGTTGACCTTGCGTCCAGGGGCTCCGTAACGCTAGCGCGGAGCGAGTGTCGTGTGCCCCGATCGTGCGATGAATGCTAAATATGCTTACGAAAATCGAAAATTTCGCTTACCCCCGGCTTGCGACCGCTCTCCTGTTCACTTTTTTTTCAGCCGAACCAGTGACCGAACGGCGGTGGACACGCGGCACCAATTTGAGGTCGGCCGGTCGTGTTGTGCCCGATGGACCGCCCCGCCCGTGCTAAGGACCGCAGCGAAAGGGCACACCGGTGGAGTATCATCATGCCAGTACTGGCCCGGGGCTTGGCCCACTATCGCAAGCCGCCAGAGGTGGCCGCCATTGCCGGATGAGCCGCACGTTTTGGCATAGAGTGCGAAATTAAAACACGAAATGTAAACAAGCGTACTCAATTTATTTTATTCCCAATTGATTTTATTTGCTTAAACGTGACATAATTTATTCCGTGCGGCCGGATGTGACCAATCTGCCGGGTCGGGGTTTTTACATGCGCACGGAACGATCGAGTGTGGTAATAATCGTTTTTTTTTTGGTTGCTGTTGGGTGCGTTCTGTTTTGCATGCTTTTCTCAGGGTTTATGGTTTTCCCGTTTCGTAAGCAAACACTTATTAAAATGATAACTAAGGCAAATAAGCCCATCAGCGGAATTGAAGAAGGATGTTGGTAGAGCAATCATGCTGCTGGTGTGCTATTGAGGCAATTGAATAAAAAGTATTGCTAATTTTTATTCAATATATTCGTTCGTATTCCAAAAGTGTGTAAATGACATTAAATTTCACATTAAAAATCAAATTCAACTTTCAATTATACAAATTTCCACAATATGTTCATGTGCTTGCTATAAGTTCTTTTTCTTTAAGCATAATGCTTGTAGCGATAATGCTATATGGAATGCAATAAAATAGACAAAAATCTATTGCTGTTATGTTTTACCTTTGGATGTTTGTGAAAGTTAATATGTTTCACCATAACAAACGTAAAAAATGCAAAGTTTATTTTAAAAAATGCAAATCAATCATAATAAACCAGAGTGTAATGCTCCAGAATAAATGAACCATAGCAAAAATGGACAAAACAACATTCTGAAACAGTGTCAAACAACGCTGGGAATGCTCTATTTCACGTTTTCATTGAACAATTCAATTGAATACTATGTGCTTTCAGTTTTCAAATAACTTTTATTCAAAAACGTGACGTTAGATCAGGTTGTTATTGATAGAACTATGTATCAAAATGAACAACAATAACGGACTTATGTTAATGCGCTCAAATATGATAGCGTAAGTTAATATGATTGATATAAATAGAGCTTTTTAGTACCCTTCAGCCTTTATCCTTCAATGAACCTCCATTGACCTCCCGGCATTGTTGCAGGAAAAAAAAACAATAACACATCACAATTCAACAGACGAACCCTGCCCCAAACAGTTAATTCCCGGCATTATAGTGCAGCCAATTAGGACGTGTAAAAAGGCAGCCCATTACGCAACCCCTAACAAGACAAAAATTCCAATTCACACACACACACACACTCCCCAACATCACCTCCTGCGCACCTGGGCAGGAAAATGGGCTGAAAATTACCTTTAATTCGACTTTAATGCTTGTTGTACATATCGCAAGCGATAATTGGCAGCCGGACGCGGAAGGGACGATGTGCTCTAGCCCAACCAATCCCTGCAAGATATGAGCACACGATAAGCACGACACCACCACGAGGCAACAGAGGCCACTCCAAAAAAAAAAACAGGGAACCTACCAAATGTCACACATAATTTTAATCCGTCATAAATCGTCCGTACTGCTATCCCTCCGGTGCCATATTAGCCAAGTGTTATCCGTTTCCTGCCGAGGTGTCCCGTCCGGACGGGCGGGCGTGCGTAAGAAAGCGAGACGGACATTTTATGCGCGCTTATTCCCGGCCCGGGTCGGTTCATCCCTTCACGCCCGCTTATCCGCCTTATCACCGCAACACAACGGCACATAAAACTCGCCCGGAAGGTGGGGGATGAAAAAAACTCCCAAAATTCCGTACTCAGAAGGAGTGGGTGGGGGGGGGAAAGATTTCCACAGCCGATTGCCACACTAGACCGGAAGATGTGAGGCCGAATGGGAGTCGGGCGACGTAAAACATGAAATTAATTTTGTGTATGTTTATTTTATCACGATTACCGGTTGCGTCTGTGCGAATGGGGTTTTCGGTTTTAGCTTACCAAACCGACCGACCGGTTTTCCAGGGCGGAAAACACTCCGGAGGCACTGATTCCATATGCCTCAGCAGTCCCGGTCATCCATGGGGTTTCGTTGATTTGTTTAGTTACGGTTGTTTTCCCAGGGATCGAGGTTCGGTTCTCTGTCCGGAATCAGATTTTTTTTTCAATACCATTCGTGTGTTAGAATTTTCCGAGAGTGAAGGAAGGCCAGTTTGCTTCATCGGTCAGCAGCAGCGCGGCATGAGTAGTGACGGGTTCCGGGAAAACGATCCGGACGTACGCTAGTTGCACTCCCATTTCACTCTTCCGCTCTCTCCTCGAGCCGGATGCGCATCACGAGCGGATCGTTTCCGTACGCCACTTACACGCTCCCTGTGCCCGCGTGCCATACGGTTCTCGCGCCTACGATCCAGTTCCGGGAGGGCCACTTTATGGCCACCCGGACGCGGGCGCGACCGTTCGCGCCGTGATTAATTTGCATACCTTTTAGCGGACCGCAATTAATTTATTTTAATTATTTTTATGCAAGGCAATAAATTTAAGCTAGACTTACGGCGTCGTTTCTTTTCGGGTTTCGGCGGTCCCGGCTCACACGTCCGACCCGTTTCTTGCCCCACACTGCTGGAAAGTGGAAGGACCACACGTCCAGGACCGTCTGCCTGGAGGAAACGCGAACAGCGTGTCCACCCCGCCGTACGGTGCGAGAAAAATTAACTTATACACCCACACCGTCCTTGGGACGCGTCCTGGGAAGGCAACACAGCACAGGCCGGTTGCACAGGAACGCCGAGGCACACCGAGCAGGGAATTTGTTAATTAGCAACAAGAGGAAAGGATTTCGCTGAATTAGCTGTTTCGTTTCGTTCGGATGGGATTTTTTTTTCTGGTGTGTGTGTGTGTGTGTGTGTACATCATACTTGCTTTTTCGGTATGACCTTCCCAACGGGAAACGCCTGCCAGTGAGACGAAAAAAGGGACCTCTCTGTCTCTTTCTCTCGGACCAGTGTGTACTTTGGATCCGGGGTATTTTTTTTTCGCCTGCGTCACTTCCCACAAAAGGTGTCATGGCAGAAAGAGAGTGTTTTTTTTTGTCTGCAGTGGAACAAACCACCTTTTGAACGCACTTTCGCGGTTTATTCAGACTGGGAGGTGGATGGGAGAAAACATCCCCATTCGCGGAACAAAACACATCCGCGACGTTGTGAAAGATCATCTTCATTAATTTCGCGTTACCCTTGTTTCAGCCGTGAGCAGGGAATTTGTATTTCGTAATTTTATGAGGTTCATATCATATGGATAATACTAATTTCAGTAACGTTGAATTGTTTAGCAATGTTTGAAAGTTTCAAAACATGCCAAAAACTAGATGCGCTTTGTAAGACTTCCATTCTAGCAAATTTTTCGGTTTAATTTATTGAAAACTTGAAACTATATTAAAAAACTAGATTGTACCAAAAATAGTTAACGGAGAAGTATTCAATTAAAAGAAAAAAATAGTTAACTGACCCAAACGACGGCGAAACAACTATCTCAAAGCAATCATATCTTGAACCAATCAAACTTCACCTATCCTGCAACGAAGCTGGGACTACAAACACATCAATGCAGCCAACTGATTGCAACTGAAGCTTTGTCTCACAACGTAACCTTCAAAAAATGACAGATAAGTTTGATACGATAAACACGTAAAGATTGCGAACAGTTTCCTCAACAACAAAAAAAGATCTGCTGGAACTGAGAACAACGTCCACAATGTTTCATGTCTGAAGACATATCAGCTGTCCATACGATCGAGATGAAAAGACGACCTCAAGTTCGTCTGAACTAAATCTCGGAACAAAAGCGAAACTTACAGAGTCTGCCATTGCTTCTAAGGAATTTACAATCTTTCCACAGTTCCACATGAGCATTAAAACTGAATCAGACATATAGGAGTCTTCTCCAATGGGCATTTTCTTGGAGAAATAACTCAGCTGTTCCAGCAGATTTAACGTTTGACTTACACAGAAACCTAAGTTATACGCAAGACATCTGCATATGCAACACGTAACGAAATGGAACCATTCGACGCATCAGTTTCTGTTATGAGCCGATTTCCCTACCAATCGCATATCATTACTCCAATTGGTGCGCGTGCCCTGTGCCCAGTGGGGAGATAAGCTCCGATTCGCCGGCGCTTCCCTGTTCCCGAAGCTCTCCTTCGCGCAACATAACAGACCAATCTGCTGAATCCGTGCCCGTGTCGGACTTGATTGTCTGCCTTTATGCTCGCTCGCAATTTCTTCCCACACGCCGGCGAATTGATGCGAATGGCATATGATTGCCGCCAAACGGCAGCGCTATTGAAGCTTTCGCTATTCACTTTAAATACCTCTCGAACGGAACGCGAACTGATGAAGGGCAGCTGGATGCCCGCTGCCCGCTAATCTTTCTTCGCCGGTTTCTGCGAACGCTACATCACGTTGGTTTAGCAATGATGGAGGGATTTCTTTTCTCGCAATCTACTCCTTTCTCTTTCTCTCTCTCTTTCCATCTCACACTAGCCGCAACAAAAGTGGATACTCCATGCTCGCGCTCGCATCCGTGTGGGAAGTAGCCGGAAATCCTCTCGAATGTGCCCGACAGAGTAGCGAGGAGTAAAAATACCGACCTTGCAGCATTCCCGTGCGAGCGGAGGGAAAGGCGCATTTATCTTATCTTTTTCTTAGCCTAATCTCCGTGCCTGTGTGTGTGCGTATGGGAGATGAGGTAGCGTGCAAGGCCACACAATGGGACTACAGCGTCGAACGAGGAGCAAAGCGACGGATGAAACCATCAAAGGATTTCTCGTGCTATCGGGCGTCCTTCGCTGGGGCAAAGCGGATACACCTGGATATATCTGCCCCGACCGAGCAAACTTTTCCCGGAATGCACTGCTGGCCCGGCATTGGCAGCAACCTAATCTATTTTCACTTCTTTACAAGCTCGTTATCGAAAGGGTCACACATACACGCGCACCCGGGCCGGCAGCGAATTGATGGCAGCCAGTAGTACAATAGCAGCACCGGATGCTCCGAATGGCCGGATGCGTCCCCGGAGAGGGAGAGAGAGACAGCCAAACGAATGCCAACCGAGGCGGAAAGTATCCTCACGAACGTCCCGAGTAAGCCGTTTGGCTAAAATATCGCAAACTAGCTTTTACCGCCACGGCAAGGGTCAGATCGAACGGAGATTGGTGAAATTGGTCGAATCGAGTGTGCACGACGAATACAGCGCACAGTCGCTGCTGCAGCTGCTGCAAAATGCCAGTTGCTCCGCACGAGTCACCTCTGTCACACAAGCGAAGCAGGAGAAGCAATGAACAGCACCAAACAAAAAAAGCTCAAAGACATCCTGCCAAGCGATGGTTTAAGTTGCACGAAACTGTGAATGTCAATCGCTTCGGTGGAACAATGGAATTGCAGGGGGTAATTGGCAAAATAGAGCGATCAGTGCGGGAGCTCAATCGAACGGGAGCCATGGGATTGTTGGGATGATCTTTGCGGTTATGTATCGAGACGATGCTCGGCGGGGCGGACCCTAATCTTACTGCATTCACTTCGAAAGGAACGGATTAGACAGTTCATTGATATGCAGCAAACCATACAGCTACGAACTGAATTCGGAATTCATGTACAAAAAGATGCCAAAAACATGATGCCGCGTGTCGAGCATAAATGATGGAAAAGAGAATCTTTGTAGCAACTGAAGAGAGTTCGACTTACTTTGTAATTAAATGAATTAAATTAATTTTACCTATGTATAACAATCATTCCACGATCATTCCATTATTCATGTGCATGGCATTGCGTATTGACAAAACGAAATATAGGCAATTGAAACGCGATTGTTCCAGGAAAACCGAAAGCAACATTGTACCTTCTACACCTGTCATACGCGTAACAATCCTTCAATTTTATCATTTGCCTCCATCAAATCAATTATGCTGCTATTTGCAGCAGATAACTTTTCATGCTCATCAACCTATATCCGTAACAATAATTCAAAACAATCGCCTATCAACATGTTTCAAATGATACAATAGCTATCGCAGACAATCAAATCAAACACCGACAGTTTCGATATAATGACAACATGGCGGTTGGTATATCGAATGTTATAAAATGTTCACATATTGTACATATGCATGCACTTCATAGGAGTTCCTTACATCCCTGCATAGTTACTACATGAACCGTTCACGGCCCTATTGACATACCGTGTGATGCCGCAATCTACCATTCTGGCACAATTTCTGCACGATTGGCAAACATTCACAGCACAGATTGACAGCAGATTGAACGATGCGATTTGAACTAACAAACCCCGAACGCAACCCACTTTACGCAATGGGTCGAGTTGAGCATTATGGGTGAAATAACCAACCTCATCCCACCTGTACAAGCGACGCTGACGTAATGTTGAGAACGGTTGACATTTCAAAAATCAACTAGAATCGTTTTGCCCCAGCGTTCCGACAGTTCGATTGTCAGTTGTTGATTTTTAATGCCGTTCTGCTTCGGAGGTACTTTTTCTATCACAATCGCAACCCTAATCCCCATGCGATAGCCTACCATGCGGTGAAATTTGAAGCCCCTGTCTGCTTCCATTGCCGGATGTGAGGGCAGAGAACACAGAGTTTAAATAAATAACCGATCAATAGAGCCACATTTGGTGAGCTCCAAATGGTCCAATGGCTTTTGTCACGTCCGGCACCGTCCGGCTGGACGTCCCTTGCCCTGTTTCCCAGCGTGGATTATGGAGCGAGCCTTGCACACCCGCAACAACAATGCAAGCATGCACATTGCATTTGGATGCAAATTAGATGTCGTCTGCTGCTGCTGCTGCTGGTGCTGCTGCTGTGGGCACCAACCGGCACCATATTTTCTGCATCGTCAACGGAAGAAAGGCTCCCCCACAAAATGCACACCCCACCGGAAACCCCCCGGCAGGGCACGCGGATGCAGCGCTGGCGGTGAAATGCATGCATGCAGCTGTGCGTCACCCGGTTGAAAAGGCGCACTTGTGTGCGTGCAAATTTTAATTGCTTTCATCAAATTATTGATCAACGATAACCATCATCGGCACGGTGGCGGCGCGGATCGGCAGAGGGCGAGGGGGACGGCTCAACAATTGAAATTAACATACAAATGTTTTGCAAACAATTGACATTGACCGATTCCGCAGCGAACGGTGCCCGGCGGGAAGGTCACTTTAATGGCCCCGTTTCGTTTTGCTGCGCTGGTTTATCGGCTTATAGAGACGAGTGCGCTTATGCGGATGCAAATAATGAGTCGATGAATTGATCGTTCGGGGCAATTATGAAAGGTTGCAGCTCGAGCGACAATGCCCTCTCCCGCCAATGTTTAACGAGTGACATAATTATCGGTTATCATTTCCATGTCATCATGAAAGTCAACAGATTTTGAAATTAACTATCGTTAGATTTCCATACAATTTTTATGAATATTTTAAGCCATTTTTTAGACCTTACACAGACGTTGGCAAACAACGCTACAGTGAAGGATGTTCCTTGCAATTAAGTGCGCACCACGAAGCAATTGTTTGCAATCTGTTAACTCCATTTCTAGTTAAATACAGGCATTTGCTACAACTATTTCAAAACTAGTTCGCCTCACTCGCCGAGCTCCAGCACGCCAACAGGCAAACTTTCCAAAATTCCACCAAACGGCAGAACTTCCCACCATCCTATGTAGGTCGATCCCGACCCGTCGGTTCGTCTCGTTCCTGTGGGAATGAAAGTGATTTCCGACCTGCCCAGCGCCTTTTCCACGCTCGACGTTCCACGCTCCACGTATCGCTGACGGCATGCACCCGTTCCACGTAAAACCCCCGGACTTGGTTTATAGTTGTCTGAGTGTCGATTCCACGACCCATTGATCAACGACCCGGAGGATGCGGTACCCGAAGGACGACCCAGCGCCGAACGCAAACGCCGTGGACAAAATTGGGGTTTGGTGGTACGGAGCAGTTGGCAAGACTCAACAGAGCCGTTAATTACTCCTTCTCGACGCCACAGAATTGCTGTGGTTGGAGACAATATGTCGGTACTTCCGGAACCAATTGCTGTGCTGCGGTACGCTTGACGTAACATTTATGGTCACAGAGTCGCAGTGTACGGATAGGAGATGTTGTTTGGACCGAATCAGCGAAATGTGCATGCATTGTTTGAGCTACACTTCAAACAAAGCAATTGATTTGAACTATGTTTTAGGAAATCCTGCTCCCAAAACAAGTTTTGATTCAATATGAAAATTTAGCCTCCAAATCTGGAATGTATTTGTTTTTGTTGATAATTTCAATATCAAACTGCTCTTTGCAAACGTCAGTGTGACACGTTTTCCAACAATTTATTATTAGGAACCAAGCAGTGAAATTTAGATGAAACAATTCTTGAAAAATCTTTCTTATACTCTTGTATGCCGATCTCAGAACAACCTTCACAATATTGCAGCATGCCACACAATCAGTACGCCCGCGCTAACTCTGAGCAATGTAAAATGATGCACCATATGCATTAACAACGTAGGCGCGGAACTCTCTTCTCCAACGCCTATTTGCTCCCGTTCGTGGGAGATCGTTCGGAACAATCGAAAGGGCGTTTACGCCGAGAAGGGGCCAAGCACACAACCGCATGCACAGCACTCTCGGTGGAAATTCCTTCTGTCTGCCACACGTCTAAGAAGGCATCCCGAGAGCACCATTAGCGTTAAAGATCGGTTCGCCATGGCGACCGGGAATTCGAAGAATGTCGGGTACGCCGCCATCCCGCGGCGTTACAGCTATAAGCCCATAGTTCTTGGAAGCATTAAATTTCCGGAACATGGACTAAGACGCTGGGGCGCACTCGTTGGTGTGCCGAGACATAACCGGAGATGCTTACAGTGAGGCGACGTTTTGCATACGTGCGTCCAAAAGCGCGTGTACGTATGGAAATCGATTGTCTCGTTCGCGAGACGTCGCCGATGAACGCTCCATGACGGCCGTGCTCGGAAATAGCACCAATTCTCAACCGATCGGAGGCTCCGCTCGGTCGAGGTGCAAACGGTTGATAGTTTCGCAATGATGTACTAAGAACCGTGAGCTGCTTACGTGCGCCGGCAGCTTACGATGGAAATTATTCAAGAGGCATCGCTAACGAACGCCCGTCCCCAGTGTTTCCGTCGGGCTTTGCCGGTGGAAACGTGCCTAATCCGCTTTCGTTTAATTAAAGGCATGCAAAACCTAGCGCTGGTGGGTGCACGCTGCACGATCGTGGCATGCCGCGTAGCTCCATGGAAGATGCGCCAGCACAGATCGGTTGGTGGATGACATCAGCCCACACCGACCACTTGCTCGCTCCGGTTACTGTGCAACTGCAACTCGAACTCGTGTCGCATATTTTCGCTCCAGCGTGTGGCGAACGTTTTGGAACGGAAAATTTGACTTCAAGCACTCGATGGACGAAAGCTCGCCACCCCGGGAAAGCTGTAAAGTGGCACACTAGGAGCCGTACGAAACACGAAACGCCATCTTCGTACGTTCGTGGCTCCGGAGTGCCGGATACCTCGGTGGAACAGGACCCAATCGGAAGCCAACTGGAAGCCTGTGCAGGAGGGCGGCACAAACCAAACGTACACTAACACCAGCCATTCCAGAGAACTCTCGAAATGTGGTCGAATTCGGCAGCGGCTGCCACAGCTGGTGCCTGTAAACAATCCGGTCACAGGACATGGTCACATTTCCGGGTGCGCTACATGAAACCAATATTCCTGCCACCGGCCGGCCGGCATCGCGCCGGGTTCGACAGTACGGTGGGTGGGTAACATGATCCGCCCGCCGTCCGCAACACCACCGGCTAGTCGTGCCCAGAACAAGGGCCGAAAATTGAAAACGTACTCAATTAGAAGTGAAGAGCGACAAACTGGTGGCACCGTCACCAGTGAAGACGCCGATTCGCAGAACGTAAAGTGCAGTAAGACGTCGCCGCTCCAGCACAGTGTAGGGATACGGTCAACAGGCGACACACAATGCCGGCAAGCTGGGAACCACCTCCGGCCAGTTATTTATTTTGTCCAACCAGGGCGTACACTCGGTTCACACTCCAGGAGTGAGCACACTCGAAGCGAAGGAAAGCGTACACCTTCTCAACGTGCGGAATGCGATTCTGGCCGGCGTTGGATTGGGTATGAAGTGCACCAGCGAAGCACTTCAGCAGAACAAGCATTAAATAAAAAAGAAGAACATAACTTGGTACTCGGGCAGAGCCAGTAATAACGTGCAAAGGAAAGGTGTAAGTTGACAATAAAAACATGATGTGAAGAAAACAACATGGAGAAATTGCTACATGATAACGTCTAAAACAATACTTGAGAAAAGAAAACGATAACTTAAAAAGTAGCACAGAAATGGAAAAGTCACCCGAACTATTCAAGAAAAATTATAACATTAAAATGAACAAAAACAATAATAACTATACAAATATGATAAAACTGTTCGATAATGAATAAATGAGTAAAAAGGCGTTAGAAACAAAATGCAACAAGAAAAAAAACATTATTATTAAATATGTTTTGCTGTTTATGCTATCATCTTTGTAATACTGTTTGCGCAACAGTATTATCTCGTTTTTTCGTTTGCTTTTGCTATCTATTCAAATTGTTTCTTTTTTTTCTTAAAAAAAACAGCCTATGAAAAAACAGCATATGAAATTAAAAAAAAGCCTATGATAAAAATAGATAAAAGAACAGCCTATGAAAAAATGAACATGATCCATGATATATTTAAAGCACTGTATGTAAAGATTGTTTCAATTTTCCGAAATGTAAGTGAATTCCATTCACAAGCGTAAGCGTTTCTCGTCGCACACACTGTAGAAAATGCTGACCCCGGAAGCGAACCAACGCCACACCAGACGGGTCACAAGCACAGCCCCGAGTGCAAGTAAAGTAGGACTTTATCACTGTGCTTAAATTAGCACCATTTCAGGAGTCGAAGCGCCCCGGTTCTTAACGCCCTCTCGCCCCGGCCACACGGAAGACGCCGACGACGACAACGGCAGCGAACGTCACCGCATCGTCGCCACGGCTCCTTTCAAGATCCGCTCGATTACTGGTCGATGCACGGTGCCGTACGCCCGGCCACCTTCACGGTGCTATCATGGCAAAATCGTGTTATGTACGGTATATCGAGATTTGCTAACGAGATACGTTTTCGGAGCTAATTTAGGTGCTCCGGGTCGACGGAGCGCCCGGTACAATCGAAGCAGGGGCTGCCCCCCCCCCCCAAACCCGACGTCCCGATGGTAAGCGGCAGCATTATGTGCCAAGTGTGAGAACATTTAGCAGTCATAAGAGCTTTCCCCTATTTATCCGGCAGCACGAATGAGTCGCTGGGAAATGCCGGAAATGCATCCCCTGGGAGCGAACGGACGCACGTCCCGCAGTGGTAAGCGAATCAGACTACCCGGGCGAATGAAAATTGCAATCGATGACGCTTGATGGCTGCTGACGAGGTATTAGGAGCATTATGAGCGATTTTGCAAACCGATGCATAATGAACGGGGTGGCGTAAGATTAGATGCGATGCGAGACGCACCGACGAGGACGTGTACCGTCGAGCTTTTGTGCGTCAGTAACCTTCTTCACGCACCACGGCGTTTGGCCGTGACGAAATGGCGATTTTGCCTGCTGACGTTATCATTTATTGCACACTTTATGGAGTAACGAAGATTGCTTTCTATTTAGTAGTGCATAACTTTTATTACGTAGTGTTTTGTGTTATGTATTTGCATATAAAATAAGGAATTCATTTATAGAAAATATGCAAACAAATGTACATTTGTTCAATAACAGAACAGTTCATAAAGTAGTAAAGTACATTCGAGTTGCTTCGTAGCTGAAGAATGAGCTAATTCAAATGAAAGCCACTTTCCAATCGAATCCTCACTCTAACACGTTATGAACACATTTCCGTACATTACAAACGGTGTTCAAAATGCCTGACACCACACAAACACATTCCATCCACCATCATAAAACTTCTGATAGTTCCCATTGCACCCCCGGGCCGCACGTATGTTATGCGCCATAAAACACTGTCACCGAGACACCATACGGTTGACCATCTGGGCACCGGTCCATAACTTTACGCGCGCGCGCGCTCGCCACGGAAGTACATACGAATCTACAGCCCACTACCCGTGCTCTAGGTACGATAGTGAAAGGAATAGTGAACGGCCACTCGAACCGGGCGTGATCAAACCCGACCCGGGCCCGGCCGGGTGTCAATCAATTAACAGTTTACGATCGCATCGTTTGCCCAAGATTTGTCCCATTACTGTGCGCGTGGCCGAGGGCGTGTGGAAGACAGCCCAGAACGTGTTCGCACGAAGTTTCCCAGGCGTCCGCCCATTCGTGAGAAGTTAGCAACAGTCAACCCGTAACCGAAACGGAGCCGCCTTTTGTTACAGAAATGCATAAACCGGGCCGAGTAATGCCGCTGCAAATTACGTCCCCCAGCCGGCTAACGATGCCGGCCGTGGCGACATGCGACCCATCCGGAAGTGCCCGTTGAGTGGAGAATCACGTCCACGTTGTGGACGTTAAAACTATTTTCTCAACCGGATGGATGTAGCGGTGGAGAGGCGTGAGAGTGTTCACGCTCGGGCCAGTCAGTTGTCGAGCATTGTCATCATAATTAATATTATCAGTGTCGCCCCCTTCTGGTTTGCTGGCCGTGCATGATGCCAGGCCAGGTAATTAGAGGCACCGAGTTCGAGTGACTTCTGACCGGTGTGCGGCGTGGCGATGCTGCTTCGACACGACCCAGCGGCGCATATGGCGTGCACCTCGAGTAATTGTGTGTATGAGCAAACATGGCGATTTGTTTGCTGCATGTTGCGCTCCCAGGACACGCAAATCTACTCCGTACACGCTTGCTGCAGATGATCGCACACTTGCTTCAGTTGATTAATGAGTACTTTGGCATCCTGTTCGGATTCCTTTATGTGTATTTTAAAAAATGGAACAAAAATGCTTTTAATATATAGTCTGTATTTATGTATTATCGTTGCTTTAACAAACCATACGCTAACGACTAATAACTAATGGTAAAAAATAGGAATCCAAATTGTATAACTCCCTTCGTAATCGACTCGTTCGAGACACGTGTGGATCATATCAGTAAGACAAACACATAATATATAGTTGTAACTCAAAGCGACTTCAATATAACACAGTGATCCAACTCAAATACAGTGATTAAGTCGCTGTGAGTGAACAGCTACTCAGTATGGGAACTCAAATCAGTACAGTCATTGAGTGATAAACAATAACCCATTATGTTGACTCACATATTCACGTTAACTCCTGACGCATTTCACTATATTAGACTAAAGTGCACAAAAAGGACCCAGATAAATATGTTGATTGATTCAAGATCACTTTAAATGAGTATTTGATTCCAGATTTGCAAATGGATCTAGTTGATGTTTAGTCAGATTGTTTGCCCATAGGCTGGTTTCTTGTACATAACTTTACTACGTTGAAGAGTTTGTGAAATATGTTTTAGATTATTTAAATATGCTTTCATTCAAAACTGACATTGAAAGCTGAGAGATATGCAATAACTTGTCTGTTATTGCTCCTGCATCCTACATCCTGACATTATTTTGAGTGAATAGTGTCCTCCACCTCTCTGAACCAAGTAAGTACTAAGCCCCGCACGTCACAGTTTGAAACACAATCCAAGGCAACAATCCGTGTATGAAACGTCCCGTCACGCTACCCCATGACACGTGAGGCATGAGGCCGTAAGACACAATGTCCCTCCCACTTTAGTTGATCTCCACACTCCGCACACTTGCTCAGGCAGTAACTTTGTGTAATTTAAATTACACACTCACTCACGCCGCAGCACGCCAGCCAAATGCTGGCCGTTAACGTCAGCTCAACGCCACACGGTCGCGGGAGGCTTGTTTCTAAAAATAAGATTACGGGGACCGGGGCCGAGTAATAAGGAAGCGCACGCCATGCTGCACAGTGTCAGCCGTTCTTCACCAGCGGCGAAGGCTTAAAATGATGTAAGCCTTTGACGTTGATGCGCTCTTCACGGTGAAAGCCGACAACCGTACGTCACTCTGCCTCAACGCGACGCACGGGTCGGAAAGAAAGGACGGGTGCGCCGTCTGCACGTCTCGATCATTGACATTAGCGACGGCTCACCTGGTGTTGCCGCTCGCGCCACCCCACAGCGCGCTGGGAAAACAGGTGGTTAAAAGGATTGCACCCACCGAGAGGGGGGGGTTTGGGAGTGAAATATGTCGGCGCAGCCCGGCGCATCTCCCGCGCCGATAGGCGCCAGCCGCCGCTGCGGAATGAATAATTAATCCCGAAAGGAAAATGTTAATTAATTCATAGCTTGAAGAACATGCGCTAATTAAATTTATATCACAATTATCATCTCATTAGATCTGAAATTTATTTAATTTCTCTCCCGCCGGGCGGTCGGGCTGTGCAGCCCGTGTCGCGACGATGGCGCCATCGCGCCGGGCCTGAGGCTGAGGCTGAGGAGGCGTTCTGATGCCGGAGTCACCCGTTTAAAGTGACGTTGCGACCGAGCGCGCCGAAGGATGTTTGTTTGCTTGCTCGCTTGATTTACTCGCAACTTCCGGCCGTTTCCTCTTTCGGCTGCACGTCCTTGGCGGAAGGACCACCAGCGGGTGGCAGTGAATGCGACATCCCACACTCGCAGCACAAACAAACAACTCGTGCCGTTCGTGGAAACTGGCGTCCCTCGCTTTGCTGGTTGCAATTTGCACATGATAATAAAATACTTTCCCGGTCCCGGTTTTTTTTCAGACTTGCATTTTGGCATTAACTACGTTTGTCTTCTTCTTCATTTTCATCTTCTTTTCTTGCTGCTGGTGCAATCTAAAATCCTTAGCTCCACTTCCGGGTGGCTTCTGGGTGAAGTTATGCGGTCGGTCGGAAAAAGCGAACCTTTCTGTGTGGCGCAAAACTTTCGGCCCGGCACAAACTGCGATAAGCACTCGAATTAGGTAAATGCACCCGCACAAGCAACAAAACCCATCACCCCCGATGTACGACGCTCACTGCCGAAGGCGAAAGTTTCGGCCGGCTGCGCACGGGGAAAAAGATGACAAATGGCGGCAAAGTTAAGGCCAAGTTGCAGTCACTTACTTTTGCGATGATTTCGCTCCATTCGGCCGGAGAGCTTTCCGGCCCGTAATTGCACTGTGTGTGTGTGGGTGCGTTCGGTTGTGTAAAGGTAAGCTTTTGTTGTTTTTTTTTGTTGCTTTCACAATTGCGCAAAAACAAAAACACCAACCCCGGGGCTTGGGGGCGAAACTTTCCCATTTTGTGACAACATTTTCCCGCCCGGCCCCCGGCGTGAATCGGTTTGCTTTGCAGCGCCTATCTCGTGTGTGTGTGTGTGTGTGTGTGTGTGTGTGTGTGTGTGTGTAGGTGTGTACGGGTCATGTGGAAAACGTTGTGATGATTGCGCCGACAAAAACGTCGGCCACCACCATTACGTTCGGTTCATTTCACCCGGGTGCGGGCCGGGCGAGTTTCTTTGCCTGCGCGAAAGTTTTCCACCGCCGCATCAAAGTAAAATATCGCCACCGATAAAATACTGTGCGATATTGGGTGCCCCGTGACAGAAAACCGCACAAGTTTGGCCACCGGGTGAAGTGCATCAAAACTATCTTTAAGAATGATTGCCGGCTGGCAATGGGAACAGTGGAAAGGAAACTGAACACACACAGAAAAAGAAAAACCCACACAGAACGAAACGCGCGCAGCCTAGAGTGCAAAGAACGACTATGAAAGTAATAAAAGAAATTCCAGCACGGGAACACCGAAACTACATTAGCCGGAAAAATGGCCCTAAATCACATTTCCCCCGCGCTGGCAGCGAAAGGAAACGGGCGAAATACGAACGACGACGAATTTTGCACCAATTTATCGATTGCACCCATGCGAAAACCAGCGTGAACTTCGCCCGAATGTCTGCTCTATCGGAAACTAACCTTTCTCGCAACCTTTGCCGACCGCAGCCGCAGCGGTGAAAGTTTTCTGTTCCTTATCACGCGGGGCAAGATTGGGGCTCGGTGCACATTTTTCACGCCCCCTCCCGGTTCCCTTATCTACCCCCCCCCCCCCCCCCCCCGTTGCTTTTCGCTGCCCCAAACCGAGCCGTAACATGTGACCGGCACGTTACATTCGATTCATTGAATTTTCTCATTTAAAAGTCTTTTAGATCCAGGTTGCGTTGCCCGTGCTCGTTTACTTTTACGGCGGGGCTCTTAAGAATGCGCGCTGGTGCCATGCGTCTTGCATGTAGCACATTTTTGCTTCTTCTCTTCTTCTGTATTGCCTGCTCACCGGCACGAAATGACCTTTGAAACAATAACATAAAACTAGCTTCAACCATTAACGGGCTGCTGCCGCCATCCATGGCCATCGTTACCGTTTGGCAATTATAATCGCGAAACATAACGGTGTGCGGTGGTATGATTCGCGCTGTTTCACGGATGAGGTTTGCAGCGAGCACAAAAGGAACATATTTTTTAACTACGGGGCTACGGGGCACGGTGAGCATGGGTGCGAGTGGTGTGTGGACAAAAGTTGATTTCAAAGCTTTTCATTCTACATGCATTATCGATATAATATAAAAACATAATAGAAAAGCTGAGAAAAGCTATCCCAAGTCATTAATACGCATAAGAAACAATCAATTTTCGATGAAAATAAGGTATAAAAATATTGAAAATGAAAATAGAATTAGAAATAAAGTTAAATAAAATATAAAGCAAATGCTCATAAATGTAGTAAGTACTTTAATTTATAGACGTCACCATAAACATTGAAAATTATAAACAAAACAGCTCAATTTCTTATTAAACATTAAATCAATTAAAATCATTTAAAAATTAAAAGTATAACAAGGACGACACAAAACGATAGGACATTCAAATATTCTTCATCCCATTGAAAATGGGTACAAATAAGATAAGATTGCGAATAAGTATTGTTAAAAAATGGAAGACGCGGTAATGGTAATTCCTTAGGCGCGGAGCCAAAAAATTGTGTTTTTATTCCGCTCTAACCAATTGTCCCAAAAAAGCCCGGAGCTCGGTGCTGCGGGTGCTTTTATCGTCTTCATGACAAAACACTTCGTTCCACCGATCGGATCGGAACGCTTTCGATCCGTGTTTGCGCGTCGTCGGCATTTGACGTTTTCTAACAAGTATTATGAATTAATCCATTATAATTAATCCATAATGAATTCATAATCAAACTCTATTTATCTCTCTCTCTCTCTCTCTCTCTCTCTCTCTCTCTCTCTCTCTCTCTCTCTCTCTCTCTCTCTCTCTCTCTCTCTCTTGCTACTTTTATAAAAGGTTCCATTTTCCTGTTAAAAGTACCAAGTAGAATAAAATTGTCATCTCTCCATTGGCAAACTTGAACGTCTTCAAATGACCACCTGTTTGTCCCACCGTGCAGCAGTGATAGCTACCGGGTGGTTAGAAAAACGGCAGCCACTTTGCACCGCGCCGCAAACTTTGCTTGCGCTGGAAATTAAACAATTAGCACGTGTAAGGAAAAGATAACCGGGCGCGAAACGCAAACAGCCTCCCTGGGCGCACCTCTCACTTTCTCTGCCTCTGTCTCTCTCCTCTTCCCGATAGCATCAAAGCACGGAAAGTACCCGTTCGATGCAACAATGTGACAGCGCGGAATCGCGTTGACATGCAACCATTTTCCGATTTCCGCCAGCAGCACCAGCGCCAGGGAACGCAAAGGAGAGAAACAATTTTACATGGCAACAGACAACACTTTGCACTTACGAGCGCATCCAGCCCGAACGATGGGCCAAGGGTAGCGAAAGGATGCTAAATAAATGAAATGAAAATGGCATCATTTCGGCTTTGCGAAGCAAGCTTACCAACAGGCGACCGGGAGGCATTTTCCGAGAGAAAGCGCTAAAGCGGAGGCAAAAAAGTTTCGCGGCAAGTTTGCACAAAGTTTCCCACGTTGCCCCGTGCTCCGTTGAAGAGCTCACGGTTAGTTGCCGTACGGGAATAGTAACGACCAGTTCTGTTGCTTTTTCGTTGCGTTTCACTTCCCAGAAGGAGTCAGTGCTGTTGGTCTGCGATGCCACATGCAGGTCTCGTTCGTTCATGGCCTTGTAAGGTACAAAGCGCGGAACCAGAACAAGGAAAGTGTCTTTCAGAAGTAGCAAAAACGAAGAAAAAACAACTAAAAAGAATACCACTGATAAATAAGTAGATACCAAGCATTTTCTTGTTTTTCTTCCGCTTGGTAACGAAAAGCCACAGCATCAACGCGACGTTCGAGAGCGGCGCACGATCCAGCACACTACGCCAGGGGAAGTAAACATCACCGCACCTGGGCGGTCCTTTGTCTCCCACGGGAAGTGCTTTTTGCGTCTGCGGAGGAATGGCCTGCAAAGGATACTCGCTGCGGAAATAAACAACAAAGCAACCACAACAACAATCACATCTTAAACTCCTTGCGTATTTCGGGCACCGGTTACACTTTTTCCCTGTCCCACCTTGGATGCGGTCGAGCTGATGGCCGCCATGGCAGCACGTAGTGCGAGGCGCACTTTTACCCGGCGGGTGTATTATTGGATCTTGTCGCCAGTGAGCAAAAATCTCGGTGCAATGCAGCTGCCTGGACCGACGTCAATATCGTCTTGCAGCGCTAACAATACCGAGACGCATTTGACGGCAGAAGGGATTCCGTGGCGAAGATTCAATTTGGAAGGAATTTTGAGCGACTGCTAGCACAACCATGGCATCGGTGGCGTACAAGAAACAGAATGTCGAAAGCAACCAAACATACCGCGGTCACGGTTTCTTCCCCTTATGATGAGCAATAAAATGCAGTTGGATCCGCTTTGCTACCCGTGTAGCTTGCGAGCGAATGTATCGCTGTTTCCTCCCGCTAGAGCTGACGCGAAGGCTAAATGGTATTACAATGATCCTGCACGGAAGTGCTTCGTTGTGTGCGGCAGTGTCTTCGTCGGTAAACAATGCTTCAAAATTGCATGAAATATGCAATCACTGTCGCGTGTAGTGTAGTCGCTGTGCCAACATTGAGCAGAGTGTATCATATGCTGGAGTTTTTAATATGATAGAATAGAATACGAACAGCAAAAGTATAGATAGAACATGCCATTATACACACCATTAAACACTAACAAATTTGAATCCAAAAGAAAAAGATTCATAAGCAGAAAAGATAAGGATTCATCAGCAGAGAAAAAGGCAATGCCAAATTGAAAATGATATTTTAAACAAAAGTCAAAACGATTAAACGATTAAACAACGAACTGAATCAATAACTACTATAAATAAATGAATAAAATGGTAAAAAAAAACTAAAAAAACAAAGAAACAGTGTATACTTCATACAGAGAAGAGAGATATTTTATCAAATTTTTCTGCAACCAACTGTTCTGCAATACAAAACAAGTTAAAAATATTATTATTTGTTAAATAAATAGTTTAATTTACATTTTCTAAGCAAATAAACCATAACTAAACAAACGAACCTTAAAAACTAGCAAATCCAAGAAGAGATTGTATCTGAGTAAAACACACAAGAAAAAACAATCCATCCGTATATCAATAAAAAAGGATATCACAAATGATACCTACACAATCTATAATGGAGCAGCACTGTCAGCAGGAAATAAATTTGCAAAATGTTAGTTACGATAATAAACGGTTATGGTGAAGTAATGTAAACTAGTCTAATAAATTCCTTAAAAACACAGGAACAATCAAGAAGAATAATGAAGGTCACCTATAAAATTAAACATCACAAACACATGCTGTGCATAAATTCGCCCCCCGAAGCAACGCTCAGGAGTGAGTGAAGAAAGCTTAAAAAAAAACAACCCCATGATCGAGTTGCAAGGAGCAATAAATTAAAATCAAATTTCATGCTTGCACGCGCTGCAACCCACCCCGTCCCAGCCATTTCAATACCGCACAAACACACCCACGCTCCGGCTGCTAAAACAACAATCAGTTGAAAAGATACACACCGATCTGTTCTCCCCGCAGCCACCACCGCAGCCAAACCCGAGCGACCCCACGCCGGGACCGAGTGTTTTTCTTTGATTTACCCTCGGGGCAGGACTGGCACGGAGCGCGCAGCCAAACCGGCGCTGACCACTGTCCGGGGGAAACCCGGAACGGGCGCTCTCTGGGAACGCTTTCCAATCATGCCGTGTCCCTTTTTCTCAGCCGTCTCCTTGTCTGCCGGGCGTACGTCCCGATCTGGTGGATAAATAGATCCACCGAGTGCAGCAATGAAGCGATGCAACACGCCACCGTCTCCTCCGAGACCGTATCACGCAGCCGAACTACTTGAAGCATTTCCAATTCGCTCCGGGCGCATTTTCTCGCTTTTCCAATCGCTCGGGCAAGCGATCGGTATGCGCGACGCGACGAAGCTGCGGTCGAAGGAAACGCCAGGGAGGATTTGCTCTGTGTTTTTTCTTGCTATTTTCACTTGCTTCCAGATTCTTCCCGTTGATTCTCGGAAGCGGAGAGCAGCACCATACACGATGCCATCTCCGCAGCAGATGATATTATTGCATTTGGGGCAGCCAAGCCAGGGGAAGCTCATTGGATTGGGTCCGGAGAGCTTCGGCTGGCCGGGGCCGTGGTGGTGGTTGTGTTTCGATGGTACATGTTGCTCATAATGTAAGTGTATAATAGAAAAATAAGCACTCCCTGTAGACAGTGGGGGGACACTGTGGGCTCCGGCGCACTCGATAAGCTCGTAGAGAAGCGCACCGACCGAGCAGCAGAGGATTGCGTTCCTGTGGACACATCGTCCCCATTGCTAGCCCAAGCACCAAAGAGCATTAAAGAACAGCACACATACAAGAGTCGTGCACCGACGTGATACTTGTCACCGGGCGTTCCTCACCCGGTCCCGGTCGCATACCAGCAGTATACAAAAATAAGATAAGCATTCATTTCGCAACGGCTCACCCGGCCGGGTGTGTGAGATGGTTCGGAAAATACGATCCCGGGTTGGGTCGTGTGTAGTGTTTTATCTACTGCGTGCCGGAACAGCGCGTCCCGGTACTCCCTTCCCGGTGGGACACTTGAGCGAACTCGTCACTCGTCAGTGGGCCGTTTGCGGGAACGACGACGAAAAGGAAGCTTATTAACGAGACCACATCCTCCGGGCGAACCGGGGTGGCTTTCTTCGCCAGCAAAACGGAGCTAATATCAGTGGGCCGGACCTGGTAGTGAACTGGCCCCAGCCCCAGCAGCCCGAAACAAAATCACTGCTTATTGTCAGCACCGAGCCGGGAGGCCGTTTTTCCTCTCCATTCAAAAGCGAATGTCCCACCACGCGCGCAGCCCAGCCACTCAGACGGCGCCGGGGTGCGTTTCTTTTTGTTCCATTGCCACCCCCCGCGCGCTGGAGATGCGCTACCGGCCCCGGCCGTATACGACTGACAGGCGAGATGACACGGACGGTCGGTGTCTCTCGTTTGCACGAGCACGGAATGACAATCGTTTGTGGTTTTGTGGTGGATGTTTTTTTTCTCTTGTCGTTGCTTTTTATTTTTCACCGTACTTCTAGCTGGCTCGAGAAGTCAAGACCCTCTCACCTCGGCACTCTCGCTTTGTTCATCAGTCATCCCGGAGGGAGTCGCGCACAATGCGTGCCCGATGGTGCGCTAGAGCATTGTGGAAGGCTGGCTGGCTTTATCTGGGCTGTCTAGCTATTTTTTTTATCTAGTCTTTATGCTGAGTTATGCTTGGGTTGAAACAGCCAGACGTAGGCGATGGAATTAATATTTACTAACATAGCGATTGCAAGCACAATGATGCAGAGTTAGAGGGAGCGAGCGATAAGACGCAATGTTTGGAGGTATTACTTCCTACTGCAATATTTTTATGATGAGTAAACTAATATAGAATACACTTGCCCAATCACCCTATTTTCATCTACCAAATGCACCGGGTGAAGTTGTTTCGATCTAGCCTGCACTAAAACCACGAACTCCGCATCCTGCATGAAGCCCATCCCAGACACACCGGAAAGACCAACCGGGCCCTGCTTTTAATTAACAATATTCCGACACTGAGTCGATAAAATCACGGTTGGCCTCGTAAAATCCGACAGCCGAAACGTCAATCTACCGTACCGATCGGCTAATGGATGTACGGCTGACCGTTTCCCACCCTTAACTAGGCTCGTAAACCGCAAACCCACAGGCACACAGGGCCGGCGCATGCAACAGCTAGCTGCCCCAGCCAGGCACACTCTCACTGCACACACGTAAATGGCGGCCCGGGAAAAGGACTGCCGGGTGTGCCGGATCGGAGCGCAAGTAGACCCGAACCGAGGACACGGAGGACGGTACCACCGGGGGCAGGGGCAGTAGAATTATTCCAACTGATCTGGCCCGCTGCAGCGGGATGAGTTTTGTCTTTCCTTTTTTCTTTATTCGGAGGCGGATCTCGGCACAGGCGGATCGGTGGGTTTTATGTCGAGTGTCCTAAATCAACATCATTCCGATGGTATTGATGGGCCGATAATGATTATCGTGTTTGGATAGCCGTCGGAGTTCCGTCGGACGTGCCCGGCGGAGAGTCGAAAGCCCCGCGGGGAAGATGCTTCATTGAAATCAAGTACACATCAAATTGGCTACTATCTGATAATTAGTTATTCGTGTGATCGGGTCGCGCAGGACTGGAATCATCTCGTAGGCACGATAAACATCGCGTAAAAGTGTGGTTTTACGAGAGGAGCTGGATTTATGAGTGATTCGTGAGAAACACTCGTTAACCTTTCTCGAGAAATTAAATTAAAATTCGATGCTTTTAGATAAAGTTGCAAAAATAACGTCAACCTTACCAAAAGGGACTACCGTTCCATTAACCAAAACCATTACAACCATTGCAATAATCCAAAAGCTCCACCGATAGATGGAACGTTTTCATGACGTTCAGACTTTTCCAGTTGACTTTCCAATCATTTTACTTCACATAATTTCTTAATTTAGTTTGGAAACTGACCTGCTTCTAGTATGACTTGAGAAATTGACACTACGAAAACCTATTAAAAATGGACAGAAATGTCAAAGTGTAGAACATTTTTGGATATTTGGTGATATTTCTCAAGCAGATGGCATTGTGCTAGCATGACAAGAAGGTATGGAGAAGATGATGTAAAGAAAAATGACAGTTTTCATTTAATTTCCAGAATTGTTAAAATGGCAATAAAAAAAGGAAATCGGTCAATTTTTGAAATCGTCTTTTCATGAGATTTGTTGGTTTGAATTTTGTTTGTTGATTTGATTTGATACAAAGCAGGATAATGTTGAAGTTTTTGTAGTTTTTATCAAAAAGATTGAGGATTTTGTTGTATAATCCATGCAAAATTAACACATAGATGTTGTGGTGTCAACAATTTCATGTAAAATATACCACAATAACAATGAATAAGAATTGTTTATCCCTTGCCCCCTTGGGTAAAAGAGGGAAGATAATGCGAATAGTACCGATATACCTTCTATCGGCACTAATTAATCAACCCCACTATCCGTGAGTTTCCGTGAAGTGCAATGCTGCTCCATTTCTGCCACAACAACCCGGAAACCGGACTAATCGTTTTACTAACATATTACTCCACTTTTGATTGGCTTTCGGAGATCGGCTGCCCATCATGGTTGATGCGCATCGAACATTGCGAGTCAGTATTTAATGGAGCTCATAAAACTCATCAGAAACCGATGCGGCTGCCTTCTACGAACAGTTCCTGCATGAAAGCGAACCAATCGAACCAGGTCGTAGGGTGCATTTGCCAGTACGAGTGGCATGAATGTATCTGTGAAAAGGGATCGGATTCGTGTGGAGCGGTTTTACTGGAAAAGGATTATCAGACCTTTTTTGAACGCCATTAGACCTCCCCGGCCCACCAGTGTTGCTCGAACAGAATGAGGGTCAAAAAGGTTCTCGCAGCCGGGTGGAAAAAAGAGCCAGACCGATCGGTGCGCAACAATTCGAGGAAATTTGCTATTTGTTTAGAATTTTATCAAATTTAGATAAGCCTGGATATGGCGAACTTCGGGCCAAATTTGATTACATCCTCTGCCAGCGCGTGTACCGGGAGGGGGTTCATACATTCGCCATTAGGCGCACCCAGCTGGGCTGCCCACCGCCCACCGAACGGTAGCAGCGTAAAGATCGGGAGGTCGAAGCGCACGGAGGCGGGGTTTAAATTATGATCTTCACTCCGTTGAATTATTCATCCACCGGAAAAGTTCGTCCCTGCAGTGCTGTATTGCTGCCACCTCGAAGAAGACTCCCCTGGTGGGATGGTGTATGTGTGCGTGTGTCGAGTAGCGACATGCGACTGGTTCGCTTTGTGCAATTGTGCAAACACCCTTCTTGCGTACGCACAGGAGGTAACGGAGGTAAGGGCGGCGCGCAAGGTATGACAGACTTCTTAATTGCCTTTTCTTGCCCGGTCACCTCCCGTGCAAAGAAAGCGAAATTGGACGCCAGCGCACACACCAGCGAGCATCGATACGAAGCCAGCCCAGAAGCAAAAACCCAAACCCCAGGTACAACGCAACCCATCTCTCTCTCTCTCTCTCTCTCTCTCTCTCTCTCTCTCTCTCTCTCTTGGGGAAGATTAAACTCTGTGTTTATACGTGCAGCAAATATGGAATACACGTACGAGGAACGTTCTCGTAGTCCTGGCCGAGGGGTTTGTGTAGGAAATATTCACCCTCCCCCACTAGGACTTAGCCTGAGCTCGTATGTGTTTGAGTTCTCTGCATACTTTTAGAGATTTCCCTACCCTCAACAACCGCTGGCCTGTTGGACGGTAGTTCATTAATACTGCACCAGTGCACATTCCAACAAACAAACACACATACACGAGTGTGCGAGTCTGGACCACGAGCATAATCGATTCGTTAATTCCAACCCGTCCACTCCGAGAGGGAACGAGCACAAAGGAACTTTTCTTGAGTTGCACTATCTTCGACACATACATAGTGCAACACCCAACCGAGAAGATTCCACCCCCTCGGGGAAGAACAATCTCCCCGCACTGAACACAAACTTTCTCACCGATCGTAAGAGCAAGCAAGCGAGATGCGCTCGCACATGAAACAAGACGCTTTTCTTTCGCATCCTTTCGTGTCCAAGCATCCGTGCACATGCCGTTCCCCAATCTTATTGCAACCCCGGTCCGGTGCGGTTTGGTATCGGGATGTAATGCAAAGATTGCGGCATGCAAAGATTTGACACCTTGCGCTCCGGTAGTGCTGGGTGGGGTGGGTGGGTGATCGTGGCATGGGAACGATTGTGGTTTCAGTAAAATGTTAACAAGACCGGTGGTAAATGAGACGGCACCAGGAACGCTTGGTGAGCATCGTTCGCAGGAATGTTTTCTTTGAGTGCTATTGTACTGCATAAGCTTCAACAAACGTCAATAGAGCATAGTGTATGTTAGAGAAGAGTTGTGTAAAACAAAAAGTGTTAGTGTCATATTTTCCAAGTGTTTTAATGCAGTTACAGGAGCATGTATACGAGATCCGTAATATTGTTTGCAAATGAAAAATTCAAAAATTTAGAGAATGTTTACTAGATTTTCAAATTGTCGGAGAAATTCAAGTAATTTATTTGCCTACAGTCATGTAAGTTAGTTGGATTTTAAGTGTGTGTGCACAATTTGGCTGACTTCATGTGAAAAAAAAATATTTAAATGAGTAAAATATGAATTCCACTTACACAAACTGTATCATGAACTGTTTTTCATTTTTTCTTGTTTTATGTTTGATTTCTCTGTTTGTTGTAATCCAAAACATGGATGGTCATAGCATCGTTTTATACAATTTACATTTAAACAATGTATAGAGAAAGTGTTTTTTTATCCATATAATTTACTTTATTTATTCTAATTTTCATTTAAAGAAAACGTTATAAAATGTATAAAATAAATTTAGCAAAATATCCGTTGAAAGCTACATCAAATATTAACTTAAAACAATCCTGATCAGATGCAGAAAGCACAGCATAATGCTCGAAACGAACCTGACAGGCAATAAAAGTAAAACAGCCGGCCACTGAGTTCCTCCGGGCATTCCGCCTATTCCATCAATTTTCCCACACACACAAATTTATTTCCTTAAACCATCTTAGCCCGAGCCACGGTAAGCCGGGCGTGGTAATGAAAATCTACCCCGGCATAATGCTCACCTATAAGTAGAGCCAATTCCGGCTTATAATTTCTACCATCGCCGTACAAAGCGGCACGATCATTCCTTCCCAGGCCGGTTGGGCTTCCCCGGTGTTGCTCATAAAACATTATCGCACCGGTGTGCTGCTTGGGTACGGCCAAGGACGAAGGCACCCGGAGCCGAGCCTATTGAAGCAATTGTACGGCCTGCGGTGCCCTGCGGACACCATCAATAGTAACGAGGGCGGTTATTTCTGGCCATGGACTGAAGGTAGCAGGAAGCGGATACACACGTGCACACAGCCAAAGACACCGGCGGCACATGCATTGCCCCGCGCCCTAATCACTGCAACCAACACCTTTCCCACCGGGCGGGGGGGGCGAGCTAAAGTAATTGAACATTAATGCTGCTTGAATATTTACGATTACAAAATCGGACGCGTTTATTTTACTCCACGGTGCGATTACTCGGATTTATATTCATTTGCGCTGGTGCAGGCGAATGCCGGGGTGCCCGGAGACTAGAGTGGTTGGGTGGGAAACGCCCCGTCGTGATGTTACGATGTTTCGGGCCCGTGGCATTGGGCATCACGTGTGCACGATTCTCGGGCGGAGCAAGAAATCAGTTTTCCAAGAAATTTCGTGCGCCCCACAGCACACAGGGGCAGGCCGGCGGGCAGAATGAATGTTCCCCCCTGCAGCCATCCCGGTTTCACGAAATTGTTCAACTCGAGCTCCCTCCTGCCGCTAGGATCTGCCCGCGAAATGCGCCAACTCAATTGAAGCAGCCGAGCGCAGCAGAGACCCGACGCGCGCTAGATAAAACATATTTGCCCTACTCCGCGTCCCCACGCGAACCGAAACCCGGGACGAGACCGTTTGCGTATGCAGGTTGTGCCGTGCGCCACCTCCAAGAGCCCCACCAAGCCACCGAGAACAATCGAGATTACCGCTCGTATAAATTCCGTTCACAATCTCGCAGCAAATCTGATTTCTTATCGGAACGCACGGCGGGTGCAGGCGACTGCTGAGACCGGGCGGAAGTCGGAGCGTTCGGCAAGGCGGGTTGCAGTAGCAGAATCCACTGCGCCGAACCGAACCACGAAACACCGACGCGTGGTGTTCGACGCTACTCAGGCTTGGGGAACGTTATTGAGTGCGCTTCCGTCGCGGGAAGAGTTTTCCATCTTTCGCTTCGGCCCGCTTTTTCTTTTGTTTTTCGTGCGGCTTTCGCTGTCGGATGGCGTTTTGCTGCAGCGAAGCGGCTAATGCTACGCTTTATGTCAGTGCCTGCCTGCCTGCCTGCTGCTGTCTGCGATGATGATGCTGCAGTACTTCAGCTTCAACTTAAGTTGGGACGACCGAACGGGTTAAGGACACAGTTTGTCGCTTATTATGTTATTCCATCCTGCCTTGTATCCGCTCAGGGTTCGTTCGAATAATTGTTTTTATCTCTTTGTATCAAATAAAGTTGATGTTATATTTTTAATTGAGTACTAAAATGCAAATGAAACAGAAACCTATAACTAGCAGTTAAAGACTATTATGTAGAAAACGTAATTGAGAAGCGAAAGTCTGAAGGTTGTGTTCTTTTAAAGGCCCATTTTGTAGTCGAGCATAAGTCAATTGGAATGAATGATCTAATTTAACACATTTATCTGTCAATCTCCGGTCATCAGTCGTTGGAGTAATCGTTAATGTCTGGATAATGTATTAAAACTAATCGTTCTACAACTATTTTGAATGTAAAGGCTTAGAAAATATTATTCCCATTATATGATTATGTGTCAATAGATGTTTAATTCAAGTCTCCATTGAGCGTGCATTATAACTTGCAGAAAGGATTGAAATTTAATGTCTTTTCGTCTCGTTCGTGGTGATCTTCCCTTTCAATTTGGCTGAGAAGAGGCAAACGGACCGAGAGATGAGATGACTTTGATTATTTGGATCATATTTGAATGCAAAAATGTATGTCCGCCTTCAATATATCCTCATTCATTCATTTACCTATGTTAACATCGAAGCTCAACCTGCCGTACTCTTGAGCTCTTCAGCACTGATCCAATATCCCAACCGACTATAGAGACTTCCTGATTTGCACACTGTGTCCAGTACAAGAAAAAAAAAACACCCACCACATCTTACTCCAACGCTGGACCGAACGTTGGTTCACAGCTTCACAGGAACGTCCGCCCGTTCGACTTCCGATTGGACGCTCGTTTATGCAAATGTAAGCTGTAAGAGCAACTACCGGAGCACCACCGACCGTACACAGGGCTAGATTAATTTATAATGAATGTGTGTATACACCGCCGACAGACCGCCGGCGCATACATGTGCATTGTGGTACGACGATGCCTCCTCTGCCACCGGTGTGCGATAACGATTACCGCCCCGGTGTTGCCCGAGCGAGTACATACATATTAATTCTAGCCCTGTTCATTTACCGCCCCTGACTGACTTGCGTTCGGCCCTTTAACGTTCGGCCCAACACTTTGGCCGCACGCTGCGTGGTGGGCAGGGAGAATTTAATAGTGACAGTAATGTTCAAGTGGCCACCTCTTTCTTCGTTACTTTTCTCCTTCAATGACCGGATGTGATCGAGGCCGAAGAGGTTCTTTTACCTCGGGCCCTGCAATCTGTGCCATGGAGCCAGCAATGAAACACAAACAGCAAGCATAAAACTTTTGCGAATGCTACAAATTAGTAAAATAGATTAGCCTCGCCTCGCCAGCAGAACGGCCGACGGATACGCCCGCAGAGTCGACGGGACCGTGCGGGGGAAGCATTTCGCCAACGAGGCCAACCAGTTAATGCGCAGAGCAAAACTTTTCGGCCACGCCCGAACCCCTTGGAAAGCGGCGGAACGGCCCGGAACGGCAGCTTCTTGCAGCTTCTTTCAACGGCAAGTCAAACGTTGACTTTACGTTGAGTTTTGATCGTCGCATCGAACGTTCGATATCTCGTCCCGAGTCTCCAGGCTCAAGCTGGTCACATTTGCCGCACCGAGACGGCATACATACATAATTTAGGGTTTTTGCCCAGCCACCAATGCACACCGGCGATGTCTGCCGGACCTGGGGCTTCTGGACGAAAGCTTGTTAGATTACACTTTAATTGGATGGGTTTGACCGGACCCGAATGCGATAATCGAATTGTGCCGATGCTGTTGCATGGTCACGGCCGGAGGAGATTTGGTGGAATTATTTAGCCTCCCGCCGATGGGTCGGAAGGACGGAAGCTGCTGCACTGGGTCGACTCAATCGGTTCGTTTCTCTCCTCTAACTTTGTGTAATCTTTAATCAACCAATCATAGTGAAGCCCTGTTCGTAAATTTGTACGGTGCGTTTCGGGAGATTACCAGGGTAGATCTAATTGACGCAATCAAACATTTATCGCAAAAGTGGTATTTGATAAGCGATTTCGAAGCGTTTACAAAAACACCAGAACTTCAAGTGTACGCGTTCAGAAAAGCACTGACATGGAGATGTTTTGAAGCGCAGATTGCATGAAAAGTACTTTCAGCCCGAAAGTATGCAATCGTCAGGGCAAATACTACAAGCACGCATAAGCAACTGCTCGAAACTGCTCTTAGGGTCTCCGCAGACGAGCCGCTTTTCCGCTTTGCTGCAAGTGCCGCTTTTTCTATTGTGTTCATTTCATGAACATTCATGAACTAAA
>KB672490.1:11412348-11444081 GCA_000349145.1 Anopheles dirus
TTGTCAGTAAACGAAAATAAAAATATAATTTTGGATCCTACCTCCCATTATTCAGTTATTCTGCTGCAATGGTGCTGGATTAGAATATAAACTATAGATATCCAATGAGTCTGCATTCTTGAGGATAACGTAAACAAACCGAATACAGTGATATTCAGGCTATGTCGCAGTTTTGTGTTTATGTAGACAATTTTGATTGTGAGTTTGATATTTTTGGCAATAATTCAAAGATTTTTTAGTTCGATATGCGTAAAACATGTTAACAAAATTTTAAGTATTAACCCTAAAATCAATCAGGATCCTTATTGCACTGTAATTAAAAAAAATCCTTTATAATGCACCAAAATTCAATATAGTTTATTTTGCAAGATAGCCTGACGCCCACTGTAAAAGCGCGATGTTGCTTCGACAATATTTGGCTGCAATTTGCGCGGTATCTCACGCGTCAGCTTTGTGTTCATTCGGCTCTCACTTGCAGCATTTACGCAAAAGCGGGTTACAGCGGCTCGTGTGCAGATTGCCTTACAGTTGAGCAATTTCTTTCTTCAAACTGATCCAACGATATAGTTGGCTTGGAAACAAGGTTGCCTTGTCCTTCCAATCTTGCCCCACAGAAGGTCAGCGAAAATTGCTCAAATTTCCATTCATTCCTTTAAGCGTATTTGTCGATGAAACTCGATAGTTTCCACTGAAACCGTCCTACAGTCAACCCATGCCCACCGCGCCACTGGAAAGATCACGAATGCGATGGAACCATGTTTGGGTTTTATTACAAAACCGTCGGCCCTCCCCACCCGGTACATCATCCCGAGCACAACCGTCCCGGCGACTGTGAAGTATCAATTCGGAAAATATGACAACGAACGGCAGGAGAGAAAAAAGAGAACACCCGACAGCGAAAAGTGACCAGCAGCGGCTTCCATTTTCGTATCCCTTTCCCATTCCCCGTGCTGCAGCGGCCAGGTCCGGCCAGGTCCGGCGGTCGAAGGGCTGGTTCGATCTGCGCCAGCCGCGAACAATGATAAATATTTTGCCTGGCAAACTTTTCGATTATGTAGCCGACCAGGCAGCGTGCTTTTCCAGCGTGCGGCCGTCATATTGCGCTGCTGTTTGTTTTAGCTCAGCAACAGCAGCGGCGAACATCCTTCCCAGCAAACTCTGCACGCACACACCGATGTTATGTGTGTTACGCGTTACCGGTACCATTACTGCTGTTGCTGGTCCGTTTCGGGAAGTATTTTGCGTGCTGCAGAATCGCAACGGAGCACAACAACAGCAGCGTGAAAGCCAGCTGGTGAAAAGGCAAAAAAACGACAAAGAAAGGCGGAGCAGAGCAACGGTGAAAAAAACTGCTGTAGTTGCTTCCAGAGTTTGATTAAAAGCAAACACATATCAGCAATAAATAATGTCTACTCTCGCTGGCCCCCTGGCGAGCGACTGTACGGACGATCGAGTTGAAGTAACATGGTAATGTCCACATACACACTTTCCGACGCTAAATGGTACGTTTGGGTGACGCACACCGGAACGAAGCGTCGCGTTCGGTTGGGAGGTGTTAAATTGTGTTTAACTATTTGTTTTCACAAGCGTGTGCGAGTTTGGGGGCGTATTTGTTTTGATAAATGGTGAGTACTACAATAATAACTGCACATTGTCCAGTAAACTGTCTGCAGTCAACCAGGGGTTGGAGATGATTAATGTAGCTCGAGCAAAATACTAATGATTTCAATCAGCGATCGATTTGAGCTGTACTAGAATGAAGAGAATAGAAAGTTACCGCAACATAAAATTTAAGACTTTTCAAAGTGTAGAAAACTGAAGATGAACTTATGGAAATAAGTACATCATGATTACACAAGATCTTTCAAAATTATTGGATAATTACATCCATATTTTCTAATAATTAAAAACGATGACAAATTAAAGACGTTCCAAGCACCAGTTTCCCTTACAAAATAAGCCACTAACAATGAAGAAACACCTCCGGGTGCGTTCTCGAACCATCACTTGACTACGGCTATTCAGCGCAAATTGCCATTTCCAATCAGCTCCCTGGCGAACCAGTCAATCGCGAACCGGGCCGTGCGTATCGGCACGGAGACGACCCCACGATCTGCGTGACAATACGAATGCAATTGGCCACAAAGACGGAACCGAACCGGAAACGATACGTACGAGCGTCACCGTTGCGATACGGTCCGGCGTTCGGCATTTATCGGCCGGTGTTTCGACCGGCGCTGGAAGATGCTACCGATGCACAATGATACAGTTTCGCAGCGGCGGAAGTGATAGTCTGCCGATGTATGCATTCTCTCGGCACGGTGGGAAGACGTTCGACACAATGCAGCCGGACTATCGGCCGGATGTGGAGCAAGTTCACCACGGGCACAGTTTAACGACGGTAATCGATAAGCATGCAATTGACACACGGAGCACGGCGACAAACGCGTTAAGGTTGGAAGATGTTGGTGGAGATTAGTGGACTTGAAGTACCTAAATCTGTTGTAATAGATTGGGTTATGGGAACATTTGGATATTTTAGATCCCATGGATCTCATATAAGTTTTTTTGAAACTATTTTTTACCAGATACATCCCAAAAATGTATTCGTTACGCTAGTAGTTCTAGTCCAAAAAAACATAGAACCTAACCAATACTCACTCGCACCTCCCCACTCCATATTTTGCCGCCATATTTTGATGTGATAGGGAAACGATTCGTGGCGAGATAAAAAAGCTATATTTATTATTTGCACAGGCACGGGTTATTGTTTCTTACCCGTAGCGGGTTTTACGATCAATATTTACCACCCTATCATATCAATTGCACAAATATTGAGGTAATCATTGCACCGCAGGCTGGCGCCGTCAGCCTGTCGTTCCAACGCAAGCAGCATGTTCGCGTGCTCCATCCCGTTGGAACGGGAACCGCGTCCCGGTGTGTGAACGGGAAAACTAAATTCCCGAGCGACACACAGGCACGCGTGGAAGAGTGCAAAAAAAGCCTCCACAGCTGGGCCCAGCTGGGACCGACCAGCCGGGGTAGCATAATATTGAACTATTTCGCTTAATTAGAAGCAATATCTATTACCATTAGAATTGATATGACGGGCATCGGTTGGTGGCTGCACGACCGTACGGCAATGGGAGCATGGGAAATGTCCGTAGCTGAGGTACGACATGAGCACTCTCTGTCAATGGAGTGCTGTACGTGGTCCTGTACATGCGGCGCGCTATGCAAACGAAGCGGGTTTTTATGGCACGCCGGTGGAACAAAACCTGCTGCAGAACAAAATGGACATTTCTGTACGTGACAAAACACGGTGTACGCGGGTTATTCTTTTGTACGCCACTTGTAAATGTCTCGCCAAAAAAGTGACTGAAGCCGATTTTAATGGTATGTTCTTGTGGAAGATTCTGGAATCTGGAATACTTTATCGGTTATTTGAACAAAATTGACAAATTTGAATATCTGTATCAAAGTCGCAAGGATACAGCTTGTTTATGGAGGTTATGCTTTTGTGACTTGCTTTTGTGAAGTTTTAACTGTTTTTGTTGCTATTTGGTGAAGTTTTAACTGCCTTTCCAACAGACGGAAGTGTAATGTAGTGTTCAAGGAATATCAGACACAACATCTACAATTTGTAGAAGGAATTCGAGAGGAGCTTGTACAAGAAAATATCAGTTGGAGTCACTCATTCTCACAGAAACTTGCTCTGACTATCAATTATACTATATGATGATCATCTTAAGATCAATTTCAACTTCAAATTAAATGGCATCAAATGAAAAGCCTATTAAAACCGTCTATTCTGGGACGGACGAAGGTTTCTGGGTCGATTAGTCTTGTAATTAGTAAAACTCCCGAGCTTTATGCAGCCCTCAACGACCAGGTACTTTGGAGACGTTTTATACGAATCACAGCAAAAATCCCACAACATTACGCTGCGATGATTATTAGATTTATCTATTCCCCCGTTGTCACCAGCCGTCCAACACGGAGCATCATTTTCAGGGACGCGCATTGAGACAGCGACACAGTGGAGAAAAAGAGCGCCCCCTCTACGACTACGGCCGTCCTCCCAGCAATAACTCACCCAAGGAACGACCTTTTCCGTGTCCTCGTGGCGACGACATCAAGTGGAAACGTCACCGTCACCGACCGACCGACACGGTTACAGACCAACGATTGGCAATGTTCAACAAATGGTAAGCGCTGGCCGCTTTTTTGCTGCCCAACGAGACCCAGGCGAGCAGTTATTACGGTGCAATAATCTGTCACAGCGCCGTCGGGGGAGCGCACAAGCCAGCAAATGCAATAAAAAAGGAGAAGCAGCCGACGGAAGGAGAAAGTGATCATGATCGTCCGAAGAAGCGGTCCGCTTGCTCGCAGCACTTCCACGGTGCTATCTATCGACGTCCGGTTCGGGACGCTCACGGGATTTCCTGGCTGCCCGGCGAGTCTCCCTCCTAATGGACTGCCGTGTACATGAACCGGGTGTGCGGGTTCCGGCGCTATCGTGGAATGATAAATATTTCCCATTTTTTACCCATCTCCACCCGGCCCGCCCGAAACGGGACCGAACAGGTACCGACGGGGGACAGGAACGAGTCTCCGTATCCCATCCCTCGTAATCCGGTTTCGCTCTTTGCCGTTCGGTTCTTCCGCCAACATCTGCTGCGTGACCTTTTTCGTCTGCCCGGCCGCCATCATGCCATTCCTTGATCTGTCATTATCTTCCGGGGGGGTTTTTTTGCGTTCGCCTACCGCTTATCCTTTTCCCACCCCACTCCACGGCAAGGGAGCACCGAAGGGAGCAAATCCGGCTTCACCCGCACGTACTACGATTGTCGCGGTTCATCAAAATTAGTCATTTGTATGCAGCGCAACCAGCAGCACTTGCAAGCAGGGATGAAAGTCTTCGCTTTATCGCAGTCTAATGACCGTCGGTTGCTCTTGCTGCTGCTGCTGCTGCTCGGCTTATCGGTGGCGCTAGTTACACGGTCAATCCCAAGCAAAGCAAAAAAGGCGAACAAACCAAACCCCTACCGGCCCCCGTGCAGGGATACGGCGAAAAAAGGATCAACCGCGCTGCAGCACGTGCCCGGGACATTATGGGAAACGATCAGAAACGGCAATCTGGCCACCGAGCGGCGCGTCAGCTTGCGTCAGTTAAAATGGGGACGCAAACCGAGCACGGCCGGGCTATTCGCCTGGCCGCCCGGCCTAATGAATGGTTTTCGGTTTGATGGATGGTTTGGAAAGTTTAATAAATAACATCAATTGGGCGGCGGCAGCAGCCATGAAATAAATATACCGTATTTAAACTAACGCTCCAGAGAGATCATCCGTTTATGGGCAATCGGGGTGCAATGATGGACTGATTTTGCTTTTATAATTGCATTGGGGAAGTGAAGCACAAGCAGGGGCCATTTCATCGGCAGGTTTACGAGATGCGAGATGATCCCCGAATGTGATTGTTGTCCAAGATGATGTTGAGTTTTATGTCGGGATAAAAGTAATCACAGAACGATTAAATTATGTCGGTACAAAAGTCCATCTGTGACGAACGGAAACAACCAGAAAAGCGTCCTTTTTATCTGAAAGCTCATTACCCTATCTGTACGTAGCCATCGCGCCCATAATAGAGCAAACTTGGCGCATTAGCCATTATGCAGCGCCTAATGAAGTGTACAGTAATGTAATAATTCTGCACGATTAGATACACGATGCATAATACGGGTGGTAATTAGATCATGTGGGTGATAATAACTCTCCATCAGTGTGTGAGTTCGATGATGCTTGCAGTTGTGTGTGTTTCTGACTGTTCATAAAAGGTTTTTTATACTTTTCCGAATTAATAAAGCGAAAAATAACATAGGACATAGGAAACTATGACAATTAAATAAATTAATGAAAGAAGCATGTACACAATAGAAAGAAAAAAGAGCATTGTTAACACGATAATACATGACAAATGTTAATTCAGATAATTAAGAACTCAAGGAATAAAAAATGAAACATTTTTTTTAGGAGATTTAGGAACAAAAGTTTAGGAAAAGAATACCGATTTTATTATTTCATTAATAGACTATTTACTAATGTGATCCAGATGAATGAGCTTATATAGTTTATTTTTTGTCAGTAGTTGTTTATAGAACTCATAATACAACGTACAAGTTTGAAAAATTGTTCTATAGGGATTACTTAAGAGGAACAGGTTGGAAGGTAAGCGTCCCTTATGCTATTTCACCAGCTGATATGTAATGAGACTCTTCCACAGAGAGCTAGAATAAAAGAAGTAATTTATTGAATTAAATCCGTGCCGGACCTGAAACCAACCCCGAAAACACCAATTGATCACTCGCTCTACCCACGCTCAGCAGCAGCAGCAGCATCATCATATCACGACGGTTGTAATAAATCCACCCGAAGAGGTCAATTGAAATGAAGGACTGCATCGTTTGCCAATCGTTCGCCGCCGTCGTTTCCAACCGCCCGCGTACGTTCAACGCGCGTTCCGTGCGAAAGCAATCAAACATTCAAACAACTCCACACGAAGTTGAACCATAAACGATTTGCTAAACGTGTACAGCGTGTTGCCCCGCCGATACGTACGCGCTGCTTTCATGTGCCGTTCGTGGAAATTCGCGAAAGGCTCAGAAGAAGTGCCGGACCGGCGTTCGCCGTGGGTTTTTTCCCGAAAATCCTATCCCTCGTACAAACAGTGAGCTCGCACAGTCACACACACACACACCCAAGGACGCGGTTGTCGCGGATTTCGGAAGAGTTGCCGGTGCTTTGGAACATTTTTTGCCCTGCCGCTGGAAGCGCAGAAAGTTAGTTTTTCTGAGGTGGCTGATGGGTTTAGAATAGGGTTTGGAAGAGTGTGTATGTGTGTATAACAGGGAGAATAAAAAAAAAGGAACGTATGAACCACCGCAACGACGGCAGCAGCCATACGATAGAGGGACGTGTTGCGAAACGTACCTCGATCGGCTTGATTGAAAGCTGCTTATCGATTCCGAAACCATCGCCGCACACAAGAGCCGCCCTGTCTCGAACGATGAGCCTCAAAATCAACACCCAATCGAATCTGCTGGAAGGATCACGAGTCAGTCGGCTTCCTGGCTGCTGGCAGGGCCAAGGTATGCAGATATTGTGGCGAGTTTGTAACAGAGCGAAAAAAGGGATGGAATTCTAATCGAAGCTATAAGCATACGAACAAAAACCGGACCAAAAACGGAACAAGTGAAGCGATAATTAAACTCCATTTTCAATGGGAAAATCGGAATTGATAATAAACAAAAAACATAAATAAATTTTTAGATATATTTTAAAAGTAAATTCAATATTTTCTTCTCCTCCTGCGATTGAAAAAAAAACGAATAAATCATTCGCATGATAAGCACGTAGCATGCATACGTAGAAGACGTTCCATTCCAACTTTATGCACATTCCATCTGCTTCACACGCAGCGCATGATTGACTGCCGATTTGAGGCCACCCGAGATAGCGCCGCTTTTGTTTCCACGTTCCACGCCAGACGTTCGCTGCATGCCCTCCCCACGCGAACAGGGTGGACCCGTTCCAAACAAAATAGCAAACACACACACGACAAGAGCGGGCACAACCCACACCCGAAACCGTGTCCGAAAGAGGCGTGCGGCACGTGCCCCGGACCGGGGGGAGGCAGGTGCGTTAAATATTCAACAATCGTTACAGCTCTTTTCATTTTTACTGTCATCATACATCAATCTAAAGCCATCAATCCATCCCGTCTGTTGGCTTGTACGAGCAGGAAAGGACGAGCGGCGTGCTTCTGAGGCAGTAAATATCGTATAATACGCAAAATTGTTGCTCCCGGTGTATGTGTGTGCCCCTGCCGAGCCGAGATTACCGGTGGGGCGAGGTGATGGTGGAGGTGTTGATCTAGCGCATGTTGCCAAATCTTTCCCTGTAACCCTCCCGAACCGGCACGTCTCTCCCAACGGGCGAAAAAGGGGTGGGCAGAAATTGACGCCGGGTTTTCACAGCGTTGCCGGCGATACACCTACCCCGGACGGTTTTTGGGGGTAGTGAAATATTTTGACACGCAACAACGACTTGATTGACTAATGACCGACAGTTGGGTGAATTGAATTATGACAGCGACGCAAGCAGTTGATGGTTCGGGATCGGGTGCTCCCCCCCGAAAGGCACAGCCACCGGTGGCAGGATAAATCAGCGCCGTGCAGTCCGTGATGCACTCCGCAAACAATGCGCCCACCGCCGCATGAGCGGAGAGTTAATTTCGTGTTGATTTGCTTGTTAATTTCCGCCAATAATTTACACGCGCCGGGACACGCGCCGGGCACAGCGTCTTTTGTTTGTGTTCCCTCTCGGGAAGCGGATGTGCGCTCTGATGTGGTTTCTTCGAGGGAATATTCACAGTCACGGCTTTCGCAACCACGTTCCGGGGAAAAGGGCCTAATTGATGACATCGTGGCGGTAGTTGATGATTGTCATTTTCATGTCGGAATGACTCTGTCCGTGGGTTGGAGTTTTGGGGCGGATGCGAGCCCTATATGTCAGGGCGAATGAGGACGTTAATCCAGAAAGAACCCGGGAGACAGGCAAATACACTAGTTTTCTTTAGTTTTGGGATGCTTTGTTGCGATTGTGACTCTTCTTTGCAGGGAAGTTTGATTAGACGAGCATGAAAGACTCCTTGGGCAATCTGATGTATTTGCCTGCACAAAGTAGCCTGACAGAAGTTAAGTATGAGAGAAAGTGAAGAGATTTGTAGATTTAACGCAAGGCTCAATATCTCAGAGACACGTCAGGGGACTATGCTTGTTCTGTATAGTCCCAACTTGAACAACGGCATATGTGTAGCTCAGCGAAGATAGGTTAGAGTTTTAGACGACATCACAGATTCAACGTCCTTATCTGATGTCTAATTTTCAACGCATTACCCGTCGAGATCGGAATACTCCCAGCGAAAACACTCCCGAAAAGCCATCTTATCGAGCTGATGTCACGGTCTTCACACTTAATGCCTAACGTTAGCTCTGCGAACGCCCCGACAGTGGCCTTAAATAAAACATTCTTCTTAGGGGCTCGGTCGAAATTGCTACCAATTATGCCAACGTCAACCTGCAGCTAACAGAAGCAGCTAGTTAGCGCTAAAGAGTTATCGTTGCGCTCTGCAAGCTAATTTTTCGCCTTTTCCAAATGGGCTAAGAGAAGCACGCCGCCAATGCTTTTCCAAAAATCCAAGTCACGGCATGTCGTTTGAGAAACTCGCATACACCTACCATACGTCTGGAGGGATACCAGCGACCACCAGCAAAACCGCACCATGCAACCGCAGCCTATGCAGCTCGGAAGCAGCGATTCCGAGTAGTAAAAGTAAATAATTACTGCTTAATTATGTACGGTCCTGCTGCACGAGGTTTCACCGTATGCCAACACCATCAACGCCATTAGATGCCGGCCGCTGCTACTTACCGGACATGCACTCCGAACCGAACGCGCTGCGGTCGCAGAAATTAAGCAATCATCGTAATAATCAACAGGCGCAAAAATCGGTCCCCGCAAACGGGGAACGGGAGTTTAATCATCTTTACAAACGGGCAAACAACAAAACGAGTGCGGAGTGATGTTTAAAAGCACTTCACCTATGCTATGTGTAGCGTGTTTATGTGTGCTGCCACCACCGCTGGCTGAGCCGAGGGCTTTTCGGAACTCATTACATTATGACGGCACGATGTAATGATCCGGTACGTGGTACGGAAATTAAATGAAAAACAACACTCGCCCCGAATGGGTAGGGGAACGCTCCCGAAAGCACCACCCACCCACCCACCCACGGTCGTTGCACGGAGCTGGAGTTTTCATCAGCGCATCATCGACATTAAATTTCGGAACGGAACCAGCACGCCACATTTAATTGCTAACAAGGGGCTGCCCGGGCGTAAGCACTCGGTACGAATGAATTCCTTGGAAATGTGGAATTCACTGTTGGTGAAGTGTATACACCATGAGCATGTTATCTCTGATGTATGACACGTTGGTATCAAATTTCGAACGCAACCGCGGTTATGGTTTCGCACCTCATTTTTGTTGAGTTTTCATTAAGTTATTGATTAAATCTAATTGGTATCGCATACTCTATAGATGTTTCGAAAGAATTTTAGAATTCTTCGAACATTTATCATAAAATAGAACTTCTACTGCTCACTTGTACTGTGTTTGGTGGTTGAATAAAGCAAAAAAAAATCGAAACTTTTAACTAAACAAAACTGAATCGCGATCGTGGGGACACTCGTGTCAGGTGCATGGCTTCACACACCACAAGTTCGACGTGCGTTCAAATCACAACAGGTCCGTTCAGCCAAAGAAATGTAGGAATCTAACTAACTAATTACATATATAAATATGAAATATAGAAAATAGAGAAACGAACTTTAAAAATATAATAAAATATAATACGTTCGATTCAGTGTCGGGAAAAGATTAAAATGATTGAAAATTCGAGAATGTTTCCAGAAGGTATGCGTATTTTTTTAAATCGCAATGTATTTCACTGCTGGCAACGATTATTATTTCATTTTTATTTTTATTTTTCGTTTAATTTTCAGTTAAACCTAGTCTAATGTGCTATTTGCCAAGATCCTTCAAACTTTCCGACTAATAAGATACATTTAAAAATCACCTGTTTAAGCATAAATTAGAGAACTAGAATGGCTCAATTTTTTAATCATTTTGAGCTAAATCGTAACTGAATCGTAAATCTGCTCGTGTCGATTAGTTGGTACATCAGTAATTATTCAGTTTATACTCATGTAAATATGCGTGAAGCTTTTGCCCTGCAGATACGAACTGCGGAATACTTCTATGTTAGAACTAGTTTTCCGCTTGGTGAAATAACTATGACAAATAAAACCAACCTATCTCGAATATGCACCCTACCATTTCATTCCCGTTAACAGCATATTTACCTTTTTGTTTTATTTCCCACCCCCCCCATCCATTCCAGCGGGCACCGTTATCGCACCCAGCGCAAACAGTGAACATGACGCGCACCCTCCGCCCGAGGGTGGCGCTTCCGTTACCATTTAACCGCATCGATGCACAGCCGAACCGAGTCGCACCGTGCTTCCCGGCAAATGGCGCAGGTGTAAAGTGCAGGTTACGAGCGATTTGCAAAACAACTTTTGGCTCAAACGGCTCCTGCTCACTCGCCGCACATACGCGCGTGGCTCGTGGTACTGACAGCGCGAGAGCATCCTTGCATTGTAAGCTGGACTGGATGACCAAAAAAACAGCAAGGGATGCTTTCCAAATCCCGGTGGGGTACGGTGCATTCTCTGCAAACAGCTGCGAAACAGTAGCCCAAACGCCGAGCAGCCCCGAAAGTGATGCTTGTCAAACAATCCGACCATGAAACAAGTCGTTGCGATGGGACGGGGTTTCCTCTGCCACCGGCCGTGGCCCGCCGTCGCGTAACAATAGGAGGCAGCACCCGGACCGGAAGCGGCACCAGGCCACCATGCTGTTATCGTCTTCCGTTTCCTTGCCCTTCTGCGCTCGGCGCTCGGTTGGAAGGATCCTTTCTTACTCGGTGCGCGTGCAACGACGATGGCCCGCGCGTGGTAACGAAACGACTGCACACACCAGCTGCTTCCGGACGGACGGACCGACGGGAAAGAATGAAATCCGGGGGTTGATCCCATCCGTTCGCCGTGCCGTGCGGGAATGCGCGGTCGGACATTACGGTTGGCTTCGGGCGGGGATTTGTATGCGAGACAATAGAAACTCGATCCGGATGCACGACGGCAGCGTGTGCTCCAGAGTAAATATGCATCAGCTCCGCAAGGCAACCAGTGCCTCAAAAATGAATCAATAAAGCTTCACAGAGCGAACTGTTTTGCTGCTGAATTGTGTCGCACGTTTTGCTTGTATTGCTGTCTGGAGTTTTTTTATTCTCCCTGCGCACAAGTGAGACTGTCTTTGCTATCAATATTTTCGGTTGCATTATTAATCGACAAACTGATGAAACACTGTCCCTCCAATTATTTGAACACGGGCGGAGATCTGGCATCTGGCCACCGGCAGCGTCCGCGAAACTTTGTCGTCCCAACGCTGCAGGTGCCGAGGCCCATCACGGATGGGCGACTCATCCGATCCCACCCGGCTGCACCCAGCCGGTACCACGTGCGCGAAAGCCCCAGCAAGCGATAGTTTGTACTCCATAAATTAAAACAACGATCGAAACGGAAGACGGAAGGAAGCGAACGCGATAGAGCGGCGTGTGTGTTTACCCGTGCTAACAACACCGATACCTCGAGAATCACGTGGCAGAGAGTTTATTGTGTTGCCTTCTGCTGCTGCTGCTGCAGCGCAATGTGTGAATGAACACTTTCGCCGCACAGCGGTCCATGGGAAAGTTGCCCGTTCGAGCGTCCGTCGCGTCGGACGCGAACACGAAGAAGAGTGAAAAAAACAATCTTGCTCCGCCTGCCCGCTAACATGGCCACGGCGATGTGTTCCGGCTTGCGTAACGAAGCGAGCCGGGGGTTTGAAATGGTTTCAATGCTTTCAATTATGGCCACCACACACCGGACAAACGGACTCGTTAGCGAAAAACACCTTGCAGCTGCCGCTTTACATCATCAGCAGAGGTGCGTTCGAAGCGTGATTTTCCACAGAAAGAGATTTAAGGACGATTTTCATTGGTCACTAGCAGCGTTTTTAAGTATCCAGAAGCTGTCACAAACATCGTTTGAAATAGTTATAAGCCTCGCTTTAAAAGCCAGTAACCCTCGCGATACAATCCGGTTCAAAGGACCAACATAATCGGCGTTTTTTTATTATTTTTCTGCGTATTGACCTACGTGATCATTCCTGCCATCTTTCTCTAGCCATCAAATCCAGATAGTTTGTCTCATATAAGGGGTTGACGTTTGTGATTGTTATACTATTGAAAAACAGTTCCCCAGGAATACCTATTATATATCTATACTTAAGTTATCTGCTTCTCTGTTCTTGTCGGCCAAATTCTCGGCCAAAATCTCTTTGGCCGTCCAGAAATAGCATAATTTCAAAAACGCATCGCAAATTTGACAAGAGCTTAAAATGTTGTTCATACATAAAAACCAAATTTCAAAAGGGTAAATTCTACCACGCTTCGTTCCTGAGTGTGTGTGTGTGTGTGTGTGTGTCATCATCGGATCAGTCGACCGTGTTAAACGATTGACATACACGGTTCGCGTCACCTCACGCTTCAGCAGAAAAAACAAACCCATTAGCTCTAGCCGTTCGCCTATCAAGATGAACCGGCGGCTTACCCGTTTGCGGGAAAACACACTCCAGTGGGTAAAAATATTAAACATATAAAAACAAAAACGAGGAGAAAAAAAAAACCGTACGCCCAGCCAGCGGCGGAGAAGATTAAACACAAAAACAGGTACTTAATTTTCGCATCGCCTCAATTTATTGCTTCCCATCGATGACCGTCCATTAATCAAACGCGCGTATCATTGAATTGAGGGCTCGGCGAGGATGTCCTCGTGTCCTCCACACACACACACACACACACGCACGCGGTTCGGGAGAAGGGGATTTAATTCTGAATGGAAATAAAACTTCCCACGTTGACCCCCCCGTTCACCCAGCCCAGTGCAACGCGTGGCGAGCGTGGTGGTTCGATGGATTTTCAAGCGGTCACTTAAGCACTTAACATCATCGTTAAAGTTAGAACACTCGGGATGTCGTTCGCTCTTAGGAGGGGTGAGTGAAACAGAGTGGGAGACAAAAACCCGCCCCCACCGCGATGCGATGGGTGGCTGTGGTCGGAATCGGGATGGGGACAGGCAACGGTTGAGCTCAACAACTGTAAAACAATAACACAGCCGAACCGCAATCGGAATACACCCACACACACACCCACACACCCACACACAGACGGAAGTGGGAAGCGAAAGCATTGGGATTCCAGAATTATCCTATTAATTACCGTTATTATCTGCATTAATCACGATGACAGTTTAAAATTGATTATTTTTCAAACAGTACACCGGTGTGTGACGGCCCCCGCCCCCCAATGGGGTGCGATCCACTCCCATCCATTCCTTAAACGGTTCGACACCGGCGCTTCCAGCGTGTACACGGATTGCGTGATATAATGAATTGATAGTGTGTGTGTGTGTGGTGCGTCCTCCCGTGGGCATCGGGGTTCATATCTGTGCCCCAAACGGACGGACGCCGACGGAAGGTTTTCCCACCGGGAGGAGGTTTTTCCGAGGTCACTATCACCCGCGCGCGCGAGCTCGCGCCTACTGCCAGATTGGCCTGTGGAGATAATACTCGGCCGATTTCGTTCAAAGGGAGGTAGTTTTGTGCGTGGCATTAAAAGCCCATTTCGTGTCGCATCTTTCGCCCGTGCCGGGTGGTTGAGCTGAGTCAGCAGCAGCACACACACACACACCTGCCGGGATCAAACGGTGGAGAGTGTGGAGGAGTGAGAGCATAAACCACACACACACACACGCGCGCACAATGTAATACCACTTTACGGTTAACGTTTACCGAAACGGCTAACCACAGTCCTTACGGAAAGCTCGTGGGATAATTATGGAAATTAATTTCCAATGGTAAACGAACCACCAGGTTGAAGGTAACGAAATGCGTTCGGTGTTATCAACCAAACATTGAGAAACCTTAATGTGATTGGTTCAAGTCACATTAAACTGCATAAAAAACATAAAATGCCAAAAAGAAAAACATAATTAACTATGTGAAAGTCATTTTACTTGCTTTTTATCTGGTGGGACCCACAAAATGTGATGCACTATGAGTTGCTGAACGTATCAACAAACAGCAAACAAAATACGATATCGTAACTTGTGGCGCATGTTCCACTAGAAGAATGTAAAAATAGAAGGATTTTTTGGAACATGCGTTCATTGCAATCCTGGCGAAGGTTTAAAAAGTTTTTATTTCGCCTAAAATAATGCAGAAAATATTCGAAAACCGTTTACACTTGTGACACCCGTCGGTAGATGGCGCCACCTTATAAAAAATGCAAATAATCTGTGATTTATTTTAGGTAAGATTTAAGGGATTTTTTCAGCAAAGTAGCTGAGTTTCGAGAAAAGAGTTACATAGTTATAGAGTTATAGAGTTATATTGAATATTATAAACGTGTTTTAATAAGTAGTATGGGCAAAAACAAAACAAAAGTCTATTAATACTGGGGTAATGTAGGCTCGGAGGTAGTCTAGATGAAAGTATCATGATTTGAGGTTATAACAAGAACACTGTACCGGATTCAAAGTATGACTGGTTTAGAATAAATATAAAACATAAAAAAGAAAATAAATATAAAAAGGAAACAAAATGATCACACTTATTCGGGCAGCAACAGCACTCTATTAAGCCAGCATCAGGCAATACAGAATGCATCATGTCATCAGTTCCATCACTGTCTATACACACTATATGCACATTGTCATGCATTAGTACGACGTCGCCATTCCCTGGCCGATGCTCGTAAAACGAGCCATCGTGCTGAACGCGAACGAGCGGGCACTGCATCACGAAAAGTGTTGTTTTAGTGCTGCTGCACCATTCAGGCTCATCAGCATGCTCGCTATCGGTTCCGATCAATTTCATATTCGAATAATTTCTTCACTCCAACCACAAACGTGCTGCACACAGGTGCACTCAGCGCTGCCGCCGGCACCGAAACGAGAGCGCAAAACACAGTTTGCCGACCGTAATTACGCTGATAATGTTAATGGTATTTAAAACCGGACCCCGGTGCGATGCTGCACCGAGAAGGGCCAGCTAGCAGTGCCGGCACGTTAGCCGCAATCCCGGTGACATAAGCCAGCCGGGATTTCTAGCCCACAAGTGGGTCCACTTTTCCGAAAAGTGAAATAATAACCCCCACACGGGCACAGGCTCGTGCATGTTCTCCAGTGGGCCGCATTGACAGGTGCAGGTCCCTGAGCTGGGCGACGGTGAAAAATATGACAGAGCCACCGGTCGCACCCACACCACCATCATCATCATCCGCTCCAGTCGGCGCACACGTCAGCGGCCAATGAAGCAAATGCACTTTCACATCGCTGCAGTCGGCTCGTCGGCCGCGTCACCCGCATCGGTTGCCTACGCGCCACGACCGAAGGTGTAATTGATCGTACAGGGGGGGGGGGGGGGGTGAAAAAAATGTTATCAATTAGGCTTCGCTTCGGCACAAAAACCGCCACCGCCGATATGGAGCGCGGCGTACCGAGGCATCATCATCATCGGTGCCATCGCTCCGTCGCTTCGCGCCCGACCAGGCCGTGGGAGGACGGTGGTGGCCCTGCTGCCCGACCGAGAGAGTGGGAGTTTCCTGGGCACCGGGCGCATTTAGCGGAAAATAGGCCGCCGCCCCGACGGAACGGAACACAAATTGAATTGCACTTTCTGGGCGAAGCTGATTTAAATATTTCCACCCGGCACACTTTACCCAATGGCCGGTAATCGTGGATAATCATGGGCAGCCTCGAGTGCCAGCGGATCGCACCGCGGTTGTTTGGAGCCCATTTTGTCCGCAATGGCACACTACGGCCACAGTGTTCGTGGCACTCGAGTAGGAGCACGATCGGTATAAATTAGTTGGAAAAACCTCGCCGTAATCAAATCATTTTCAAACAACTCCCCGCTAGTGGGCACACGAGAGGGTTATTACGGCAGCGTGGAATGGAAATTTTAAAACAACCATTGCGATGTTGAAAATACGTGAAATGGAGATTATTTTTCGCCATTTCAGCTATAGACAGGAAAATCGAATTGATAAACCATTCGCGTACATTTCTTTTTTCATTTCTTCAATGTAAAAAAATGACTTTTTCAAATTTTGTATATCAAAAATAGGTTGGAAAGAGACTTTATTATAAACAATACAGCCTATTTTCTCTAAGCAGTTTGGAATACGTTTATTGAAGGTCAACTCTTGAAATAAATGTTTATTTGTTGTAATATGAACACAATACAAGCACGCTGTATTACAAGATAAAAAGAACCAAAATCTCGTAACTTTAACTAATTTCTACAGCACATGAAACAGAATCTGGGATATTTTAACGAGTGTCATAGTTATATGATTATAGCTTTTAATTGTTTTTGTTTTAAGAATTCAGGCATACAAGAACCTTGAAATCCTCTAAAAGTATGTACTCTGGAAGTAACAATTTGGGCTTTTTTTTATTCAATACACCTGTTCATGTTGTGATAACTGCACAAATTACCATAATTTAAATTGTTTCAATTGACACTGATGAATTTGAATTGGCACAAGGTACTTAATTCCAACTCCTAAAACCAGTCTGACCATACGTAACAATTGGAAAACGATTAAGCAGGCCCTCATGCCACAATGTTCACTACTCTTCCCAAAATAAAACTAAAAACCTTATAAAAATACAAGCATGTATAGTCACATTGTTTTTACCCAAATCAGTATCTACATGAGCTTCATTAAATGAAAGTATAGTATGCTAAAATATCAGATGTCCTGCAAGTTAAGGGAACAAAGCTTTGCTTGTGGTAAAAAGTTACCTTTTTTAAAAGCGTTTCAAGTCATGTTCATAGACGAAAATTGGCCACAAACGAGAAGGATACAAATTTCATTTCGTGTTTCCCGATTGATTACTACCAGGCCCCACTTAATGGCTGCCGGACAGAATCACTTCAACTGTGCTGTACGACAGTCATAACCCTTGATTGGCTCCGACAGTATGCATTAAAACCCATTCATCCACCCTTCAATTGAAGCATCGCTGCACGCCACCCGCTGGCTTCCGTGAATTATGGCGCTTCGGTGACCACTTCACACAGTTCGCTGTAATTAGCTTCGGTAAAATATTAGCCGTCTAATATTTGACTGATGACGGCCATATATTATGCAGGGGTTGATTGCATGCACACAGCGATCTGACCATTCTATGAATCACTGTCAACTGGCAACGAGCTGCTACGCACACACACAAAAAAAACCCTTCTCGATTCCCTCACTCTCTTCAACGCGAATAGCTTTACCCGGCTTCAAACGAAACGGATCAATTGCGCGCGAGAAAAAAGGAAAACAATCCACAAACACGGCGCTTCTATTGAAATAGGAATTAAATTAAACGGTTATTTACATTAGCCAACTATCGACCTAGCGCCCGATCGGCTTTGCCAGAAACGCGCCGCCGAAAACTGCAACGGTCTCTAATCCCGTCCCAATATTGCCCAGATAATCAATTATGGCACCGAAGCGGTTTTCCAACCGAAGGTGTAAATGTGTCGAACACAGGGCGGCACAGGGCGCGCCCGGATCACAAATGGCCACTAATAAATATGGATTAATCAAGCTTAGCCCTCGCTACTATTGCGCTACTTCAAAGCGGGTCAGTAAAGTGCAACAAATCGTTGGTTTCGCTCCTAACCCCACTTTAGTGAGTATTTTTTGCTAGTTTCGTTTTTTTTTTGCTTCTCTACTCCCGTCTGTAGCAGGAAACGACGATGTGTCGCCCCGTTTGGTGCGAGTTGTTTTATGGTGCAAATTAGCAAATATTTATTAGCGATTGCGTAACAGTCAACCACGAACAATTCGAGTGCGACAAACGGTTGTGGATTGCACCGGGGTTGTTTTTTTTTTGCTTTTTGTTTTCCGAAATGTACTCCCAACTCACGCAAAACCCACTGCAGCCGCAGCTGACCACCGCGTTCGGAGTGGTTTTTGTTTTGTTTTGTGTTTTTTTTTGTTTCGCTCCCTCTATTTACACCGCTGCCCAATTAGCCATGTTATCGATCGATCGATCACGAGCCCCTTCCGGAAGTGGGGGGATTGGGTGAGGTGGACAGAATTGTTCCGGCGTGCGGGAGAATGCGTGCAGTGTTTGCGCCCCATTTTGCGCGTCTACCGTGCGGTCAACCATTTGTTAGCACGTTAATTCATGTCACCCCGAGACCAGAGAGAGAGAGAGCGAGAGCGAGAGAAGCGTAGGGCAACGTGCGCTTTCCAGCCTCCCCTAAAATCCGGAGTGTAGTGTGGTCGGATCTCGTGGGTCGAAAGCTCCTACGCCGGTGCCTAGCAGGCCACAAGCTAACAAAACACACACCGCACTTCGGGAGCGCATCCATGTTCCCACCGAAAAACGGGCTAGCCGGGAAGCACACATAAGTGCTCGGTTCATCCGACCGACCTCTTGGCCACAGCGACCCAGATAGGAGCGAGGGGCGGAATCGGATATACCGGTGCACCAAAAATGCCGGAACCGGAGCGCGAAGGCGGTAAACGCATTCGACAACGGCGCGCTGGCGTGTATGCGTGCGGTTTTCGCGGTCCCGGGCCAAACTCACCGGAACGTGCACGTTTGCGACGGGGGTTTCGACCCTCGCCCCCCCCTCGCCCCCCCCCCCCCCCCCCCCCCCCCCCCCCCCCCCCCGCCACTCACCACCAACACCTTGTGTCTTGTTTCACACGCCGCCCCGTACGTTTGTATGGTTTCGTGTTTGCTTTTAATCAAATTGTTTCCCCACCGGTACGCCAGGAATTGACATTCCCCCCACACGCCAGCAAGCACACGCATACACACAATGGGCTTTTTTTACGGGTGGAGGGCACGATCGGCACGTCCGAAACCCTTGAATGGGCATAATGAAAAACCGAACAATATATTTATATGAAATTTGAGAAATTGTGGAAGTTTTTTTGGCGACCCAATGGCGATCAAATTCTGCTCTTGCACAAACCAAAAACTTCTTCATAGCCCTTTGCCTTAAGCCTTTTAGCAGCCTATACGATTCGAAATCTGTTCCGATGTAGTATTTGAAGAGCATTATCCATTCCAAAAACTATATGAAAATTTACAATTTTCACATTAAAATTGCATGAAAACTATTGGATCAGTATGAAAATTATAAAACACATGACCTACGGATATGATTTTAGAAAATTACAAACAAAGCGATTTTACCATATTCACCAATGTTTAACTGAGCTTTTAATAGTGTTAAATTATACTTAAATTATTTTAATGTGAAATAATGTACTGTAAGAGATGTTCTAACCAGTAGGAAAAGAGAGAAAAAAAGAAGAAAAGGAAAAGAGAGAAAATTGAAAAGAGAGAAAGAGAAAAGCAATGGAACCTTAGGCAAAATTCATAGCTTTAATCTTATTATTTGAAATAATGCTTGTTTCAAAGAGAAATCTGCTTTAAATTTTGAACATGATCTCTGTAAACGCTCTCTATTAATGTGGCGGTTTCAATGTACTGAAACAGATCAACAACACCGACAGAACTACATATAAATTGTGCTGTGCTGGTTGTTCTATAACTATAAGAATAGAATAAATGCATTTTTTACCAAAAAAAAATTGACAGTTGTCAAAATTTGAAATTTGATTTTGACAATTAAATTTTTTGTAAGATTTATTCGCTTAGAAACTGTTAAAAATATCACTAAAATTTGCTTATAAAACCGCATGACATAAAGAGTCGTTTGCAAGCGCCTTGGAGGGTTCACGTGATGCTTCCCCAAAAATCACCCGGTACGCCGAGCACCGAAGGTTTGATCTTGAAGTCCGTTTGTGCGAAACAAACTCATCATCGAGTGGAGTTGCACGGCAATTGCCTTCCCGCGAAGAATTCGCTCGTCCGTGTGCAGGCGCGCACTGCTTGCCCGTTCCATTTTTCATTCCCCATCCATCAAGTTACGCGCGCACCAACCGACCCAGCGCCGAACGATCGACGCGAGACCCGATCGCACGGGATGAAGTGCGCTACTTCGTTTATCCACTTGCCAAGGAGTGGAGCTTTTGCCCAAAACCGCACCGGTTTGCTGTCTGGCTCGGTCCGGAAAATCGAAACGACGCGAACACCAGAGACACGGTCGTGCTCGTGCACATTATCCGAAGCGATATTTATTCTCCCTGGCAGCGCCTCTCGATCCTGGTGGATGTGGCCGATGGTGCCGTCGTCGGTTCGGTTGATTGTTATTTGCGATTTGCCGCTCCTGCCGGGTGCGACGCAATCTAGCCATATCGCGCTCAACTTTCCCAACCGCCGTTGACGCCGAATCGGTTCGGACGTTTTCGCGCCAACGAAATCGCACGCCCACCCACAGCCAGGCGTCTGGCCTGGCAGGTAAATCTCATCACTCGGCGATGCCAACTTCGCGTCCACGCCATTGCGCTGATGCGGAACATGGAGGACAGCCGAGAGCTGTATGCGACACATCCTGAAACCCATTGCCAGCACTCGATCGTAATGGAGTTGGATGGATTCTTCCCGTCGGCCGCTGCATCCACGTCGTCAGCATCGAACGAGGCTTCAATCGACACACACACCGCAGAATGTATGGACGCAATCCTTTAAGGTAGCCCGCTCACTCCTCCTTGCTCAATTTGCACCCATCAAACGCGAATGTCCTTTCGGCCGAGCGCACCGGTTAGGACCATGTAAAACCAATGCCCACGGCTTCACAACGGCCTTTGCCATCCTGCAACATCCTGCACTCGGCTCGGCGAGACCTCCGAACCGGAACGCATCAAAAGCTCGGGGTCAGTAATGGATGGCCATTCTAATGCGATTAGCCCCTGAGCCGCAGCCCGAGAGAAACTCGGCTGCGTTCGCAGAGTGCCACCCTGTGCCGGCCGCGGCTGCTGGACGCGATAAGGCACACTCATTACCGTGTCGCCTTGCCGTAATTCTTCCGCATTTCCATCTCGAACCCGCGCGCACACACACACATTCGAGCCAGCGACCGGTAACACTAATCCCGACCCACCTGCACCTTGGCCAACACACCGGCGCGCCAGCTAATTGCATGGCGTCGATTCTAAGATAAGCGGGCCCGTACCGGGGGTGGGTTTACTTTCCCTGTCCGGTTGGTAAGCGCACTTAGGAGCTTTCGCGAAACGGGCACCCCGGACGCAATCGATTGCCTGCTGCGTTATTGAAAGAATAACAACCTCGGTTACCATCCTCCCCGTGGGTGGGAAATGATTGCAAACGGTTTAAACGGTGACCACTGCGGTACACTGAGACCGTCGTATAGGGAAGTGAATGTTTTGTTGGAGCCGCGAACTAGTACGGTTCGTAGGTGGTTAAAATTTAGAAGCTACCAGGCGTCTCCATCGGTTGAGAGTGTGCTTGAAAATATTTTTTTTTTACTATGAACAAAACTGAAAATATGACAGTCTATAGTTTGGTATAATCACAGCAAATTTTAATTAAAAATTAAAGAAATAAACTTTAGTATAAATTAATTGCTTATTTTTTCCTCCTTTAATGAATTCATTCTACTACATATTTATAATTTGTGTAATAATAAGAAGATAGGGATAATTTGAATTGTATGAAACTTATTTATATAGTCCAACATATAAGATTACGAATAAAAAAATACAATAGTTGTTACAAACAAATATCAATTATTAATTTCGGAAGATGACAACAAGTTGATACGCTTATAAGTTTTAGATCTTTTCATCACGTATTTTATTCCGTTTTCATGTTTTGTCAACTTCAGATGTAAAAGGAATACTCAGAAATTTGAGAAAAAAATATTTCCTTTTCTTGATGTTATGCTGATACCTTTTTTGGTCCTGGGACAGGTCTCCAGTTGTTTTTTCCCCTATTTCAGCGGGACATTTAGAAACGTTCTACATTGATGTGTAACAAAAAGCAATAATCCTGAAATGTCCCTTTAATTGATCGTATCCATTGCACAATACGCCTTGATGCGTGTTAATCAGTTGCTCAATAATCTCGTCACTCACTGTCACGTGCTCTCGTGCAGTAATTTACAACGCCTGTTCCAATCACACATTTCATCCCTTCACTTTCGGCTGCAGACGAAAGAATGCACTTCAATCAATCTTCCAACAGGTCCTCAAATGTGTATAGCGTTTGCGAACGCAGCACGTTCCCGCCGTGCAACACACTGGCAACACTGGTTGCATACACTTCACAACCCCCTTTCGCACGTGTCCACGATAAGCCTAATCGTGCGGGAGGGCTACGCCGGTCGCTCCGATACAAATGCCGGGTACGGATAAATTCACTCCGATGGGCGGAAAACCGGATGCATATTAAGCTCCGAAGGGGACACGGGGGGGCTTCGTTCTCGATTTTCCCTTCAACTCGAATCGTTGATTTAACGTACGCAAATCGGGCATCGTCGCTTCTGCACCACCGATCGTTTCATGAGGGTGTATGCTGCTAGTTTGCCCTTTGGAGCGCTTCGACTCAGCAAGCGAGGCGGTTTTGTGGCGATGCTCACCGGTTGGCTGGAGTTAAACAGTGTTTGACTGACGTTTTGACCGTTGCCGGACCGGGTGGGTCGGGTTGTGTAGATAAGATTAGCCTCACAGCTCACTGGAGGATGCAACGAAGCAACAGTGTCCAGTCCAGTATGTAGTGGTGTGCGCAAGGGAATAGCAATTTGTGTAAATGTGATAAAGCAAAAATGAAATATATCATACAGATAAATTCGTAACAAAACAGAACAGAACAGAACAGAACAAACTAAACTGTGATAAAGCACAAATAAAATATAACATACAGATAAATTTGTAACAGAACAGAACAGAGCAAACTAACAACGATGGGTAGGCGAACAAATATTGAGGATATAAAAGCATCATTGGGAAATAGTATAATGAAGTTATAGCACAGAAAAGTTCGTAAAAATTAGGCTCAATGCCTAATCAATGCCTAATAAAGAAAAAAACTAAAAGCTGTATACTGAAATATGCGTAAATAAACGCAAACCTAGTTTTGTGAGTAATTCGTGGCAAGTGAATGATTTTAAATGAAAAATACTATAGATAATAAAACAAAGAACAGAATGAGTAAATACAAAAACAAATAAAGAAATATAAAACAAAAAAAAAAGGATTTTGAAAGCAAATATTGTGGATGTTAAAAACATAAAAGGAAAAAAATGAAACACAGACAATACAAACAACAAACGAAAAAGTTATAATTAAATAGGGAAAAACAGAACAATAAGAAATATAAATAAGACAGGAATTAAAATTAATTGTTATCGCGTTGTTTCCTATTCAACAAACAAACCAGCAAATACTGCGTCCATCCCTGTGCGGAACAACTTTGTGAACGGCATCGCCTTTCCACCTTTCGCAACCCCACACGTATCCGTTATCTTCAATTTAACCAACACCGACATCAAACGTAACCACCGTACATTCCCACCGGAGCTTCCCTCTATCGGTCACTCACCACGGCGCGAGCTTCACCGCTCTCTCTCCCGTCGACCGGCTGCTGGAAGCGCACGGTGCGATATTTATGAACCGCTCACCGCCAGGCCAGGGCCAGGGCGCAATGGGAAGGTGCGATGTTTGTTGTCACAGTTTCCTTCGTGCGCTTATCGCAGAGCCACTCGATTAGATGCCTGAACGGGGTCGGCATTGCCACTCCACCACACACACACCGATGTTAGTCACCGGCAGTGTTGTTGGCTGGTCGCGAAGACACCCCTCGCTCTCTCTCGCTCCTTCTGACTCACCGAAAGACAGCGGGAAAGATAAGAGAAAATGCCCAGCAGCAGGAAGCAATCCCCCGCCAATGGCGTCGCATGCACTCGTGGTCAGTAGTCGGCAGCCATCGATAACGGGCAGATGGGCAAATTTCCGTACATTACCACCGTGGCTTAGGTTGGCGCTGCGTTCGATGCTCGGTGCACCGGGTGAATCGTCGGTGAATAGCTGCCTGCACTTTAACGCACTCGCCTCGGTCGCAGGAAGTCGGTGCGTGCGTATGCGGACAGCGATCCGATCGATCGGAAAGGCCGCTTAGGCGGGTGGGTTTTGTGCGTGGCCTGGCGAATAAATGCTGCGGTTTCGGTCCGGCCTCCCTGCGCTGAAGTGAAGTGAGGTTAAGTGTGCGTGTTCCACAACCCGGAGCCGGTTGTACTGGTAAGACGGTCGAATTTAGACGCGGCAACACTAAGAACATGGCCACCCGCATATTCAACATCGTCGTCGTCGGTGACGGTGCGGTCGGCAAGACCTGCCTGCTGCACGCCTACACGGATAAATCGTTTAAAAATTTCTACGAACCCACAATGTAAGCGCCCAGCCAAAAGCCGCTACAGCAAAGTGAACGCATTTTGATACATCGACCGTTTTCTTGCTTTTTTGCGCTGTTGTTGGGCGCTTTCGCATGCGACAGATACGATAAGGAATCAATTGAAATGATACTCGACGGGCAGAAGTACACCATCCAGCTGCACGATACGGCCGGCCAGGAAGAGTACGACAAAATCCGGCAGCAGTTCTACAAGCGGGTAAGATACGCGCCCAGCTGAGGAGGCGAGCGTTGTTTTGATAACGAGTGTGGCATGAAAGTATTTGCTGAAGCGTTAACAGTACGTTCGGTAAACATTATGAATCTGATTCATTACGGTAATTCCCACCGGAGCGTTTTTATTTCTAGGTATCGTTGCTGCTGCTAATGTGCTGTTTTTGACAATTCCATGGAAAATGGATCGTACAGAATGAAAAAAAAACTATTTTTTAACGCCCACTTGTCTTTCACATCGAAATCAGCTCAGTGTAACGAAGTCGAAGTATATTTGAACCAAGTTTGTGCTTTAGAATGCTCACCGGATATTCATTCAAGGATTCTGGATTCAAGTTGGACTGAAATCAGAGTTGCTCTCAAGCATGAACTTCACAAATATACCAATGTTGATGTTTCAAAGTCTTCATATTGAAACGTATCAATCCTTGAAATCCGATCGCTATCTGTCAACTCGTTCATACCATAGGGACTGTATGACCAAGAATTCTCTGTTGAGGCACATACTCTTATGTAAGTAAAATTGTTATAGAAATATGAACTAAGAGAAAACATACATGGCATTGGACATGGCATTGGTAGCTAGACGTTAAATACCCGTTCTAATACCCAACACCGTCGAGGTTCCATTGAATTCGGTCCCGGTCGGGTGGCAAAACTTCAGCAGACTCGGTCCACTCCACTTCACGGAAAATGCTGCCAACGTGTGATGAAACCTTCACTATCAATTGACTGGCATACCTGCTCGTCGCGCGAGGTGGTTTGCATCGCTTGATTTGCGCCAAACGCCCATGTAAACACCTGTCCCAGTGGCGTCAGTGTGCACGCAGCGGTGAAACCGAGAAGCCCTGCACAGTCAGTCGAAAAAGCGCGCTCCACCGAAAGCTGAGCTGCTGCTTGTACATGCAAAAGCTACACGTGCTTGTTGAAGCACTTGGTAAACACACACACACACACACACACACACAGACATACAAGAATACCGGCAGCCTGCAAATCAAACCAACAAAAAATCACTTTGGGTTTGGAAAATATAGCAACAACATAGCAGCAAAAAAAAACGGCAACTCCAACCAGAATTCAGTAGTCAAGATCAAACAACGCAGCGGTGGGACACGCGAGATGCGATCCACCTACGGGGAGCGCTCGGTTCACGGGCAATATTTGCCTTAAAGTGGTCGTCGACAAGCAACAAAAAAACGCGTCGCTTTGATCACGGGCACGATGAAAATTTGTTTACAACGCTTCGCTACACGTATAGCATCATCGCCCGCCCCAGTGGTCGTTGGTTTACTTGAACGCACGCGTTACGGCAAACAAATGAAACAGAAATTATCACCTTATACCAACCCCACCGTACGCCACCGTATTTGAATTGTCAGCATGAAATTAAAATCTTCGAAAAAGGGACGCTCCATCCACAAGAACGAAGCTCAAGGGGAGTTGTTTCTCATATTTTCTTTTTGGTATCATTTCATTTGAATTTGCAGGCCGATTGTTTTCTCCTGTGCTACAGCATCGAGAACCGCGTCTCGTTCGAGAATGCGGCCAACAAATGGATCCCGGAGATCAAAACCGATCCGCCCGTACCGATCGTCCTGTTGGGTAAGGCTTTGCAATACGAACACTTGAGTCCATTTTCTACCGAAAGCTCCAATTCGATCACCCACCATCAGGCACCAAGCTGGACATGCGACGGGGACGAAACGACGAAGTGTCGACCGGGGAAGGCGAGAAGCTGAAGCGCGCGATCAACGCCAACTCGTTCGTGGAGTGTTCGGCCAAGCAGTACTGCAACGTGGAGCTTGCCATCGAGGAGGGTGTACGGGCGTGCCTGGGGGGCGTACCGGCCCCGGAACCGGATGATAATTGTGCCTGCTGCCTCGACTGCCTGCCGTCGTAAGGCCCGAGCTTGCTCTCCCTACCCAAAGGACAGAATCCACCGGCGAACGCGTTACTATAGAAAAGCACATCGCGTGTTTGGTATTGAAAAGATGCTTCGTTTTGAATTTATTTCTCCCTAACCTAGTGAAGTCGTATGTACAACAGGGATGAGTTTACTAGTAAGTTCATGGAAGTTTTTATGTAGGTAATTCGGTCTTCCCGTTCTGTATTCCCTCTTACGGACGATATTCCTATCAGCGACAGACTATACTTCCGCGGTATACCAAACTCAAACGCAAATTATAATTAAGTTACACTCACGCACACAAACGCACACATGCAAGCAAGAGTAGCTGTCTTTTAGATATGACTATAGTAGAAGAAAAAGTAAAACATTGATCTAGGATAAGATCATGGTAAATGGAGATAGAAGCAAAAATCTAGATAAACTACGCCAAACAAAACTGAAACAATCGTGACAAGAAATAAAACCGTTTAAGTTTGAAAACGAAGATCGGAAATGAAAAATACGGATACGGAGTCAAGAGTCGATAGTGCACCCGCGGTTTTAGCTCCCTGCGGGCGTAAAATTCAATAATTCCGAACACACTTAGTGGACAAAAAAAAAGCTAACCCCTAAATTAAGATAATAACCATTCCAATGCGTCTACTAACAAAAGTTAACCGGCAGTCGTCGAGGTTGAGGAGGTATGAGAGTGAGAGGAGAAAAAAACGTAACGACTAGTCGCCGGGTGTGTCGCGGTCTAGTGCCCTAGCAGCCTTACTAATTCCTGCCAGCCCGCTCTGTTGCGCTCTGTGGCATTGGGTAGTCCCGTTCTATCCTGGTGCTACACCGTTACAGGTAACGTCGGTTCACCCGTTTCTGGGGCGAGATGATGGTCGCATCACCGTAGATCGGTGAGCCGTGCGAGGCGCCGCTCGTGTTGAAATCGTGACTTAGATTGCCTGAAAGTAGTTTGGTATAGGAAGAAAAAAAAAAGTTAGGTTAGAGGAAAAACGCTTCAAAAGCAAACTAACTGCTTAGCTGCTTATGTGTTAATGGATACTTTATCGGGTGCTTTAAATCGTAACTTAACTACCAGGTACTACTGCTGTTTACTAGCATGCTGTAACATTCATTGTGAGGCGCAAAAGGTTAATGACTATTTCGGAACGATGTTCTAAAAAAGGTATCCAGTTAGAGCCTAGCTCAACAGGCACACGCTATCGTTCAATTATGCTGTACAGAGCAGAAGTTTTGTTGACTTTTCTAAGTTATTGGAACCAGTTTAGGGTGCGAGTGAAATTGAACGTCAACCATTCCACGAAATTTCAGGTGGCACGTATGAAATTACGTGGAATATAAATCCCCAAATATTGACAGTCAAGTTTAATAACACAAAGATCCAATCAAGCTTCTCTATCCGCGCTCAACAACCACTAACATACCGATAAATTTGAAAAGTAAAGTTTTGACAAACATATCCAGTAGAGTAACACCTATCTTACTATTTCGCAAACATAAGGACATTCTACGATGCGTTAACAGTTGCCAGAGGGTAAAGCGCGTTACTGAAACCAGAGTGTTTGTCAAACATTGTACCGATTTTCCAGCCGAGTCGTCTCTCGCCGGAAGGGCGGCGCACCGAAGAGGAACCTTCCTGCACGCCACGCCGGAGCGCTCGTGGTGTTTGGTTTGGAGAATAAATTGAACCGGGTAAATATTATCCACCGCAGCGTCGCTTAGGAGTTTTCCCACTGCACCCTGGGCCGTATCCGGACGGGGGCCGAAACAGACACACCAGACAATGGCTGGCCTTGATTTCGCTGTCGCCGGGTGCTCTCGCTGTCCTATCGCGGTCGCAACCGGAACCAACCGCGACCGTGTTGACAGAAGCCCGTGTGGTGCGCGAGCGAAACTTGCGAGCGGAGTTTGCAAACGCACCCGGCCAGGACGGGGCTTTAAGTATTCCGCGTGAGTGCGATGTTTCAATCTTATTTAATGCGTGTTGGTATGTGTGTCGGGACTTGAAAGCACGTAGCGCGTCGTGCGCCATCCATACCGTATACAATGCGTCCTTCCCATTCGCCATTAGCAGTAACCCCGAAAGCGGTACTCACACGCATGGGACGCCCTCTAAGACCTTTTAATGTGTGCTTATAATAGAGGGGGAAGAAAATTATGGCACCAATCTGCGGGCGCTTTACGATCGGGCCTCCTGGCCGGCGTTTTAAGATTGACCGGAGCAGATTTCCGAAGCAATTGAACTCGCTTTCTGCTCCCGAGCGCCGATACCATCTTCTCGTAGGGGAACCGTCAGCTTAAAATAGTGCGGTGTTATTAGGAACACCTACGTATGACTTCTTTCCAAAAGCCCAACTTCATTGTCGTTTATTTTTATTACACCACCAATGTGGAACCGAATGCCCTGGACTAGGGCACCGCCGCACGCCTTTCCTTTATTTTAGATCGAAAAATAAATAAGAAAAAAAAGCTCCCACAATTGAATAAAATGGCATCCTGTAGGCATAAATCTCGGGCCAACCTCACACGCAATCAAAACACGCTGGGCACGAGCCCGTGTCCCCGTCCAAAACGGAGCAGTAGGAAGCAATCGCAAAACGCTTTCACGCTTCAGCCCGGAAGGTGGCAACCGTATGTCATCAAAATCCAATCAATCAAACTTTACCACAAACTACACAACACGGGTCTCGTACGGGGGAGGTGCGCTGTAAATCACTCGCAACTGGAACCGTCAGGATCGCACGCCACGCAACGGGCGAATCGACGACTCCGTACACCGCCCGATCCGGATTTGTGCGTTTCACAATTTGTGGCGACCATTCATGGCGCAAGTGCTGCTCTCCACCTTCCATCGACTACTTAATCATCCCGGTTATACGTACGGACGTACGGACGGACGCGTACGCGGCTCTCAAACCCCCTCAAAAGGGAAAGCTTTCAAGTTTGTCCCCCAGCGCCGAAGGTACGAAAGCGCGCCGTACACAAGAAAACTTCCGATTTCCGCATGTCGCACAGTGCGCGCCGCGAAATGTCAACAAACAAAATGAAATATGTAGATTTCGGGCCGTACGTAGCGCTTACAATAACATCGCATCGAAAAAAAAAACGGAAGAGCGCCACGAAAAAAAGACATTTTTCGTGATTTCTTTGCGATTTCCCGACCCGCACCGAATCCACTTTACTTCCGGCGTGCCAAGCGTGCTGGCTTTGAGTGGAGGAAGTGCCACTGAATGCTAAATATATCAACGATGTGTCACGTACGCATAACTTCCTGTGCCACCCATCGCTCCCGGAGCGCGTGCAATTGTGTATCGAACTTTAAGACGCATGGAGCCGGTAGTTGTACGTACAAAACGGCAAAAGCAACGGCAAGTGAACCCCAAGCGGTGACAACCGCAGCCAGAAAACCGGACACCGTGTGTGCGTGAGCTTTCTGGCTCTACGGAAACGCACGGGAGGCACATACGCATTTGAAATTCAAATGTAAACGGAACATAAACGACAAAAATCAGTGCCACAAGGGTAACACACACATGGAAGAAGGGTGTTGTAGGTGCGGCATTACGGCTCTGGTCCGGTTCCGGGAGCCGCGAACAAAGCACGTACGCACGCACGCACGCACGCAATTGCAAGTGGAGAAGCATGCGCACCACAGCTGGAACATGCGACGACTAAACAAATAAATAAATAACGAAACATAAAAACAACAGCACCACGGTCGACAAAATTGGTGCTAAGCGACAGGCTCGGCATTGGTAATTGGTTGATCAAGTGCGTTGAAAGGTTGCGGAGGCGTCGCCAACGCAAAAAAAGCGACTTTCCTGTCTTAAACAACCAACTCAACAAACAAACCGTTCCACAAAGGTACGAAATCAACCAGCAGAAAAGAGGAAAAAAAAACCTTTGATCATGCCCAACCGTCACCGCCGGCTAAGTCTGTCAAAACCCGGCCGGCTCCCCCCAACGAAATGAGCTAAATTAAACCGAAAATGGGCCGAAAATTGTTTTCCATCACATTCACGCCTCGGGGCGTGTGGTGGTGGTGGTGGTGGTGGTGGCGATGGCGGGTGGGATGTTGTTTATCTCAGAGTGTCGGTTTTTTTTCTCTCCTTTCCTGTGTCTTGGACCTTCTCCACCAGCGGTTTCTGATTGATGTCCACGATAGTAAACAAATTATCTTTCACTTTGTGCAACAGGAGGCTGAAGCGAGAAAGAAAAACAGTGCTGCATAAACAGGTCGAAGAATAGGGGAGGAAAAAGACGGAGACGCATCCTCTCTTCCACGTTTAACAGGGGCTTTGTGAAAGCCCGAATCACCGCAATCATTAAACTGCACAAACGACGATCGGGGAGTGGGAGCGATTAAGCAAATGAAAAAGGCTCGTTTATGAATTTGTCAAGCATGCAATTAAGCCGCTTGTAAGTTTGGGTTGAAACGGCCCTGGGAGGGAAAGGGCATTAAATACACACAC
>KB672490.1:11444426-11457463 GCA_000349145.1 Anopheles dirus
TGGTTTAAGTGCCTCAATGTTAACGCCTGCACTTACGAGCACTGAGAGAGAGAGAACTCACACCCGCTTCACGCCAGCCGGATGGCAGAAGGAGGAGGGAAACATTTTAATTTATCTCCAGTTTTATTTTACAACCCACGCGGTGGTAATGTACTGGACAACACGAGCGCCCCGGCGAAGAGCTTGACGGGAGGTGGTGTGAACGGAAAATATTGCATCCATTTTTCATGTCCTTTCCGCGCGGCATACCCAACAACACCACACCACCCATGTCTCCGCAGCCCGGGAGTCCGCTGCCGGAGAGAGCTTTAGGGTGAAGCTTTTCACCAATCGCAAAACGCTTATCGCGCTTGGAATAATTCGTTTCACAAGCAAGGCTGGCGCAGAAAGGCTGTGAGGCGAGAAAGAAAACACCACACAACAAACACAAATTATGAAGAATGGGGGAGAGGGTTTCCGGTGGCGGTGGCGACCGGCAGGAAGGAAGATATGGATGTACGGGTACGAAATATGGGTTGGCCCACACTTCCTTAAACGCTCGTTTTGGACATATTTTCTCATTCGCGCTTTTGTGGGCTTTGTTTTTGGTTTTTACATTGCGACCCAGAAAGGAAAACTCCTCACCCTCCTTCCCCATCGTGGCGGATCCTTTCACCCGGGAAGAATTCATTACCTGGAGGCCTTTGCGGTCGCCTTTTGTTGTTAGTGTAGTGGATGGCGTGGTGCAATAATTTCTATATTCAATTTTCAACAGCCCGTCGGGGCGCCTTATCGTGCATATAATTTAATGGCACACCAGGCGGACGCAGATGGGAGGGTGGGAGGACATTCGACCAATAAAAACAAACACACACTCACAAAAACGAGGTTGGACAAAACAACAATTAGCACTCTAAATGGGCGTGTGGCAGCAGTGGAAGGAAGGATTTGGCCGAAAATCATGAATATTTGCGAGCAGATTTCGTGCAATTTGTTTCGGCCCCGCCAGCGCCGATCGTCCCACGGGCTAATTTATGGCCGGCTCTTATCAGCAACGCGAAAGGTAATCGGATTAAATGCACATACATTTCATTTTTGCGCCCACAAAACCCGCCTTAATACCCTTTCTGTTTCGTGTTTTTTTCCCTCTCTGTCTCTCTCTCTCTCACTTTCGTCCCCCGGCGAGGAGGAGCTGTTAAATGCAAAGATGAAACGGAAACCCCCATCGCAGAAAGGTGCTTGAAAGAATAATTCCTCGAAGAAACATTGGTTTTGTAGCGTTTTTTTTTCTTGTTCGCGTCCCACTTAAAAAAACGCCCAGTGTAAAGAAGCATGCCGTTCTAAGTACAGGTAACTAAAGGTTGAATAAATCGTACACGAGAGAAAGAGAGCACACAACGAAAAAAAAAAACAGAAACGACTTACCTTGCGAACCGCTGAAGCTCTGTCCAGGGCTGAGGCTGCTGCCGGCGAACGGTGACGATGACTGTAGATTACTGCCGCCGCCGCCGCCGACACCGCCGCGCTTCTCTAATGGACTAGCAAATGGACTGCCGCTTATCCTATTATCATAGGATGATAAATTGTGCTCATTTTTAAATGGCGAGTGAGCTGCGTTTTGGTGGGGCGAAAAAGGAAACGAAGAACAAAAAAAAACGTCAAATGACGTACGCGGTTAGTGGGGGAGGGTGCTGGGCATTGGAAAACGCTTGACCGGAAACGGTAAAGGGGGAGGAATGATTTGTTTTCGGTGCAACCTACCAGTGCCATTTGCGGCCGTCTTCTGACGCTGCGGGAAGCAGAACACGACGACTGAAATAAAAACGAGAAAAAATAGGAGAAATGTAAAGCGACGAGTCCGCGAGAGAAGAGAGAGGGAGAGAAATTAGTTGGCATTTCCTATCTTGCGCCCGCGACGCGTAATTAATGGTGTCGCCTCTTCGGCTACCGACCGGGTGTAAAGTGTCCCCTTCGCGCAAGGGTAATATAATTGGCATATCCTGCAGGAGACGTTGACAGGCGAAAGAAGAAAAAGAAAAGCTTACCCCACACTGTCGCAGCGAGCACTGTCACGGCGGAAATTAGTAGCCCGAAGCTGCTCACGTAGTTCACCAGCATGTCGGGCGTACTGTGAAACGGTTGGGTCGAGCACTTTCTCGGAGCGGTCGGCGAACTGATCGGAACCTTTTTTTTTGTAAACGGAAGGTTAGCATTAGCTTCAATTCATTTGTACCAACGGGAAATCAACGTGTTCCCACGACACTTACCCGCACGTTCTGCATCGTAAGAGGTGAGTTGATCACCACGGCCAAACTGTCGGCCCACTCGTCCCGGTATGTGTCGAGCAGCTCGAATCGGTATTCGAGCAGCCCCGGTTGCTTCGCCTGCTGGCGGATGGCAAGGGCAGCCGGGTCGGAGGAGGTCACCTCCACCTTCTGCAGCACTCTATCCAGCCCGGCGAGCAGCAGGCTCTGCTTGGCGATCTGATCGACCGCGATCGCTTCCGGTTCGATGCGTACCGCCGGTACCATCTTGAGCGTGGAGGTGTCGGTCAGCCCGGAAGCGACCAGACGCACCTCCAGCTCCAGCGTGTACTCGTTCGCCTTGATCACGTTCGCCACGTCGTCCAGCGTTGTGAGCAGCTCGATGTTGCAGCTGTACGCGCCGATCGTACCGTCGTAGCCGGGCGACACCTTGAAGTGTTTCAGCAAGTCCGGCGTCCCTTGGCGGACGGTAAGTTTGCACGCGAACAGCCCCCCGTACGATCGTTCGACCTGTTCCCGGCAGGTGGTGACGTTCGTCGCGATCACATTCACCAGCTTGTCGAGCTGCTGGTGGTTCTTCACCACGAGATGGCCCCGGTACGTCTGTCCGTTGAAGATGTCGTAGCTCTTGAAGAACTCGACACGATCCGCCTCCAGCACGTCCACCGTGAACGAGATACCACCGTGCCGACGATCGCCGTGCCGGATCGTGACTGTGTCTTCCGACCCGACGCCATTCGAACCACCGGCAGAGGTGGCAAGCACCTGGGCGACACCCGTCTTCGCGTCGATCTTCATGCGCGACTCATCCGAGCTGCTCCAGCGCGCGTCCGCACTGAGCAACGGCGAGCTGAAGCACACCACATCGCCCACGGCAAAAACACCCCGGCCCGGGAACGCTCCCAGCCCGGTCGTCTCATCGCCCACCACCAGCTTGAGGAAGTCTTCACCGAACTTCACACCGGTCTGGTCGCGCAACGCCACCACCATCATGTCGGAAGTTTCGCGGATCAACTCCAGCGCAACGCTGTAGTTGCTGCCGGTGGTGATCAGTACGTTTCCGCGCCGGGACAGCTTGTGCTTCAGCGCCGACACGTCCTCCAGTCCGTGCGAGAACTCGTTGCCGAGACTGTCGTGCAGCGATACCTTCAGCGTGAGGCTGAATCCTTGCGGGATGCTACTTTCCACCTGCTTCAGCTTCACCATTCCCGTCTGGAGTGAGGTCATGATGTAGTGGACCGGTTTCACCTCCAGCGGAAGCGTTAGCGACTGGTCCTGGGAGGAGGCAATGACCTGCACCCGTCCGGCGGTGTCCCCACTGCGCACCAGCCCATCGCGCGACACCTGCAGCACTCCAGCCGTACCAGTCTCACCATCCAGCTGGTACACGGCGTCATCCAGGTTCGCCTTCAGCTGGATCGTAGCGCGCGGCGGCAGAAGGATCGAATCGTACCGGATCGCTTTCGGAGCCACCAACTCGAGCATCCGGAACACGGTCACGTCCGTCTTGGCGGTCAGCTTCATACCGCTCGGTGTGACGAGCGTCACGTGCAGTGTTGCCCGACCCGGCGCCAGTGCCTTCACGCGCATTGCAATCGCATCACGATCCAGATACTCGACACCCACCTCCTGGAAGACACCGCGCACGTCAATCACGTCGGCGTGATCGGTGGACCAGCGGATCTGCACGTTGCCCACCGTACCGAGCACGAGCGGAGAGATGCCGGGCGCGGCCCACACGTACGCCGGCATGGTGGCCCCGGTCTGGATGCGTTTCAGTGGCGTTCGCAGCTCGATCGCATCCAGCGGAACGACCTGAATCGTGATGGTGTCCTCGGAGAACACGATCTGTTCGCCGGTGGTAGGATTAAGGCCGACACAGCGCCCGGTTACCTTCGAACGACCGATTTTTACTCCACTAGCGATGCTCGAGTCCATATCTGAAATTAGGAAACACGTTACAACAATCGAATCCAGAAAAAGAGATACTTGAATTAAGATAAGCTTATGTTTGATGGGTGAATTGCCCCTCACCTATAACGTCCTCATTCTGCACGCTGTACACAATGTTCGTGTCCGGTGTGGGACCACCCTTCGAGTATATCTGCAGCGTACTTCCGACCAGAATCGTCGCATTGCGCGGCAACAGCATCAGCGGTGGGAAAACCTGCACCGCTGCCGGGGCACTCGTAATCATCTCCTTCCCACTCCCGGAGCTGACGGTGAACTTTGTCTCTCCCAACTCCATGCCCGTCACTACGTACCGCACCTCGCCAACACCCAGCTGACCCTGGCTTCCGAGCGCCAAGTTCAACACTGCCGAATTATAAACCTCCGTCCGCAGCTCGTACAGCTCCAACCGATCGCGCCGAACGTCCAGCAGCCGATCGTTGCTGTCGTACAACCGCACGATCGCTTCAATCTTCTTCGTTTTCTCCACCCGATCGGGCGCCAGGACCGTGATCCGACCGACCGTCACAACCGACACGTGCAGGAAGCTCGGTTCCGTGCTGAGACACTGGTCGCTTATCTCCAGCTTCACCTCGCCGAGCTTCCGCGGGCTGATGATGAGCTGCCGGGTCGTGCCGTCAAACTGCGCCGACACGATGCCCGCCTCGAACGCTTTGATGTCGTAGAACCCACTGCCCTGCGCGACCTTGATGCGCTCCACCGCGTCGCTGGTAAGGAACAGCGTCAACCGATCGTACGGCAGCAGCGTCCGGTTGACCGACACGAAGCTAAGCTCGTTCTCGATCGTCGGCTTCACGAGCGCGGATCCCGCCTGCTTCTGCACACCGAACGGTGGGCTTTCCGGTTTGATTGCGTACCGCTTCAGCACCTCCGCCCGGTAGTCGGTTACGACGGTCTTCACCTTCAGATTCGCTTCCAGTGCACGCGGGAGACTCAGCAGCAGATAGTCGCGCCCCGGAATTTCCACACCCTCCAACCGGTCTACTTCCGTTTTGTGCGCGTAGTTCAGCGAGAGGGGCGTTTCAGCGGCACCAGCTGCCGACGATCCACCGGCGGCCGCAGATTGCGTGTCCACCGAGGTGAACTTCCAGTCGAGCAGCAGCGAGGAAATGTTGGCCAGCCGGCGGTTCTGCACATCCAGCACCTCGATGTCGATCAGCATCTGTTCCGCGTTGTCGGCCGTTTTGACGTGCATCATCGAGTTGCGGCGCTCCAGCGGGCAGCCCGTTTTCACTTTGTCCGCCGTGATGAGGTTCACGAAGCGCGGTTTCACGCAGTACACCTTCGTGACGAACTCGGTTACGTATGGGACGACGTTCGGTGCGTTGAGTGTGTTGAACACTTCGAGCTTCAGCTCGAAGTCACCCAACTTTTTGCAGAGCGCACGCAGTATGTGTTTGTCGTTCGAGAACCCGCTGCCAATCTCGGTCACCTCGAGCGCCTTGCGGTCGTACACAAGCTGACGCTGTAGTTCCGCCTCCGAGTTGTAGATCCGTTCCGGGCCATTATAGTAGAAGAGATTGCGCGACGCTCCGAGCGGCAGCACGACCTCGTTCTCGACCGGGCTCTCAATCGCCAGCTGCTCGAACACGTTCAGCGTGACGTGATCGGTGAGCAGCTTGTCGAAGTACCGGTACGTGATCTTCAAGTTCGTTTGGCCCACCATCGTTGACCGGAGGTACAGCACGCGGCAGGCACCGTTCGCCAGAGGTTCCTCCTGTTCACCGGCAACCGCGGACACCGTTTCGGTCATAAAGATGGGATTGCTAAACTCCAGCTCGAAGTGGAGGTTCTCGCAGGAGGTGAACGGTTTCAAGGTGCCATTATAGCGCGCCCACAGTCCCACGTGCAGCCGGACGTAGTCTTTCAGCACCGTCTCGAAGTTGTAGCGCACCACTTCCAGCTTGATCGGTGGCAGAAACATCACCTGCGCCGTCACGAAGATGCGCACGTTCCGCGACATGGCCACCCGCACCTGCGTCACCTTGGCCAGTTCGGATTCGCCGTTCGCCACATCGTTCGCACCCTTGATCTGATCCATGCGCGCTTCGGCCAGCCCGGTTTGCGAAATGGCGACCACGTTTGCGTCCTGCGATGACCAGCTGTACGCTCCGTCGCCGCCGGAAGCACTGAACTGGAGCTTCTGCCGGCGGAGGTTCGGGTCGAACGGCAGGATAACCTCCGGGGGATTGATGGCCAACCGCTTGTACACGACCATCTCCGCTTTGGCAGAGAGCTGCGAAGAAGAAAAGATGCGGATTGAATAAAATAGGAATACTAAATGGAAAATTAAATGAAAGCTATGAGTAATTGAGGTTATGTCAAGATGAGTTAAAATGAATTTTTGAAAAAAAGATCAATGACTTTCGAATTTACGAAAAGTTGATAATATTCTCATAAAGTACACACAGCCTTACCTTTTCAAACTTGCCCGTCACTGGACTGCTGCCAGTGGCAATCGTTTCACCAAAGATGCTGCTCCCATTCGTCGTCACCCGAAGCGGATAGAACAGCGACTCATCGAACGTCGACTGAATCTTGTATTTCGCACCCAGCGTGATCTGGTGATCGTCGTGCGTGAACAGACTGAGCGCAATCTCGTGGCTTTCGCCCTCCACCGTCACCCAGTTGTAGTGCGGAAGCAAATTGATAGTCAACTTCTTCGGATCCACTACCGTGAGGGATGCCTTCGGCAGTGTGGCTTTCGAGTTCGCCTCATCGTTGCCGCCGTTCGCATCGTGCGGCACATTTCGATCGCGCAGCAGCACAAACGTACGGCCCACGCGCAAACCCTTCGCCTCATTGCCACCCATGCTGGCGTACGTTTCGTCCTCAATCTCCAGGTAGTACTGGCTGTTCAGTGCGATCTCGTGCAGCTTGCCCTGCTTCAGCTGCAGCACCTTGAACTCGATCGTGTCACCCGGCAGAATGTAAACGTCGCTGGGATTGAGAATCAGATTCGCCAGCACCATGATGTTGACGTCCACCGGTGGAACATGTGTGTATTCCGCATGCGGAAGGCGTGCCGTCACCCGGGCCGATCCGGTATTGATGCCCTCCAGCAGTACCATGTACCCCTGCACGCCAGCCGCTTCGAGCCGCTCGATGGCACGCGGCACCACATGGAACTTGCTCTCGGAGAAGGTAAGGAACCGCAACACCTGACTCCAGCTGCTGTCGCCGGAAGCCCCGTGGCGCGAATCGTGCGACCGATGCGAAGCGATCTGCCAGTTGAACTCAATCCCCTCGAGCGTGGTGAACGCGTTACCCTGTGCGTCCTGTGCCCACAGCTCGAACGTTTCCGGTGCCTCCTCCAGGTAGAGTTCGCGTGTGGTCGTCAGCACGCCGAGCTGATCGATCACGTCCAGGATAACGTCGCACCGGAGCACCTCGCCGGTAGCTAAATCCTCCGCGAGCACGATAGCGGTGTTCCGGCGCTTCTCTTTGTTGATAACCGTGACCACCACGCGATAAGAACAGTCCTCATCGATATCGTCATGGGAGGGAGTGATTTGGATCAAATCCAACCGTGACGAAGTCCTAAAAATAGAACGAAACGCGCAACCAGACAACGATTATTCGCCCATCGAAGTATGCTAATTTAGCATCGGACAGTGCCGCAGCCGCTGACATCATCACACACCGGTTTGTTTACACGTATGATGTCACACGGTGCTCGCAGCCGGCATTTTGTTCCGGCCGTATTTCTAAGGTCAGTAATGCTGGCGTCACTTACCACTTGAAACAACCCTTCTCGACCACCTCAAGCGTGAAGTTCACCGAAATGTGATCGAAAATGGGTAATAAAACACGCGGATAGTTGAGCTTGGTAGCGGAAGCCGAGCGCGTGGCTGTGAGAATCACCACCGCGGCCACGAGCGCTAGCCGCAGCCAGGACGATTTCATGTTCCGGCCGTTGGCTAAGCACACGCACTATGTATTCACGTCCTTTTTCGTAGTTTCTTACGGGTTTTACAACTTATTTCCACACTTTGGCACCTCACGCACCCGAACAACGTGACTTTGCGGTGGATCGGAAGCTTCTTCGTTGTAAACAACCGCCAAATATTTTATTTTTCTTTGCTTTTAACGAAAACGTCACATTGAGGTTTTGACGAAAGCTCAAGGTCGTAGGCCCAATGAACAAAGAGATTTTGAACGAAGAAAAATAAGGGCGAAAGATTGCTTACAGCACCAATACAACACCATGCGGAAAAAAAATGTTGTGTGCAAAAGTACAATAAATATAGAACAGCTTTTATGCCATATTGTTATAAGCACATCAAAACTTCAGTAAATCGAGGAACGAAAGCCTCTTAGCTTTTTTATCATCAGAAGCATACCTGTGTTATATCAACAAATGCCCATATTATCGGTATAACACAAAAATGATGTGGTTTTCTTCTATCGAACTAATTTGTCAAATATACAAACTTACAAATATTTAGTGTGGTTCTATTTTCCCCGCGCTTAGCAAGTGCTATAATCGTCCGATCGACGTTTGCGAAGCTCATGACCCAATGACATTTGCCTAGTTTTTGACATTTACAAAATAAGGCGCCGTCAAACGACCACAAACACTTTCTATTGTTTATTTCCTACCGAAACCACCGCCAAAAAACTACGAATAATTCAACAAATATAAGTGAAAGTGCATTCGAATGGCAAGGAAATCGAATCAAATTAAGATACTTCAAATAACGAGCCTGTACGATGTAACCGCCAAGCAGCTGTGCTTATACGTGCAAGGATTGCATCGGCACATACGCCGGCAAAACTTCCGGATTCAGAGGCTGAGAAAGAAAATTCAAGCATTGGTACTATTTGTCAGAAAGTGCCTGTTCAGATGTTTTGTTTTACTTATTTATTTGTATTGCTATCGACAGCGGCTGCAGCGAAAGCTACACAACAGAAATAATGCAACGAAGTGCAAACTGGAAGCTACGGACGAAGAGCAACAAGCTGCACCGGAAGAGGCTACTCCTTTGGAACTATTGGACATAAAGGCGTTCGTGGACGATATTAAGAAAACAGCTCAGGATGTTGACCTACAAAACAGATACATCTACGAGCCAACCTCCGGCCTATACTACGATCCTGCCACTGGCTATTATTACAATTCTGTACGTGATACGCATTGGTTCATTTCGCTTTCAAGAGGAAACTAAACTAAACGCCTTTTTTTCCAGATCTACGGGTTACACTACGACGGTCACCGAGGCTGCTACTTAAAGTACAATGAAGACACTAAGGAGTATGATTTCTACTCGCAAGTCATTCCCGAAACAATGCTCGAAGCCGAGCCCAATGCCAAACAAAAGGTACAGCCGACGACGTTCCGCCACTATTTATGTTTGTTTCCGTCCGTTTTAATAACCGAAAATCTTTCCGCAGGTTCCTACCACTTCATCTTCCTCCTCCTCCTTAGACGACAGTCTCGTTGCCCGCTTCTCCACGCTGGAGATCGGCCGCATGCGAGGAAACGCGTTAGGTAGGTGACGCAGTGCGGCGTTGTTTATAGCGGGCCTCCGTTTTTCTTTTTCTTTTCTTCCCTCCCACCGGCTTTCTCTTTCGTTACGACCCCGCAATCCGTCCGACCCGCGCAGAAGCAGAAACGCACCGAACCGGCACGGGACGGTGCGAGGAAAAAGTCGCCCGATGAAAGTGACGGTGAGGAGCGTCCGGTGCGTCGCAGCCGGAAGCGGAGCCGTAAGCATAAGAAACGCCACCACCGGAAGCACCGGCACCGGTCGGAGTCGGAATCGAGCAGCGAAAGTAACTCGTCCAGCGGTCGTCGGCGATCGAAGAAGAAAAAGCGCAAATCAAAGCGTAAACATCGCCGATCAAGCTCGGACGACGCGGTAAAGGAAGAGGGTGAGCTGGAGAGCAGCGATAGCAGCGATTCCAAGTCCGGGGCGTCGGTAATAGTGGTGAAATCGAGCGAGGAGGATAGCGCCGATTCGACGGAACAGTTTAAAACGGGCTACAAAGGTACATTTGGCAAACGAGAAACAAAATAGGGGCCATACAGACAAATGTGTTCAACAACATGATTTAGTAGTACGCTTTTACTATGCATCTGTCTACAACACACACATTCACTCTCTTTTGCAGACGTAGCAAAACGATACCCACCGTCCCTGCGCATGATCGTGCAAGAAACGAACGTAAAAGACCTCAAAATCGGTTCCCTCTTCATTGTGACGTGCAAGGGTGGCACGCTGGGCCGGGAAGGAAACCACGACGTGATCATTCCCGACATCAACGTCTCGAAGAAGCACCTGCAGTTCACCTACAACGACCGCAAAGCTACGTACCAGTTCGTAGATCTCGGCTCACGTAACGGCACCCTCTACAATGGCATACGGGTGCAGCTAAACGAAGAGCTGGCCCAGAGTGAACCACAGAACCTGGCACACGGTAGCGTCCTGCAGCTCAACCAGACGAAACTTCTGTGTCACGTCCACGAGGGCAACTCAACCTGTGGGAAATGTGAGCCGGGGCTGCTGGTGAGCGCCGAACCCGTCGTAGTACCGGAAGCCCAATCGAAAATAACGAAACCCGTCTCGCACAAGGAGGGACTGAAGTTGATACAGAAGCGCTTCGGACTGGAGAACGAAAGTAAGTGGTTTGATGGGGTCCGCTCCGGAAGGATGTTTTATTTATCGCCACTATCAATTTTTCCCCAGAATACGTCGGTTCCGGTGAGGGTGGCAACAACATCGACTACAAGGACCGCGCCGCCGTTCGACGAAAAGTGAAGGGAAGTTCGAACGAGCACGAGAAAACGCAGGTCGCCTCGCTGGATCAATCGATCGCCAGCAACAACAAAGGCTTCCAGATGCTGTCGAAGCTCGGCTGGAACGAGGGCAAGCCGCTCGGTAAGAACGATACCGGTCTTACCGAACCGATCGCGCTCACTTCGAACGTTGGCACGTCCGGGCTGGGCAGCCAGCAGCAGATGGGAATCGGTGGTGGTGGTGGTGGTGCGAACAGCACCCGGCAGCCCGTCGATCCACGAAAGCATAGCATTTGGAGGAAGACTCAGGAGCGCTTCGAAAGGTCGGCGGCATTCAAGGTGGAAAGCAGTGAAGATAGCGAGTAAGCAGAAGCAAACAGAGGAATAAAACAGCTTGTAAAACGTTTCGTAGAGGTTAGAACTATCATGTTGAAGGCGTGTTGAGAAAGTAGTGTAATAATGTCTTAGAAAATCATTATTTTGATTTTGCTATTTTCCTCATTTTTTGAGCTCCTCAACTCCTGGTTTTGCTCCTGTATAGCCTTTTATCAGTGCTTGCTTGGTTTTTATATACAGATCTAGTACTTGCTGATTGAGGAGCTTATCATTTCGCAATGAGATCGTATGGTCCTTTGCACAGGTGAATGGTCCTATACTGAATTGGACCAGAAGAGAGTTAAAAGAGTTAAGAAACATCTCAGTAAGAAATTTCTATGAAACTGTCAAATGTTTCATAAAACTCTAAACAATATTCTTATCTAACTGGAAAATAACGCACCTTACAATGTAAATTGCATACCTTTAGGTGCACACTTGCTCGAATCCACATGAAGACACACAATCTGCTCTAAAAAACGCTTCATTAGCACATTGCTACAATTTATTTGCCTCCTCCCGCTTTATCAAACCATCCGGCTGGCTCTGCGGTATATAAATCGAAATATTTCACGCTAAATAACGCACGCCATCCGTTTTAATCGGGATGGTTTCGATTTTAAAGTTTCCGCTATTAATAACTCGCCACACGACGACGTCGGCGACGGAGGCAATCGATTATAATTATCGCCGCCACACTCTCGGCGTGCTGAAAAAACGGCACATCCTTACCACGGCGTGATTTTCCCATTTTTCCCTCCGTCATGGCCCACACTCTCAGGCTCTCTCACTCTCTCTCTCTCTCTCTCTCTCTCGCTCTCTCTAGGACGAGTGGGAAACACATTCCCATCCCAAAAGCGCTAAAGGATAATAGAATTACCGCGTAACGACACCACGCCGCCACGTTTCAACACCGTCAGCCTTTCGGTCCAGCCGATCCGCGCCAGACGATCCGTCTCCGACCGCAACCGAACGAAAAAAAAGGGGGAAAAAGACAACAACCCACCGTGGGAAAACAACGTCTCACGGTGCTTTTGTGATGGCGGGTCCTCTGCTTGCGACCCGAGAAGCCGCGACGCGGCCGACCGACGCGGGTGGAGGAAAAGTTTATTAAATAACTACACAACATGCCAGAAATATGATGGAAATTGAACTTGAACTCGAGACCCGCGAAACAGACGCAACGAGGAGGCCGGCCGGAGTCGTCGCCGTCGTCGGCGTGCGTCTTGGGAAAGAGCACCCGAAAAACCAAAACAACAAAAAAAAAAACGAAGCCCCAAACCCGACGTTTTACACTTCGTTCCGTTCCTTTTTGTTTCAAAGCCAACTTTTTGGCCGGATCGCTCTCCAGCGGCACCGGGCGTCGTCACAATGCGTTCGGTTCGGGTGGTGGTTATGTGAGACGGCGAGCGTGAGGTTGTTTTTTTATTCTGCTTCTTGTGTTGCTCTCGTTTGCCGGTTGTCGTTCTTCAGTTCAGGTTTTGCTGCCTTTGCCTTCGGGGTGGTGTAATTTTTGGGTTTTTGGATGTGGGCTCTCTTGTGTTTTTTTTCTTTGCTTTGGCGCTCCATCCCGCCGTGTGTCTTCCGACGAACCGCGGTGGACACTTGCGTCCTGCGTGCGCGAGGTGTGGGTGCGGTTTGATGGACGGAATGTTTTGTCTGCCGGAGTTCATCTTTCCTACGGTCCTTTGGTGGCTGCTGAACCTGGA
>KB672490.1:11457487-11469653 GCA_000349145.1 Anopheles dirus
GATGTGGTGGGGTGGGTGCGCTGAGCGCGCTGAAATCTGGAGATAGTGGGTTTTTGATGAGTTTTAATAGCTGCAGGAGCCAACCACATGGCTATCCTGGGAAAGTGATTTATAAGTGAGTTAAAATTATTATACAAACAATAATAATTTATTGAATTTGTTTATTTACTATATCCATAACAACATTTGCAGTTCTGGTAAAGATATACGCTAATAACGATTTTTTGTACATATAACATGTTTAAATAAATCTTAACAACAGTCTTACGTTTGATAGTTATTGTTTACTGATTTTTTTGTATTCTTTATTTGATTCATTTAAGATATACTGTATGAGTTACAGTTTAATATTAGTTTATCTTTGTAAAGTCTTTTATTAGGTAAATTATTCGAAATATTGTTTTACTTTTAGGAAGTGATGCTTATTGTTTTACAAGACACTTTTCCATTTCCAATTTATGTCACATTTTTGTATCATTCAAGGAATGTTTAGAATAATGTATTTCTGCAAGTTAGAACGTTTTGTTTAATTTACATTTGTTCTACTGACGCTTTTTTGTTGTTTTTTTCAATTTTCAGATACTTATAATCTCCTTGGTTGGCTTTGTCTTCTTTTTGGAAACGTTTGATATATTTATTCTGTTTTTTTTCTCAAATCAAAGATATTTCCAATAACATTTCAGTTAATTATACTCATGCTCATTTTGCTTTCTAACTATTTTATTACCTATTGATCTTACCTATCTACATCTTTTGACTTAATCACCTATTTAGGTCTTCACCTGCCATTTATCTGTCTAGTTTTGTTTTCTTTCCACTTGTTTTGTGTTCAACTTGTGCTGGAACAATTCACCTTTTTGCTTTTAGTTTTCTACTCAACTTGATGACAAGTTTTAAAACCCAATTCGAGACACACTTGCTGCGTTCATCGCTATCAGACGGACATAATGAGCTCTTCTTCACATTTACACGGCGCATCATCCAGACGCACAAAAAAAACAGCAAAACGATATTTATCATCCTGTCCCGTACCACATTTTCCACGGCGGCACCTATCCCGAGCCGGCTGGGCGTCCCTCAATACAGTGCCATTAGTTCTGGCGACGACTCCGTCCGGGACACAGTAAACACGTGCGAAAAGCCGGTTTCCAACGGAGGTGCAGCTTGCACCGGTCGTCACCGATATTTGACTCCGTTTCATTTTCATTTGACCGCTCGTTCTCGACCACCGCTGCTTTCCTTCAGCACACAAGCCCAGCAGGACGAACCGAACGTTTCGACAGACGGTTCGACGTAAGACGTGCCTCCTTTCGTCCCTCCCCTGCACCGGGACGTCAAACCAGAGTTCGGTCCAGAGTTCGCAACCGGCTCCTCCCCGCTTGCCACGCACTTGCCGTTGGCATACATTTCCGTCACCCGGAGTCCGACGACGGTTGCGGTTTGTTTTTTCGTTGCCGTTTCGGCCGTTTTGGCAGATGCCTTCCACACTCCATTCAGAAATGACTCCCGATGACTCCGTACTTTTGGGGGGCGCTTCGAGAAGGGATGGTGGCGCGCGCGCGACGCACAGACGTTCGTGTTCGTGTGCGTGAACTTGAACTTGACGGCGGAAAATAAATGACGTAAGATTGTGAGCGAGAGCATAAATTGAATAATGATATTTAATGGACGGCAAGTCATCGTCGCAGCAGCAGCGGGGTCGCACACACTGTCGCTCGGTGCTTTTCGTTTCGTTTTGGGGCCCAGCCCAGGTTTCACTCCCGCCTTCCAGATCTCGTGCTCCTAGCTCCCTCATATCTGGCGCTGGCAGGTTGTGTCCTGGGACCGGGTTTCTTTGCTTTTGTTTCGAGCGACACACATGCTGTTGATCCTATCAATTCGGTTCGCCTCGAAATTGTCGCCCTGCTTCTGCGTCTGCTTGCATGTGCACCGGTGCACTTCAGCCCGGGCCAGCACTAATGCGTTAGGGTCTTCTCGGCACGGAACGGACGATGACGATGGAGCAATTAATTGAGCCACGTGGCACGCACGCAACGGCGTCTTTCCGGCTCTCGTGCCCTGTGTGGTTTCGTGGTGGAACATGTTTTTTTTTCTTGTTGCTTCTTGCCGTATTAACCTGGGTGAGAACGAGCATGATAAGTTGTTTGGCGTGACCGAGTGCAGGGCGGACGGTGGTGTTTTTATTTTCGAGCAGACGACTTGCGTTTTTTTTGGTTTTTTTTTTGACAAAATTTAATTTTACCCCCTAATTGAGACCGATCAGAATATGATGCGAAGCGTACGGAGTTTGCAAATTAGTATTAATGATAACTCGTTTTTTTTTTCTTTTCGAGGGAACTGTAGTGGGAAACAAGTTTTTACCATAGGTTTAGCACGATAACTATTGCTTAGTTGGTTTTACGTGTTTTTTTGCCCTTTATTTATCATTACTATACAGTATGTTAGTATGTACTTTATGTCCGTTATCTATGTACTTTATGTAATTTGCATTTTATATTATTATTATTAGTGACTTGGCTTGATATTACTTTTTTATATATAGAACAACCCACTTATACCATGAATTGAAAGGTCTTTGAACGTATAAATACATATTAACATAAAAAAAAAACAAAATAATAAAAAAAAAACAAAAAAAAACACTCAAACTAGATGCTCTTAGAAATATCAAAGTGTTTATGATTCCTCATAGGTAATTCATGCAACAATAAAACATATAGAATTGTAATCAAATTTAACGTGTATGTATTATTTGCTAAAAAAACAAAATAAAATAAAACATTGTAACAGTTTACCTTGTTTAACTAGTCTTCTTTTCTTTTTGAGTGAATTGTAGTTTTATTCTTCGTTGTTTGTATTTCGGCGTAGCTTGATTTATACGATTTTATAGTTTAAATCAAACTGGTTGATGCATTCCATATGTTTATCTCTTGTAAAGTGTCGTTTCTAACTATATATTTCTTCTATTTCTTTCTGTTCTCATTGCTTTACGTGTTGTCTTATTAATTAAATTAACAAAATTATCTTGTTTATGTATTCAATTTCGTTATCTTATATATGTTTGTGTTGTTTCAACACATTAAACCTAATCTAACTATCGCAGCAATGTATTGTTATTTCATATTTATAATATGAAAATCGAATGTTCATTTTCTCCCACTTGGAAGTGAGAAATAATAATGAAGTAAGTAATTGGAAATAAAAACACACTGCCTGCTGGAGCTAATTATATAAATTAAGCCGTTTCCAATTGATAGCGCGATCTGTGGAAAATTACTGCTGTTTATTGTAGCAATCCTACAGTTATCAATGTTTATTGCAAATATACCGTACTAATTACCACCACCGGCAAACGTTTTCCCCACATGCAACGGCAGCCACATTGTGGTCGGGAGGGGTTTTGTTTGTGCATTTTTGTTGTTGTTGTTGTTGTTGGCAATAACACACGAACCCTAAAAGTTGCATTATTGCAAACATTAACCGACGAAACACTTCAGCAATGCGAATGCGGCGAACATTTTTCCCTGCATGCCTCGCGCACGATGGTATGTTGTAATGCTTTACAGTAAATAATAAAATTAAACTCTGTATATCCTCCCTACGAGAGTGTGAGGGGAGGGGGTGGCAGGAGGGACACCGGACAAACGACTCCCGATCGACTACGAGCGATGAGAACGGGCAAACTCCACCGCTTTGTCTAGGGTGCCCCGAACACCGGTGCGAGGAACGCAACAGCAGAAGTGGAACGCAACAATCTTATCGATAAATATTTATGGTTAAAAATGTTTCCTTTCAACAATTCCCGGCCCTTTTTCATAACGAGCGCGTGGACACACATTGCCGCCCCGCGGGACAGACCGCCGCCGGTGCAATTGCAGTTTTGCAAACAGGCCCAGCTCCACTTGCGCACTTGCGGCCGCTGTCGGGCGCGTTGCCGGAGAATCAATAAATTTCGAGAATTTATTCAAACCCTTTCGGTGCGCTGCCCGCGATTGCTGCCCGCGATTGCTCCACGGAAGCGACCGTGGCTGGCTCGGCCAGCTTCCGCACGCTGTGGTCTAGGCTTCCCTCGGTGGCGGTGCTCTGGCAGCATTCCGCGCGAGCCCCGGTCGATCGCGTTTAATCGAAAACATAAAAGCTAATGGTTCGCGCGGCGCAGCAGATAAATCTTTATCAGACGCTTCCACGCGCGACGCCCGCTGTCGATACGTTCGATTGCTAATGATGCTTAAGATTGTCCGTGGCGGTGGGAGCCGATCTCCGCTGGTGCAGCCAGGAAGTGCATTGGAAGGGACAACAAAGCGAGAACCGATCATGGCTGGATGTTTTTGAAAACTTCATTCTATGTTGCGGAAGTATTTATTCCATGTTGTTGACGATTTTTTGTTCAAATTTGATGCAACTTGATATTGTTGTCGCAGTTTCTCAATATAAATCACAATATGTCAGAATATTTTCAAAATATTATATTTCATTTCTCAGCAGTCAGTTAGTAGTAACTTTTCACATAGTTTCGCTCCTTATAAAGGATTTGAATTTTACATAATTCATCAAAGTATCAGTCTACTTTTCTAAACATTTTGCTTCGTTATATGTTTCTATTGTTGCATGTTGTATGTTGGATGCAAAGGTTTAGCTCATTAATTTGAAAATTTGTTTGAATGTTCTATTCCATTTAATAAATTTAACTCTAAATTGAATCAGTTTCAGTAGATTTGTTTTTAATGTTTTCAATAGCACATGGTTCCGAGATGTTTAGATAAATAAATACAAATATAACAAAATAAAGGGAATTAAGTGAACATAAAACGCAAAACAATGTCAGTCAAAATACAAAACTAAAACATAGAACAATCACTAGCAGTTGAAAATGCTTGAATTTAAAAAAAAACACACAGAATTAGAAAGAAAACATGTTTAAAATATTAGTGAAAAAATTGTTGAACAAAACAAGTATTTTAAAAATCATAAATGCAAATAAAAAACAACAAAAAAACGGAAAATATGGATGTTGGTAAATAAAACGTAACCATAGAAAAGAAATATAATCTTAGAGAAAAACGTGAAAAGGAGGAACCAGTTTCTTCAATGTTTATAAAACTCTTATGCACAAACGGACAATAGAAAAACACTTAGAAAAGTCATCCAACAGCGAACCGCAGCAAACCCACAAACAAAGCACAAACCTTGTATTCCTAAATGTCAGTTACATTATGAACATTGTTCTACTTTACCAGATGTGCACATACCATGTTACAAGACAAGGATCTCGTGCATTATGAAATTTATGTTGCATTGCAACACCGCTCACTGAACATAGCTATCTGCACGAGTAGTTCCATAAAGTTTTAGTACACCGAATAGCAAAAACGCGAATAGTAATCATCTATATCTTTATCGTTATCTTTATTTTTATTAAACAAAGGCTCACAAAATCTAGGCTATGCCTAGATATAAAAGTAATATCACACAGACACACACTCCCTTCGATCGAACGGATGCCCTCTGGAAAGACCCGCAACCCTTGCTCCTTCCAATCGGGCCAAACACATAAATAAGGAAGCCGTTGGTGCTGGTCGCGCAGCGAATGTAAATATTTATTAGGATCAAGAGGTCTTCGGAAAAATGGGAAGATTTATCGGACGGCGCAACGGCATGCCCCCCGGCTGCCCCGGCCAGCCAGCGTGATTAGGTGAACGCACCCGATTGGGGAGATTTATTTGTGCTCGTGATCTTTGCGCGCGATACAGTTTCGCGCCAGGTACGCGAAGCAGTCTCTATTTCTCTTCTTTCTTGTCCTCTCAATGGCAACGTTTGCCGGTCCGAGACGGTTGCATCTTCACGCAGCCCGGCGGCGGGTGTGGATGAGCATACTCTTGCCCAAAATTGCAGCCCTCCAGCGACCGCTTCACCGACTCGACTCGGCGGGCAACCGAGAAGCAACCGAGACCGGAACGATGGCACGGAACGTTGAAGCATCATCGCTTTGTTTGCACGGTACAACACGTAATGAAGTGTTGTCTGTCGTCGAGAGGGCGACTCCCTGGGCTGAAATCGGTCCGAGCCCCGAATGTCCCGACTTGTTGAATCCGTGCGCTGGAAGCACGCCGCCCGGCCCGTGCTCGTCTCGCGAGCGTGCTCCATTCCGAAAGGGGTCACGACCGGGTCGTCATCAACGTCAGCGTCAAGCACCGGGCACCGGCCGCGGCCATAATCCATCATCTGCGCTGGTGCGAGCGTGGAGCGTATCCTGCGCACGATCGGCAAGTGGGGCCGGGTGGTGGTACCCTCTTCACGGTAAATTACAGTTCATGGCAATCATTTCCATCAGGACCCCGGTTCGGTGTGCAGGAAAACGGGAAAGCTTTCGAACGAGCACGGCATCCAATGGGGATGAGTTTCCACTGATTTCACCTGATTATGTGTTAATGCGTGATTCCTCTGACGTTAGAGGTAGCGTAGTTCAAAGCATGTTTTTTGTTCGTATTTCAAGAACATTTGTCTCAAAATCTCTCACTCCTTTCAGGCGTTCTGATTTGAACAGTACGTTTCTCGCTCGCTGCTCGTCCCCTGGCTCGATATCAGCCCGTCTGAATCAGTGCCCTACTCCGAATTTATCATTAGCATACCGCTGGCTGGCGTCGGTGAAGATGATTGGGGTGCACCAGATGGTTTGAAGCACGCGCAGGGCCAAATAACATCTCACGATCTCCATGCAGACAAGCGAAATACAGAAGCTCCCCCCGAAAAAACACAGGAATGTCGTGAAGATGCTCAGAAGTCAGGCTCCCCCCCACGGAGCGGCCGATGGCACTCAAGGGGGGGCGCAATGTAATATCTGCTAAAATACCTGTTAAAGGTAAACCACTCGTGAAAGGCGAGGGTTACAGGCTGCGTGGGTACCAAGGGGGGAGGAGCGAGGTGGGTGGTACGGGAGGACTTTCTTCCACTCGTCGAGACCGAGACGAGATGCCACGCCACAAGTGGTCGTCTCAATACTGGGCCAATTACCTGTTACTTGTTACGATCGTGAATCAGACGGTCGTTGTAGTCGTTTTCTTTGTGTTTCTTTTTAATCATTTGAAGATAAAAGCATGAGAAAAATCGGAATTTTAATCTTATATTTACGTCCATAAAGCTATTCCAATTTAAATAACTATTTATATGTATACATTAATACTTTAACGAAAACGAGATAAAACGATTACGATAAAATAAAAACAACAAGTACTATTTTCAAAAAGTTGTTTCACACAGTTGGTTTTCATAGTTTTCAATGTTTTACGATTTTTTATTGTTTTCCATACTTGAAATTATCCATCCTTATGTTTCTTTGTTAATATTTGTTTCATTTTATCAAATCTTTTGCTCTTTTAAAGACTTTACTATGATCTTATTGTTTGTCTTAACTAATTTTTCAATTTGTTTCATTTATACGTATTTTGAATCATGTTTTTAATGTTTCTTTTATTTTTATTCATCATATTTGAAAGGTGATACGCAGGTTTTGCTCGTGATAATTATGTTTTGATAAATTCCTATACCATTGTTCATTTTTCATCTACATTATGGTCACTATTTCATCATCACCATTCAATTTTTTATCATTTTTGTTTGTACTTGTGCTTAGCTTAATTTCAATCGTTTTAAAAGAGAATAACAATGTTTTATAATTAGTTCGTGTATCTCTTGTAGATTTCGTACGTCATTTCCATTTGTTTTTCTTCATTTGTGTTCATTCTACCGTTTTCTGTACATGACGCTCCAGCTAGTGAGGTGATTGTTCGTACCTCAACTCGGTGCTCTCACATTTAGTTTCTAAAAATAAAACTGTCTCCCACCATGATTGTAAAGACAACTCGGCATGATGATGACATCTTGCTTCATTCATTTGCAAACGCGAATTAAAAACTACCGGCAAACCAAAACCCACTACATGGTTCGCGTGGCTCCCTACGTGGCGGGAGTCAAATTAAATTTCGCAAAGTCTCTGCGACTCGCCCGAAGGGTTTAGCGAATCAAGCGCAACAAGTGAACGGCGGTGGCACGTGCTTCCGCAGAGGTAAAGCCCGTGCATCTCCCTCCCGTATCGAGGACGAGCTTTCGCCCCAACTTGAGGCAAACCGCGAGCGAGCGCGAAAAGCAACGCTCGCCGAAAAGAATGTCATGTGTTTGGAGAACTTCTAGCCACGGGTTGGTGAGTTCATTGAACTCCGGTCTAAATATACACTACCCACCCCCCCCGGTGGAAAGCCCTGCAGCGCACAGCACGGGAAAGTAAATATGATTCGGAGACGCCGTCTGCGCGCCGTTCTGCAGCGAGCAGCGACGACGGTGCTCCACCGTTTCCAAGCCAACACAGCACACCATGAGATACATGACCCATCAATTACCGAGTTTCGTGGGTACGCTTTCGTGTGCTCGAAAACGAAACAAAAAAAAACCACGATGTACCACTACCGCTGGCTGCGGCCGCGGCATAACTTCATGGCCAAGGGCATCTTTTCGCGAAACGGAAAACCGCCTGCCAGCGCGGCGCAACGCCCGCGATGGCCGTGGCTCGTCCGATAAGCGCGAATGCAAATGCAGATTCATTGCACGGCACTAAAATTAGCTCGGGCACCAGTTAACCGGACCGTTCCTAGGGTCGTTTTAGTTCGTTCGTTCCCTTTTTCCTCGATGAGCTCGTAAAAACTCACCTCCTCTGCGTGGCTGAAGCCGCCTTTAACTGTGTTGGGCGTCGCATAAGCTGTGGCTAGCTTTCGCACTGACCCAGCGTCTTCCGCCCTGGTTGGGATGTGTTCGCACCAGATAAGACAGAGCGTTAGTTAGCGAGTGAAGATGCCACGGCATGGTTGGGGCGGTAGGTTCCACGAATCACCTGCTGATGAGGCTGCCGCTGCTGCTGCAACAAACTGCAGTCGCTACGATTACGTTAATGACGACCCAGCCGCGGCCGAGGGTGATCGTTACGGGCGATGGGTCAGGTTTTAGGTGGAACCGTTTAAATCATCGCACACTAGAAAAGGACTAGATTTATGATCTGGTGCACTCGGGGCGAGCGGGGAATGGGATGGTCAAACACGGACGAAGCCGTGCACTTCATGGCTTGCTGTGCAATTTGTGTCGAATGGTGTCCGTCGTTACGAGGATACGGAGAAATGGCAACGCGTCGATGCTATTTCGCTGGAGATTGATGCGCAGTTGGTGTAGAATTTTCTGCAAATTTTTAAAACAACGAAAGAAAACTTTTCTAAATAAGCTGATTGCGGATGATAAAGGGGAATAAAGTCAACAAATATGGCGGAATATCGTACCGGATACTTCTGGAAATACAGCTCTAACAGCTTCAGATATGCTTCACGTAGATCATATCAAGCAACTAGATGGTTGGAATAGGTGTCTCAGCTACATAACAAAAAAATGAATGGCCTAATTTATGGTCATCTTTGGATTAATTTGAAGGAATGTTTCACGTTAGCTTCGATTTTTTCTTATATTCTTCCTTTAAGTCCTTATAGTTTATTGTTAAGGAAAATATTACCCAGGCTGTTTCTGTCATACAAAGTATTGTTGAAAAAAGCCAGAAATATAAAAAAGGAACACAAGAATGATATTGTTTTTCTGGACTGTTTTTGTTTGCACACTGTAAGACTCTGAGACCTAAGTCTTCAATTAGGTCTTTGAAATGATTTTTCGTCTTTGCATCTCTGTAAGCTATGAATGATTTGCAGAGAAGTGCAATTTTTTTCCTTCGCATAATCTATTGTGATAGCATAAGAAAATATTCATAAATTCGTCAAAATTTTATCATAAAACGATTTGTTATCAATTCTTTCTTTTTTATTATTTTGACAACGGCCTCATGGAATCAGTTTTTTTTGTGCAATTATAAGTCGCTTTTCTGAAAACAAAGCTCTATCTGTCCAAACGAATAAATCCAAATTGTGTTTATATGTCGTTAAACCATTCTATTGCAACACGCCCCTGAAGAAACATTACACCATTTTTATATATGACAACTGGTCATTCCTGTATTTATATCGTATGATCTCCAACTAATACAGCAGCAACTGAAGCACAGTCCACTCGCATATGTGTGTATGTGTCCCCTGTCCACCCCAAAAAATTGCTTTGAAAACGAAAGTGTCTCAAGGATGTTGCATTTGAAGGTTGCATTAATGAGCGTACTTACCCCGTCTGGGTGCATTTCGGGCAAGCGCACACAGACACCCAAACCACAAAAGGGGGCGAGCACTTTCTGGAGCACTGTGTTTCGTCGTGGTTTTACTCGCTGATCGCTATCGCGACACGGTGCACTTACCGCAATGTTCGCGTCCGGTGGCGATCTTCAACCGGGCGCTTGCTGCAGTTGCCCGATCGTGGGGTGCACTGCAAGGGTCGGAATGGGGGCAGTCATGCAATATTCATAAACTAGGCACCGAAAAATGAGCCCACGAGTCGTGAACGGGGCCTCGCAGAATAAATGTTGCGGAAAATAATCGCCCAAAAAAGCAACAACATTACCCAACACGGTATGTAGCTGCATGCGCCTCGGAAAGGGCAAAATTTGGCGCAAACTCGATGGTTCCAGCGGATCGAGCGGGTGAGGGAAAACGTAAAGGCAAGGTGTCGGGTGGACAGTCGGTGGCTGGCGATCAATGTGCCAGCGCTGCTGTGACCATCAAATAGCGTTCGAAAAGTAACATAAACATTACAAAAGACGACCCTACCCGGAGCTACTGACGGGGCGGGAATCGCAACCCTAAAGGGGAAAACGGAAAACGAGAACAAAAACTATTACCGAAGTGGGTAACATTTATGAACTGACCGCGGCTCTACCACTGTCGAATGTCTTTCCACACCGGCGCGCTATGAATGGCAAAGTCCAAAAAAGAAAGCGTAAAAAAATGCGAGAAGAAAAAAACACTCTCACAGAAACTAAAACAAACAGTTTCGGAACGGCGCAGTATTAAAAATGAACACACACACACACACACACACACACACGATGACGGCGGTGGCAGTGTAAAATGCCGAAAAGTTAAACTAATAAAACAAAACAATAGCATAAAACCACACCGAGCCGAAAACGAAACATGGCCGGTGCAGTGAGACAAGCAAAAAACAAACAAACCAAAAACTCGGGTAAAACAGCGCAAGCACACACATATTTCTGGTGGGTTTTGTTGCTTGTTGCGCCTGCATGCCGCCTCCACCGTTCCTGCCCTGCGCCACCGGTGACTGACACCGGCGATCGCCGGTTTATCAGCTCCTCTCGAGCCACTGGCCATTCGAGACAACGCGAGCACGCGAAACACATTTCGAAAGGAACCTCCCGCCACCGACCCCCCCGACAGACGGGAAGGAATTCAAATGCACAAGCAAACACACACACACACACACACACACAAACGGGTCAGGTATCTCGGGAATGGCGACCGCAGACGTCGCCCGGGCCGCAGCGGCGTTTCCGACCGACCAAAGAAGATGCTTCCGGTTTCGCCCGGAGAGCACAATGTTTTATGTACGCGGACGCGGACTCGCGCAAATAATTAATGTCAATTGCGCATTCCCCCCCTGTCGCTGACAGCTGGAAGAGAACTGTCGCAAATTAGTGGGCCGGTGGGTATGTGGTCGTTTGGATTTTGGGTGTGCGCAATAGAAAATGACTGTGTGTGCTGGCCGAAGACAAGCAATAAAAACGCAAAACATTAAAAAGAAAGAAGCAGCATCATCGTTTTTATATTGTTTCTTAGAGCAGGAATGAATATTTCGTTTTTTTTTATTATATCTGGTGTCAGTATCTGGATATTATTAGACTTTTCCCATTTTTACTAACACAGATGTTAGTTTCACTACTTTTGTTTTACTTTTATTACCTTCACATGTGAAAGGATGATAAATTTTTATTCACCATGTAGAGTCATGAAGAACATGCATTTTAGTTACATTACCCGTCAACAGATGGCGCCACTCGATCAAAGATGCGGTGATATTTTTTATCTATGGCTGCTAGGTTTTTAAAAAGGTTTGAGCCACCTACTTTCATTATTTTGTTCTAATACAGTTAGTATTTTTATTGTTTAACATATGCAGGTACTTCAGGTAGTTTACTAAATACAAAAAAAAACTATAATCTTTAATTTAGTGGTTCAACTGTCTG
>KB672490.1:11471854-11493293 GCA_000349145.1 Anopheles dirus
GTGTGCTGCTGCTGCAAACCATTTGACCCTGTGTCGAACCTCCGAAAAACAAACCAACCGGTGCGAAGGGAAAGAACAAACTTTACCCGGAAGAAAAGTTCGTACGTGTACACGCATTTGCGTAATTATCCATTGCGGCGGGCTGCGCCGCTGGGGATGCGCCGGGGGATGATCCTGTCATGCGTGCAGGGGGTTGCGCAAGCAAACGCACACACACACGCGCGCGCGCGCACTCACACTTGTTGCCAGTTGTGTTGTTTTTCTGTTTGGGAAAAACGCCAGCCCCGAAACACTTTCCTTTCGGGAACGTGTAATTAGGCTGCACTCGGTACTCGGATGCACGTCGTTCTGGCATTTTTTCGACCACTTTCGAGGCGGCACGCAAGACGGACGACGCAAACAGCCAGGCAACGGGGCCAGCAGAAGTAGCAGCAGCAGCAGCAGCAACCGCTTCAGCTGCACGGCTTGCACTTGAAAATAAATGCAAGGATGCAGGAAATGTGACGAACGCCTTCCCCTGTGACGACGGGCGAATACACAGGGTGGTTAGTGTGATGTTAAACTTAATAATTATTTATTAAGCACAAGTACCAGCTATGATGTCTGACCCATCCGTACACATGAACCAGAATGAACTGAATGATTAAATTTCGATATGAAGTTTACAGAATCATAAACCTTTCGAAAGATGCAAAAGAATTCACCAATACAGAGTCATGAATCCCGGAAGATTCTTTCGCATAATCATCTTACTTAAGATTCATAATCTCATGACTCATAGTCAAGATTGAAGAATCATTATTTCAAAGAGTCAGCATTAATAATTCAGTTACACGAATCTTTTAGGAAGAATCAAGATGCTTAATACAAGTACTACTATTTTGAAAAGGCCTTTCGAACTTTTAGACTATGCTTTGGTATCTTGGTATGATCTTCTATGTTTCGGATGCTGCGTATAAAGTACAAATCGTGTATAGAATCTTATTAAAAATCTGATTTATTCAACAGGTAAGATGTGTTTCGAAAACGATGTAATTTGTTTGTTTACATCCTAGATCCCTCAAAGGAATGGATGACATTAGTTCGCTTTATTACTGGAATTTGCATAATGATCTGCCTAGAAATATACTAAATAAATTCGAAAACATAGTATTTTGAACTCTATAGTCAAATTCAACTATCCATAGAACATGATAGCTAGCGCTCGAGCTTCTCCTATTATTGTCAAAAACGAATCAAATAAACTAAAACCATTATATATCCCCATTTCAATAAACAAACTCTCTTCACATTACTATATTAAAATTTTACTTATATTAAAATTATTTCAGATTGTTATTTTCGTTTCAGTCACTGCTGAGACCACTGAGAAACTCGTTAATGAATTCGTCTAATGCTAATCGTTTAAAATATAATCATGGTATCGCAAAAAATATTCAAAAACATACAACAACATATCTCAACAACACACAAGAATGGAAAAGAGATTGTTTGAATAGTTAAAGATTCTAGAATTCGCCAATAAAATAAAAAGAGTGATTGTTCTGTTAAAAACATCCACCCTGTACCGTGTGGCAAAGTGTCGGGCGCACCATACGCACACAGCACGCATGGTGCAGTAATAAAACAAAAACAGAACCGGAAAACCGCGCTCGGGCGTTGCACGGACGAGTAAGCATGTGCTCGAAAGGACGAGAACGATAAAACGACATGGCGTGTCCGTGATCTTGATCATGAAATTTCTCTTAACCCCCCCCCCCCCGTGCTTCCTTTTTGACTTCCTTCTTGGTGGCTGAGGTGGCTGCCTGCTGCGTCGAGAATCCTCCCGGTATCCGGTTTTTGTTTTTCTCCCGCGGCAGGACGTGAAGTGACGGCGCGTCCAACAGGGCGAGACACAACAGGGCAGCACGCTGCGTCCCAAGTGAGCGACCGTGTGACGAGTGGAGCAGACGGACGCCGTTTTTGTCACTCGAATGTCACATATCCCTCTCCCCGGTGTCGGCCGAACCGGTCCCGAAAATAACGCAACCGACGCACGCGGAGCCAGGAGACAATTTTAATCAATGAAATTCGCCCTCCCCTCCGCCGGTCCCGTGTCCGAAGGGGCGGCAGGGAAGCGAACAAGTGTAGCAGTCGGCGCTGAGGCCAACCGCCAAACCGGTCGCCCTGGTCGAGGGAGATGTTTTCCGGCGAACTCCCTTCTGATTCTTGCCCAACCCTACTGCTCCAGATCGGTCTGCTGCGGAGAACAAAACCGGACGTGGCACCAAGATGGGCGGGAGCGGGTGGGAGAGGCAGAGAGTGGACGGTGGCGGGACAAAAAAGGGAAAGCAGGTGAATGTCAGGCACACGCACGCTCGCCACTTGATGGCAAACGGAAATGGTTCGCACACCGGCCACGTGTTGCCAAATATGGCTGCCCGGTGGGATTAACCGAATCCGGGGTGAACGGGGCAAGGATAGCAGTGGAGCAGTTTTTGCTGTGGCTGCTGTTATTGCTGTTGTTTGTAAGAGTGCCGTGTAGAGTGCAACATCCCGAAGCACAATTACTCATCACCGTACCGGGCAATTGATGGTTTCCTGTTCGAGGTTTGTTCTCGCGGTCGTAAGGCTCTCGCGGCTGGCTTCGCAGGGGCGAAGGTTCCCAGCGGAGGTCGCACGGATCGCGCCAACCAGAATCGGCCGTGCATGATTTGCACTCATTGCAGTCATTAGCGTCCATCTACGGTGCGTCCATACGTAATGCCATTGTTTATGATCGGAGCGTCAGCGTACATGAAAAAGTGCCGAAACGAGGTGTAATTAATGCAGTCGGAGCTGCTATTATTCCAGTAATAGTGGAAGGATACTCTTCGTTTGAACGCTATCAATGATCATTTCTTGCATAACGACACTAAATGGTCTAGTGTGCCTTTTGTCGTTACGATAGGGAAGAAAAGGGTAAATTGTTGGCAATGGAGGACAATTGGAGATAAATTTTCATGTTAACACTAGACATGTTTGACAAGGAAGTAATACTGCCAAGAAAATTTTAGGACTCAGGGAGAGATCATGCTTAGCTGAGACATTCCTTAAACAACATTAAAAGTTGGTGAACTGCTCAGTTAAAATGGGGCGGTCGTACAGATGCATATCCCTGCTGCGGATACAATAAAGTCAAGGTAGCCACAAATGACAGGCGCCAGACGTACAGAGATTGTCCAGACAACTGTTTATATTATATTTTTGTGATCAATTATTTATTAATAAGAACATTTTATGCAAGTGTGGCCAAGTATCGCACCTAAGTCACATTTGTTGTCTGTATATCACCTATTGCTACCAAGTTTTATCACCAAGCTGTCACCAAGTAACCGCCAAGTACGTCATGGATACTCTGATGATTTTAAAGGGACCAAAAAACAGAAATAATTCCATCATCGACTGTAAATAAGGACTTCTAACTTTTTTTTTGGAATAAATGTCCACATACTTAATATGAGCCACATGGATGATGTAGCACACCGATACTCAAAATATGTTCTCTCGTTTGCACACTTTGACGAAAAACACACACACACACCCAACCATCCACTCGTTAGGTGTACGGAGATTAAGACATTAACAGTTGCCAGACTGATTCAATTTGAGCAATTAATGTTTTGCGTGCACCATAAACGCTGCTTTATCTTTCTGCGCACCTCACCGCGCCGCGCCGGTGCCAGGGGGGGGTGAAGAAACGATACTGATACCCCCTGGCGCAATTAAAGGTGCAACCGGACAGTTGAAACTAGTTTCTTCTCCCTTGGGCCCCCCCCTTGAGCACCGCTTAATGGTCCAAGAAACGGCACCCTGTCCACGGGCCCGGCGACTATCAGCGGACGACTTTAAAGTGCGGCTTATCCCTAATCGCCGCCGCCATGGCCGCCGCTGAGTGACGGTTATAATAATCATTAATCGGGTATCATGTCTGAAAAAAAACTTACCGCCACGTCGCTTCGATTACCCGTTCGGGCTATCGGGTGTTGCTAAAAACAGCTAGATAAAATTTAAACCTACACCAAACGCATCTCAAAGGGTGCCGCTAGATAAACGTCGGACCGAATCGGGGAGGAAAACAGCCTCCCCTCCACCCGGGGCAGTTATGCATTCCGCACACGATCGTGCCCAGACCGCGCGTTCCGATAGCTTTAATCCACTTTCCGGGCATCGTCCACCGAGCCTGGCGAGCCTTTTTGCCACCCTTCCATATCGCTGCGAGCGTGATTGATCCTCGCTCTGCTTTTTTTTCTTCTCTGTTTCATCTGCTCCGGCTAATAATGCGCGACCGGGCCGCCCCGGAGTCCGCATTCCGGATCACTTCCATCGGAGGGTCGCATGTACGTGCCGCGCTTACGCCGCACGCCCGATAAGGGCCGGTGAAAACCCATATTATCATATCTGTCTCTAATTAATTACTTCACCCGGGCCGATCGCGTGGATCTGATAATTACTGTCACGTACTTGGTCCGCCAGGGCTGACCATTTATAGTGCGGTGGGCTGGCATGCGCCACTGCCGTTGCGCTTGTGGTAGTGGTGTCCTTTCCCGAAGGCCCGGGAAGGGATCGGTATCACTCGGCACTCGCTTTCCTGTCTTAATTACCGATCGAAACGCATGCAGAATCCAGTGCGTTTGCTCGACGCATGCGCGTATGGCGCCGGCGAGGGTAATAAAGAGTGCGCGTTGCGTACGCACTATAATTCATCCGCTGTCGAACCGCTCTCGAGTCGCTGATCTAACGACGTAGAGAATAATATTGACCTAGTCGGGTTTTTTTGTGAAGGATAATTTTAGCGTGTAAATCAATTATTAATACCGTGTGTTTGCGGCGATTGCGTCGTGCGTGAATTTATTTTACAACATATTTACCTTTTTCGGTAAAACAATGCCATTTTCTTCCGCATTTTAATTATTAACGTATAATTTATAGTATACTGTAGCGCCATGGATATAGATTAACATTCATATCACGAAGAGAAAGGCACAATTTGATTTATACATTTATGTCGGGTTTGTATTTATTTTTCATTTTTTTTAATTTTGCAAAAGTTTACTGTTTTTATATAAATTATGTAACATCTTAATCGTTTTTCCAATTACTTTACATCAAAAATCTATTATCATCACCAAAGGAAATCATGTAATAATATTTCCACTTCAAATCCCAATAAACAAGATTAGATTTCGATAAGTTTCTGAAAAGGGTCCGATAACTTTCCAATAAGGTTCCGATAAAGTTCCGATAACGCTCGGATAAGGCTCCGATAAGACTTCGATAGGACGCCGATAACATTCCGATAGGGCTTCCATAACATTTCGATAAGGTTCCCATAAGGTATCGAAAAGGATTTGATAAGGTTTAGATGAGGTTCCTATAAAGTTCCGAAAAGCTTCTGGTAGTATTCCGATAAGGCTTCGTGAGGTTTCGTAAGGTTTTGATAAGGATCTGATAAGGTTCCGTTAAGGTTCCGATAAGGCTCCAATAAGACTCCGATAGCATTTCGGTAAGACTTCGATAACATTCCGATAAGATTCCGATAAGATTCCGATAAGACATGGTTCTGATACGACTCTGACAAGGTTCCGATTACTTTGCCATCATTACCAAACACAAGTATTACCTTTCCATTAAATTATCAACTTCGAAAGTATAACAAATATTACTTAATGATGAAAACTCCATTCCAATTTTCCATTTCAAAATTATAAATTAAAATATATTCAATTTTTATAGTCTATTTAATATTTTCAATCTAGCTTCCATTGAGCGTGCATGCATGGTACTGCTGGTGGATTAAGATTAAGCAATGGTCAATTGCGTTAATCGCCTGCTCGCATCCGATTAGTGAGGGATTACCGATGTATCCGCGAAGGATACGGTCAACATTCCGCCGGTGGCACGTCTCCGCGCTCGTAAGAAGGTCGTTAAAGTTCCTCACCTGATCGTTAAACGACGCCGAAGCGCGCCCACGTGCATTCGGCGTGCGGTCGATACTGGGCAGTTGATTAAAATTAATGATTTCTCCGCGCGGTGCGTCTTAATTGGTCCATTTTGGCTTAATCCACCCGGGTGGGGCGACGATCGTCCCCCCGTATCTGCACCGCCTTCTGCGAGAGTCGCTACACTAGTCGATTCCACTGGAACCGATCGCCGGTCCGAAGCGAAACCCGTTGTTCTCTCATTTCGATGAGAGTGCAGTTTTAAATTAAAACAAATTAAGCATTGCTCGCGCCCAGACAACTAATGTTCATCACTTTCGCCAAACGGTTCTCCTCGGCCACCGTGCGATTGTTCTTGCGCTTCAGATGCATTTCCGGCTAGGAAGCGCTAAATGTGCGCACCGAATTCGGGGCAGAAAATATAAATCGAAACAAAACACGAACGAAAAACAAAAAAAACGCACGCCACTGGAGGCCCGGCGGAGAGAGCTATTCGCGAAAACTTTGCGATCAAAATAACTTCCTTCGAGCGTAGCGACCACAAATGCCAATCGGAAGGCTCGCTGGCCGTGGTTGGCAACGGCCCGGCGAAACGTCGTTCCGGCTCCATTTCTTATGCTCCGGTAGCACTTAGACAATTTATCGCCTGCAATTAGGTGCGTCGCGGTTCACGTGAAAAGCGGCCGTTTGTTGTGGTCGCGAATTTGAGTGCAATTGTTCGGTCCTTGTACTGTCGTGTTTTGTGTGTACGCTTTTTTTTGTATTTGTTATGTTCGTTTCTAAGCCACACTTTTGCAATGTTGGTGGCGACGTTTGCTGCTGGGGAATGCGTTAGTTTTGTGAATGAAAAATGTGTGTGCTCACTTTCCGAATGCAAGCGGATGAGATAGGACGCGAAGAGGAATGGGTAAATTGCGTTTGGAGCTGAGATGAGTTTTTCTCGTTAAGAAACTTTTGCTGCACATTTAGAAGTCCTGCTATCCGGACTATAATTAATAAACGAATGAATGGTAATTGGAATGTCTAGCTTTCAAACTCGTACTTGTTTAAAGAGCGTTGTTTTGGTTTTTGTTGTGTTTCTTTTTTACCCAAGTTATAATGATGCACAACGATTTTTGTTTCTTTGACTTTTAACTCGCTAAATATTATATTTAAGACCTTTTTCAGTAAATTCCATTCATCTTTGAACAATCCTTCATTTTAATAAAGTTGCATATAATGCTTGTATTAAAAAGAGAAATATGATCACTTGTGGTAAGTTTAGTTTGAGCTAGTTAGGGCTATTTAAATTTAAGAGAGGTAGGGTTCGCTTGGTACAGTTGGGATCCGTTGAACTATGTGGTCAACAAATGAACAAATACAGATTAACCTTTATGGGAATGTCATTTACTCTTAGAGCTTCTATGAAAGAGCCTTCTGTTTGATGGGATGAGAAATTAGTGACGATGAGGGATGAGAATTTAAAGCTCAAGTTGCCAGAAATCTTTCGACAATTTCAAATGCATCTTATTACAATTTAGTAGAAAAATTCATGGATTGTTATTTATTCGATAACGTTATTCATTCGATTAACGTTACACTATTCGTTCATCGATTCTACTTCTGATTTGCTCCAAAGTAAGGAGAAAGAAGAAGTGAGTTTTTACAATAACCTATGTGTTTAGCACGGATATATAAGGTCAAACATAATACATCCCTGTTTTGCTCATGTCCAGATTGAACTACTGTTTGTTCATAGTTCGTTATCGTGTTTAATTAGTTTCATTCCACAATAACAATGTTCATGTGCCGATTCAGCCCAAGACTAGTAAAACAATGACACTATTTAACAGATGCAAACAAAGGGTAAGCTCTAATCTACTTTAGAGCAAACTGTGTTCCTAACCTATCGTAAAACAATCGCTAGGGCATGCGATGCGCTGCGCACTGCACATTCGGTGGCAACGAACGTCAGCACGTTGAACTGAGAAATCTGGGCTCCCTGCATCTTCTTCCTGTGCATAATACGGTCACCACCGCACCACTTCCGCCACTCTTCCACCACAGCCAACGGACGTCCTACTATCAGCCATCTTCCTCGGAGGTCGCGCTACCAGCCTCCACGTTCGCGAAAACCATGCCCTTGCTCAACATTCCACACGTTCTGTACGGTGCGAGCATTGTTGATTCTGGCAGACTAAATAAAAGATAGGCACGTCCCGCGTGAGGAGCCGCGAGGGCTCCAGAATCAACAACGACCACACATCGTAAACATAGCAGAACGGCACACTTCAGACCCGATCTTCAGCCTCAGCGAAAAATGGTTTGCGCGTCCCGAATGGGCCACCGGCTAGACGTTCATTCCCCTTCGGTGGATAACGGCAGGGACAAGCCCCCTTAAAGTCTAGCGCGATCGTGACGGTGGCGGTGCATCCCTATCCCACCAACTGATGCCCGTGCTTTTCCACACTTTAAGCACTCTCAAGTTCACGATCAGCGGCTGCAAGTTTTCACTGCAATCGTTACTCGTTCTGTTGTGTCTGCAACCACTGGCGCAGGGTCGACGAAAGGGGGGGAATTTGCGTCGAAAGATCATCGACACAGCGGCCGGTTCTCAGGTGACTCAGGTGACGATGGCGAAATGGCTAACATCTCCACGCAGCCGGAAGGAAACCGGCCCGACATTTTAAGGTGTCGGGCCCCCAGCGAGGCAGTTTCGCTAGACCAATCAAAGATTGTTTTCATTGCGTCTGGGCCTACCTTAACGAGGAATAGAAATGCTTGGCCATAGACATGACACGCTGTTGATGCGGGGCTTTTCTATCGGTAGGGGGTTTTACCTATCGTTAGCGCAGTTCACTCATTTTCCTTTAAAGTAATGGTGGAATTATTTCAGCATTCTTCATAGTAAGAGCGAATTTTCCGATTAGACTTAAGCTAAATAAATCGTAATCTCGAATGGGATTTAAAATGTTCAAACTCTATCATTTTTTCTTTTTCCTTTTTGTCATATCTTAAGAGATTTCATATTAAAATAAAAATAGACAAAGTACAACCTTTACAAAACAAATATTATCTTAAGAATGTATTTAGAATGACATAAAGTGTTTCGTTTTTTCTATGGATAAATATTCAAAAATAGTTTGTCTCAAAAATATATATGAAATATATTCGCAAAACAGTTGTGCATAGACTGTCCCAACAAGAAAATGAATAACAAACCACACCCAAGAATTGTATAACTTTTGTCAATAAATTCTCTTTTATGCTTCACCGAGCTCACCCAAGCCAAGAGTCAGCTAACTGTTTAGCGCATTTTTGCAGCGTCTTTTTCCTCCCGACCAATGCACCACGCGCATCGGATCTGCGCGAATCTGCACACACATGCATCCCCGTGCACCCCGTTCAACAAAACCAGTAAAGTACCGTTGCGGGTTGCTGCCCATCCGCACCGGCTCCGTGAGGTCGCATAATCGGCGTCGACGGGAAGGGCGCAAATTCCTTCGTTCGCAAATTCGCCACCATCGACACCACCTTCCGGATGGGTGGTGGGCAAGCATTCCCCCACAGTATGCAGCGAGAAGAAGAAGGGTCGTTCAGGTTGACCACAGTTTCGGACCCGCCTTCGCATGCCTTCCGCGGGCATTCCGCAGCATCGCCGAGCATGAGGGCGAGATGACGGATCACCGACATCGCCGTTCCGCACTGGAATGGTCAATCGCGAATGGTACCGGGGGACTAATGAGACAACGGATCTAAAAATAACACCCATCGATGCGCGAAAGCTAGGCGTGGCTGTTTATTTATTTATCCATTTTTTAATTACTCTCAGCAGTACGATCGCGCCGCGTTTGCGATCACTTCAGCCGTTTGGTGAGCGGACTGTCGATTCACGTGCAACGTATCACTCTTATGCAATAGGTTTTAAATGAATGAGGGAACACACATACCACCACAGCGCAGTTGCCTGTGGTTGAACTATGACTAATCCTTTCATTAGTTTTTTCTTCTTCCTTCGTTAAGAGTTTGCGTAACCCGGAACGACATACACGAGAGTGGACGAGGAGAGTTCAACACTCAAGTGCGAAAAAAGCTATAAAAAGAAAGGCAGCTAACAAAGAGGTCTTTTGTGTTGTTTGTGTTCCTATGCCTTTTTTCTGCTCCACTCAACAGCTTTACCAACCCAGTCCAATGAACCTTCCCGCCGGTGACCGGATGAATCTTCATTTCCGGTTACGCTTCCGCGTAACCTTCGCTTATTCTTTTCCATCTATGCTTCGATTAAATGCCTTTGCAAAATGTTCTCCTGGACGGCTGAGCTCCAGCAGCGCTACTCGCATGTAGCGTCGCGTCGCACGTGCGATCGGTGCTGCAACATGCAGCCAGTGCAACGACGTTCGTTCCGATCGGTTCGGAAAACTAACATTTGCTGTGGATGCAATTTTCCGAATGCAATTGCCAGCGGCGGCACTGCATGTTCGTGGCCCGTTGACGAGTCGGGCCGAAGAGCGCTGCACTCGGGGTGACGTTTGTGAGTGAAGGATCTCATCTAGGCGGATTGGTGGATTGCACACCGGCGTGCTTAACTAGATGGTAAAGTTTCTTAATGATGTCTTTTCCAGTGTTTACAATGTTGAAACTGATCATAAAATGTTTCTTATTGTGACAATTTCACATGCTTTTAGTACAATCTGTACTCTTAACAAACAGACAGATGTCGAAACAAAACAGATGAGCTCATCCACACCTAACTGCTAATGAAGTTTTAAGCGACAAATGATAATGGAATTCAAATGAATTGCATTGAAGTTTTTGAAGATTTTGTTGCAAACCGGTTATAAAAACCGCTTTTATGCATATTATGACTGTTTTGTGTGTTTTTTTTTAATATTTTGGCATGTATATTTTCTCCTCGTTTTGTTCGCTTATAAAGAATTAAATCATTCAAACGTCTCGCATGTATTTCATCTTGCATGTATTTTCTTCTCTGTGGCACGTTTCAAAACTTGCGCATCACCAGCTAAACGTCCTTGAAACACAAGTTCGCAACGCACGCGCATGATAATCCTCAAAAACCTGCCAAAAACGACAAAAGCACACGTGTACATGGTGCTTTTTTTTGCGGTCCATTTTGTTCCCTGGAAGAAAAAAAACATTCACACCTCAAGAAGCACTTCACTCGCTCACGGCATGCTGCACCCACCCTAGCCAAACCTCTTTCGGTTCCACCCGGTACAATGGGCCCGGTTTGTGCCATGCGTTAGCATAGCTAGGCCGAATGTCATAGTCCACCCCGAGGATGCGACACACACTCGTACGGCCCCGGACGGGGGGCGCGAATTCGGGTGCGCTTTGGTCGCGTCCGGCCGCAAACAGGTTTCACCTGCCTGACGATCGTTAACAGTGGTGCGCGTTATCGCACGAACGGATGCTTAACCTTGTTCGCAACCTGTTTGCCTATGAACTAACAGCGAGAGCGGTTTCACTACGCATCCCGATGGTTCTTCTTCTTCCCGTGGCGGGTTTAACGGCGTGAGGCGAAGGGTCCAGCGTGTGGGAGTGTAGAACGACCGCGATTCGGTTACTAGCTAGCCCGTTAGCCCGGTAGAATGGAAGTATCGTTTGGCATTCCGATCGAACGAGAACGCAATTCGGCATTCTACATGCAAATGAGCTCAACGCCGTTTCGCGGCATTTTATGTCGCGTTCAATTTATCGCCTTCGACTTTCTTCGTTTCGCGACACAGCAACCGGTTTGGTGTGATAGAGTTGTGTTTTTGAATTTAACTCATTTAAACTTTTATTTCAATTATTTAAACCTCAAACGGATCGGTGTACAATCATTTTAAAGGAGTGAAAAGGAAAGAAAAAATCTTAATAATTTTGGGATTAAATCTGCTTGACAACGTATCACTTCATATCTTCCACTTCCTGCCAAACTTACTCCTTTTTCGCATGTGATGAACACCGAAATTAATAATCAAGTCATCAAGTACCGGCCTACTGGGCAAGGTGTGATCGATCCGCGCACACCTTGCCCCAAGAGCGGAAGCTGGACGAGCGCTTTAAGCGTCGTGGCGCTCTCATTCTCTTTCTCTCTGTTGCTCTCTCACTCGTAGCAAGTCGCAGCAGCATCCAGGATCATCTCCAGTTCGGGCGAGTGGGGACAAGCTTCGCGAAACTGAGCGACCTGTGGCTTTTGCAGGTTCGTTCGGCTCGTCGCTCAGAAGCACGACGCACAACGTGCGGTCAGCTGATGTGAGTGGCTGCAGCGTGTGCCATTTAAATAGGTTCACTTGCAACAATTCAATTTTTGCACGGTAATGTTCATATCCGTCATTTACCCAGATGTTCTATCGCTGGTAGTATGATTCTGGTACACTGTTGATGGGTTGATCACGATCGTTCTTCCGTACGCTAGGATAACAAGTTAAAATTTAGGTCAAGGTAGCCACAAACGACAAATAACTAATAACTATTTTCTTCTGAGAGTTTATGTCACTAATAAATACATCACTGAGAGCTCCTTCACCTTCACAGTAAACCAAATTATTTTCATAAAATATATGAACAATCCTGTTAAAAAGTTGACTCTAAAACAAATACGGTCTAATGTACTCAATGGTATTATGAGAACAATTTTGTTGGTAAATTCCAGCCCAGTGTATCATGTAAAAAATAGTTGTTCAATTCCAGCAAAATTGTTAAAAATTAATTGTACAAAAATATTTACATTGAATGTTATTAGTTTTCCATGTCTTATCAACACACCAAAAAGAACTTTTGGACCAGAAAGTTTCCTGAAGACAAGTTTTACTTCAGAAGCTATCTATCCTTTCTCCAACGTTTTAAAGCATGCTGTTTCATTTGCCTTTTTTATAGCTAATGTTATTAATGCAATTTTCACATTTCCATTTGTTTTCAAATATAAAAATAACACTAATATAATAAATAAACTCCACTAATGTATAATGCCACTCACTGTACGCGCGATTCGACTTCGGCTGGCTGGCACACTTCGGCTCCGTCCGTTCGTGGGGGGAGACGACACTCAGGCTGTGTATGTGTACCACCGCGTGCGAGTGCATTCCACCCCCTACACCCTTAACCGCACGGGGTGGGGTGAGGTGGAAGTGCTCGTTGCCCGGTACGTGACGGGGGGGAGGGGGGGAGGGAAGGTGACTCAAAAACAAGGGAAGTAAATGGGTGCTCGCAACGTGCGATCGGGAAGGAAGATCTCAGCAGACTCTGACTCGGCAAAGGAAACTGCCGACGGCGAGAGCGGGGTGGTTGTGGCGCTGGCGAAGGGGCGCGTCGTGGCGGCGACGGCGGCAGCAACGTCGGCGGCGGCGGCGGCGGCAGTCGGCACTGTTGATTCTTTTAGCGCGCTACCCTGGCAGTAATCGCACAGTTTTTCCTCGACCGTCCGTGTGTTAATCTCGCACCGCGCGCGCACACACACGCGAGAGCGAGCGCTTCTTCACGGTTTTGCACGTAAAACCAACCGAAAAAGGGAAGAAAAAAAACATCGTCGTCGTCGTCGTCGTCCCGGCAGTCTCCGGCAGTTTCGCCGCGGGTCGAACACACACGCACACGCAGGGCGCGAGACACGTTCTCGCTAGACGGAAAACTCGCGCAAACCCCATCTTCTGAGCCATCCGTTCTGCGGCCCCTCGCGTTCTCGCTGGCGTGCGTGCGTGTACGGGGTTGTGCGTTGTGTTGTCGTGTTGTTGTGCTTTTCTGTTTGTTTTCTTTCGGGCGTGCGTGTGTTTGTTGTGTTGTGTTGGCTCCCGGGTTTTTTTTCTCTTCTTTCGTTTGTGTGCTTCGTTCTTGCGCGTTTTGATTCCGACGCGATCCCGGTCCCGGTTAGCTGGACTTTGGCCTGGGGTCGCCGGCGATCGGTTTCGTCCGGCCGCGGAAACCATTGCGGCCCTGTGCGTGCTTCCCGGGTGGGAGAAAGTGGTCGTTCTGACGTGGAAAGCGAACCGAGCGGAAATCACGTGCTTGCAACAATCAATCGCGGTACGAAGGGGAAGCGAAAAGTGCAAGTTACAGCAGTGCAAGAGAATACAGCCCCACGTGGCGTGCTGCCTGCGTGTGAAACGACAAGTGTGTAAAGTGTGTAAAGATTATTTAAGAGTGTAAGTGAGAAAAAAAACGCTCATCGCTGCTTCGGTGCATCGTAACACTGACTCTACCGAGCTGAAACAGGTTAGTGTCTTCGAAAATTCAAAATCAGCTGACATCCTCTCGAGCGTATTCAAATTTGAATATTGCGACGTTCGGTTGCTATCGAGGTTGCACAAGCGTGGAGAATAGGGAAATCCCCAGCGCGCCTACTATGCTCGGCCGGAACAGTTTTGTCTCATGGCCAACCTGTCGTTAAGGTGTTTTTTGCATATAGGAAAAAAAATATTTTAAAAACATCGTAAAAAAATCTGCACGCTCCACAACTTTCCAGTGCCAGTCTTATATTTTAGTTTCTCGTTTTCAAACAAAATTAACTAGAACAGAAACACACCAGCTTGAACGACAACATTTCCGTGGCCATTCTTCCCGCTTTAGGCGACGATCAATGAGAGGTTGGACTTGGTGTTTTCCTTGCTGAATGTTGATGAGCATTGTTTTTCCAATGAAAAATTGGTGATTTCTTTAACGTTTAACGATTAAACGTGTTGTTTATTTATTCTTTTGTTTTTGTTCAAAGACACACCATTCCATCGACTCCGCCGTCGGGGGTGGTTTTTTAAGGGTGGGTGGGATTTTTGACAGCAAATAGGTGAAAATGAGAACCGAAAACACACACCCTATGCTTTTTCCTCGGTTTGGCTGCGTGTTTCTGCCGACGCGGGAATAAAATTCCCGTCCAACATGCGGTTACATTTGTTTGCTGATCGCTTTTTGTTCGTTGAGTGTTTTGTGTTTAATTTTTAAATTTCGTTTCGTTTTTGTGTGTTGCCTTTTTTTTTTTTGGCAAGTCTGTATGCCACCGTGCTTCTTGTTTCGCGTCGTGTGCTTGTCGGTGCTTAACACTTGTTTTTTTTTGTGTGTGTGTTGATGCACGGCGCGTTAAGCACCGTGTTCTGCCCCATAAGCGCAACATAGAGACGAGACGAGCGCCAAACTATTAACAAGTGTCTAGCGCAGGCGGTAGCGCACACATGTGGCGTGTGGCTTAGTGGGCAGGCAAGACTCGAAGTGGAACCTTCAAGACTCGGAGCTTCGTCAAAAACGCGTCGTCGGGTTTTTTTTTCCCCCTGTTGTGTTCACATCTGTTAATTTGTGTTCTTATTAAGTGAAGCTCACAGTCGGCCTGCACGTCGAGTGTGGCGAATCGTACGTTCACCCCGTTTTTTGGACGGCGTGTTGTTTGATTTAATCGTTCCACCAACTAGAACCAAACACTAGATTGGGGAGGGTTTTTTTTCGTTCTGTGCGTGCGTTGTACGCCTAGTGTGTGATATATTCCTGGTGACAAGAAGAGTAAAAAACCCCAGCCGAAGAAAAAAAAAACGATAATTAGAACCAAATGTGACGTCCCCTGCCAAGCGATCGAACGCGTCGCGGTTTACGAAATTTGAGTGTACGCAACAGTTTTCAGATTCGCATACGACATACTTGAGGTCGTATGTCCAAGCCAAAAAAAAAAACCAAACCATACCACAGCGCATTGCGTAGGTTAGGGCCCTCCCGGATTTTTGCTGCATTTTTTGGCTTTTTTGCCCGCCCCCCAACGCCCCAACGCTGGCCGACATCTGGTGACATTCCCGGGAGGGTGGGCAATAGATCAGATGTCCGACGCGGCTGTTCGCTTATGCTGTTATTTATAAATATAAATACATATATGCGCGGAACCGTTTTCGCCCTCCCGCTTTTCGGTTCCATTTTACCAGCCCTGTGTGTGTTTGTAGATTTTTTGTTTGTTTCGAGATTCTTTCTCCACCGTTTCGCCTGTGCGCGGCTTTGCTTTTGTTTTGCATTCCGAGCGATCTTCCCCGGCTGGCTGCAGTTGCGCACCGAACGCGCCGGTTCGGTGCAATATGCTGGGCTGCGGAGGATCGGGACAGAGGAACGATCGCGAATGCTGCGAATTCCGAGGAGACAATTGGCAAAAACAAACCGGGAGTGATGGTGAGTGTGTGTGTGTTTTTGTCCTCTGAGATTTGCTTAGTTCACGCTCGCGCACTGCATCTCTTATGCGGAGCGGAAAGAAGATTGAAGGACGAAAATGCACATGCAATCGCACGTGGCATGGGCTGTAGGAAACGGTATAGAAGATAATCCAGATCCACTGGATCGATTGCTACCGTTGGAAAATATCGTTCGATTGAAATTCGCTCTACAAAACGATTCTAACTCAAGAGGACAACAAACAAGCAAGGCGAAAAAAAGAGCTGCATACACCCGGGGAAGCATAAATTTCTGCGACCTCGTCCTCCGCTGCGCCCCTGCTAAGTGCGCCAATAAATTATAATCTCTTAAAAAGCTATCTCAACGGCACACTCCACGCCGCGCGTTATCTGGTTTAGATAAAACAACTTATTTAACACGGCTCACATAAACGCGATGTATTACGGGCGTGCTGGCTGGCTGGCTGGCTGGCTCGCTGGCTGGCCGGTTGGCCCGGCTCGTCGTCTGCACTTTGCATATTTGCGCTGTAACGATCGTCGTCCGCGCCGCCTCGACTCGGTCAGTCGCGGCAAGGACGGTTCACGCGACCCGATCTTGTCAAAAATGCATTCAGTTTGATTGAAGTTTTTAATTGAATTGCAAGTTGATGCAGTTGCAGTCGGTAACATCGCCGTCGTCGTTGTCGTCGTACGCTTTTGGGGGTTGCACTTTACCCGACCGAGCCGTGGTGCATTCGTGCACGGCTCACAACCTCGTACCGTGTGTCTCCCTCCCCCCCAGAGGCCAGGGAAAGGTGGTTTGGCCGGAATGCGCCGTTTCTGCGGGAGCCAAATCACACGGTCGCACGGTCGGCAAACTTTGCCTTACTTTGGTGGGTCCGATTTTGTGGTCGTTTTTTTTGTTGTTCGCGTTGGTTTTGTTTGTACCACTGGCTGCTCAATTTATGTGACGTTCTTTTTTTTGTTTTGGTTTTCTTTTAAGTGAACATTACTACCACTTGTCCGGGCCGGGGAGCATACTGGTTTTGGAGAGGTCGCTCTCGGATTGTACGATTCACTCCAGAGGAACAGTTTGCGGCCACTCATGCTACCTGTTATAAAAATGCGAATTTTTTAATCAAGTTCTTCTTTTTTCTAATAGTTATGGACAATTTTTGCCATTTATTAGAATAAGCAGAACTTTCTGAGCAGTTGCACATACATTTTCAAAACAAAACTATGTGTCCAAGGAATTTGTTTCAGTTTTATAAACCTTCAACTTTGCTTTCAAACATTCTCAATAGCAAAAATCTCGTTTAAGACTAAAATTGGAACACCTATCAAGTCAACTTTATAATCTAATTATGAAATGAAATGAAATTGTTTGTTTCCTTCACTGTATCTCGATCAAGATGGGTTATTTTGAAGAACAGGTCTGAAGGAACTAAGAAGTAAGGGATTTTTCTTCTTTTTTTCAATATTTTTCACTGACACCTTGTTTTCTTAAAAACGTTAGAGTTCACCGTAGGAATAAGGTGCCTTAACTTGCGGAAGAAAATGTCAGTTTGTTCCTGTCTATGATCACAAAAATAAACATGAGTTTGTTTACCTAATATCAAGCAATACGGCCATAAATAAGCAATTAACAAATAGAATCGCTTTCATTATCATCAAGAGTCATGTCAAACATTCTGATTGTTGATTCGTTTCATACATACCTAGAAGATGGCTGGCTCGATTTGAATGATTCTTTTCACAATACGTTAGATTTTATCCAGATTGGCGTCAAAAATAAAATAAACCATTAGAACTGTGCGAAAATCGAGTAAAATCTAAATATTTAGTGGTTGCGTTACCCATCAAGAGATGGCGCCACTAAACTTATAACATGTTGTTTAAAGGGCAATTTTTGAAAATTATTTTTTGTATATAAAAATATATATTTCAAATGTACGAAAAGAACGATAAAAAATGCTGTTTCTTTTTTTTAACGCAGTGGTCAAAAACTTCAATAAAGAGCTCCTTTTTCTTCCTGCCCGAAAATGCCCAAAAATTGAGCTGCAAGTATTCCGCTGCGAGCCATCAAAGCAAACCACAGTGCCAGTGCGCAGCCAGCGCTAGAACTAGTTAGCGAGCGGCGAGAACGTGGCAAATGGCAGCAAAACCAACACAGGCCAACGTTTACATGCCGGCGCGGCCACTAAAATGTAGGTTTCTGGATTACGAGACCGTTCCGCGCTGTTTTGTTTTTGTCCCCATTCTGGAGCTATTCAGTCGCATGCTTTGCAAAAAACACATACACTCACACATACAGAAGCGCACTACTGCATAGGCCCTATAGACGGTATGCTGCATTCCGGGAGCGGGCGTTCGTCAACCCGCCCTCCCGGCCCTTTCGGGTGTTCCAGCATGCCCGTTACTACGCCCGTACAATACACACACGCGCGCGCGCGCGCTCGCTCGCGCGTATTTACTGCTCTCGGGGCCCTCGGGTGCACTGCAATTGCTGCACGCTGCAAATGGCATTCGCATTTCGGGAGCGGACCCGGTATTCTGGTTTTTGCCGCTCCTCCCCCTTCCCAGCCCCCCTCCCCACCTCGCTCGTATTAGATTACAGTTAAGCCGAAGCCGGTTGACAGTTGTAAACAACGCATGAATGAATGCTGTAGGGGTTTTTTTTGCTCCCCGGCATCGAGAACGGGATGAGGGATGCGCGTTCGGAGCGCGTACGAAGTATTTGCAATCAAACATTGCATCACGGAGCAGGTGAAACAAGGAGAAGAAAAAAACTGCATAACCACAGGAGCAGTGCCATTCTGGAGCGAGATTCGGATCGGATTACACTCATCGGGAAGCTGCGGTAGATTGTCCTGTTCCGTATGCCCGCATTCTCGAGCAGGAATCAAACGGTTTCAGAAGGGATTTTTAGTTACGAAATTAATAAATATCCTCTTCTGCTTCGAGCTACTGCTCACAGCGATCGTCCAACGATCGAGCGCGGCACACACACATTGTTGCAGCGATTTTGTGCTACAATGTGCGGTTTTATTTCCAGCCCGATCATTGACATGCATGCTCCATCGCTAGACGCCGCACCTATCGCTTTTATTGCGCCTTTTGCTGCGTTTTTATAGCCACTTTGAAAGCGGTTTAGAAGTTAGAAGCGGTTCTCGTACCCCGTTCCAGCGGGCAAGTTTGTTTATCTATCAAGCCAATTTCTCACACCGACCCGATCAAAACGAAGAAAATGCACCGCGCCGCAATCGCTTATCGGAAGTCATAACATCTCCGGGTTGCGATTGGCTCAACCGCCAACCGTTCGGCCATATAAGTCCACAAAACGTTTTTCATTTGCGCCGCCATCAATCTGGTGCCGGCGAGGATTGGCAAAGGAGCTCAGTGCGTGCCATGAGGCGAAGGGGGCGAGATGCAACACGGTTGCAATATCCACCCGTGAACTGCGCTCGTAAAACTGCACTTAAGATGCACTAAAGCAATACGCACCGGTACGCCGAAAACCCACGCAGAATGAAATCCCCACCCCCACCCCAGTTGATCCTCGCAGCGCGCGGTCTTTACGAGCGGCACCGCGGGAGCGCAAAACTCGCCCGTGTGTGTGTGTGTGTGCCAGTCAGTGCGCAATGATTTATGATAGCGCTGAAATGTCCGGACGGGCGCTGTATTGTCGCTTATTAACACACTTGTCAACCGTGCGCGCGTACGTACGGTAGGAACGGTTTGGGGTGGGAGAGAGAGAGAGGGAGAGGGAACTGAGGTGGGCTTATTTTTAACCCGGCCCGGTGCATTGAGAATATTGGGAGGATGTGTGGGGTTTTTAAAGGTAGTAATTTAACGCGTGCAAAAACACATCGTTAAGAATTATACTCCCAGCGAGCCCGCAATCAGTATGGGTAACATATATGGGCATGAGTTTCGTGCGTAAATTATACAAAGGGTCGAGAATGGGTGCACTAATTTATAGTCAGCTCACTCATTTATGAAAATAGATTTTCCTCTCATTTTTTTAATTTATTGGAACGAAGTCTGCATGAGAACTGTTTTTTTTCATGATGTCGTAATTATATTCAATGCAACAAGGGTGATAGACCATGTAAACACCTCACACAATCACTCTGTCAAACATTCACATGATGTACGACAACAAAACGTCGGTTGGCCCTGTTATAGAGCAATGATAGATAAAAGAACATGAAAAAGCGGATCGCTTTCCCTTCACCGCCATTACCGACACCAGATATTTGCATACTAGATATTATTTTGCCATGTTTTTTGTTGTTGTTGTGCTATACCAAGAAACTATCCCAACCCAAGTTTGGACGCCCTACTTCTATCGAGATAAGAAGTTGCAAATAACTTACAGAAGAAAAAAAAAACCGTCCCATTTCCGTTAAATGTTGTACAATCCAGCGTTGGAAAAAGATACCATTCATCACCAGAACAATAGCGGCCCGAGGAGCTGGTCATTTGCAAACGAAACACAATCAACCATCCTTTTTTCATTGCAATGATTTCCTCGAAGGTACGGGGAAAAAACATGTGTTTTTTGTTGTTGTTGTTGCGGCACTCATATATCACCCGCTAGGGGCGTGTATTGTTCGAATGTGGGATGAAATTATGCATGAAAATGTGCACTGGAGATACGACATGCATGTCAAAAGTGAAAGCTATGCACCCAACTCTATGCTGGAATGCTAATATAGGCACCCTTTTTTGTACTTCAACGACCATATCGGACTCATCGCACAAACGCGTCACTTAACACCTTAACGCATGTTAGGAATTCGTTAGGAAACACATGTTGCGAAGATATCTTACCGTTGCGTAAATTAAATGGAGTGTTGTTTCCCAGGAATGTTTGACACGGACATTTGCAACGTGTAAATGCTACTTTTATCCGTGAGATCCATGTCTGACGGCTGGCCTGGGAAATATATTAAATGAAGAAAGTTTAGAGCACCAAATTGAGTGATCTGGCGATGTAGTGGTAGCGGCACCAGGCTTCACACGGCAGGATCAGTATCATAATCCCATCCCCAAGGAGTGACTAACCGATTACGATGGTATAAATTAGTCTAGTTAGCAGCAAGTTTGCAGGTATAATCGCATTGGTCATTACGCCATAGAAGAAGTAGTAGAAGATCAGATATTTGTAAGCCAATTTTCAAGTTTTGGTAAGCCAAACTGGACTGTATGGACGATGTTCTTCGTTCAGTAGCGCGTTTAACGTATGCATTAAAAAAAGCGACAAAATGCTTCGATTTTTCATGAGAGCACCCTGCCACCCAGTGGTCAATGTATACTTGTTGGCAACATACTGTCAAAATTTGGCGCCTCTATCACTTCATTTACATTAGCTATGGTCAAAACAGT
>KB672490.1:11493590-11517132 GCA_000349145.1 Anopheles dirus
TGGTTTGATAAAGTATCTTTGACCGTTTATTTGTACTGTCCATTTGAAAAAAGTCGCTTTTTTTAATGCATACGTTAGTTTGAATAGGCTTTTGAAATGCTCACGTCTTATACAGAGGAAACTGACAAGAGCATCAATACTATCAACAGTTATATTCTCGGTTCAATGTACTGGTATTGGCACGCTAGAAGGCAAAACACGTCCTCAATATCTTCTTAAATGCATAAAGATACTCATTCGTATATGATTGACGTAATAACTTATATCTTTATACTAACCTTTTCTTATGTTTGTATATTCCTAATCTTCTCGCATTCATTTCTCTCCCTCCAGGATCTCTTTTCGACCGGCTAATTGGTACCACCTGTTTGACGCATCCACCGATCACCAGCCCCCCGCCAAATGCAGCTGCAGTGTCCGTTGCGCGACCGGCCGTGACTCGCGACGAAAGATGCGCTTCCTCAAGCCGGCGCCAGCGAAAAATGAGCATCCAATCGGCCGAGCTGCAGCGAAGATCCGGCGGCGGTTCCGGCAGAGGCACCGATCGTCATGCACCGATCGCGCACGCTCGCCCCCAACATCGCCACCACCCACGCCACCAGCGGGCCACCCCGCCAGCACCGATGGCACCTGCGCTAGCGGCCCCCAGTGACCGGGCCGGGGTGACCGGCGGCCCCAGGATGCCCGCCCTGCCCACCGCCGACGTGACGGCGAAGCTGACGCTGCTGATTATGCTGCTAATTGCCGTTATTGACCACGGCGAAGGTAATTTATACATCCTGGCGGGTGGAACCGATTCGTTTGCCCGATCAATTAGGGGGTCGCCGGGACCCGGACGGTTCGGTACGGTCCGCGAAAGTAATTTTACCGTCCGCGTACGATCGCATCGCTGGAGAATCGCTCTTTCAGCTACCCGAAAGGCGAAACCATTCCCCTCAACGGGGAGGACTTTGATTTATGGAACTCAACGTTGGCGCGACAGGGCTCGCGATGGGTCTGCGCCTTCTGCAAACACCGATGCATTCCAGCCTGGCCCCCGGGGTTGGGCCACGCGCGCTCGTTTCGGCCTGGGTGCAAGGCACGATCGGCCTTCTTTTTTGCACACACACACTCTCTCTCTCTCTCGCTCTCGGGTCCGTGCGCCGATCGAAGATTAATTAATTTTTGCTGCAATCGTCAATCCGTTCGATCGGAGGGAACGCGAAATTGATTCGATCGCAAAGGGACTTCGATCGTGTGGGGAGTACCAAGGCGGACCGTCCATCATTTTGTGTCATACCTTTGCATACCTGCATGGTGCGCTCGTTGCGAAATCTAATAAACGCCAGAGTCGCCGGGCCTGCATCAGGTGCAGCCAGTTTTATGGGATTAGTGCACTGAAATTCGTGTTGCTGCACCGCGAAATGCGCTTCGCGTGATTCTGCACACCAAAGACGGCAGACTTTTAGCACATTGAACTCACGTGCTACTTTTGCGGGACACTCTTTTTTATCTCTTCTTTTTTCATCTATTCGAAGTCTCCAAGACATTTTTTTTTGCTGATTTTCGTCGGTAGTTTCTCATTTTGCTGATTGAATAGTTTCTAAAGCAATATTTTTTTACAAACTTTTTTGAATTGTTCTTCGTTTTCTTACATTATTTAATAAAGAATGAACTTTTTTATATTTCTACTTTTACATTCCTACGAATTTCTGTATTTTCTTTTGTCAAAATTGAACTTTTATTCTTAAAATCAAAGTTACTCTTAGTTTATGGTTAAATTTAAATTTTCTCATAGAAATTCATTCATTTTCATATTTTTTTGTTTTATTTTTGATCGTTTTTTGTGTTAAGTTGCGTTTTTAGCAATATTTTTTTTAATTTGTTTAACAGAATTTGTATTTTTTTTAAGTTTTTGAGTAATTTTCTTATTTAAAATAAAATTACTTTCTCCTAGTGCAAGTGAAGGTTCTAAAATATATTGGAATCAGTTTCCCTAACTCTTCACATGTTTGGAAGACATCAGCGAAATGGAAGTCACATCCCAGCTCGATCCGATTGTGACATCCATCGTACTGTTCGTCCGGTTTTCGTTTTGTTCAAGGCCACGACAATGTTTGCTCTCCATGTCCAATGTGACCGTCAGGCGCATGGAAGTTTACAAAAATACATGCCCTCCGCTCCGCTCGTACCTGCCGCAACCAACCAACCAGCCAACATGAAAAAACAACGAAAAAAAAAACGCACACACAGCTGCATCCGCTGCAGCTACTGCAACGCCGGCCATGCAATAAATGCTTATTTTTAGAGCATATAAGCGTTCTAAGCCCGAAGCGAATTCCCTTTCCGCTGCGAGGATTCGGCCGTCTAAGCAAGAGCATCGTGCATGGACACACGCTGGCGACAGCTGTACACACGCCCGGTTTTCGGGCCTTAGGCGATGTCCTGGTTCCTGCCTCCACCCTTGACACCCTTCCCCCACCCCGCGCACACCTCTCACGCTCGCGGAAGCCCTGCCGGTGGTGATGTTTACTTGTGGAGCGCAACCGAACCGTAAACCCACGGCCACATGCATGGGCACCCCGCGATGGAGTGTAATCGCCACCGACCTTGACACTGTGCCAAACGCGCGTTTGCGTGTGTCTGTGCGTGCGTTCGTGTGGTCTTGTTACGGTTCTGCTCCATCCGCCTACCGGTGTTCCGGCACCGAGAGGCTGGACCCGATCGTTTCTCGCGTGTATGTGTGTGATTTTTTTTTTCTTGAGCGGATTTGGTTCGTTCTCGGAATAGTTTTTATTATTTGCCATACCAAACCGAGTGAAGCTGCAATTGCGCGTCCCGTGTTCGGCCGCGTGTCCCGTCGTCCGCAGCCGGGCGACATGGCAGCGACAAATTGCTGACAAATGTCAGCAAGGCCCACGCGCGCCGATGGGATTACGTTTTTGGCAGTAACTGGATGCTGGGCGTGTGGGTGCCGCTTCCCTTACAAGTTACCACAGCGTGGCGTAGGGTTCGGTTCGGTTCGGTACGGTCCGTCCGCGGCCCAACCTTGAACCGGCCGGCCAACGTTTTCGTCTTGACGGTGCGCTTCCGTTCCGCGGCAAGGCCGCCAGAGATGATGCACACCCTCGAGGGTGCACCGTGAATTCGTTTCCAAACCGGACGGCATCACCGTGGCGTCGTCCGGCTGTCGGTGAGATCGTGTTGGCGAAACGCAACACCTCGCAGGAGCATGGAGAAATTGTGTTTATTTGCAAAAAGTTTCAATCGTACATGACACTTCTTACATCATGCCAGCTGGGCAGAATATGATCATAAAAATGAAAATTGAAAAACTTTCCAAATGATTCCACTAGCATTTAAAAGGAGGCTGGGTTTATTTGAATGTTTACGATGTACTAATTAATTTATTGAATTCTTATGCGTTCGTCTCGACCAAGGTCTATTAAAGAGAAGGTCGAATATTAGCGGATTTGACCAAAACTCTTCTTATAGTATTTTGACATAACAGGGGGCGACACTTAGTAGGCGGTATAAACACTTACAGGATTGAAACAGTCTCTTGGTCACACGAATAAGAGGTTTTAGTTTGTGTAAAGGGTATTAAAATTAGCAGAAAATGATTAGAAACAGATTTGCGCCATTATTTTGCAGCAAAAACTGATTTAAAGTGATTAATTCTTTCATTTAATATCGCCATTTCGAAAACCCAAAAACGGTCATTTTTCAAAATCGCCCCCAGAAATGTCAAATGAACCCCCTTCTTCAGCTTCTTTTTGAATGTCAAAATGCTCTTAAAGTAGCCTTGGTCTCGACCCTGGTAGGATTTTCGAGATTTAAATCCCATTGTATAAACGATATGTTTTCGTCATGACAACACTCAATAGAGATAGACATTATCTATGATTGCTATGATCGTTTTTTTTGTGAAATATGTTTTTTATTGTTTTCCTCCTATTTTCTCATCGTTGAAGGCTCTGTTCTATTGTTGGAAAATGATTTAATAAAAAAATGAAAAAATCTTAGATTTCTCCTGCACCTTTTTGTCAGTGTTTGGCTATCAAAAGCGGTGGTGCTTCTTATACACGGATGTCACTCTTCTCCGATGATGGATGTGATTCCACTAGCGATTTGGTGATTGCTTATATTTGTGATGAAAGTGAACTGGATATCAGTGGCTTATATTATGATTGTAACTAATCGTTTTCTTTGTTTATTTACTGCTAAAACCCGTTCATTACACTTATGAGTTTTACTTATAAAATGTTTTTTCTTAAATTTATGTTTTGTACCAATAAAAACCTAAAATTCTGCAAGACAAGTTGAGGATGCATCTCATATACGGGAGCATCTTACATTCAAGTTACTCTAGTAGCAATCAAAATTGATCAAATCTTAAGATGAGTCGCTGTAAAATAAACTTAACAATCCCTGCAAGTAGTACAATGTAACTTAAATTAATTTCAAACGATTTGTTTGTATCCCTTCATACACAAGTAAAGCGAGTTTTCTCGATCATCTATCTGCTCCTATCAAAGCAGTATTTAATCCGCCCATTTGTGTTCATTAAGCTCACGGTTCATTGCGTCGGATGCAGCACAAGGCTGCGCGAGGCATGCGAATGATAAACATTTATATTTAAACACTAATATATATTGAACCCTAAACACCCTCTGCTGCTTTCTTTTCTGCTCGCTTCGCCATTGTTCTCCTACGAAAAAAAAGACGATCTCACCTAGCAGCCTTGAGAAAGGTCGGCTGGGGGTATCAAACGGTTGCTGCTCGCGTTACTTGCACGCGCGCATTTTATTCCGTTGCGCAGGCCCTTCCGGCTTCTCCTGCGCCATACACAGCCACGCGCGTGGCTTCCAATTGGCTCGGTACCCAAATCGATACCTTCGAGCACGCGCCACGCGTACAACAAAAGTCTATGTTTTACGCATCCGCTCGGCAACACTAGCACATACCTCGCACGCCGGCAGTGACGACTCCTTGATCGATTTTCGTTAACACACCGAGCGAGAGATCATCGAACCTGCGGAAGACCTATACGCATCCTCGGCGGATGGAAAAACTCAGATATGGCCGGTTTTTCTCGTGCGCAGGAACTTTACCGTTTCCTTCCAGATCGAGCAGGGTTCGTGCGAAACCGGGCGATAACGATGGTGGACCGTCTGCAAATTACTGCCGGCGACGGCCGCGGCGTATCAAGATGTGACCGGGTAGATAAGCCTTTCAATCCAGCAGCGGCCGGGCGCAACCGACGAACGCGCACACGAGTGGCCGCGCCGCGGTGATTTGCGCGCAGAAACTAACAACCTCGGCGCGCGAGATTTGCGCAAGATTAACGTGCAGCGTGCACTAAGGGTCGTGCCGTACCCTGGAGCGTTATGTAAGTGGACTCTCCGCACGGAGGATGGAGATAAAACGCCGGGTGTGAACGTGAAAGCAGCGTGGTTTTCAGAGATACATTTGCTGACATTTTAAAGCTAGTTTAAATATTACTCACTAGCTTGCACTTTCGTCATATTTTGAGGCACATTCTTTAGGAGTAATGTACAAAAAATTGATGAACTATTCCCAATGCCCACTGTCATCATAAATTCATTCTGCGTAACATTCACACCCTCCCGCGCAGCATCAAAGGCGCAACGCGTTTCAGTGGCATTTCGCCCAAGCCGGAGCGCACCACAACGTGGATTGGATTTATTGCACCATCTTACGCCCCATTGCCGGTCGCGGCCATAATGAGCGTGCTAAACATTTCGGAGATTTAAAATTACCTCCCGCGCTTCTTCGCGGAGCTCGCAATGTACATCGCATCGCACGCCGACATATTTTTGAAAGACTTCTCCGCCTGTCTGGGGAAGCATTCGATCGATCACCGGCCCGCGTGTGTGAGCGTGTGTCCGCTGGACGGTGCAGCGCAAATATAGGCCAGCTCCGGTCGGCCTGGCACACGGCAGTCGGAAGTTTAATGGCATCATCCATCATGTACGGTGTACTGCGCGCTCGGGTGGAAGCGGATGAGCGCCAGGCCCGTCCCCGGGGAACGGTTGAGGCACGGCACGGTGTAACTAGGTTAAATGCAGATCAACCAGCAGATTGTCAACATGTCAGAAGGTGGCCTTTCACCCAGCCAGCCCACTAGCCCCAAAAAAAAACCCCGGACCCGGGCGCATTGTCTGCCGGTTGTCTGGAGGTGCAAATTGTAAAGTACTTACACCGGGGCACTCGGGAGTTCGACGAGGAAATGAGAGTCTCTCTGGAAAAGTTGTGCCATATGGTATAGTGCAACTTCTTCTCAGTGTGTCTGCTATAGTACTTTAACCACTTGACACATTTGGGAGAGCTGATAAAGGTTCTCCTAATTGTATGGTCTATATAGTCAATATATAAGATAATATAAGATATATAAGATGTTCTGATCAAATCATCTTCAAACTTTTTGTAAGTCTTCTAACTTTTGACTTACAAAAGCACTACAATACATCTCCCACTACTACCTAGCAATATCTCCATAGTTAATTCAAAGAAGCCGTCATCAGGCCAACAGGTCGTTTCGCTAAAACCGAGAAGTCTATTTTCTATATGTTTTTATCGATTTCATCAGGTACTTTAGCTATAACATTTCAGGATTAACATCGTTTTATGGCGTTCAAGATTATTTTTTAATAATCAAAGAAGAACAATTGATCTAAAACCCAAAGGATACAATACTCTCTGGATATTGTAGCTTTCTTACAGAGAAAAAACATCCTAGAGTCTTTAAGAACATTTCTCAAGAATATTTTCTTCGTAGGCTTAATAATTTACTACTAGGTGAAGAGCTGCAATTTTTGGTTCTCCTTGAAAAGCTAAAATTTATAAATAGTCAGTCCGAAGTACGCGAGGATAATCCAGATTCAGATTTAAGCTTATAACCTATGCTAGGTATCTAACCATACGATCGATCAAATACTACAATAGTAATAGAGTAACTATGCTATGCTTTTTTCTTAACTATGCGGTGACAAAATTACATGAACAAGATGTGGCAGATAGGGATACTTTTGCAGCAATTGTATATAGGCTTTTTGACAAATTGTTGAGGAATTCTCCACCAAAATGTCTTTTAAAAGTCATTGATCATCTTGTTTACCACGCAACAGTGAAGTTATTTCAAAAACGTCTAAGCATTAAAAGTTTTAAAACATAACTTTACCATCGTTAGAAAATCTGGACTACGTCCAAAATTGTCAACAAAAGGCGAATCCCATTCCCATCCCCAAAGAATCCCATTCGCTGGTTCAAATCCAATTCGACAAAAAAAACGATCAACCTGAAGCACACACCTATCTTTTGTTTTCTTTTGCGTCCCAAACCCATCTCGGCGAATCTGGCTAGCCCCACAAATGGTCAAGGTCGCCCGGACGCGTCCAAACTGCAGCCCCGAAGCAAACACGACTCTTATGCAAGCGGCCGTTGATTTAACGACACGGACTTCCCACCTTTTATTATGACAACCGACCTGTCCACATTTCGCACCACGCTCTAAACGCTAACTCGCTCTAAATACGACCGTGACGGAAGGATTAAGCTTTCAGCGATCAATGTTTGGTTCACGCAAAGTCAACGCAATTATCCTTCCGATGCGTTTTCGTCACGGGTGACATTATTAAAATGGGTCCCCCTTTTTGTTTCCCGTTGTTGGTTGGTTGGAGATTACGCTCGGCGCGTGCTAAGTGAATTAAACGGAGCGTACGAATTGGCCCAGCCGGAACCGAAGCCGTGGGGCGTACGGGAAACTCCCTCCCGAAAAGACGATGCTTTTTTTACTGCTCGGGCTGGTTTGGGTGGCGTTCGAACCACGCTGCGTATTAGGCGGCTCGTGGAAAATCTCCTTCACCCGAAGTATCTCTTAGGCCGGTCTCGATTGTTTCGTCTCCTTATTCACTCACCTTCCTGGGCAGAATTTTCCCATGGCACGAAGCGAGCGAGGGCGAGGGCAAAAATATGTCCAACCTCGAAGGGCGAGCCTCGGCGCGGAGCCATAAAATTCCCGACCATAAGTTTTTTTATTTTTTGTTTTATTTCGTTCGTTTGCATCCTCCGTGCTTTACGCGTTCCGCAAGTCTTCAGCCAACAAAAAAGGCGCAACACGCGTCCGGAAGCTCCGGTCGAGCAAGGAGGCAAGGTGCCGGGATTGTTGTGCGAACACCGGGCGCTGACGATGACAGTCGCCCGTCAATCCCGTCGGGACACCGCGCCTTCCGGTGACTTCGGATAATAGAATTACGCGAGCGCGGGCGCGAGGAACGTGACCGTTGCGGAACAATGCGACGTGAAAAGCGCCCCCCCACCCCTCCCCGCACGAAAATCCGCGCCTTTTTCCCAGACGGCGTTGGACCCGAAAAAAAGGGCCGCAAAGGAATGTGGTACACGAGGACGACGACGGCGATGACGATGATGATGATGATGGGGATGATTTCACGGTCACTCGTCTGGGTGAAGGTTACGTACGCACCCGTCACCCGCCGGTCCCCCGGTGTGCACACCGGTGTCTGCGCCGGGCCCTATCTAGCCCATAGACGGGCGGCGACTTTAATACACCTCGGCGCGATCCACGCGCGTGAGTGTGTTGCGTATTTGTTGTTTGTTCTACCGTACCGTACGCCCCGGACGGTACCGCCGAAAGACGGGCGGATTTTCGGCATTCCGGATTTATTTTTTGGCTCGTTCGCCCTCCCCCTACCCCACCCACTGTCTGAGCGACCGGCCCGCCCGCCCCTCGCCGCCCGCACCCCGTACGTGCATACCAGCGCGCCCGTTATCGGATATTACGGTACGCCCGGCTGTTTTTACGCCCGTCTGTCTGGTCGCCGGCTGCATGACCGGCATCGGACGCGGCTGAAGGCAAGTTAGAGGGGAGCAAGAGGAGGAAAATCCCGAAAGACGTAATTTAAATATTTACTCCACCGTCTGGTATGGCTGGCGCGCGCGCGCTCGCTCGCTCTCGGAGCCGCCCCGAAGCGTATTATAAATATCGTGTTATTGATGAATATTTAATATTCGTTCAATCTCCGATTGGAGATGGTTGCTGATTTGAGCGTGTGTGTGTGTGTGTGTGTGTGTGAGTGTTTTTTTTGTTGCCCGTTACTTCGTCTTCGTTTGCTTAGGCGATGATTAGCAGAGGACTAGAGTGCAAAAAAACACACACACGAACTGAACATCGTGCCGAACAAGAATGCAATTGCATTCAGGTTTCGTGAAGGGAATGGGTGTTAGAGCAGCTGGATACGGTAGGGTTGATTTCATATTTATGAACTGACGGACTAGCTGTGTGATTGCTACATTAGCTGGCAATGTGTGAGTGTTGTTTTCCCCCTCTAGAGTATGATTTGATTGTGCTTTTTTCGGACATGTTTATCTCTGGTTAATAGAAAAGGATGATAAGCAATATTTTGAGAGCTATTTTTACAATGTGCAAAGTATCATTAAAAAACATTAAGTATTTTGTTCTTATTTTATTCTGACATAAGCTATTTCAAAGCATAATAAATCCTGTTTTTTTATTTATTTACATCATTTCTTTCGTTTTATTTCAAAAAACAAATTTCATCCTCCAAGATGGACACTGATGGAGATTTAGAAAGATGAATATTTGTTTGGCCGTTGCTCTCTGCATCGCTTTCTTATTTATATCCACGGCGCAATATCTTAGTATCGTTTAATTTTGGAACCCCTTAATCTACCTTCCGAAATCAAGAACCAGTCTGTTTTGACTATGGGAATATGATCGTTACCTCACACTTCACCATGGATAGGTTGCGGTTGGTTGTAGATTTAGCTTCTATTTCTAGGTAATAACATTTCTAGATTATGGACACAGCTAAGGATGAACAGGGACGATAGAAATTTGTTCCTATGTCTACGATTGGCTTTCCTTATGGGTAGACCCCAATCGGCAAAGCGAAAGTAAAAGCGGTCTTCCAAGTTAATTCTAGAATCTTACTACTCGAATCTGACTGATTTGAGTATCCTGTTTCTGAAAAACGTTTAGGAGATTATCGAGTGTTATTTCTGGTCTTACTTGACTCGATTGGACTTGACTGTAGTCATGCGTACTAAGGAATATTTCGATGGAATATCTAGATGTCTTAAGAAATGTACAAAATAGTGCAAAAGATTATATTTATTTCTAAGTCTAAGAGAGAGTATGAGACGTACAAAAATAAGGAAAAAATAAATATATTGGAAGAAGTGAAAGAGTGCTTTGTAGATTTCATCAAAACAACTCAAGTCGTCAAACCTCATTGCGCATAAGTATCGTCCAATCGAGCATATTCGTCTGTTTAGTCAAGTTTGAAAGACAACTCTTAGGGGGAAGAATCACACTTAATTTGATTAGAGGACAAATCACGAAATCGGGCGAAAGTGTTTGTTTTTTTTTTTAATTAGTCAAACCAATTTATTGCCACCACCTGTGATGTATGTGCGAGGAGCAGCACGAGTAAAAGAAAGCGCTCACTTCAACTAGAATGAGTAATGTTCCCTTACGCCGAAAATACGCGCCAACGGCCACCAAACCGTGACCGTTCGCACTCGTTGCTCGTGCAGCGTGCAGCGTGTCGTGGTGGACCTGCAACGTTGCACCATTCATCACCGGTCCGCGCCAACCAGCTTCCCACCTTCCCCCCTCCCCCCAATCGTTTATGATATTAATTATTTCTGTTGTCCTCTCTTGCGATCGCCACTTTCGGCGAGCGCGTTGAAGCCATCGTTTTACGCCACCATCCTCGCGGGTGTGAGCGCGACTGCAACAAACAAAAACACAGCCGCCGCGACACGCTGTTGCACAAAAGTGCATCGACATCGGGCGAGACGCCGCCCCGGCCGCCGCAAGTGTCCGGCCCGGTGCACACGCACACAATGCGGCACGCGCCTGTCCTCGCTGTCCTCCGCATCGGGCAAGTGTGCGCTAGCACCACCCACGGGCCCCGAGCGTGTGATGCAAGCAGCACCATCGTTAGCGGTGCCGAGCCCTTCGAAGATTTCGCATTGGGTGGGGGCGATTTTTGCGTCTTCAATTTTCATTATGATTATCGGCGCGGGGTACGCGGGGCACCGGGATGCTTTGCATTCGTGTTATTTAGTGTCAACGTGCGCCCGGGTGGAATGCGGCGCTAGTTGAGCGTAATAGCGCCTGCCGGCTTCCTCCCGGGCGGAAGGCACCGGCGGGAGACGCGGTCGTAAAATGTTCGTGCAGCCCGACGGCGACGGCCGGGAAGCTGTCAGTGGGGCCATTTTTTATCGTACTTTAGTGCGCATCACTTTGATGCTTTGTTTCTGTGCTGCCAGCTTCGAAGCGAATCGCGATTTGACGTGCCCGGGAGGTGGCTTTTGGGATGCCGTAATGTGTCATTTTCGAGGAATTTCAAATTCCGTGCTTTGGGTGGATCGTAGGCAATCGTTTATTGCTTGTCCCACTTACACCATTTGATTTTTAAGATGTTGAGTCATTTTGCCATATCTAAACTATGGGATTTGGTATTTTGAATGTATTGGAGCTGTTACAAATTTGATAAAGGTTTTTGGGAAATTATGAAAATTACTAAACCACAAATTTATTGCAGATTTGGTGAACAACTCAAGGTTCTTCTCTTTCTTCATTTGATTTGTCTGGAACCTTTGTATATCTCTAGGTTCCTCTTAATTTAATCAATATTCCTAACAAAGCGTTATAAAAAACACAAATTTAAAACTTGTTTTAAAATCTAAAATATGACGAAAAAAAACTCGTCAAAAACATGAAAGGAACTGCTTGACATCCCACCTCCTGGGTCAAATTTTAGCTGGGATGGTATAGTTTTTTTATATCACCACCCCCTTCACACCCACTGGAGGCGATGCTCCCAATCAGCGGAAGATTCACCCAGTTCACGCCAGCCAGGGTAGGACACCAGCACATAAGCTCGAGAGCCATCCACCCGAGCGCTACTTGACTGGTGATCGTGATTTCAGCACTTAGACACGCAACCAGAACCTACCCCAAGAATAAAATCGACCTGCTGCTGCTGCCGTCACCGGAGTCAAGCAGCTGCGCCCTCCACTGGAGCGGTGCTGTGAAATATTGCCCTAATTTCTACATTCTCACATATCGCCACCATCATTAGTAAGTTCAGGCTCGGTGAAAAGGAAGCGGCGGGCGGGCAACAGGGTCGCCGGCGAAGCGGCGCTGGCGAAACTAGTTCAGTGGGGAAAAACGATAAGCGTCCGCCCAGTCCGCCACCCCATGTTCTGCGCCGTGGTGGTGTTCTTTTGGCGCGGAAAGGATGCACATGTAGCTTAAATGCAGATTGAATTCCTCACCTCAGAGTCGGGGTCGGCTCTCGCTCTCTCTCTCTCGGGGCGAAAACACAAGATGGCACCGGAAATGAAAGACCCACCCCAACACACACACGCCCACACCACACGACAAACCCGAACCCGGGCGAACGATGTCGTTAACTTCCTCGGGGCCGGCGGCATCGACATCTTCGCCGCCGGCGATGCTCCCTCTAGCTCCATTCAGATCGCCCTGTGAAGCAACGACAGCAACAGATCCGCACAAACAAACGGAAACACGGCACGCTTCGCTGCCAACGGCGGACGGCGTTTTCGTTCTCGCGCGACAGGATTCACACAGCGCCACAGCGTTTATCCGTGACGGGAGCGCGTCTCGGTGGCGTCTTTTGCCGTTTTTGCGCGCGCGCGCGCGCTCTCCCGAACTTCCTCGAGCTGGCGTGTGTTTCAGTTGCACTTGCTCCTATTGCCGGTCATATTGGACACGTGGCGCACATTTCTTATTGCAATTTTGGAGACGAGTGCAGTGGCAGTGCATCGCTGCCACGCTGTTTGTCCGTAGAACGCTCTTCAAGACGCTGCACAACGAACCTGAACGCGAGGCGGAACTGCGATGTCAACAGCGTTGCACTACGGCGCTGTTATTAATTTTACCACCACGGATTACACTGGGTGCCGGTGCTTGGTGCTTGCGAAATTGGAAAACATGCGGCGCGCGTTGCTGCAAGAACACAGAACACAGTTGAACAAACAGCGCCAGCACACTTGCATGTGTGGATTGTTTCATATGAACGGAATTGACATCAGTTTGTTTTTTTTTTGCATTGAACAATGTTCTTTTATATTATTCGAACATTAGTTTGCACATAACAAATTGCATTATGTACTTTGAGAGGACAATTGGAGTGAAAGGTAGAAAAACAAAGCGTTATTGAGACATACGTAACAGCATTCATCCAAATCTGCAATCTCGAACGCTCCCGGAACGTTCGTCTTTGACTCATTTTTTACTTGTTATTATTTATTTCACTTCATTCTAAATATTAAAGGTATAAAAAATATTTGCATCTTATCATCCAGTAACGCAAGTGTTAGCTAATTTTGAAAATTTCTGTATTTTCAGTCATATATGCAAACTCGTTCGTTCCCGGAACGTACGGCCATTTTACATTAAGTTTAATTCATTTTCCACCTATTATTCTGTTTTTTAGATCCAGAATGGATCATTTTACACAGGAACATTTCTGAAGTATACATTTATATTAGTTTTAAAAAAAGTTCTATTTAGAATAATTACCTCATCAAAAACATATAAAGAAAACTATTGTCGATTCCAAGTTTTAAAATGAATTATGATATTCATTAGGTAAATTACGAGCGTTAATAAAGGTTAATCACTCAGGGAAACGAGCTGCACCACCAAGGAAACACTCCAAAAAAACAGCATCGAATCCCACCCGATTGCGTAACGCAGGGAGGCAGGATGAACGCTGTCTGGTCTGGTCTCACCGGCACGCGCAAACTTTCCAGTCCAAACATCCCACCAACCGAGTCTGGTCTGGGAGCTGCTTAAAATACCCTTTTTACCACGGGGGAAAAAACAACCCGGCGCAAACAAAAATAATTGCTAAACATCTGCAAAACACAGCCGAAAAAATCAATCTCCCATCTCGCAACCATCCGTGTACGTGAAGTGTTGCATTTTTCTCGCGATCGCGGCCAGCCCCAACCACGCTCGCTGGGTTACTAATTTTCGGCCTCGTTTCGGCTCCACGTATTTGCTTCCGTCCTCTCCCTTACTTCCTCCTCCCACCCACCAGCGCACAGTCTCGTTTGCATCATCACACACGCGGGCGCTTATGTTATGACTGGACCTAGTTTGGAGCTCACCCCCCGCGGGGTTTGTCGATTTTTATTCTTCGCGGTGATGGAAAAAAGGGAGCAAAGAAATACACCACGAACGTCACTGTTGCAGTTACGATTTGAACGGCTGTCAACGCGATTTGGTACGTTGCATAGCGGCTAGCAGCGAAAAACCAGCTCCAGAGACACAACATAAAAAAATAGAGACCGGGAACGATAAAGCGTAATGCCACTAAAAGTAAGCAGTGACTGGTGTACCTTTCGCTTCACGTAGTACTATTGGAGCTCCCTTTTTTTTCGTGTGTCACCTTCGGTGTGTCTCACCGCTGTCTGCCGTGTGCGTCTTTACACGCTTGATCTCCAGCGGAGAGGCTTTTTTCATTTCGGTTGGGATCTTTCGACGCCCACGCCACCGACGGCCGACGACGTGAATCGCGTGTTTGTTCGCTTGTTATACGGTTATTGTTATGAGTGTGGCACTGTTCGTTTTTTTCCTCTCTCGCGTTCTCCTCATCTTGTCCGAATCCCGTGCTGTTTCTATTTGCTTTATTTTTGGCGGCCCGCAGATGAGAATGGTACGCTTTTTTGGACTCTTTTTTCCGCGGTTTTTTCTCCTTTCCTCGTGCGTGTTTGTCTTTGCTCTTCTGACCCCGGCGTTGTTTTGTGGCTGGGGGTTTTGCTGCCCGCTGCCACACGATTACGACGACTCTGTTCGTTCGTTCGTCCGATTGTTTATTTTGCTCCCTCTCCCGCTTTTTTTTACAAACGTGTCGATTGCATCGCGTTATTGCAATGCCCGGGGAGGGGGAGTGTTTGGTTGGGCCGCAGAAGGAACGAGCGGATGCATGGATGGATGCAGTTTCAAGGTCGCCACGGTTTATCTCGGACTAAAATAGGCCCACTTTTTTCGCGAACCGACGGTGGTGATGGCGGTGATGATGATGTGATTCGTGGGATGAGTGAAGGGGCGCGTACGAGCGTTGTACGAAGCAGTGCTTTATGGACAGTTCGTTGGATAATACTCAGCGGGTGGGTATTTTGAGCACGGATATCCACCGCGGGTATTTGAATACGCGTGGTAATTTCTCTGCGGAAGTTTACAATAAAAATTCTTGCACAATTACTCAAATGGATATTTGGGATTATGAAAATAATAATAAATTGTATTTGCCTCGAAATATCTAAAATCGTTCGATGAAAGGTCTATTGATGGCTTCATGAGATGCAGTTCATAGTATACGACACTCTTTTGATCCCACCATATGCAGAAGATGACGTATTTGCCTTTAATATGTTAAGTGAATGTTAAAATCGAAACTCTTTGGGTAGCATTAGTTGCCAGAAGCAAACGATACAACTCAACCAGATATTTTTTTATACGGAAAACGCAAAATTGAGCAAAATGAAGAGAATCACATCACATTTTCAGGTTTTTGTTATCTTATTTTCCATGAAACAATCATTTTAGTATCATTTTAGTATACATCCTTATTATTGTTAGCTATTTTAAGACGAAATTAACTGTTGATTGTTATGCTTAACATTACAAAGTCCAAAGATTGGGTGCAGTTTGTTAATTTTATGTTCATCTCCAAGGATTTAACGATCGGAAATGAGGACTACGAAAATAGTACTAGAGAAGGTCTCTTAAAGAACATAAATTGACCTTAAAACAAAGGAATTATAAAAGCTTGATATTTCAATATTGAACTTAAAAAGCAATCATTTGAGATGAGTTAAACAAAAGCATGATATATGCAAACAGTATAAATTGAAGTTAACTGTTCAAGAGAAACAAGATAGAAGAAAGCCAATCTTATATTACATGTTTTACAACATTGTTCGACATTTTAGAGCTAAACTAACATTCGTCACAGCACCAATTTGATGGAAAATACATGCTCCCATGCATTTCCCTTCTAAAGGCACACGGTGGCCGACCGTCACCCCCCGACACTGCTGCTAAATCGCTCACGTATAAAACGTTGCGACCGTGGACATGCTCCCTCATGTGCATCGCACGCGAACACGACCGCGATGTCACGCTCGCAGACAAAACACCTTTTTCTCGCGTTGACACATTACCGAAAACACGTTTCGGTGGCGATTCGGACGCCCGCGGTGCCGCACCATACAGCCCAAAACACGGTGTGCTACCGATACCCGGGTTTGGCAAACTAACTCACAGTGGATTTTCTTGCTCTTCGTGGTTGTTGATTCAGTAATAATTAATGCAGAATGTTTTTTTTCTCTCCCTCCTATTGTGCACAAATGAGTGTTAAAAATGGTTTATGCATTAATAGCATCGCATAAGTCACGTGGCTGCTTAGCGTGGTATTTGTGACTTTTTATTACACCGATTTTATCCGTCGCTGATCGACGCAAACGTCCGATTGATTTCGGCCTGCTCGCCATTGTTGCCGGACACGGACACAGCGCGCGCTCCGTCCGCTTAACTTTCGGTTGGCGTTTGCATGTTTCGTGCATACGATCACCGCCCCCAAGGTGTGATGTGGACGTGCACATGCACAGCACACAAGGCATGCGAGCAGAAATAAAAACCCCCAAAAGCCCCACGAACCACCGGACGGACGACTCACCGAACGACCGATAAAGATGTCTCCCGTCGCTGTGATTCGCAGCAATATGCGAACTGTTGCTCTTGTTGTGCTCGCTCTTCTCTGAATATTTATTTTCGGTCTGCCCAAAACGCCGCCGGCCCGGTGGAGTGAATGCCGATTAAAAGAAGGCTGCGTTGGGCGGCGTATCGGGTGGGAAAGCGCTCAATACCGTTCGGTCACAATTTATTTAAAAGCAACCATTTTTCTCGCCCTCCTCGCGCGGAATTTCTCGCCGCAGCCGCAGGGAAATGGCCAACGGGTGAAGCCGAATGGCAGGCATTCCGGTGGCCCTTATCCATCCACCGTGACCTTGAAATATTCTCCCCATTCCCATCGCCAAACGCGCCGAACACTCCGCTCCAGACGGCCGCGCGGCCTGACACGGTTTACTCTGGTGCGCTGGGTCCGCTGCTGCGGTGCATTTCGCGCCGTCGCACCCGGTCCGGACGGCGCACCGGAGGTGGGGGTTATTTTATTTATTTGATGATTGAATTTGCATCGACGGAAGTTTGACGGTCGCGAAAGGATATTTGTCTGACGGTGGTTGGTTCTTTGGCTCTTCCTCTTTGGTTTAGTATTTTTGTGAAGTTTTTTTTTCGTTTGTTTGTTGAACAGTTTTTTTTTTACGTTGCGTTTCGACAACGTAAGATCGATATTTGTTCGCTTTTTTTGCTGTTATCTTGCTGGTGCACTCACGGGCTGAGACGCTTATTAGCGGAACGAAGATTTTGTTTGCTTGCATGACATGCGGTTACATCACCGAAGCCGTTATTACGGGCAGTTTTTCTTATCGGTTTTTGCATGACTTATGATCAATCAATGCAGTTTATGTCAAAAAGTTGAAATAGCAAATAATTGTATACATAACTCGAAGATTACCCATGCCAGGAGTGAGTAGAGTGCGACTCTTTGACTCTCTGGCATTCTGGTATTGCTTATGGGGCACGCTTGATTCGAAGAACGTTTTAAGTATGCCTATCATACTTTTTTCATATACTTTTGAAATATATCCAAAGCTTGATGGTCAAATGTATTCATTTTTGAAAATATTTTGTTCTGACAAGTAAATTTCTTTTACAAAAAATCAAACCAAAGCATAAAATTGTAAGCACTTGATCGCGTACTATTAGCGTAACTTTTTTTTCATTCAATATTAAATATCCAGCAGACTTAAAAAAGGAAGAAAAATCATCTTCTGTGTTTAGTCATTGAATGTTATCACTCCTTTCATTTTCTTTGTTGTGGAGAGCATGAAAAAAATAACAGAACACCAATACAAAATTCACCAATTTCAAACAAACATCATTACAAACAGAAGGCAATATGACTCACGATAGTCGATGCCGATAGAGAGGGTCATGGCTCTGAATGCGGTTGAGGGAACCTCGTGGTCCCCAATCGTAGGAGCCCGAATTGCGACTCTCCAAAAAAAGAAGAAAAAGAAGTCATTGAATGTCAAATTCTAGCTCATTTAGAGAGAAGATCGTAAACAAGTAAAAATAGTCAACTGTACTGGAATTGTGAAAATGTTCTACATCAAATGTAAACAAATAATGGATTGTATGGACACAAAAATATTGAAATTGAAGTATTGGAAACATTTTAAATCGAAGTGTTTCCTCTAGAAATCTCTCTTTACACCGCGAAGTTGCCGACCACTGATGGGGACTGATGTTTTATTTTTAAAAAAGCACCATTTTATCAAAAAACCTCCCGTTCGGATCGGTTCCAATCGAAAGCGACATATTTTCGCCAGCAATTAAAATCGATCACATTAGCTCATTTATTGCGCAGCGCTTCGTTTCTTTCCCCACCGGCACACAATTATCCAATTACTAAACGATTGATTTTAGCATCGAGCTAAACGGTCGCACATACACCTGCTATCCCTCCCCCCCCCCCCTGGCCGCCATCGGTGTACGAGAGATTGAAAATGTAAATATGCTACCGTGCCTTCTTCGGAGCCCGGCGTCTCAAGCATAGTGCTTTGTATCGTGTTCCTAACCGCTCAACAACCTCCAGACGTAAGTTCCCGACTGTCCCCCCCACCCCCCCCCCCCCCCCCCCTGGGGCAGATAATAGCAGCCGATTTATTCGTATTAACCGCATGCCCAAGTTGAGTAATTACGATCAATTAATCTTTTTTCCCATCGAGACTAATTTGCCTGGTTCAAAACGGACCGGCCGCGAGATCACATTTCACGATCGCCGGTGACGACGAGAGTTTGTTAACCAGTTTGTTGTCGCCAAGTGCGAACGCCCGGTGTCCCGCCATTAGGTGCCCGATGCCGGGTGCGCCGTCGAAAGCCGCCTTCGGGCCGGGCGGAATCCAAACCGATAAGTCCGAATGCCCGCTCGAAGTACATGTGTTATGTAATTACCGCAGAATGCTACTCTATCAATTATCGGCCGGAATGTGTTTGCTTTTCTACAGGCGAAGCGAGAGAAAACAAGCGACTAAAAATGCACACAATCACCCGCCGGGGAGCCGGTTCCCGGTCGGTTGGTAACACCTCGGTGGAACAATTATTCTACCGATTTGCAAAAAAAACGAGCGGCTGTCCCAACCGCTTGTCCGGTGTTTATTTTGCGCCGTCGATTAACGCATGATTAGATCACGATTGGCAGTGGCGGCGGTATGCAAATTATAGCTGCACGTTAGCAACCGACTCGAGAGCGATGTTTACGCGTTTATTATCGACGATTTGGAATCAATAGAGGAGAGAAAAAAACGAACGGCAACGACAAAAAACAACATGTACCCACATGCCGCTGATAACAATTTGTCACCGGACTGGAATCGTTGCCTTCAAATGGGCACAGGATCGCGCAGCGCTTCGCCAGCCTAATTAAAATAAGAAATCACACGTGCCCTACGCGTGTCCCATTCCTTTAACGCACCTCGTCTGCAGACCTTATGCAGACTGTGCGCCGTGCGGCGCATTCCACCTGTGCAGCGCGCGTCATTATCGCGATGTTCCCGCACCCGCTAGGACAGGCTGTGCCGGCGGCGGGTCACCCCGAAACGAGCCCGCCCGCTTAAGGAAGTCGTTAATCACGTCCGATAGCCATCTTTATTTTGCGACTTTTTGACCGTCGCAGCTCACCCGCTCACAGCGCGAATGAAGCGTACGGAAGCCGATCGCGTCAACCGCCGGGAACAGTACGTCCGAGCGGTCGATGCTGCGACGCCGGCTAATGGGCCGGTCCTTAAAACATGATAAAAAATCATAAAGAAGCATCAGACTAACGACGGCTGCAAGCTTAAGACACGCGGCGTTCCGCACCGCGCACCGCGCTCCAACCGCACCCTGACTAATGGGGCCGTGTTTTTGTCGGGCGACCGAAAGACCCGAAAAGGCGCCATTAAACATTACCCCGGTCGCGTTGCGTTGTGACACGATCGTTACCGCGCTACTGGGCTTGCGCAACGGATCGCTAGGAGGCTGTGCTTCTGGCTGTCCGGCCTGCTGCTGCTGCAACCAATTTGCATCATTTTGTTGCTTGTTTTTTTTTTGTTTTGGTTTAGCTTTGGTGTGAAACTTCATCGTTTGAGGCTGTGGGATGATTTCATTCTTGCTTGCAGGATTTCGCTTCTTAATTGGACGCAGAAATTGACTGATGTTTATCATACAATGGAAGATTTCCTCTCTGCTGTTGGGGTTTTATTTTTATGGGGAATATATTCTAAACATGTTTATTGATGCGTTTCATGCATTACATCCCTATTTTGAAGTTTATATCAAAATCATAAAGTTTCTGAGTTTGCATTCATTTTTCGTTTTTTTTTGTTCTTGTTACCTGTGTTTACCATGTTCCTAAACGGAATTCAATATTTTGTATTTTAAATGTTTTATTGTGGGTTTAGTTTCTCGTATCGAAAAAGATATTTTTTCCCCAAATTATTTTTATTTGGTTTCCATTCACTAACACTAATCTACATTTAGTTGACAGACGACAGGTTCTTAATAAAAACTAAATACAATTTCTTCTGTCTCTTTCTTCTCGAATTCTTTTCATTTGAGTGTCTTACTATCAATTTTATTATCTTTCTAATATAATAAATATGGATATTTGATGCTTGTCGTTTATATCAACTATTTATTAGGAAAAAAACACATTTTCTTTGACAGCATCCCTGGTAGCTCTGGTTTTCTAGGTTCGTTTAATATAAATTTGTTAAGGATTTAATGATTTACAATATTTACCATTCTTTGTCATTTTCATAATATTATTTTGGGAATGTTGGAAGCTCGTTGGGTTGTTTCTGACGTCGTTCGATACGTGTTACTCGCCTGAAGGTCCAGTTGAAATAGACCTTGTCTTATTTTAGTTTCTATTGGGAAAGCTAGTTTTTCGTGAAGATAAACTCAAAACAGACATTGAATTTTCAAACAATTTATCCCTTGACAATACCCAATCACTAGAACCCGTATGAAATTGGGTAAAAGGTCCTTCTCTTCCCATTGTATCGTGCAAAACATAAAAATTAGGTTCCAATTCATCCAATGCTCCAATTTCACCGAAGTCAATAGCTCATCACACCAGCAACATGACAACGGACTAATGAACACGTGATTCCTTCTTCGAACGAAAAACAAAAATGCCTCGTTAAACGTGCCCCCAGGATCTGACGAAAGACAAAAGCACAGTGGCCGCGTGTACGGTTACCAGGGCCACCTGTTGCTATCGTAGTAATACGATGCAGTAAATTTACTACGAGACCGACTGCAGGCGAGTAAGCGTGCGTGTGTGTGTGCATGTTTGTAAATCAATCGTTGCCCAGTCAATAGACTAACGAACACCGTCCCGGTTCTTTCCCGCTCCGCTCTCGGAAGCAGGGAACACGGACGAGCGGATGTGTGCCAATCGGGACGGATCTTGGCGCGAGAGACGCTTGAACCATCGATTTACTTCCACAGTGCCCACAGCACGGACCGTCCGCTCGCAGTAATCCGAACCGAAAACCGAAACCGAACGGAGTGGTGTATTGATTTTCCCGGCAGCCGCGAGCCAGCCGACCGACACGTGGAAAACTCCGTCCCGTCGACCGACCGACCGAACGAGTGAAAGTTACCGTCGCTGCGCGAAACTCAATTTACGCTCGTTCGAAGGCGCGTTCGTTCAACTTTTACGATCGCACGCTGCCGTCCCGATTCTGCCGGATTGCTGTCCCGCACACCAGGCAGCTGCCGGGTTTCGTGCTCCGTTCCCGGCCCGTGATTGCATTACGAGAGTTCGTTTGCATCAGCTTCGAGCTCCGTGCCGCACGGGGGATTCGAAATGCATCTGTTTGGTCGCGTTTGCATCCCGGTTGGGTTGACGCGCCCCGTCAGGCGGTGCGAGTGCGCTGCACTATGGACCAAAAACCTAGAACGAACCTCTATAGCTGTGGCAGGGTTTCGTATTTTTTTATTTAAAATGATTTAAATTTCAAATATTTTAAAATTCAACTATTGAATTCCAATCTTAATTTATCATGTTTATACCATAAAAAAGAGATCAACGTTTTCTGGATGACTGCTTGCGCTTTTCATCGAATAAAAATAGACAATCTTTCATGTTCGATGCACTCAATCAATGGATAGTTTGACTGGATTCGCAAATCCGCACTGACTGGTCTCCCCTGGCGCAGTGCATTAGTTGCAGCGCTATCCTGGTGTGCCATACACTCCATAAAACCCCACCCTACTTCGACCGAGAGAACAGCTGACGGAGCGACCTCCCACCACCAAGTACCGGCGAATGCAATCGACTGAGAATCGTCGTCTGTGATTGAAACCGAAATCGGGGACAGAATGAACCATTAGTCAATTTTGCAGTGCAACAGCGGCAGAAGCTAGCGGTGGGTTCTTCACCACACACTCACACACACACACTTGCAGGGGTGAGGAAACTGTCGAGAGCGACAGGATGCGCGTAAGATCGATCTGCCCGTGCTAATGCAATATTGTGTAAGCTTTCACTCCGCAGCGGTACAGCATGTGTGAACCTTTTAGCATGGCACCGAGCACAGATTTTCGATTTGCACCAATCCCGGAGTGGGCGTGTGGGTGTGCGTGTGTGTAACGGGCGACAGTTTGGTTAAAATCGGATTTAAATCCAGCCAACCGTGACCGCGCCAGGTGGGTTGTGGTTGCCGCGGCCGGGTGCCGACGGGATCCGTGTAGTTGCTAATGGACAAATGAAAGGTACTGCTTACGCTTGGTGAATAAATTATTGGGCGTTGAAGTGTTCAATAAATGATCGGGATGGTTAAAAATGGGATATGAGAGGCTATCAATGGGTGTACTTTTGATGCAGAATATTGGATTGAGCATTTGAGTTAAGAAAAATTGTTTGAATAATGCATTCTTGTATCTTGTTGAGGATTTTGAGTATCCAAGTATTATTTTATGATATCTTTGATTCTAACAAAGTTTGAAAGGGTTCAAATACGAAGACAAAATACTGGATAGGGTTCAAATACTGGATAGGTTCAAATATTAAAACCTAAAATCATTTATTCTTTCATTACCCGTGGAAAGCTGCAGATGCGAATCTTTAAACAATTGAACTCCTAGTTATCTGTAATCGTATATTTTTTGTGGTTAGTTAAAAAATCTTATCCGTTAGATAAACCAAGCAAAAAACTTTATTCCACTGAATTGTTTTAAAACATTCACCGGTCAAATCGTTCAAGCTATGTTCCAAGTAAAAAAAAAACATATTTTAAATGTTTATTGTATCAATAACTCTCCATAATCTAAAAAAAA
>KB672490.1:11519007-11537930 GCA_000349145.1 Anopheles dirus
ATGTTTGTAAATCAATCGTTGCCCAGTCAATAGACTAACGAACACCGTCCCGGTTCTTTCCCGCTCCGCTCTCGGAAGCAGGGAACACGGACGAGCGGATGTGTGCCAATCGGGACGGATCTTGGCGCGAGAGACGCTTGAACCATCGATTTACTTCCACAGTGCCCACAGCACGGACCGTCCGCTCGCAGTAATCCGAACCGAAAACCGAAACCGAACGGAGTGGTGTATTGATTTTCCCGGCAGCCGCGAGCCAGCCGACCGACACGTGGAAAACTCCGTCCCGTCGACCGACCGACCGAACGAGTGAAAGTTACCGTCGCTGCGCGAAACTCAATTTACGCTCGTTCGAAGGCGCGTTCGTTCAACTTTTACGATCGCACGCTGCCGTCCCGATTCTGTCGGATTGCTGTCCCGCACACCAGGCAGCTGCCGGGTTTCGTGCTCCGTTCCCGGCCCGTGATTGCATTACGAGAGTTCGTTTGCATCAGCTTCGAGCTCCGTGCCGCACGGGGGATTCGAAATGCATCTGTTTGGTCGCGTTTGCATCCCGGTTGGGTTGACGCGCCCCGTCAGGCGGTGCGAGTGCGCTGCACTATGGACCAAAAACCTAGAACGAACCTCTATAGCTGTGGCAGGGTTTCGTATTTTTTTATTTAAAATGATTTAAATTTCAAATATTTTAAAATTCAACTATTGAATTCCAATCTTAATTTATCATGTTTATACCATAAAAAAGAGATCAACGTTTTCTGGATGACTGCTTGCGCTTTTCATCGAATAAAAATAGACAATCTTTCATGTTCGATGCACTCAATCAATGGATAGTTTGACTGGATTCGCAAATCCGCACTGACTGGTCTCCCCTGGCGCAGTGCATTAGTTGCAGCGCTATCCTGGTGTGCCATACACTCCATAAAACCCCACCGTACTTCGACCGAGAGAACAGCTGACGGAGCGACCTCCCACCACCAAGTACCGGCGAATGCAATCGACTGAGAATCGTCGTCTGTGATTGAAACCGAAAACGGGGACAGAATGAACCATTAGTCAATTTTGCAGTGCAACAGCGGCAGAAGCTAGCGGTGGGTTCTTCACCACACACTCACACACACACACTTGCAGGGGTGAGGAAACTGTCGAGAGCGACAGGATGCGCGTAAGATCGATCTGCCCGTGCTAATGCAATATTGTGTAAGCTTTCACTCCGCAGCGGTACAGCATGTGTGAACCTTTTAGCATGGCACCGAGCACAGATTTTCGATTTGCACCAATCCCGGAGTGGGCGTGTGGGTGTGCGTGTGTGTAACGGGCGACAGTTTGGTTAAAATCGGATTTAAATCCAGCCAACCGTGACCGCGCCAGGTGGGTTGTGGTTGCCGCGGCCGGGTGCCGACGGGATCCGTGTAGTTGCTAATGGACAAATGAAAGGTACTGCTTACGCTTGGTGAATAAATTATTGGGCGTTGAAGTGTTCAATAAATGATCGGGATGGTTAAAAATGGGATATGAGGGGCTATCAATGGGTGTACTTTTGATGCAGAATATTGGATTGAGCATTTGAGTTAAGAAAAATTGTTTGAATAATGCATTCTTGTATCTTGTTGAGGATTTTGAGTATCCAAGTATTATTTTATGATATCTTTGATTCTAACAAAGTTTGAAAGGGTTCAAATACGAAGACAAAATACTGGATAGGGTTCAAATACTGGATAGGTTCAAATATTAAAACCTAAAATCATTTATTCTTTCATTACCCGTGGAAAGCTGCAGATGCGAATCTTTAAACAATTGAACTCCTAGTTATCTGTAATCGTATATTTTTTGTGATTAGTTAAAAAATCTTATCCGTTAGATAAACCAAGCAAAAAACTTTATTCCACTGAATTGCTTTAAAACATTCACCGGTCAAATCGCTCAAGCTATGTTCCAAGTAAAAAAAAAACATATTTTAAATGTTTATTGTATCAATAACTCTCCATAATCTAAAAAAAACGTGAAAAAATCATGAAAACCATCAAAAGCAATATTTACGTCATTAAGAATACCATGAAAACTTCACAGAAAAACAGTTAATAAAGTTCTTCCTCTAATATCTTCACAAGTTTCTCTACATAGGTTTGAGAGAGACGACATACCAAATATAAAAGAAGCTTCTTCTTGTTCTTCTTCGTTTTTGATCTACTCATAAGGAATGGTACAATATCACATACACAAAAAAGAGGGTTAAATGCTTAAAGTAAATATAATATGAGTGTATACCGCTTAATACTTTGTGTAAAAGGAAAGAGTATGTATAGAAACAATAAATAATGGTTTTAAAAACAAAAAAAATCATCAAAAAATGTATAAGAAATCAGAGTTCATAGAAACCACTAATGGAAAAATAAAATACAACAACTGTAACAATAGTAATTTCTAGTAAACATTGAGAAACCTATACTACACTATGCACATGGAAATGAAGATATGAAAAATCTTATTTATAAACAGATAAATACTCTGATCGTGGTAAAACGCTGGGAACTAAACCAATTGCAATTTTAGCTTGAATTATTACATGGTCTGCGACATTTAAGATTTCAGTAGAATGTTAAGGAACTATTTTACACATGTTACTGTTGCTTGTTGCGTTGTCGCCCATACAGAAACACACACACACACAAACACATCTTTCGCTGCTCCCGACTCTATTGCCAGCGCGTACCTTTTGCGTGCGTTCGCCTAACAACCGAAACCAAGTGGGTCGGCATCCTAATGGGCGCTCCCGTGCAGGAGTGCATCGTACGCCGGCACAATGCACACTTACGGGGTGGAATTGCTAGCGCTAGTTTACAACCACCGTTACCAGGCGGCTTCATCAACAATCGCCGCCAAGCAAACCGCCACTTACTAGCGCCACAGAAATGCACTTGCAATCTGCACTCGCACGCTGCTGTCGCTTCCCATCTCCCGGCCCCATTGGCGCAACCGATGCGCAACAGATCGCGCCCCTGCGGGAGACAATTTAGAGTGGCACACTCGAAGACAGTGGTCGCGGGCACGAATCGCAAGCACACTGCAGGGCGCGCGTTTATGATCCCCACCAGGGACGGAATGTGTCGCTCACCGATCGCTTGATTATTATTGAGTTGTACTTTTTCAATTATGATGTCTATAATAACCAACAAAAGGATGGTAACGCTGCACCCCGAGGATGACAATGACGGCCCCGGCTGCCGATCATCGGCGGTGCCCGATGATAATGATTATGTTGTTGATGTTGATTACACTGATTGGATGTTGGCGGAACCCCTTCCTGTGTGTGTGTGTTCCCTTGCGTCGCTTCTTCGGCTTCGTACCCGCAACCGGCCGGGGCCGGTTTGCTGGCAGCAAGAAAAAAAAGGGATGCCAAAGGGCTCCGGGTATCAGTTTACATCATTGTCGGCCAATTGGTGGAACTTAATTAAAACCAATTCCTCGCGGGCCTTCGCGGTCCGAGCGCGCACCGCACCGGGTCCGACCGGGTGGAAAGCGATACCATTCCGAAAGAGGCACCGCTCCGTCTCCGGGGCCCGCGTCTAGTCGGCCATCGCGAGGGGTCGAGTGGAATTAGTGCAATTTAAGATTTATTTTCCTAGCCGCGGTTCGCGCCGGTTCCCGGTTCGCGCGTTCGGCGCGGCCGGCGTTGGGTTGGGAAATTAGTGCCAGATCAGATAGGTCCTTCGGTGGTTTTTTTCTTCTTGCGCAATCTCGGAATGCGGTGGACGGAAAGTGAATAGTTTCTGCGAATCGAAATAATTAGCACAACAAACCAATATGCCATAATAAAGAGAATTGTCCATCAAAGCACCGTAAAGAAATTAAACGCACCCTTGAACCGTTCCAGCGCGCCACAGTGCCCCTCGATGGCAATCATTGGGCGGTCGATAATACCACGGTTTACAATGATTTTGCATAAAAATGGCCCTACGTGGTTCAGGGCTGGGCGGGCTTCGTGCGTAACGAAATGCATACACGGGCCCGGGGCTGCTACTCCACACGTCCACCGGACACGAACCCGATACGGTCGCGTTTATGATCAATAAACCTTTATTTTTATGCTCCGGCGACCCACACTCAGGTGGCATATCAATAAACCCTGCCACACACACACGCACACGGCCTGTGAGATGTTTTATTGAGCGGCAGAAAGAAGTTTGTCTCCTTTTCGTTGCGCTGTTTGCAAATCCTAACTCCACTAGCAAGATTTAGTTAGAGTGGTCTCCACGGGAATGCATCCTTCTGCACGATGCGTCCGTGTGCATGTCAATGCCACCTAACAATCGATGATATATCTCTGTTAGATCGTAAATCTCTTGTGTCGAATTTTTCGCTTCACGACCCTTCAAAAGGCCGCCGGAGCGGATTCCACCGAAACGCAGAACGCCTCCCTGCGATATGATCTGCCGCGATTGTTCGGGACAAATTGCCTTTCCTTCCAATTAACAGCCGCTCGGCGCACCCGCGGTAAGTGCAATTTGTCAGTCAAGTCGCGCGGTCACCCCGGCTCGTCCGTTGCCGTTGCCTTCTCTGATTGGCCAATTGACCGCAGCGCCATTTTCACCGTGCCGTGCGTTCTTGGTAAATGCAAAGGCAAAAGGCGCTGCTTCCCACCTCGAAGCACCGAAAACCCAATGGCCCGGCGCGGACGCATTTAATTTATTAAGGTGTTGTTCTTTTTTGCTCGCTCGCTACCGAGCCATCTTCCACCGCCCGGCGACATCGGCGTTGGCTTAAAACGATTAGGTAGCATAAACATCACACTTTACGGCTTACGGCTGGGCCGGGCCTGGAAACGCGCATTCCGCGCCCAGGAACACAGCGCACGGCGGGGGACTACTTTCAATTAATTTACAACGCAGTCCGCATGGCCCAGTCATGGACGCGAAAAGGCTGTGATGATGAATTTAAATTTCATTTTAATGAATTTGTGCACCGAAAGATGGAGCCGAAAAACGAAAACCTTCACCCACCGCGAGGCTCCAAGCTCACCAATCACCGGCGGACGCGACACAAACGCAAAACTGCAGCGAAATGGCGTAACAAACTGGCACCATAATTAGATGCACCCAACTGCATCGCGCCCGGGGAATGGGCCGAGCGCCGTTCCGGTGCCGGGCACGATCACGATCGATTCGCGCAAACGCGATGCTTGCTGTGGGCATTTTCGTAGGTTGTGTTTCGATTCATCACTTCGGTGGCTTTTGCGACCGACCAACCCACCTGTGGTGGAAGAGAATAACGAGGGAGGGAGAGAAAGAGAGAGAGAGAGAGAGAGACAAGAAGACAAGTGCCGATCTTTCTCGGCTCATTTGCGTACGGCAACGTGACAGGCATCGGGAAAGATGGATGAATTTCGGCGGTTCGCTTCATAAGCGTCGCGACGGCGATCGTCTCGAATGAATCATTATAACGCAGTTGTCAATAGGCAGAACGAACGATGAAAAGAAGTGGGAAAAAGAAAGAGAGATAGAGAGAGATTGATCACGTTTCGATAAGTGACTTATGGGCATCTTCATTTGTTTCGCGCATGTTGAGTTTTGTTGGAACAGTAATGCAGTATAAAATACGAAGAACATATTTTATTGGACATTTTTATATGTTTCCTTTGTAGTAAGCTGATGGATTATTGATACTATCGAAATATTTAATTATGTTGATCGCGTGAATGATCGTAGGAATGAGAGTTTAGATAATTTTATCACATTCAGTGTAAAATTTGATGTCAAAATAATCGCGTTTAATGTCGTGTATGAAGCATATTCGGATTCTTACATTTAAGTTGAAAAATAAATTTATTTGAAATATTTCAATAACAATTTCTAAAATATCATTAGGATAATATTCCACAAGTTTTGAAAGTTGCCAGGCGTCTCCATTATGGCTCACTTGAAAATATGTAAAAGCGCCTGACAATGATAGCGACGAGAATCAGTGAGTTTCCCTTTGTCATCCACCTTAAGACGTGTGTACATAAATTCTATTTTCATGTACGGAAAATTTAAGTCATCTCCCCCAAACAAACCGTCAGTGCGCCTCGAACGGTAAATCTAACTACCAAAAAGTACATTTACATCACAATCGTCTGGCCATGTTACGTCCACTCGTTGCCCTGTGGGTTTCTACGTTCAACGACCATGTTTTTTCTTCATTCTGAATGTCTGCAAAGTTTTATCCCACAACCGCCGGCTTTTAATTGAAACGCTTCACTTCTCGGGGATCCCCCAAGCGCCGGAGCCCGTTCGGAAGCCATTGCGGTGGTGGTGGTGGTGGCACTTTGCATGATATACAACGAGCCTACAGGAGCCACAAATCTTTCACCCGGAGCTGGGACATGTTCTTCTGCGTAGAGTGGCGCAGAAAATATGAATCCTTGCAAATGCTCCAAGCAAAAGAGCAAAAGCGACGACGATGTTAAAGCTGAAAAGATTAAGCACGCACCAAAGAAAAGTTCCTTCGTTTCAAGTGCAGCTAAAGTGTTGTCTTTTGTCTTTCTAAACCCTATTTACAATGTATTCTGGTAATTTTAAGAACAGTAATTCACCATTAAAACTTCCTTTTCCTAATTTTTGACACATTTTACATCATAAATTTGAAAGTGGCATTCCCCAGAAATTAAGATGTGGTTTACAAAACTTAGCGAGTCAAAAGTCACGCATGCATATTTCATCTCGTACACCACCCGTGGTTGTGGTTGTTCCTTTACGGCTTTATTCAGAAAGAAACAAAAAGTTTCTTCTTTTCATCTAGGAACCTTTGACGGCGTGAAGCAGCCGCAACAATGATTGATGACGCACTCACGTTACGAATGATGCACGTCCTCCTCGCATGCTGAGGATGCCATGGAAACCTAGAAGACGGCACAGGCAAAGTCTGAAATGCTTAAATATACACCACAGCCGACACGTTAATGCTCGCACATTAGCACACATTAACTAGGAAAATATCCTGTCAATCGTAATCTTAGAATGTGTTCAATGGTGTGTTTTTTATCCTTGTTTTTCTTAGAAATTCAATCGGTTCAACTATGTTATGACTGCTTAAGATTTTTCTCTACGATAAGTTTCAACAACACCACGTCCATTTTGTGTTACACATTTCAAAACATTTTTTTTTCTAAACTAGCACCCATTTAACTAAATCGATCTTTCGCAGTGCAGGCGGTTGTTAAACGTCGATAATCGCTCGCTCCCCCCGGAGCCAATCGGTTGATCGGCGAAAAACCCACATTGCGAGCGCGTCGCACTGATTCGTGCCGCGAATGGGACATAAAAACTAATGTTAAATTATTCCAAACAGCCAACCCGGCTAATGAGATACCGTCGCACCGGCGGCGGCGGCGGCGGCCGGCGACATTTGCCGACAAAGAAAACATACAGATCGTTCCATCCGTAATGCCCACGAACCGATGGCGCGCTGCACCACGTCGCGCGTTTTTAATAGATCCATTCAATCTATTGATATATCGATCGCGGCCGCAGGAAGGTGCACCGCGACGCCGACAATAATGAAGCGGCCAAATTGATCGGGCCGCCCTGCTAATGGAGACAACTTTAATGAAATAATTAATACGGTATCGCAATCGAGCGCCGGCCAGCATACCGCACATTGCGTGGCAATGTTGTGCATTCCGAACAGTCGTAAAATTGTAAAACAGGCCCATTTGGGGGCCGGGCCGGGGCCCGAGATCCAACCGCAGGACGGGGCATTCCCACCTGCCTGCGGTGGCGCGCCAGCACGAACCGATGAAACCGCGGATCCAGTCGCGGATTTTCTTCTACCACACTTGTTATTTATCCCACCACCCCCCCCCCCTTATGTCAATCTTTGTACGGTCCCATCCCGCCCGCTCTCTTTGTGCCGCGCATGGGGAGCCTATTTGCGCAACCGAATCTAGTTCGTTTCCTCCCGGTCGAGCTACCACGGCGTCGCGTGGTTATTGGATGCGTGTTGGTGAAGCTGTCAAAGACATCAAAGATCGGCCCCGTCAGGCCGCACCGGGTGGATGCGTGGTAGCTGGGGGACGGACGGAGGGGGGTCCACATCCAGCGGCCATCATTAGTTTACCGTTAATTGACACCGTTCCGAGAAGGGGGAGGGATGAAAATGCATTTCTCAAACAATTAACCTTGGCGGACCGTGCGCCTCCATCGGGGTGGCCAGAGCGGCAGGCTCGGCGTGGCGTGGAGACGTTCGTGCGATATCGGTCCGATTCGCGAATTTCAGACCTCCCACCGGGCGGCTGACGACCGAACGGCCGATCGGGTATTTAATTGAATGTGAAATGCCGCTCCTGTACGAGCGAGTACCGAGCAGGTCTCGAATACTAAAGGACGATGGGTGGTCGGAACGCGTATGCTCTGAATACGGTTTTTTTTTGCTGTACTCGTGCCACCTCGCGCCGTAAACCTTCGGTAAACGAGTGAGCTGCCGGCAGTTGCACCAGCCGTTGTGTGGTTCGAGCTATTTGAATGGTTCCACTTTTTGTTCTCACGACCGATTCAATGCTCGCTGTGATGCTTGTTAATATCGAACAAAATGAGCTTTTTCCATGTAGCGATCTAAAAAAACACACACACACACACCGGCTTAATCAGGTCGATCGGACAGCAATAGTTGCGCTGAAGGGATGCTTTACGAAACGAAAACAATCGCCATCGAGCGCATTTTCCAGCGCAGCGCCGATCCTAGCGAAAGGCGCTTTCCTAGCGCGAATCTCATTACACTCAAAGATCGTCGACGGTAAGCAGAAACCGAACAGCGCCACACAATGGCAACCGCTTGCCGAGGGGGGGAGAGAATGAACTGGGAAAAGCTAATCATTAAAAGCCCCATCGGAGCGAAACCCTTTATCACCGTTCGCGATCGAACCTTTTCTCTCGGACACCGTGTTGCAAGATTAATGAGCCATTGTGCGGCTGCTCGCAGGCACCGCATTCGCCGGCCACAAACAAAGATAGCATAAAAACAACATCCAGCGCACATTGACGGATGCCTGATCAAACACGACATTTCAAATCTCTATATTCACGATAATTGGCGTGCGCTCGCGCGCCCGATCGATGCTTCACCGCGGGAGGGCGCCACCAAGCGCCTTTGATGACGCGCTCCCTAATGATGCCTACGGCGCGGGATGAATGCAATTCGAGGTTAGGGATTGAGATGGTGGAGATGGCTTTTTCTTGTGTTTTGTTTTGTATTGCTTCCACCTCATTTTTCATTCCCAGCACGGTGACGTCGTTGCTCTATGCGCTGGGGTTAGGGCCGAAACGGTGATTGCAATCGCTGGTGGAAATCGAGTGCACGTGTGTGGAATATGTGTGCGGCACGGCGAAAATAGCGCATTTTATGCTGTTCACGCAGTGGGTTCTGCGGTGGAAAAGAAGGCACACAACTACTCCATCGTTAGGCGGCACAAATCCTTGGAATGAAAAGCTTCGGTGGCCCATTCAATTATTCAATGATTTGTTTTTAATTTATTGGCATTTACGGGGGGAGCAGTTTTCCTTGGTGGCGGCTCGATTCATGTGTTGGAGATTGTTTTTTCTGTATTATTAATATTTGGAGCACCTTTTGTTAAATAATCATGGCAAAATGTTTTACTTTCATCCACTTTTTTCTCAACTTTTTATCCAAGTGAGAGTATACTGTTTTTCGGTTTGTAATTTTTCAATTGAAAATCAAGCTAGAAATCGGTATAAAAGTAACTAAAAGTCCTTATGTATTTGTGCTGGTATTTATTACATTTTTTCTATTGGTTGTAAAATTGTTTCAATTGTTTTTCGTTGAAAAATATGTTTTAAACAATATAAACGTGAATGATTAAATCATCTGCCATGAGAAAGCTCCGGACCCATCCTAGGATAAGAAAAACCACACATCAAAACGTGATACCCTGTCAATTCCTGTTCAAAATTCAGTCCAGCAGCTCCGGACCGCCGCTCGCAAAGGGCGCCTACATCCACACGGCACCGTTGTGCAATGCATCACACTCTCCGCCTCCGCGAGACGGCGAGATGCTGCGGTTTCAATCAAAGGAACCGTAGCCGGGCCCGGTTGCCGGGTGCAACACGTGCGGCGATGCAACCCGATGCGGCGACCGCGACCGGGTCGTGGCCACAAAATGGTTCACACGAGCGGCGAACGGCCGGTGGTCCCGCGTCCCAGCCGGGTCGTTGCCAGGCGGTGCACGATCCGGACCAAACGAAGCCGGACGTTCGGGCTACGTATTCGGCTAATTGATCGCGGCATCTATTATATTGAATTTATGATTTGCACTATTTGCAATCAAGCGTCCCGGACCGCGGAGTGCGCTTCGCTGTTACCGTGTGAACCGCCGGCGGCCGCGAGCGCGCACCGCCTGCATCAAGGGCTCGACCTGTTGCACCTTTTCGCTGGCCCATGGCAACCGGCCCACTCGCGCTGCGCTGGTTATTGATGATGATGGGTGCGCGCACTGTGTGCGATTGTTCTTGCTGCGCGCTGTTTTCACTCACACTGTCTCTGCCTTTTATCGTTATATTCCACAGCCGGTACCTGCTGGTTGCGACGGTTCGAGTCGTCGGGAAAGTGCAGTCAGCTGTTTGCCCGGAATGTGACGCGCGAGAGCTGCTGCGGGGCGGGATCCGGCGGGGGGAAGGGCTTCAGCGAGCGGGACATTCCCGACGTCAGTCTGTTCTTTCTCAACGCGTTCAACGACGGGATGGAGTGCACGTCGTGCTTAGGTAAGTACTGCCGGGTAAATTAAGTTCTGACAGCTGGATTGCATTTCTATTCGGGTGGGAGCGAATGGATGCGATTAAACAATATTATGAAAAGCTGGAGAAATACGTAGAGTACTGAACGTATAGTTATATGTTCTAACTGCCAATGCTTTTGAAATTTTGTAAATGAGACTATGAACTACGAGTAAATGGAAGATTGTTCCTGCAAAGGGAGTTCATTTCAGTCAAATTTGTCTTTGCAAGGTTTGATGTCAAAAAGGACTAGAAGACTTCGGAAGACTTTGGACTTTCGAAGACTTTGAACTTTGGAAGACTTTGGACTTTTGAAGACTTTGGACTTTGGACGACTTTGGACTTTAGTAGACTTTGGACTTTGGAAGACTTTGTTAGAAATTTAAGACTACATGAGTATATTAGGAGTTACACATGTTAGAATATTTTTCAAAGCAGGCAAACAAGTTTTCCAGATTTGCAAATATGACTCCGAAATTCCAAGATATTCATCTGCAAACAGACTCCTTCCACCTACAAGAATGATACGCCAACACAAGCCAAGAATGGTCATACTCCAAACCCCAATCCCAATCGAAGGAGGTGATAAGTAAGGGTTCTCTCGGTCTCTAGATGCCTTTATGGCTAGAGGCAGTTGAATCTCATACTAACTAGTAGGCTGGAAGGATGTAATTCATGGCCAGCTTAAACCGAAGGGAGTCGGATCAGTTCTGAGTGCTTGACGGTGGGTTCTTCTTCTCCGGAAATAGCAGTTCAAGTGCAATTTTGAAGTGCTCAACATCAAACATTAAACAGTCGAATTGGTTACCTACAGATAGACTGATGCATTGCTAGATTGTTGATATGTTTCATTAGACTGTTTTATATCTCTTTGTTTTCATCTTCATTACTGGCATATTATCCTCACAGATACCTGCGATCGGACAAAGTGCGGTCCGAACAAGCGGTGCGTGATGCGTCGCAACCGGCCCAAATGTATTTGTGCACCGACGTGCAGCGGCGGCGGCGGCGGCGGCGGCAACCGACGCCGGCCACAGGCGCCGAAACGCAACAATCGGCTGCACACGGTGCATCAGCATCAGGAGCAGCGGCAGCAGCAGCACCAACAGCAGCAGCAGCAGCCCCGCTTTCACCAGCAAAACATTAAGGTGATCAACCTGAGTGAAAGCCAGCGAAACCGCCGACAGTATTTCGCCGACGCCGGCCGGCAACCGCGGCCCCGCCAGCTCCGGTACACGGGCCCGGACACGGCGGGCGACGCGGGGCGCGCCAGGAGTGTAAAAAAGTCTAGCCTAAACGAGAACCGTACCCCCGGTGGGAGCCAAAGAGCGAGCGCTAAGGATAGGAAGCATAATTTATTGGAATCTGTGACATTAGTGAGTAGAAATCGTGACGCGGCCGGCAGTAGTAGTAGCGGTAGTAGCAGTAGTATTAGTAGCACCAGCACGTCCAAAGCCGGCGGAACCCACGCGCCCCCGGTTGGCCTCAACTGTTCCGCGACTTTCGGCCCAGCGCCCTCCGGATGTCCAGCCGGCCGCGATTGGACCGGCGGCGAACGGATCGTCCTGCAGCAGAACGGCTTAGCTTTACATTATCCCACCGGCGGCAAGGGTGGACCGGCGGCGAAGGGGAAGGCCCAGGGAGGCGCCGCCTCCGCCGCCGCACCACCCACCCGCCGTCACCACCACCGGAAGGACGGCCCGGTGCGTGGCAATCGGACGCTGCACGAGCAAACCCACCGAAAGCCGTCGACCGCGGCTCCGTTCGTGGCGTTCGGCAAGCCAAAGTTGCTGCGCGTTCCGCGGGTCGGTCGCAAGCAGAACGGCACGGCGGTGCGGATACCGCGCCGCGAGCCGAACTATCTGGACGATGCGTTCTTCATGGAGCACTACCACCACCAGCGGAAGGATCGGAAGCACCAGGCGCGCCTGCCGGTGGAGGATTACTGGGGCAACGAAATTATGGTAAGACTAAGGAAAGCTTGTGGACTTGTGAACCTCTGCTCTTGTTATGTTTGTTTCAGTCTCAGTCTTACATTCTTTCTTCATGGTATAAATCACGGTTTGCACAAAAGACATCTAAAGATGTGTAAATAGAGGACGAGTATAGCTTGTTTTTAACTGGATTCTACATGAAGTTAGAGTTTGTTGTTCATTCCATCTTCCTTTGACACTTTAAAAGTAGTTCACTCGTCATGAAATTATCGTTACAAGATAGGATATAACAAACTTAATAACTAAAAATATTGATAAAGTAAGCTATCAGCTCCTACTAGCGTTTGTTACAGCGAGTATCCGATATTATGATGGAAAAAAAACAGTTGTTTGACATAGGAATGATATCTTTCTTCCGCCAACATTCTGATCTTCTGACAAATTTGATCAACTACAATATAACTTTGCCATTCAACTACATTTCCTCACATCACTTTCACATTTTCGCACCTTTCGCAATCTGTTCTAACGCAACCTTCTCCTTACTGATCGTTCCCTTCGCAGCATCAGACGAATTTCTACAACCCGGTGTGCGGCACGGACGGCAGAACGTACAAAACCGAGTGCCAGCTGAAGAAACGGGCCTGCAGACAGGAGCTCACGTCCCTGCTGGTCGCCTACAAAGGACACTGTCAAAGTAAGTAGCCGTCCGATTGCACGATGAGCTCGGCTCGTTGGCAGCTCCGTTCGCCGGTTGCAACAGCGTTCGGCGCAGGCAGCAACGTTACAGGCTTATAATCGCTGCCGAGCGGACTTGAAACGTGTTGTACACATGCTAGATAAACTCGTAAAACCATTTGAATGTTCGCCAACACGGTGTTCTCGGTCGTGAATGCCTTGAAGGCGTGCGAGCGAATATTAAGACATAATCTGTAGCATTCCAAACAGAACTGCTAATTTGTCTTGTGATCCTCATCGTTTATGGGATAATTTGGAAGTCTCCATTCCAAATTTTTAGTATCCTTAACTCATCCTACCCAATATGACAGCCATACTGTGCGGTAAAACAAAAATAAAACCTCATCATTAGACCCGAGCCGAAGAGCAGATGGCAGATTTTGCAATAAACCCGAAATGGAAGCCGATACTCCCGCGGCTAATTAGAGCACCTCCCTCGCAACGGTCTGCAGGCGAGCTGTGAAATGACTTCCTCCCGAAGGCATCGCACTGTCAGCGGCAATAGCCAGCACCGGGTCAGACATCAAACACGGCCCCGGCACTCCACCCGCTCCGTCCACTGCGATGACAGAAACGCTTCGCCACCTTCGGCCGACACGTACACACGTTCCATCGCGGAAGCCACCGACCGACCGCCGAACCGCCGTCACGGGGCCGCGACGCTGGCGGTCGTAAATTTCGCTCTGATTTATTTTCATCCCGCACCGGGGATGACGATTAACGTGCCGTCGCTTTGAAGATCGCTGCGCGCTGCGCTCGATTTCGTTTGTTTGTCCACGGGAGAGAGGATTGGCAGAACTGCGCCCGTGATGCTGCCTCGTGCGCCAGTACGTCTAGAGGGCTAGAAGATGATCGCGATCGTGCGCGAAAAGCCCGCGATAGATTATTGTTCTTTCTGCGCGAGCCTTTCTTGGCAACAGTCAGCGCCGCGCTCGATCTGGGCCGCATCCGCTCCACAGGTTGACGTATTTACGGTCTCTGCGTCTGATCAACTGCCGCTCCCAGCCTGATGGCTTGTAATTGCACGCCGTGTGCAGGTTTTAACGATCTCACGCGCCGTGCGTTCGGTTTGTTTGCCTTGCCCGGGCGGTGGGTGAATTATTCACCCCGAGTTCCACCATCACCTCGGTGGAACTGCACTTCTGTGCCGTTGCAAAAGTGGTTAGCGTACGATCCAAAAACCAGTAGCGATGGGACCGAAGGGGGCAATAAATCTGCGCCGAACGGGAGGCAGATGGGTCTGAAATAGTAAACTACATTCGCCGCGGCCGCCTTGATTGACATTTAAAGACGCATCAGGAAATGCACGAAGAAAGAGAAACCAGATGAAAAACATAATCAGAAAAATCGAAACGACCGCTTTCGAAAGCGATAACAAACTTGCCACCCATGATCGTACGGGCGTGTAAGTGGCCCGATCTACATTCCCCGTGCTCGGCGCGGTGTGTTTGCCCGATGAGGCGAAACGCTCATTTGCATAGATCAAGTTTTAGATAACGCCAATACCCTTAACCCGTGTATCATATTCCGTTCGCGCACGGGTTTTTTTTTGTAACCAAAAACCTACAAATAAGTGATCATTTAAAGCCTCCTGACGGCTCCTTTCACAAGACGGTGATCAGCGCGTTCTCATTGCCATCCACACCATTTCCGATGACGTACGGGCGGCATGCAGCGTGCCGAGTGGGGGCTTTTAGTGCGCCGGCCTCGAGCGTCCGTGCGTGCGTGCGTGCGTGCTCTCTCCTCCTACCTTTCGGTCGCTTTGTTTGTCACTGCACTGCAACTCATCAGCCATTTGCCGTGGCGTGTGGCGTGTGACTTTTGGCACACGCCCCGGTCAGATGACCTCCCGGCGGCCAGGTGATTAAGAGTGGCGAGAAGATTAAAACTAACACACAAGAAGAAAAAATCACACACCGCCGCCTAGTGTGAATGGCGAGTGTCGGTTGAGTGGGAAAACACACACACACACACTGCACCGCTATCTTTCACTCCCCGCCCAGAGGAAGCGTGCGCCAACATCGCGGCTCACAGCGGGGATGCAAGCATTAAACCGAGTGTCTGTGCGTGTGCACGAGCCGCATTCAGGTGCTTCAGGTTATCGTCACAGCTGGGGATCGTCTCGTGCCACTCGGGCTTGGGTTGTTGTTTTTTCTTCTACCGTCTTATATCAACCGTTTCCTCCCATTTCGCAGCATCCTGCAAGTTTGTCCAGTGTCCGGACGGGAAGCGCTGCATCGAGGACCAGAATGCGGCGCCGCACTGTGTGTCGTGCGGGGGGGCCGAGTGCCGGGCCGACCGGTCGCCCAAATCGGTCGTCTGCGGTACGGACGGCATCACCTACCCGAGCATCTGCGAGCTGAAGCGCCAGGCGTGTCTCGTCGGCCGGGCCATCCCGGTTGCCTACCGGGGACGCTGCATCGGTAAGTGGATGAGTCAAACTAAGAATCCTGATGCAATAATTTCATTGCTACTTTTTTAAATAGCGATTTTGGTGGGTTTCATTATCTATTTCATGATTTCGTCACTTGATAATATAAGAAATGTAGAAAATTTGCTTCAAATATGTAAAAACTTGATTGTTACATGACTATTAAGAAGAACATTTATTGGAATGATTAATATACTTATACGTTAACATCAGTATTAAACATTTCTTTAGCAACCGATACTCATGAAAATATTTTAAACCATCTAAAAGATGTCATTTGCCAAGAACCTTAACAAGACATTACCTTTGAACGACTAATTGGACATTTCCATACTAGATATTCCTACGCAATCATTGTCAAATGTTTAAGTCATAATTATTTGTCTACTGCACCTAATCATAACAACAACAAAAACATTGAAAACTTGAGATATTGAAAGAAAATAATCAAAATTTGTACATTTTTCCAAGATTTCCTAATCGAGCTATCGTTTTCTACTTTGATTCTACTTTGATTCTACATTCTTATTTGCTTCACAATAGATCCTTCATTTAAAAATTGATCTATTATAGTAGAAGATAACGTCGGTCATAGGCTATCTTAGAATCTTAGAATTCATTCAAAGATATTTTTGTAACTTTTTTCGATGAAAATGTTGAAAATCATACATCTTCAGAAAAAAACAAAAGTTTTAATTTTTCATCAATTTGCTTCATTACGTGCGTAATCTAAAGGAATAAAAAATGAAAGCAATATCGAATCCCAACAATATTCAGCTCGGCTGTGCTCTGCCGGTTCCAAAATATCAATGCATTACTTCGTTACTTGCGAATATAATAATAACTTACCTCCTTCATACGCTCCCTCCCTGGGGTACTTTTTAACGACTTCAAAACCGTTGTCACCTGTCTAATGGATCGGCTCTGCAAGAACTGGCCCCATTGGTTCTCACGTCCGAGCGCGTTGTCGCTCATCAATTTTGTCTCCAAAACCGTCCCCCAAACGGCGACGCCAGCGCGACGTCCAAATTGGCGTCATCAATAAATAAGCCAGACCTGCGGGGCTGACGCTCCGTTCCGGACGGCCTACGGAATTGACCGATCGCTGCACCGGCCACCGTTGCGACCCATTTAATGCGTCCACGCGCTTAACGCACGCACTGCTCCGCGTGCGCCACCGCCTCCTGCCGATCCTCCTGGCGAAAGCGACGCGAAGAACAAGGGAAGATCGACGGGAAGCAGTGCAAAGAAGCAAACCAACAAACAAAAACAGCATCACCTCACTCAAAAGGCGCCCGGGAGGAGCGACCGGCGTTAAAGGCAAACGCTTCTTCTTTAATGGGCAGCACACGCAAAAGCGCAAAGTGTCAAAACAAGATTTTAAATTACTCCAACGACCCGCGGGGAGCGTCGTCGGTGCATCGCGTGCAGTGTGCAGGAGGCCATTGGAAGACGGGCGAGAGACAGCAAAAGAGACAGAATCCGCCGAGCGTGCCGCCGCACCGGTGCGTGTGTGTGTGTGTGTGTGTGTGTGTGTGACCCGCTTGTCCGAATCCGTTTATCGGCGCCCGTTTGTGTGCGTGCGTGTGGCTGTGTGGAAGGGTGAGTCACTTACGCCCTCGGATGCACCCGGCGTTGGAAATTGGTGCGTCTGGTTGCGGTTGCGGCCACGCACCGGCCACCACGCATTAATAAGTGCGCCACCTCGCCGAACGCCCTGCAGCCAATCGGTTACGGTGGTAAGAGAGTAAAAAAAAACGGACGGACATAAAATAAAGCAAATAAAATGCAACTCTGTCAACCGAACGCTCGGGCCGGTGGGAGCCGGTGGGAGCCGAGCCACACGAGCATACCAAAGTTGCAAGGACTATTAATGTACCGTTTTTTTTTTCTCCTGCCACCTCTTGACGCGTTGCAAGTGTTGAAGCGTTGTGTAATTGGGTTGTTTACCGCTACTGGTGGGCTTTTCGGAGGTTGTTATGGTACGGGCAGCAATATGAAATATTAATTGACATGTGTACAAAGTCCCATGGCAGTGTTATGTTTTTCGAAAGAGGGATTTCAATGTACATCACACGAAGTGACAGATTTTGCAGAGTGACAATTCTTGTTTTCTGGAAAACATATGTATGTAAATGCAATTAAATAGCATTGGAAGGATCAAATAAGAGTGTAAGAGTATGTAACATTCAAGTTTAATGATGGGTGGGATAAGGATCGTCCCTCTGGTATAGGGGTAGAGGCGCCGATCTTCCCATTTGGCGCCCAACATCCTCTTGGAGAACCGTCTCCCTCTAGCAAAGAGTGACTAACCGACCATGGTGGTATAAATTAGTCTAGTAAGCCATTTGTCGGCATGTATGACCGTGTAGGTCGTTACTCCAAAGAAGAAGAAGAAGAATATGAGTGGGATTAACCCCGAGTAAATCAGATCCGTTTTGGAATTGATCCTTCGGATCCGATCCCATGAAGGAAACATGAATACATGAAGGAAATACAAAGAAAACAAGCAAAAAGTGCTCCTTACTCGATGCATGAATCAGAACTAAGATTCAGGTTCGGATATTGTCAAATAAAAAGAATAAGGGATAGATCTGGATGATAAAGCATGATACATCATAGATCATCATAGATCAGATCATAGATGCTAGATAGATCGTGATATATCCCAATAACTGGAACAGAATTCAATCCTTCAGATCCGGATCTGAACGATCCAACGATTTGGGAATCCGATTTGATGAATCCGAGCTATATCCAATCCAATCCAATCCTATATCCTATCTTATGTTGAAACCTTGTTCCATCAGTTCCAAAACGATATCCCTTGTACCAACCTACAACAGCAAAACACTAAATTCGAAACTAAACACCAGGAAGTTCGTCCTAAATTCCCAGACATTCGGCTCTGATTTACGCGTCCTTACGCGGACCGACCGTAACAACGTGCTCCACACAGACTCTGACGCTCAAGGCACGAGAAGAGCCCAAAGTTGGTCGGTAAATGAGGGCATTTCCTCAATAAATTTACGTCTCCAGTCCAGAAGTTGGGAGGGAGAACCT
>KB672490.1:11541060-11555475 GCA_000349145.1 Anopheles dirus
GTGTGTGTGTGTGACCCGCTTGTCCGAATCCGTTTATCGGCGCCCGTTTGTGTGCGTGCGTGTGGCTGTGTGGAAGGGTGAGTCACTTACGCCCTCGGATGCACCCGGCGTTGGAAATTGGTGCGTCTGGTTGCGGTTGCGGCCACGCACCGGCCACCACGCATTAATAAGTGCGCCACCTCGCCGAACGCCCTGCAGCCAATCGGTTACGGTGGTAAGAGAGTAAAAAAAAACGGACGGACATAAAATAAAGCAAATAAAATGCAACTCTGTCAACCGAACGCTCGGGCCGGTGGGAGCCGGTGGGAGCCGAGCCACACGAGCATACCAAAGTTGCAAGGACTATTAATGTACCGTTTTTTTTTTTCTCCTGCCACCTCTTGACGCGTTGCAAGTGTTGAAGCGTTGTGTAATTGGGTTGTTTACCGCTACTGGTGGGCTTTTCGGAGGTTGTTATGGTACGGGCAGCAATATGAAATATTAATTGGCATGTGTACAAAGTCCCATGGCAGTGTTATGTTTTTCGAAAGAGGGATTTCAATGTACATCACACGAAGTGACAGATTTTGCAGAGTGACAATTCTTGTTTTCTGGAAAACATATGTATGTAAATGCAATTCAATAGTATAGGAAGGAGCAAACAAGAGTGTAAGAGTATGTAACATTCAAGTTTAATGATGGGTGGGATAAGGATCGTCCCTCTGGTATAGGGGTAGAGGCGCCGATCTTCCCATTTGGCGCCCAACATCCTCTTGGAGAACCGTCTCCCTCTAGCAAAGAGTGACTAACCGACCATGGTGGTATAAATTAGTCTAGTAAGCCATTTGTCGGCAGGTATGACCGTGAAGGTCGCTACTCCAAAGAAGAAAAAGAAGAATTTGAATGGGATTAACCCCGAGTAAATCAGATCCGTTTTGGAATTGATCCTTCGGATCCGATCCCATGAAGGAAACATGAATACATGAAGGAAATACAAAGAAAACAAGCAAAAAGTGCTCCTTACTCGATGCATGAATCAGAACGAAGATTCAGGTTCGGATATTGTCAAATAAAAAGAATAAGGGATAGATCTGGATGATAAAGCATGATACATCATAGATCATCATAGATCAGATCATAGATGCTAGATAGATCGTGATATATCCCAATAACTGGAACAGAATTCAATCCTTCGGATCCGGATCTGAACGATCCAACGATTTGGGAATCCGATTTGATGAATCCGAGCTATATCCAATCCAATCCAATCCTATATCCTATCTTATGTTGAAACCTTGCTCCAACAGTTCCAAAACGATATCCCTTGTACCAACCTACAACAGCAAAACACTAAATTCGAAACTAAACACCAGGAAGTTCGTCCTAAATTCCCAGACATTCGGCTCTGATTTACGCGTCCTTACGCGGACCGACCGTAACAACGTGCTCCACACAGACTCTGACACTCAAGGCACGAGAAGAGCCCAAAGTAGGTCCGTAAATGAGGGCATTTCCTCAATAAATTTACGTCTCCAGTCCAGAAGTTGGGAGGGAGAACCTAGAATCTTTCCACAGTGGGTCAGCTCGAGTCCGCAGGTTCACAAAACAGATCAGAAAACCAAAACCAAAAAAAAGCCCCCACTGCCACAAACTGCAGTCTGTGTGCATCCGGCCCGGTGATCCTTCCCGCTGCGCTTTGCCCTGGAAAAAGGAGTTAATTACGTTCGCACGCTTTCGGACGCGATAGTGTTGGGTGTTGGGGCGCGCGTTTTTTTTTTTTCGTGTAAGATAGCGTTTCGCGCTGCTATCGAGAGCTTCGACCTCGACGCCAAAAGCAGGAAGGTGTATTTTTTGCGGGCTGTCTTCGACACGAGAGCGCCTTTATTTATGCCCGCCCGGTTTCGAGCGCAGAACAGCTGCACGTGGCGGGCTCGGGTTCTGAAGGAAATATCACATATCGCGTAAGGAGGTGCAGCCAGCAGAGAGCGTCGCGCAGCGGGGAGTTCCGAGCGCGAGCCCGAGTGTGCCCCCGAGTGTGTTATGAATGGGCCAGTGCAACGCTAGAACACTCATCTGTAAAATAAAGATTGGCAGATCGAGAGAGAGAGAGAGAGAGAAAGACGCGCGCTCAAATAGAAAAAAAAACCCGCACTCGAACGAGCTCGAGTGTGGCTTGACGTGCCGTAATCGTCCATCTTTTCCTCCACGCTTCGATATGAAATTCGATCCTCTTCCCGGCTACCTCGCGACCGCCCCACACTTCCGATTGCATTGCATTGTGCTCATTGCACACACACACACACGCGCGCGTGAAACGTGCAGAAGGAAAACGAACCCGCCCCCCCCAGGACAGGCGGGAGGGAGAGTTTCCCAGCTATCAATTAGAGCCGATTGCGTTTCAAAATGCAATCAAACTTTGATCACTGGTATCGGTGTGGCTGCATTCGCCCGGCGCGGCCCGTGGCGGCCTCCCCTGCAATTGATGTAAACTTAGACGGACAGAATTGGGTCGTGCGGTTTGAGAAGGCGCTGGCAGGCAGCACCGACAGGCACGTTCCAGCCTGTGGGTCGTTCCGGCCAGTGGCGGGCGATGGGTTCTAATGTAGGTTATCAAACGCGTGTTGGGAAAGATGAATATAGTATCAAAGCAGCAAGCTGTAATACGGTAATCTCAGTGTATTCTTAATGGCATGGGGAATAGTTGAATAGACTTTTGTTTATATTGTACTGGCAACGATAAATAGTATATTTCGAAAAGAATACACACGCTGTCTATAATGTTTCAACAGCACCAGTATAAACTTATTCATTTGATTATCTTAGTTTACCAACGTCTATAAATCTCAGTAAAGGAAAAATCGATTTTAGAATTGTTTGTAAAGTAAATATTTTTGAAACAGTTTTAATAATTTAAATAAAAATGCAATCATACATCATACTGAATGTATTGTAATAAACAATTTAAAATTATAATCTTCTAAATAGCTATGAGATAAGATCAAGCCATGTTTAAGCAATAATTTGATTTATTAAAAAAAATATTATATATTTTGGAATCCGTATTTCTTTAACTTTTAGATTTTAAAAGATTTAAAAAAGTTTAATAGATACTTAAATCCAACCTTAATGCTGTTACTTAACGATTTTATAATGCATTCTTCTTTTATAAGAAAGTAAACAGAGGATGTTCTCTTATTCTTTATCGTTAATCTCCCGTTTTAAACGTGTCGTTCGCAGCGTCCTCGCGCCATCTTTGACATAATTGTAACGAGAATTGTCGCAGGAAATAGTTTATTTCATAGTAATAACTCAATCTCATTTTTTTCCATTTACTCTCCTCTAACAATATTGCATTTGTAAACCACTGCTCACTCCGCGATCATCTCGCACTCCCCTTTTTCTCGTAGGCCGGAGCAAACCTGTTCAATTAAACACGACCCTTTTAAGCCATGCGGTCCCATCTGTACTCGCTTACGTCCGTCCATTTTCATTAGCCCGTACATGATGTGAATATATTCATGATCCGCGCTCAAGATGCGTCCAATTACAAAAGCCCTAACACGGTATCGAATCCCACTCCTGCCAACCCCTTGCAACCCTCGCAAGTAAGTTCAATCTTAAGCCCCCGCGCTTAATCGCTCCAGGCAGGCATGCAGGCAGGCAGGCAGGCACGCAGACGGCGCCGAATGATAAAAGCTACACATTTAATTGTTACATCAAAAGCTATGTCTCCCGGGCACACGGTGCGGCACGGTTCGGCCGCCCGAAGTGCATCTCCGTGTCGCCGTGTGTTCATCCATGAACGTGCAAGATTCTTCGTTTCGTTTCGACCGGTAACAGGGGAGCCCTTGTCGTTTTCCTCCCCATTGCCTCACATTCCAACTCACTCGGGAGTCTGTCGGCCCGGCTCAGCTGTGGCCGAGCAGAGTTGCAGTTGCTGCACTTCCCACGTGCTGCACACGAGCCAAAAACCGCACAAGAAAGCTCTCGGCTCCAGGTAACCGTGCAGGAGCGATATTTGCATCGGTGTGTGTGTTCCCCGTGCGGTCATGCGATGCAACTTTGGGGCATGAACAAATTGTTTTCGATTTCGAGCCTCGCGCCGCTTTTTTTGTGTGTAATAACAAAAATTATATAACAAACAACGAAATCATTAAGCAGTCTAGACGGCTCGCATGTTGTTTTGCTTTCTCAGTTTTGTTTTTTGTTGTCTGCTTTCTTCTCTCTGCTTCCTGCTCTTTTGCACCTTTCCTGCTTATTATCTCCTTCTCTCGCTCGCTATCTCTCTCTCTCTCTCTCTCTCTCTTTCTGGCAAAAGTGCATTCGCGCGAGAGTACGCTGCATATGCACTTGCGGATGCTTTCCCGAAACCCGACGCGCGGCGCTGCACCAGATGGAAGAAGGAAGAGGCAAAACAATGATGGATCGTTCTGCTGTGGGGTTTTAATTGCAAACCGGGATCCCTCCTGGGTCTTGCGCTTCCGCCTGGCTGCATAAACCTTCCCCCCTTCTCGCTTTCCCACCCCGGGGGGGGAGGACGTGCAGCAAAGTGCATCTTGTGAGTGACCTTCGCGTTGTGGCTGTAACCTCCGCAACCTTGCACTTTTATGTGGTTTCTCCTTCGGTGTGTTTTGTTTTCTTTCTTGCCTCAGTACCGTAAAGATGGTCAGATTCACCGTTTCCGGACGGTGGTGCGGTGAAAAGACAACCTGGCATGGTCCTCTAGGAAAGGCGCGTTGGCCAGCTTTAGGCTGAGGTCTCTATGTACAGTGCAATCGGAACGAAATTATCCTTCCTGCTGGCATTTGTTATACTTTTTTTCAAGTAAGAGATAGTTCGTGGAACAAACTCCCAATGAAAGAGAGAGAGAGAGTGAGAGGGGTAATATGCAGCTACGAAGCACTCGGGGCAGTTTGGTTGTGCTGTCCTTCGCCCGCTGTGTCCATCTCGGGCCCGCTGCATCCCAATTCAATTATCCTTCCGAATAAAACAAAACCAAAACCAGACCAGACGAAACGTGAGCGATTACAACGGACCTCCGTCCCCTCCTGGAAAGCCCACCTCCCCCCTCTGACACCGAGGTCAGCTACACCCACCCGCCGGCGGGCGGGATGCAATAAAAAGTAATACAAATTTGCAACGAAATTGCACTCGAGCGCACATGGGACGGTCGGCGAGCATAATTTTGCGTTTTCCGTCTTTTGTTGGGCTCCGACCGAGAGATGGGGCGCAGGGGCTAAGATACGGGCACGACCACAGTCAGTCACAGGCAACGCGGGCCGTTGCCTCCACGTTCGGGACCCTTGCGAGGCGACTCCGGCGACTCCAGGCGACTCCGGGACGCGCGTGCTTTGAATGGCAGGGACGGTAATTGGTTTCTTCTCCGGAGTGAGGCACAGCATCAACAATGCCGGCGACGACGTGCCACGGCCCGCGCACCGACAATCAACCGCAGTCGACAATGTCTGCTGCGAGGAAACGCTACAATCGCACCGGAACAGCTGGCCAAATAGACACTTCGGCGTGCACAAAATGCACTCACTATTAAATACTAGCCTGTGTGAGCGAGTTGGGAAATCTAATTTTCCGAACTCGGCAGGATTAATGCTCCGTGGGGTTGGCTCGGTCAAAACCGTTTAATCTATTTTTATGTCCAAGTTCACAAAATCACAATTGATGGCATCGAACGTAGGATGGTAATTATAAATCTTGTCGCAATTACTGTCCATTAAATCGAATAGCGCCATCACGACAAACATTAGTGAATTGAGCGTCTAGTGCACGGAAAGCAATAAGATATTATTGGAACTGATCTCACCGTGTGTCATTCGAATATCAATCGTGAGATTGAGCAACTTGAAGACAAAGCAGTGGTCATAGATTGCAACAGAAATAGGTTGCAACAGAAAAAGCAGCATAAACAGCACGTTCTAAGCCGATAACCTTGGGAATCGGGTTGCGCAAAATTTCCGCTTGACCTGCGAAAAAACCATTTTGTTCTAAGCAGAACAAAAGACTTAAAGTACCAATAAGTGTTGTGAAATCTATGGACTATTCCAGTCCTATGAGATATATTCAGTCCAATCTCTATATACGAGGAAAACGAGTAAAGAAAAATACAATATTACTTTGTATATTGAATGTTTAATTTCCCACTCTTAGCTGGAGATTTTCAGACCATTCTCACCATGTCTGGACAATTTAGTGTGATTTAATTTAATGCAAAAAGGCGTCATGACAAGTTGAGATAAATATGGATTATTACACACAATCGCATGTGGAATTTTACTTCTTATGATTCAATGATGATCATGAGGTTGACCTTCATATAAGCTAGCAAAAAAAAAGATGAATAACATAGGGAAGGAAAAACTGAAGAAATGACAAAATTCTTGAAATGCAATACTCGATTTCTTCACGAGTACATTCTGGAACACCAGCAAAATCTCAATAAATCCCTTCTTCACTGAAGCGAAATTCAAACAGTAAATTTTCTGCAATTTTAAACTACCGCCTTAACAACCTACTGTCATACAATGTACGTTCAAACGCACGAGAACCTAATTCCAAGCTACCAACATTCCGTAAAAAAAATCGAGACTTACATTTTGTCCAAAGTTGATTATGGGGAGGCAAAATGTTCGCCTCTATTTCAAGCTGATCCTCCTGAGGCAGAATAAATTGGGATAAAATGAATATGCCTTGAAATACAAGCTATAAGCTACTGCGGTGCCCTTTTATACTTTCTAACGAGTGAACGCATTGCCTAACCAACCAATTGAATGCCGTATGTAGCTTGCACAGCAAACCCACAATTGCCCTGTTCTATCGGCTAAGTGTTTAATTGCAGCAATTTTGAATTTAAGGCATTTATCGTTACATTGTAACGAAAGCGAACGTGTTCTTCGGCGATGATCGACCATAGCTTGCTGCAAACACCAGGGTGGGAATCTTAGCTTCGACGCTAGATCAACCCTTCACCACGTCACGAAAGGTTGCCCGGTGTGGGGACCTCCGGTGCAAATTTCTAGCCACCTTTACCCCCTACGCGTGCCTCGAATGGGAATTTGCACAAAGTATCGGGAGGAGGGCAAAAACAACTCATCACCATCACAGCTCCGTTCGTCCTGTTTTTCCTTCTTTTTTCTCGCATCCGATCCGACGATGTTGCCCTGCGGCCATCGTCGCCATCAGCGCACACCAAATGCGCCAATGATAATAACAGTAATTGCAATTGTAACCCACCGGCGGGGAGTTTCTTCACCGTGTGCCGTGTGCAACTATATTGCACTGGGAAATGAGCACTCCGCGCCCGCAAATTGCGTGTCCTGCTCTGCGAAACGCGGCGATCGCGCTGCTACCCGCGACCAGCGGCCATTTCAACGCCTGGCCCCCGTCTCGCGCGCGCATTCCAGCTGATGAGCGGACGGTCCGGCTGCCTAATGTCCCGCGGATCCCGCCGGCCACGATTTGCGTGACGTTTTTGTGGGCTAAATGTGTGTGAATTAATTGCACTTATTAGGGAAACAAATTGCCCGCCCCGGCGGCACTGAAGGCTGCCAAGGCTGCGGGCCATAATAATGGCACGGGCTCATAAATCCACAACTACCCGGTGGCTCCCAGGCAGGTCTCTCGGGTGCATCGGGACGGCAAATTGCATCGGGCGACGCCGCCGAGAACCTGTCGGCTGCCGGATTGGATTACCGGCTTGGGGATGGCACCGTGTGTCCTTCTCGCGCCAGAACGTGCCGCGGTGTGCGCGTGCCGCTGGTGAAGAAGCCTGGTGGCACGGAATGCCGCCGATTCGATCGACCTTATGCGGTTGTCCTCCGCTCGGGGGGATCATCTTGCGATCAATCATTTGCTAATGTTGTTTTTTTCGCTCTACTCTGCTCTCCGCACATATACACGCGCTCCGAAGCCGGTTGCAACCTGCGCCGCGAAGGTTTCTGCCTCATTAATCCCGTACTCTTCGTGGAGCCCTCGCCCGGAGGGTTAAACGAGCGCAAAATCCAGTCGCTTTAGATCGCTTTGACGTATCGCAACACATGATCGTGCAGGCGACACTTGGGCGCTATTAGAAGCGAAGCTATAATTTGCACCTCATCAAGCCCCCTTGCGAGACAAACTATCGCACACCGGTTGGGAATAGGGTTCTGTCTGCGCGGGGTTCCTTCTCTGGGCGCCCCTATACCGGCGTAGGACGCACCGTGTAGGTTTGCGGTGGAGCAACAACGGAAGAAGAAAAAAAAACGTTGCCGGAGGCTGAACCAACTTATCATTATTATCATTATTTTTATAGCAAATCGACTCATTATCATAAAGATGCACATCAGCACGATCGAATCGGAAAACACGCTCGCTCTCGCTCACTCCTTCACACTCATTCTTTTATCAACAACATTTTGCTCCTCCCGAGTGCATCTTCAGATTCGATCGTGTGTGTGTGTGTGTGTATGTGTGTGTGCGTGTATGTGTGTGTTTTTTGCCTCTTCTCACACATCTACATGACGGTGAAGCGCGTCGGAGAAGGCGGAGCGCGATCACGTTATCAGGCCGATGATCGATTACATTTTTATGCAAATTAGCAAACCTACAGCAAATAGTGAGTTTTCCAGCCCCCTCAATCGCGCGGATGCTGTCCGAATGACGCGCTGCGGCATGGAAGCCTTTGATTTGTCGGAATCAATCTGTAATTATAAGAAAACGAACTTCTCGCACGGGTGATGAAGGGAGTCATAAACAGTCTCATTGGGGAAGCTATTAAGCGCGCAATGTATAATGTCCACGTTAATTGCGGTATCAATTATTTCGCTTGTTCGCAACCTAAAAGACTTGTTGAACACACTTGAGCTTGGATTGAAGACAGCTTGGTTCTCACAAACAAGGAGGATATTATTTAAAATAATGTATATTAATTATACAACTTCCCGGATGCTTTCAACTACCGATTCAACTACCTCAAAGATTCTCCGGGATAAGCCGGAGAATAAAAAAGATGAATTTAATTGAACAATAATCTTTAAATTACTCATTACTCATGTTGTTGCCTTCAATTGTACTAAAATTTCAAGTAATGTCTCACAAATGCGGCACATGGAAGAAAATCTACCTGATTCTATGTAAGTTAGTTATGGCTTCGACCCGGTAAGGCTGAAACATTAGGGGATTATATTAGAAAAATTGGAAACTCAGATTTAGTTGCCTCAACCGTCCAGAGATGGCGCCACTCAAACAGCATCGCAACAATACATTATGCTCACCTATAATTGGCCCATTTTTATAATCCACAATATTAGATAAAATTTAACAATGAGTTCACATTTGGTTTTAACTTGTAGAGAAACTTGAAGATCATGAAAATTTTATCATAAAGTAAACTCATAACACTTTGGAAAGAATATTCCACGGACATAATGATAATTGTTACGTAACCTGATTGATTAATAAAATACTCTACTATTTCTGCGCAAAACAATCAGCTCGTAATAAATATGTGTTGTCCTTTTGTTTTCCATGCACGATTTCATTCATTACTTAAAACAATAAGCTTCCTCGTTGCGGCCGGCCGGCTGCAACACTAACAACTCCTGCCCGCCCATTTCCCGTCATCCCACCCAGTGGAAAACCCGCCCCGTTCGAATGCAAACGATTTCCATCAATTTCACAGCCCCTACCACCCTGGGGTCCCGTTGTCGATCGAAGCTGCAGGCAATAAATCAAACGCAATTGTTTGGTCCATTGTTGCACACGGAGCTTCGGGGAGCGACCAACAGCCCGGCGGACGACGACATTGTCGACGCGCACACGCACACGGCCACTGGTCCGCCAGCTAGTCCGAAGTTTAGTTACCCAGCCATTAAATCATCCCCGGGAGCCCGGGGCAGCCGGGATTTTGCAATTCGAATTCAAGACCGAAAGCCTCCTGAATAATGCATCATCCTTGCCCGGGGGTGGCCCGGGCAGCATCCGCCCGGGACGGGGCGATGCGTCTGGCGCGCACGAAACCATGGCCACAGTCAATGCGCTTCGAGTTGGCCGATTGCGGCCCGTTCGGGGCGGTTTGCTGTGGAGAGGCGAACAGGCGCAATCAAGGATTCCGCTTCGGCGACGGGACCTTACCAAGGCTTTCCGGAACGTAAACCAACGTTACTGCCATCCGGTCACCGGTTCAGGTTGGGCAGACTTTGGGTTCGGGTCAAGTTGTGCTGCTTCGGTGCATCTTGCTTGTGTGGCGACGACTGCAGCGGCTGTTGCATATATTTAACTGTCTGGATGTAAAACAAATGGAAGTAATGGTTGCTAACATTTATAGCTGCTGCTCCAAAAGTGTTCCTATTGCCGGAGCAACTTTAACGAAGCTAGTTCCTCAAGCAAGCTTCGATAATATTTATTAAAAAGCTGTTTCAATTAATACACACAACCCAGAAACCGTCGGGCAAAACAAACAATCGCGTCGGTGCCTTCAGTCCGTGCGTTCCGTTCTCCAATCCCTCGACTCGGCAAATAAGCCGCCAGTAATAACACCGACAGCGACTTCATCCAGCGACAGATGCACTCGCAGTCGCCTCGCTTTGCTCACCTGTGGCCAAAAGCGCACGGTAGCGTCGTGCGATTTGCATAATTGATTTCACTCTCAGTTCACTCACCTGAAGCGCGCGCCAGCCTGTAGGGCTCGGCCCGGCACTTGACACCGCCACTGGACACCGTGCTCTGGACGCCTTTCCAAATTGATTTACAGCTGGGTAATTATTCACGCTTCATCCTGGCGCTCCTGGCTGCGGTGAGAGGAGTGCGGGATGGAGTGAAGTGTTTTCCAACTCCCCACTCCCACCAGGAAAGCTCTCGCCTTTCGCAGCAGCAGCGGCAGCAGAAACCGGGTCAGTTGCAGCCGGATGGACGCAGACGTCGCAAGTCGGGTCTGAAATTAGTTCTTTTCGAAACGGAAGCTTTCAATTTACCTCCGTGACTAGTCAATGGTCATCGGTTTGTGGAATGGAGTTGTTGCACGTCCGGTGTCCGGTGGAGCGGAGTGGCATCTCGAGTACGATTGAGCGGATCCTTGCGTGTGGTTTGCTCTACAAGTGGGCCTTAAAGCTCAAATCTTCATTGTTGGATGTAGCATGATCTCGGTATGCTCTTGAATAGCGTACAAAGTAGTTTGAATATGTCACTTGCTAAAAAAAAAAGCATAACAAAATTGACGAAACACAAAAGATGTAGATGAATCTGCAACAGATAGACGTACAATCTTTGAAGGTAATGATTTCTCGTGAGCTTTATGAACAATTTTAGGAAGAATAAACATTGCATACTCACTCACATGAGATCCTGACACAATTAGAGACTCGGTGACGTGAAGATGATGAGCAAAGTAGTTGTGGTATCAATTTCTTCAAGGCTACTCATCAAGGCTTCAAGGTTTGGGTTTAGTTCAGGCCGGCCCTAATCATGATTGTAGAAAGTTTAAATTATACTAAAACTTATAATAAATTCAAGTAAGTCTAATGTATATTCGTCAAATCGTAGTCTTCAATAACTATGAATAAATACTGGAATGCTGTACTATGAGTCTATCGGAACCATATCGCTTATGATGTTCATGCATTTATTAAACGTTGTTAGCTGATGATGCATGGCCTTGTCCTATCTGTCATATGAATCGTCTATGATAGTACTATTTTCAACCCCCTTTCTTCTTTCTTCACTTCCCCTCTACGTTCCATCACGAAGACTTCGTGATAGACCTCCTATCTTTATCCCTCCCCGCCGTTCGGTTTTTGGTCAGAATGATCCATGATTAAGAACATGTTCGGAGTTTAATCGCGTTCACCACCTGTTTGACTACCATCTCCCATTATCATCCTTCAGGTCCCGTCTCTATGACTCCTCATAAACCCATACCACCTTCCAATCCTATCCTTCTTCCCTAGTATTTAAGTCAATACAATTGTTAAACCCTAAGTGGCGGACAAATTATTAACTAAATAAATAAATAAATAAACTGATCTATCAATTTAACAACGTCTGCGTGTCTCCAGACTGTATAACAGCTTATATCATTTATAGTAGTGAAGTTTGCTGTACAATCCAACCTAAAACCCGGTGCCGATTTCAACACCTCAACATCCTATTTCCTCATACTGCCTCCATTCCTATCGGGGGAAATTACAACAAACCGTGAAATGTGATGAAATGAAAATGATTTGTGCTAATGAAATTGTAATAACAAATGATCGCCACTCATCAAGCACTCCCGCCTAACGAGCTACATAATCAGGCGTGTATGGTGTGCCTTTTTCCGATTTATTTTTTTCTTCTGCTTTCTTTCTGCTGCACGCACGCCCTCGGTAGCGCCGATATCAGCCACTGCCATCGTCGATCGGGCTGGCTGTACCGTGACACTTTTTTTTCTCTCTTGTCGCTCCACCACGGGCCGCTTCGCTCCGTGGCCGGAAAATTAGTGTCACTTTCAGTGTTGATAACTACCCGGGTGCACCCGTGTACGGGGGGGGGGGGGGGGGGGCACATGACGATCATCGGCAGTGACAGCTTACGGAATAGCTTAGCATAACTTAGAGAGACCCCCGCATCTCGGCCAGGGGGCTTCCGCCGACCGGCGTGCCCTGACACTCCGCCACTGACACTGATTATCATTTCGAGCCCGCGACCACCCTCCTCACCCCCTTCACCCCATGCAGCGTTACGCGGGACGCAATCAGCAGGCGCGCAAACGCGCCTTCTGCCTGGTGGCCCGCGATGGGGCCTGCCCTGGTAGCAAATAAAAGAAGTGATAATTAGTCGGGCGTGTGTGTATAGATATAGGCTGTGGTGTAGTTTTTTTTCTCTTGCTCCTCTTTTTTTGCTACTGCTGCTCCTTTTGCAATGCGTGTGTGTGTGTGAGTGCTTTTTTTTCTCTCTCGCTGCATCTCGCGCTTGTTGTTCACACATCGAGAACAAGCCTCACTATCGGTGTTTTGAGTCGCGAAAATAAAAATAAAAAAACAACAACTACGACAACGCGCTGGCGTCTTTCTCCACACAGGTTGGCGCGTCTGGTGGCCGCGTACGATCGTTAACATAATTATGCTAATTAAGTTTACACTTGCGCGCTCGCGGGGGGAGCAAAAAAAACACACACACACACCCCGGCTCGGGGACACCTCGTTCGCTACACGAACGGCGCGGCAGCGTGTAGTGTAAACATGCATCGCCAATTTAGTCGCTCGAATGTCAGGGCGGAATGCATTTTTGATGTGATGATAACTAATCGCCCGATACAGTAATTAGTGCGCGATTGTACAAAAGCCGGGTTTCGTTGGGGCGAAAATTGATTTAGATGCGGCTGGAACGATGGGCTGGTTGTTTTTTCTTCTTTCTACCTCCACGCACATACGCGATAACGCGACCGCTTTCCAGAGCGCGGACTGTATTTGGAGCCCATTTCGATGCAGCCTGTGCTTGATTGATCCGTTACGGATCCGTCGTCGAGGCGTCAAGCAGAAGGGGCGGTGGGAGGCGACAGGGAGGAGGAGGGAGGTGCCGTCAGCGTACACCGTGTGTCACCGGGCGCGACAGCTTTATTGACGGTTGGCAGCGGCGGCGGTCGGTTGGCGCGCTTCGGGGTTCGTCGCCTGTCACCGCGTGAGATCGCCCGGTGTAAGGTGTTCATCGACGCGCCGGGCCCGGATAGACCACATGCACGCTCGCACGTCCATCAGGTGTCAGTCGTCTCGTGGCGCGATGTTTGAATCAGTGTTGGCAAGAAATGCCGACATGAGAAAATAACAACACCACGCCACGTGAAACAAACGCTTTTTTGTGGTGGTTCGTTCGAATATTGATAATCGATATTGGACGTCGTTTTACCTTTTCAGGGCATTGTGCCGGATGTGGCACGTTCTTTGATTCTATTATTAGTTTCTCATTAAAGAGCTTTAAGAGTGCGAAAAGGTGATGGCAATCGCACGAACACAAGCATCACTAAGGGGCAGATAGAAACCCTTACTTAAGATGTTTGCAGTAACATCTTATTGGTCTGTGTTGCTGACTACTTTTTCTTACGAAACCCGTGCAAAAACTGTTACTTAATACGGGGATAAGAATTGCTAGTGGTCATTGAGGAGACAAAATCTACAGGAATATGTTTTAAAAAATAAGTTCCCCTCATGGTTCAGATGCCATAAGCCGACACAGTAATCATCGTTGAAAGCTATCCGTAAGCCGGGCAACGTTTCGTCTGGAATGAAGCCACTTTTCAGGCGAAGCAGGTGGAAAAAGTGATAGCTCGGTACAGAGAGAGAGAGAGAATTATTCCATTCCATGGCCAACTGTTACTTTTTTGTCGGTTCTTCTGCAGATATCAAATCGTAGACGGTTTCCAATGTGACCGTATAAGAAAAAGCGGTAAGCCTTGGCCGTCTCGCTAGCCCAGAT
>KB672490.1:11568236-11605151 GCA_000349145.1 Anopheles dirus
GTCGGGTATTTAGCGTTTCGAGTCCAAGAAGAAGACAACGTTGGTTGTATGGAGGAAGCTCATGGTTCTGCCAGGGTAGATACCTTAACGCATAGCGTATAAATCTCCGTTGGATGCTTTCCAGACGACTAATGGAGCGGACAGAGACAGGACACCAGACAATACAGCTGTACTCTAAAATCGAACGCACAATAGCACAATACAAGGTTTTCAAGCACATTGGGTCTCGGAAATCTTTGCATATTCTCATCATTGGACCTAATATTTGGTTTGACAGGCTCACTTCACTAGTTTACGCCGAAAAGTATGCAATACGTACATTAAACAATCAAACGTATATTATAGCATCATTTGGCAGTTTTCTACAGCAATTTCATATGATTTCTTAAATGAAAATTAAACAAATTTTATGGGCAAGCGTATCTAAATGTCTCTCAACGAACTCTTCTTCGCAGGGCTACGGGAAACCGTTCCGTGAGGCGAAAAATTCCCTCTTCAACGACCACAACGTCAAGCTGTGCGGCACCAACAACCGAACATATCACTCCTGGTGCCACATGCAGAAGGACTCCTGCAACACGGGATTCTACATCGACGTCCTGCACAGTGGCACGTGCTCCTTCGGAAGGTAAAGACCTGGGCTCTGGATACACTCGAACGGAATGATAATCGGTCCCTGAAACGGCTTGCGTCTCTTTTCCAGATAAACCCACCAACAGGATCCCACGTCCGAGGTCCGAGACAGATCTGTCGAAAGCCGTACAGTATCCAGCGACGGAAGGAAGCGAACATTGTAGACAAGATGTAAAGATATACTTATCGTACATATTTATAGTTGTAAATTCGAAACCCGACAACAACAAGGCACACATTACCGAGCATTTTTTTATTTATGAACCAATCCGTCTATGTTCGTTAAGTTATTTATTTTGCCAGCCGAGCTCCAAACGTAGAATTAAACGTGCAGATCTATTGCGTAGCGTGCTCCGAACTCTCTGTACATACCTGAGGATGATAATATTGCAAATTTTAGTCTATGTATTTTAGCGAAAGCATCAAGTAGACCGTTCGGTGAACGATAAGAGACGCATATTTAACGAGTAACGCGCTCGAAACCCCCACAGCACACACGCACACACAGACACCCATGCCCGCACGGACAGACACACTCTAGAGGGTTATGATTTTAGCTTTAGCAATTGTTTTTACGTTTACTTTTTTGTTTGTTTTTCCAATTTCGAGCACTATTTATTGTACCTTATTCGGTAGGCTGTAGCCCCCGGCATGATAGGATTTCCTTGGAATCGAAACCAAAAACAAAAAGAGAACAACCCATACGGACGCGAGCAACTACTGACGACGTACTTTAATCGCTAACCATTGCTGAAGCAACAGCTTAAAATAATCAACAAATAACATCTCGAAAAGACAGCGTTTTAAGGGAGGATATACATATTATATTGATCGTGTTGGAGCAGACGGTTAGCAATGGAGGATTTTAGGCGCACAGCTAGATGGCTAGCTCGCACGATCGGTGCAAGCGACTCACTGTATACATAGAAGACAAATCAGATGCACCCGTAGCCGTTTCCCCTTTAGTGCCACCAACCAATAACCCACAATCAGTGTAGCCACGGGCGCCTTGCCGCACCACCGAGAGCCCGCAAACACTTTTAGATGTGAATTTAGACGGTTTCTCCAACGCTGGTCGAGGGGCCGATGCTGAGAACTGGGAAGCCTTTACTACCCGGCCCATCATGTCAGTGTCAGTACGATCAGTGTACGAACAAACGCTAAACAAATTTAAAACAAAACTCTATCTTAGCAGAATTCAGTGGCTGTTAGTGTTTTTTAGGCTAACCGAAATCAGAACGCAGCTGTTCGAGTGTATGAGTGTTCGGAAACGGTGGACTTTGAGCGCGAGTAGTGAAACGCATGTACGTGTAAGGCATTGAAGCGGTATTACAATTTGACTGATTTTAGACAAAAACAATTAACAAAACAAATCTCTTAACCTTGTACCACTATAACCAACCATGGAGAGGAACGGTTCGTACTTCAGTAGCACGTGGAAATGGAAAAGGGTGTTGTTGGGTATTTAGCAAAAGCGAAAGAACACGTTCTTAACAAATTTAAACGCAGTATAAAGCAAACGCATTACCCCCGGCAGATCGTCCCCAGATCTATCGAGGATCGTTCTACCTTGTTGATAGAAATATTTAGAGAAGAAAAACGTTTCCTTTACGTTCCTTTAGACGTAATCACTTGGAAAAGATACGCAAAACAACCATTCACACGAAAATTAAGCAGCGGAGCAAGCTGCGCGTGCAGTATTGAAACCAACACAAACCTAAACATGTAATTCGAACGTAATCGCACTGAACATATACAAGCCAGCATAAACGCATTCAAATTCGTAAAGTTTCAAATAGGAAAAGTCAATTTAACACAACTCTCGTAGGTGCAACGTAGACGTCGATGGGCGATGGACAGTGTAGAAAAGAAACCCCGCAGAATACAAAACAACAAACAAAACACACACAATTCTAGTAAAATAAATGTTTATTCATGTTGATAAAAGTGTAAGCGAGTGCCTCTCGCACTGATCCTAAGCTCCTTTCGTTCTGTTGAATCCGTGTTGTTTAGTTCATGTTGCAGCAAGAGTACATCCGACGCTTTCCTGAGGTGGGTTGATTGGATCCAGTAATAAATACTAATCTGTTCAAGACACACGTGTCAAACTTAGTGGGCAACTTTATTTCTAGCTCATTAGTAGCGGTTGGCAATAAATAGTTTGGTCAATAAATATATAAATAAACGTCCGTATCTGCCACGACTACACGACGCCCGCTCCGTCCTGTAGTGTCACCTCCGTCATCGTTTCCGGTGTGGTCGCCGTGCCGGCGTTGTACATCACCTGACGCTTCCGATTCTCCAGGAAGTCATCGAACCAGTCCATACCGTCGCGGGTCTTGAGCTTGTTGCGTTTCTTCGTCGTACCGGTCAGCTTGCGGCGTCTCGTGGTGGGAATGTACTGCTGATGCGCCATCATCGAACCTGGGCCTGTGATGGGCATATCACCCAACACGTTCGTCGGCCGGTTCGAGGAAAGAATCTGCTGATGTGGGATCTGCTGCTGGGAGCCGTACACACCGGGGAGAAACTGCTGCTGCTGCTGTTGCTGCTGCTGGCCGGGTATGCCGAGCGGGACGCGATTCTGTCCAAACCAACCGCCGAAACCCTGGGGGACGAACTGCTGGAACGAGTTCTGGGCACCACCGAAGAAGTTACCGAACGCGGAACTCGGCCCTTGCGGCTGGAAGTTCCCCTGGATTCCGTTCGCCAGCTGATCCAGTGGGTTCTGTTGCGGTAGCACCTGCGGAAAGGTGGACTGTAGGTTCTGGTAGACGTTGTACGGATTCAGGTTGGCCGGGAACTGGCCGATGAAGTTGGTGAACGCGTTCGTGCCGGGTGCATCGTACAGTGGCTGCGGGTGGTGCTGTTGCGGTAGGTGATGGGGATGCTGCGGGTGCTGCGGTGCGAACGGTGCCTGGGGAATACCGTACGGGTACTGGATCAGACCTTGCCCGGGGCTGTACTGTTGGTCGCGAATGTGTCCGAGGATCGCCGCCGCATACTGTGGATCGATCACGCCCGGATCGAGCATCGGGTTGTACGTGGGGTTTAGGTTGATGTGCTGCTGCTGCTGTAAGGCCGCCGCCACGGCTGGATTGATCGTGCTCGCTTGCTGGTCGTACGCCGGGAAGTAGCGATCCTGGGCACCGTGGCCGACTGAAGGAGCCGGCGCTGGGAACGATGCGATCGTCTGCCCGTTTGCACGTTTGATTTCCGTTTTCGCACGATAGCCGGCGTCGTCCGCGACGAAGTTGGTGATAATGACCGAACCGTCCGGCTGCATGTAACCGTACGAACCGCGGACGGTTCCATTTTTCAGCTTCTCCTCGTCACGGAACTGTACGTTGCCGCTCTGTGGATCCTCGATCTCGTACCCGAACGCGTACGTACCCGGACCTGGTTCGGAGGCAGATAAAAACGCTTGAAAACAAAACGCTTCGAAAGTGTCGAACACCGTCCATACCGTAGGGGTCGATGAAGTTATACATCGGACTGTCAAGCGTTTGTACGCGCTGTTCGACGGGTTCGTAGTTGGGATAGTTTCGTATAAGCTTCGCCGTCCGTTTTCGCTGCTTCAGTGGTGCTTCGTCGGTTGCATACGCGCAGGCGCATAGCGCTAGCAGAAGCAGCAGCGCCTGGAGGGAAGATACGATCGATATTATTGAAGAATTTCGTAATGTGATGGTTATTTTTATGTTTAATATAAACTTTTTTATATCAGAATCGACTTAAATAAAGTTGCCAAAGTGGTGGTAGTAATAAATAATAAAAATAAAAAATGAAACGAGTTATTAGACGCATAAAAACTGATGCCTCCAAGCTGCCAAAAATGTATGCCCCATGGAAAACGTAAATAAAATATCTCTCGCCATGTGCGCAGCCAGTTGTGTGACAAACGAGCATTGCAGAAATATTTAAAATGCCATTTCGTGAGGATTAACTCACATCACGCTGTTCAAGTTATGATATTGCATCCTTGGTCAATTATTTTATCAACATCCTCCTGGGACAATACTAAATTTCCTGGATGTGTATGCTAAGGACGCAAACAGTGAGCTGATTTCCTACTTTAGACACCAAATCCACCGAAACCGTGGTCCAATTCTGGTCCGATCCTTTCACACGACATGTCTCCAGCGGTCCTGATTAATTGCGCAGCTGTCAACTTTCATCGGACCCTTTACGGCACCGTAACTCACGCAAAATTGATGACACCGACATCACATTCCAATTAAAGTATCGCTCGATCTCACCCTGCAGCTGACGGTGATCGGCAGCGGAGTGCTCTCAGCACAGTTCGGCTCGCGACCAGCAAGCACCACCGGATCGGACGCACTTGAGAGTCAATTTACAAACATCTCATCTGCCGCTCAAGTGATCGCGCACGGTCGCGTGTAGGCTGCCGCCGGATCAACCGAATCCATTTCCGCCCACACGCCTCACAATGACCCGGGACAGTTGCGTTCCTGGGTTTTCGTTGCGGATTGTTTATTTTTTTCTCGCACACCACCATCTGCGGGTTTGGAGTTGGAGAGGGAGAAAAAATGCGAAAAAAGAATCCAAGAACTTGCCTTTCGAAAGCACACATTCAGACCGATTCAGGCCGTTCACAAGCAACTGTTAGAATTTCGTTCCCCGGCCACTTTCACAGCAGGATGCAACTGCACCCGCGTGAATGCATCCCCCCAAGGTGGATTGCATACGGCAGCAGCAGCAGCACCTTCGCAACTGCGCCTCCCGCCGGTACCAGCTGATCGCTTAATTCGTAATTAAATTTCGCACCATTCGCGTTTCGTGCGTCGTCAAACTGACGGAAACTGCCCACCGGGCGGGTCATCGAACTTCCACGCCGAATGATTGCTCATTACCGGTGCCCCTGATGAGCGGACCAGAACCCGCGCGCGGTTGTAAAACAAACCTGTTCTAGGAGTAGCTAAATATAGGCCAAGTGTTCCGAAAATGGATCCAACCATTTTGGGCATCGTCTGCCGGGGAGGAAGCGAATGTTGGTCGGAGCAGGCTTCTGCTAGAATCATCTGCCTCCGGAAGGAGGTGGAAGTGATTTAGATCTGCCTAGGGTCTTAGGCTGTAGGTGTGCTTGTACATTATTTCACCAGGTTGGGATAAACCCGTTGAAATTGTCATTTGCTACGCTCACCTAAGCATTCCAATCCGCAATTATATTCGACTTAGTGTTGCTACACATCGTTACGGAGAATTTCGCTTCTCTACGATCGTTCTGAGCAGCAGTGTGAAGGCAGAATAAGAACTTTGTGTTTCTTTTTCGTTCCAATAAAAAAAAACTTCCGAAGACATGTTTTATGGCGCGTGGATTTGCATTCTTTTGTCGTTTGGAAGTTGGTTTATTGCTTGACTCACTGATTTTGCTCAAAAGAACAATATTGATAAGCTCGATTGATTTACAAACGAAGTTCCACATTCTCTCAGCTTTACGGTCGGGTTATCGTTTTGATGTCTTCATAATGCATGAGGCAATAAAGTTTCACCAACGCTCAAAAATCGCTGTAAATTATGATAAGCCCGTGTTGATTGATTTAATTGACGCCATTAAGATGCTATACTCATCCACATATTCCTCAAAAATGAATGTAGGATGGGATTGCAGAATTCACCTTATCTAGTTTATCATCTAGTTTATCATAATGCGCTGAGCAATGAGCATGACAAAACTGGACAAAGCCTGAACAAAATACCTGGAGTTAATTGTCAAAGTCTGCAAATGTGCGTTCGACCCAGAGTCGTCAGTTTCCATGGCCCAGTTACAACAAGCCGTAGGGCCATGGTCTCCATTTAGTTCCAAGACTGTTATCACTTTTTGAGTTTTTTATTTCTTTTCCAGAATCAGAAGCTGTCTAGGATCCACGGCGAAATTTTGACAAAATCTTGGAAAATACTTTGCCAACATTTCGACATTTACTCAAAACGGTTGAAAAGTGTACGAATCAAGTTTAATTTCTATCAATTGAGCGAAACACGTTTGACAATTCATGTTTCTTTAGATAACATCAACAAGTTTGTCATATCACCATCAATTACTAGTAATTATGATATTTTTATACAAAAATTTTCCATCTAATCCATTTCTGGTGCAATAGACAATTTATTATATGTTTGGAAAGCTCTTCTCTTCTTCTACCTTTTATTTTCCCAAATATTATGAGTAATTTAAAAAAAATCACAGACAAACCCACACACACAATACACAATACGTCTTATCAGATGTAATCGATTGAAAACTAAAACACCAAAACAAAAAACGCTGTTCTAACTCACCTCACACTTCCACCTCATCGTGCTCTAAAAGTTCGTTCGCTTCGCGGTTGACACAACCAGAGCGTTATTGTGTTTGACAATTACGTCCACTTCACGCACAGCACAGCACTCCCACCCTCGTTTGTTGTCGTTTTTGCTCGTATAGCTCAATGTTGTCCCCACCAATTCAGTTCACAACAATCGCACCAGAACGCAAGAACCAGAATTTCGCTGTGACGAGCGGAAGCTGCCCGTTCCTGTCGGATGTTCGCCCCCGACCAGACTGATCTGTGGCGAAGCTTTGGCGTGTGTATTTATAAAAAATTTTGGCAGTCCGTCAACCGCCCAGCCACACCCACCCCTGCTCTGGAGCCATTGTAAAGCGGAAAGTTTAGAGTCTTCCGCGTTCACTTTGGAAGCGAGCTTTCGCGGTATCTCGCTCTCTCTCTCTCTACTGCGCTGCCGAGAGGTGTGATCAAAGGAAAGCATTCTTTGCGGACACGCACAAATCGCACATGACAAATTGCGAAACACTTTCCGCCGTGGGGCCCGTTGGGGCGTGTGATAATCCATCTCAAAAGTGGCACAAGTGGCCTACCGTACGCTGACAAGAATTTAATACCCCGGTGCGGTCACTGCGGATCGCTGCGGTCGTTAAATAATTTTATTGTTTAAGTAAAACCACCGAAAAAAGAATCCAATTTTGAGTAGATTGTACCATCCGAAGCGAATGGTCGGTTCTTATGCGATTATGTCATTAAAATAAAAGCAAGGATCAGACAGCTCGTTCCCACGGGCAAGAGCCAGCTGGCGCCACGTCACATTAGTCGCGAACTGCCCAGCGCCTCGAACACATTTGTCAACGAAGCTCGATCGCGCTCCACCGATAAGTGGTGGGCGTTTTCGCGGCTTCGATCATCTCGCGGTGGAGCTGCAGCTGGCATCTGCGCGCGTGACTTCGGAAGCTGCAAAGTGCACCCTCTCCCGGGCCGGTACCGTTTTCAGCGACAGTATGACAAATGTAAACGATGCCGTCCGGCACATTGTAGAACAATGCTAAGTGATGAGAGCGCGCTAAGCGGTGCGGCGAAGATTTAGTGCGAAGTTAATACGACAAAATCTTCGACCCATCTTCGCCGGTGGGGCTTTAGGTAAGGTTGAATTATTCTCCAACATTCCTCCCGCGGTGACTCATCCCCTCATGGATGAGCAAAATGAGCACATACTTATTTATGATCCTGCCACGATCGTAACGACAAACAATGGGCCGGCATTATATCGGGATGTAATTAAAATGAGCTACTTCTGGATGGTTTGGTATATTTTTGTGTGGTGTAGAGTAAATGTGGGACAACGGTGTCGTGGTCTCGTACGAAGGTGGCTTCAAGCCCCAAAGGAACTTTCTTCTTGACAGTGATTCATTACCCTTTTTTGCGCACAAGACGCTGTAAGTGACGGATGTTTGAAATAATAAACTAAGCAAACGCAAAATTTGTTTGTTGACAGGGCGCGGAAGTCACTTTCGCTGGTTTTTATGTGACTAATAGTTAGGCAAAATAGCTCGTTCGGCCTAACTTTCTCCCTGAAATGGAATAGTTTCAAGGTTGGCCAACAAAATTGAGCTATGATTAATGGTTCTTATTCGGCAGCAGAACCTGAACTGGATGACAACGCAAGGAAAATCGAATAATAGAAATGCTTAGCGTGTTTTGAGCTAGCTTTTAAACCTTTTTATTATATTAGCTTAAGACAAGAAGAAATAAATCTGAACAATTGTCAATACAACTGCAGTAAAGCGTTTGTCCTTTGATTGCATTCTAAGAATGCGCCCAGAAAGTATGCAATCTGCAGCACATCAGCGGTTTTTTTTTAATTCTTTTATTATTTTGATCTTTTTTTTGTTTATTTTTCTGCCAATTTATTGAATATTTCCCACTGTTTTTTTCATGATTTACCCATAATATTTCTTTCGGTGTTGTTTTTAGCATCGAAAACATCGCTAAACTTTTTATATAAAAAACATTGATGGTTTTTATTCATTATTTACAGTTTTGATACTTGCAACTGGTTTCACGTTGGATGTAAATGATTGCTTCGCTTGTCGTTCTTGCGCGTTTTTTTTTTTGGCTCTGCACTCCCCCTCCCCTTCCCCGCTCGAGCACACGCACAGGCGGGTGAAGGGCAAAGTGTGGGGGGGTAGCACGATTTTCGTGCAGTTCGCTACCACCGTGTGCAGCAAATAGCAAATTAGCAAACGTGGTAAGTAAGTAAGTAAGTAGTAAAGTAAGTAACAGTAGCAGTAACAGATCACAGAGAGATAGAGTGTGTGTTTGCGTGTGTTGGTGTGCGCTTTGCTTGTCATACAGCAAGAAGCGACACACGCTGGGAGGTACGTTTTGGAGGAGGAAGCAAACCCCTCCCCGGGTAGAAGATCATTGGAAAACCGTTGGAAGACCAGGAACGAGGAGTTGAAACGTGGCAGGAAGGATGGTGACGAGTCGGCGGCTCCAGATCGATCGCCTGGTGCGCGGGGTTTGCTAGTGGAGCTTGCAAAAAAAGCTCCCCAATGCGTCGCCACCAGGTTTGCTCGACCGGTTGCAGACATTTAGGCGCACGGTCCGATGGGAAGTCGCCGATTCGCATGGAAAACAAAACAGGGCCATAGCCAAACAATGCCACAAAGCGCTCATTTAGATCCATTGGTTCCACCGGCATCGATCGCAGGAGAAAACAAAAACAAAACAATATTAAAGAAATGCTCGAGTACGATTCCCCCAGCCAACGGAGGCTGGGCGGTTCCAGCCGGTGGGGGAGGTGAGTTGTGAGTCGCTCTATACGCTATTAAACATCCTCTGCGTTCGCATAACCTCGCCTCGTTGGTCTTCGTTTCTACGCGGAGACAGTGTGTCAGAGAGAGACAGTGAGAGAGAGAGAGTGTTGGTGTGTGTTGTGACTACGATTTCTAGGGCAGTAGTGGGATAAGTTGGCTTGAGTAGTGGCGTCCGTCCGCGGGCTGCTTAGTGCACGTAGTGGCTCAGGACCGGGGCGTGGGCGTAGTGGGCGACCGGGGCGGCGATGACCTTCTGGACGGCCGGGGCAGACTTGTGGACGACCGCGTTGAATCCGTTGTGGTCATCGGCGGTGTAGTCGACGGTGCGCACGGAACCGTCCGGCTCGACCAGCGAGTACTGTCCCTTCACGACATCACCGTCGCGCTCCTCGGCCTGCGACTTGATGTCACCGGTATGCGGGTCCTTGATGCCGTAGTTGAACGAGTACTTCGGGTAGGCCTGGAGACGCAACAAACACACGCGAACACACACACACACACACACACAAAGACGCAAAGACACAAACACAAACAGGCCCGATGGGGATCAGTCAGGAGTCAGGGGACGCTCCGGAATGTTTGGAGGACTCTGTCGGGATACTTACAACAGGCTCGGCAACGACGTGCTTCAGCACCGGGGCGGCATGGACCGCGACCGGGGCGTGGACCAGATGGGGGGCAGCATAGTGACCGTATTCGACCGGCGACGCACTGACGGCGACGGCGAGCAGGGCAATGGCAACGAAGCACTACAAGGAAGACAAAACGATGCTTTAGCACTTTCTTGGAGGAGTTGGGATATATCACTTAAATCTGCGTTTTTTTTATTTGCGAAAAAGCACTCATTTTACACGAGGATCATATGGGAAGATTTCCATCTGACAAGATATCGAATGTCTAAAGCCACTATTGCACTGTTCCAAAGTTCTTCTCTTCACTCCGAACTCCACCCGCAACGCTTGGTCGAACCCGTACCTTCATGTTGGGATAGGTTTGTTGTGTTTGTGTTTTCTTTGCTGACGACGAAGACCGGCTGTTGTGCACTGTTGTGACACTGCAGTGAGAACCAAAACTGAACTGATGCCGACTGCTATGGCCAAAACGTCTTTTATACCGAAATTCACTGCATGCCGCTAGAACCCGCACTCCAAGGAGGGAGTGTTGATCTTCGTCCATGTCTCGCGATCGAGCACGCCATACACACACACACACGCAGGAGGGGAGGAGGTGGGAGGTGGTTGGCTGCCGGGAGGCGACACTGCACCGCGTTGGAGAAGAAGTAAAAAAACCGTCCACCGTCGCGAAGTGGACCGGAGTAGCGACTTGGAGCAGAAGGCTGCAGGGCCATTGGGCAAACGAAATCCAAAGCACTCCCACGAGCACATCTAGCACATCTAGCAGGAAAGAGAGGGAGGGAAGTGGGGTGGTGGCAGTTGAGGATCGCGAAAAAGGAGGCTACCTCGGTACGGGTTTTTCATTGAAAAACTTCCAAAAGCCCGCCCCTCCCCGCAGCACCCACCGCCCGCCCATTCTATGCGGCGGCAGCGAAAGCGAGAGTGAGATCGAGAGCGAAAGTGGAGCCGCAAGCACGGCGCAATCAAACGTTCGACCGCGGGTTCGTACGCGATTAAAAGTGAGAGTAATGAGTAGGACACTTCGGCGCTGCGATCCTGCCACGGGAGGGAGATATGCGCGCGCCCGATGCCGAGGGGTGGTAGAACCGTCAAATCTTCGTCTAGCTGCTCGTGAGCGGTCGTTGCAGGCCTCCCCACCATGAACGTACCGCGCCGATCTCGCCGAGATCGCGAGATCTGGCATTAGAGTGCGACGCGTTGCTTCTCGGTTGTTTGTTTTTTTTTTTTTTTGCACCGACCGGTGTCGTGGACGGCGTCGAGCCGTCGTGGATTGTTTCTCGGTCCGCGCGCCGTCTGAGCGCTGCATGCTTCATTCTGGTTTCGGTCGCTGGTCGCATGGAAGGATCGATCGATGGAACCGTTGCTCGGTCCCTGTTCCCATGGCTGGAGTGAAGGATTCGCAACGAAAGGAGGATTGGTTTTGTGATTCAAAGTTGGCACAGTTTTAAGAGGAGTTTCAAACAGTGTGCGTGCAGTGAAGTTAATAGTTTTGGAAAATCTAGATCTTTGGTATATTCAAAGAACTATTCAAAAGTTGTGTCTTGCGCTATTTCTTTACTTTTTCTGTATTTTTTACTTCAGTTAGCGTGTTGTGATTGTTCCTGTGTATTTTTTGCAATTGTCTATTCGCTAGTTATTATTGAAAAAAAACTGTCTCCAGTGAGATAGTTCAAAACGTCTCAGTGTAACTTTGTATTTTTTTGTCTCTTAGCACATAGATTCTGAAATACTATTGCGGTATAACTTTTAATCCAGTTTACATCAGAGTACGCATCTAGTATCATGTGCAGAATGTAAATCTTGGCTGGCAAATCCACTTGCAGTGTGAATTTAGATACGTAGTGGTCTAGATATTTAACGTTCTAGATAATCCAGAGAATTGATTTGACTCAACGCTTGGAATAATAATTTAGATGAATATTCGAAACATTTAAATAATTTGTGTATACATCGAAAAGCGTTATATCTGAATCCAAAGGCAATGTAGTCTTACCATAGTGAGAATAAATACTAAAAAGATTGCACTGGAAGACAGCTTATGATTCGAGTCTCCTGAACGACTCTAAATTTACCAAAAATAAGACCTAAAATCATAACACTCATTGCAGATTCGACAGTTTACTTGATTGGTTATACCATCGTCAAGCATATTTTTGTATATTTGGCTGTACGCTTCTTTGATCAAGTTGAATTTCATTGGATTTTGAACCCTAGTTTTCTATTTTCAAGTGATTTTTTGTCAGTTTCTATTTTTGATGTACATGCTTCATATTCATACTCAATATTTTTCGAGTATTTTTATGTTTATATAGGACTAAACATAGGTTAAATAACAACTAGAACTTTATTTTCTGCTATTTTTCTAGTTAGATTATCGAAAGCAATGATGACCAATGTTTTCATACGAGTCTAATGTTTTATAAAGGTATACAATACATATTGGAACGTACAAAAATAATTCAAATCTAGTCAATTATATTTCTATCAAGTTGTGAAGACATGTGAATATGTGAAGTCAGACATAAACATTAATTAACTGCAGAATTCACTTAATCATTTTAGATTAAATAATTAAAACACAACGAAACGAACCCAAAGATCCGCTGAACAATGGGCTGTCCGAAAAAAGCCAAATTTCGAGCACCGCAGAAATTAACCTTCCGTTCAAAGTGATCTCTTCATCGCCTAACGAACGCATAATTGATGGCAGCTAAACGAACCAGCACAAAAAAACGGAAATCATTTGGACTATTTCACGCCGGTCGTTTATTTTTTGCACGCGTTAGCTCAACCCCGCCAACGTCGCCGGGGCACGGGCAAAAGAAGGCGGAAAAACGGCAGCGTATGGTACACACTGGGGCACACACACACGACACGACATCCAGCTGGGGCTTCGATTCGTTTACCACACACTTTACAAGGTTTCAATTACCGCCACACTGAACGAGCGCCACCACCACCAGAACGATCATAATTGTGCCCAAAACCACGAAACCGCACCGTCGCAGCATGATTGCTCAAGACATCTCGGTGGTGGTGGTGGCTGCTGCTGCTGCCGCTGCCAAACCTCACAGCTTCACACGTCACGGCCACGCGGCCACGGCATATGTGTGAGAACTTCATTCAGTTGGCCCCTCCTGGGGGAGTCAGTGGCTGCTGACCGTTGGCCGCGTGCAATCGTCCGTCCGGGTGGTGCCGGAGGGTTATGTTGCGCGCGATGCGTCCACACGGAGCGGATATCGAGCTGGCTTCTGGCGGGGTGCAGCCATTCTCAAAAATGGAACTGTATCTTGGCTGATGCAAAACTGACGCGAGCGAGAGAGAAAGATAGAGAGAGAGAAAAAAGAACTCGACCATCGAAATGTCGAACGCGCTCGTCCGGTGCGGTAATTATTGTGCGCCAGGGAAGAGACGCCAGGGCCGCCACGGACGCACGGCGACATTGGAGGGCGCCACTAAATGAGAGTCTCAAATTGATTAGAAACGCGAAACGCCAATCTCGCCGATCGAACGGGGAGTCGCGGATGAGGATGAGAGAAAAAAATCAATCTTTAACGAAAATAAACACACCACGACCATGCCTCCCAAAGAAGGATGCGACGGTTAAGATTGATGTCCTCCCTCTCTCTCTCTGTCTTTCTCGCTCCCTTGCCGCTCCGAAACCGCTGCCGGGCCACCCGCCGGTTGGCGTGCGATTGATCTTGATCTTGATGAGCCCGAACGGCCGGAGGAAATGGCATTCGCTTTTGAGCGTCAGGCAAGGGCGCGAACGCACGCCCGCCTGCCTGCGCAGGCGATGTAAATGCAGCCCAAGAATGGGCCATAATTTCAGTCACGATCGATCGATGGGTTTTATGGCGCATCTTGCAATGCGATTGGCGCTGCCGCAGCGTACCTTGGGTACGGCACTATCGTTTCGCTCCAGCGCCGGTCGATTGGGTCTACGGGAAATGGCCCATTGTCAAGCCGACGTAAAAGTGTCGCTGCGTGATGGACACGCTTTGGTTTATTTTTAATTAAGACACAAATGCTCGCTATGTGTGCGACATTCAAGGCAGCTTGGTTTGTGACGTTCCTCTTAAAGAGTTCTATTGATTGCTCCTTTTTGTTTGAAGCTTGATATGTCGTTCTGATCTTTAGATGAAGTTCCAAATGCTTTAAATTTGAATTAAACAACTTTCACATCTTACGTAAAAGCCCTTCGTTAGAAAACTGTAATTTTTAATCAACATATCAATGTATTCTTAGGAAAATTCTGCTTTGGTAGACTGATAGTTCTAACTAACAAATTTAATAGTATTCTTATAGCCACAATGTTAACAAACACAACGTTTGAAAGTATCAATAGTACCTGTTTGCAAGCTCATAATTTGGATCAATTTTCTGTTCCACAATAAATTGAATCAATTCAAATATAATTTCCCAACACAGGGCAACACGCGCCAATTATAGCGTGCTTTGCAACGCTCATCAAGCCTTGTTCGTCGTTTTAATGTGTTTTTGATCGACGAATCATCAAATTCACACTTAAACGACATTCAAAGAGCTACCGCGGCGCCCCAACCAAACAAAACCCGGCAACCTTAAAAGAGCGAAAAAGAATCCTTCCACCCTGCACAGGCTGGCAATGGGGCAACGATTAATATAACCGGTAGCCGCGTTGAATGCGTTGGAGCGGAGTTTTTATTTTCAGCAAAATAATCAATCGTTCAACCATCGGAGATAACGGGGCACAACGATCGCCTCATAAACTGGATTCGTGCTACCAATTTCTTCCTTGTGCCCTCGGGCGCACTGCTGTGTCATTGCGTGCCTTTTTGGGGGAGGAGCAGTACGAGCGACCGGGGGAAGAAAGCGGTGGGACGGAGCGGAAACCAAAACATGCACCCAAACCCATCGATTAACGTTCCATCGCCAAATACGGTGCGCCAAACAACACCACTTCCATTGTGGCAATCGATTTACGCGGGCAAATGAGTGAACGAAAGATTTGTGCGTCAGTGCGCCAAGCGACGAACCCTTTTGTGTGGTGCGTTTGGTTGATCCGTTTGAATGATACGCCCGGATTTGGGTCAAGGGCTGCGGGAGGAGTGAGAGAAGCAAAAAAAAACTTCATAAAAGCCCTCACGCACACATACACTCACACAATCGCTCACAGCGCCGCGTTAGCAGCGTGCACAACAAGGAAGCTCGATCGAAACGCACTCAAGCACCGGCTTGAGCGCGGTGAGACGGGGCGAGGATGCTTCGCATGGAGGGGGCCTCTTCCTAACCCTCTGGAAGGGTAGCCGTGGCCCTATGAAACAAGGCCCGCGCTGAATCGCGTGGCGAGCGACGGTTGGAGATTTATTTATGTCCCCAGAGGCGATCGATCGTCCCGCAGGGCCTGGAACTCCCAGGCCCCGGTTGCAACGCGCGCACGCGAACAAGCGGCACCGGCAGCGCTGGTAGCGAAATTTCCCAATCCATGTGAAACTGCGACTGCGCCACCACACTATTGCGGGCCTGCACACGATCGTGTCGTCGTACACCCGGCCAGACACTCACACGACGCCGCGATCGTACCTCGATCGTTGAAACGTTGAGAGATGCCGTGGCAGGCAGAAGAAGCAAAAATTTCGTAATCAATCCATCCTCCAGTTCTGTTTTGTTTTGTCTGTGTGTGTGTGCTATTTGTTCTTTTTCGTTGTTGGTCATTTCTCGTCATATTCCACCGACGATTAGTGCGATTTCGGTAACGCGAATGTATCGATCCCATCGCCGTGCGCACCAGCCGACATGATCATAAAGTGGGCGAGCCATGCAGCAAGATGCAAAATGCACGGAAAGTAAACCATTTTCCAGCTCCCCTCCATGCTGGCCATGGTCAGATCGGTGTGCAAAGCTGTCCGAAAATTTTTACGACTCTTGCACTCTCCGCGAGTCGTTAAAGTCAATCGATACGGCGTACGGATTTGCGCTGCGTGGATTTACTTTACTTTTTTCTCGCCCCAATCTTCTTAAGCGCAAACCGCAAAATTGGCTAAAAATAAGCTCACCCGAATGCACGCTATATAAAAATCATCAGTAGACAACCACGGTCGACGCCGGGCCGACGCGTTACCGTTTGATATCTTAATGTGTTGAGATATTGCTGTGCATTAGCTCGCTGTCAATCGCACCAGCAGCAGCAGCAGCAGCAACAGGTCACAGGGTGCCCGGGACATAAACCTACTTCGGTCGTAATTTTCACCGATGTGTCGGTGTCGCGCGAAGGTTACACGCAACACCGGGCCAGGTGCCCTCATTTAGGTAGCAGTTTTTTAGTGCGCACTTTTACGGATGAAAACATGAAAAACGAGCCGGTGAGCGAGATGGTAGAGTTAAATATGTTCTTGCTTGATGCATTCAAACTTTGATATTTAGAAAAAGGTACACAATTATAACGAACTGAAATATTTCTTTGAATATCTTAGATAAAACAAATGTATTGTGGACAAAAGTTTAAGTAAAATCAAAATAAAATATTAACTTATTGAAAGAAGCCAAAAAAACAAAAAAAAGAACCCACTTTGGTAAGAAAAAGATCAAAAGCGTTTAATTATGTACCTATATTATGTACCAGCAACGAACATTACTAAGAGTCATTTTACATCGTTAGCAACTCTAAGTTTTCTAACCATCTTCAAAGACTTTTATTTTTTCTGTCGCAATAGTAGTAAATATTTTATGCTTGATGTTTTTTTTTTATTTTGGTAGCAAATCCTGCAACTAGCTTTTATTTTTTAACAATATGTCCGTATTAAATAGCTTCTATAGGGTCTACTTTCCGGAATGCCGGAATCCTTTTGATACTTCTCACTGCCTCAGAATCTCATTAAAAATCGAATGATTTTATTATAGGCTAATAAACCCGATCTTGTTATAAATACACCAGGAAACATCACCTGCAGCGTCTGAGCAGCACAATGATGCCATCCTTGAAAACAACACAGGCCAGCATCCCTTCAAGGCTTGCGAACGCTCGCTCGATCAATCGATCACAATCAAGCGATTCTAATGCACCGGAAAAATAAACTCAGTTGAATATCATCTCATAAAAGTGATTAATTGAGTAGTTTAGCTTCCTGCAACTATATCTACTCACCGACACACAGCACGATGAGCATTTGTTGCGCTTTTTATAGTATCGCCTTTTATAGTATTTCAGGAAAAAAGCTACACCGTCCCTGCTTGCTGTTTCTGATGCGAAACAACATCCACCGATGATCACCGTCAAGAGAGAGAGAGAGAGAGCAAAAAAAATGCCCAAATCGCACCCTATTAAACGCTCCATTCGGTGTATCGCGGAGCGATTCGCTACGGGGCCATAATTTCGCGCGCTAGTCAAATCGCCATCCGCACCACAACAAAAACGGAACGGTTCCACTGCGTTTAATGGCTGCCGAAAATCAGGGCCAGCTCACTGCAGCGTGAGCGTGAACTTCGCACGAACGTCGCACCATACCGAATGGTTCTATCGAATTATTTTGCGAAACCTCGACAAAGCCTTTTGTGTGGCTCGGACGTTGCAAACGCACGCACGGGCGCAAACGGGCGTCAAAGGTCAGGACGTGAAAGAATGAGCCTCCGAGCAGCAGCTTCCGGTGTGTCACGATAAACGCTACCGTAAAATTTGCCTGTTTTGCACGCAACGGACACTATTGTTATTAGAACCCTAGTCGAACCGTGTGCATACATTCTGTATGGTAAATAAACATGGCTAAATTAAAAACATTAGTCAACAATACTTAACTCAGCTTATCCTTCGCACGAAACACATAAGAAAGGTGTAAATTACAGGCGAAAAAATACCAACAAATCATGGCAGCTTGTCACCTCAACAATAGCCTACACTCCAGCCTACACTGTGCCATCTGACAAGCTTCAAATTCGTCAACGATTTTCAAATCCCCCATTCGCGCGGCGGGAGCGTAACCGACGAACGCAATGGGGTCATCACGATCACGCTACCTGTCGCCCCGTCGCCCCCCGTCGAACGAGAGCCGGTCCCATCTGATTTATGATTGTGCAAGCCGCTGATTTATACAAATTAATATCTTGCGCTCCGGGCACGCCAGCACGCCCGGCGACAAAAATCTTACGCGGGGGTGGTCCTGCCGAAGCGGCCTGGCCGCGGTGCGTGCAAACCGAAGCAACAGAAGAAGAAGAAGAAAAAAACCTACGAACGACAAACGCTTCGTGCAATTCTGGCATTGGTGTTTCGATTGACAGACGGATTAAGTACCCAAGGTCTGCGCGCCATGCTCGCCATGCCATGCTAATCTACTCTACCCGTCGGTCGATGCCAATCAGCCAGGGGAATGAGAAGATTACGTTGGTAGAAATGATGCTTTTTTTTTGTTTTCACCCCCGTTGCTCGAGTTCAGTGTTTCAATGTTTCTCTTCTTGTTTTCGTCCCCAGCGGTGAAAGGAAGGTGAATGGTCTGGAGGGAAAGACGGGTCGAGGCTGTGGGTTTAGAGAGACAATACTGGCACGGTAATTTCGAAAGCAGACTTCAGAAAATGAAAAAAATATATAATAAATAGTTAGGCAAAAACGAGCTGAAAAAGAATACTGGAAATAAAATGTCCAAATGTAGAACAATTTAACCATTAAGGGGAAGCGAGCGTAAAGTTTTGGTATTTCGACCATATTCTCCGAAATGATAAATAATACAACGTAAGATCAAGCCAATTCTTTAATCAATTCTTCAAATCTGTACATCCAAACGAAACATAAAACAATTGATGTGGTAAATGTTTAAATTTGTATTGCTTTCATAAAATTTAAAAGGAAACCCTTAGGAAATTCAGTTGAAGTTCAGTTCTTTTAGTGTTCAAACCATGATTCGATTGATGTTTAAGAATATGTCGATAAAAACCCCAAATTTCACTTTCACGTTCACACGATTACTATAAATAGGTCTTAACGAAACAAGTTATTCTAGTGCTTACTTATGATTTGTAAACTCTTTTTTAAAATAATGAAGTCTTATAATAAAATTATATAATCCAAGAATTTGTCTTGAAATTGGCAGAAAAATGAGTTAATTTGACATAATTCTCTGTCATTCCTCACTCGTGAGAACATTTCGCGATGAAAAGAATGAAGGTAAAGCGTCATCAAGATTCCAAAATTTCACTTTTCACGATCGAAAAACGTTGAAATTCGAAATTCGATCAAACCAGAAGTTGATAAAATAAATGATGTTACTACTTTCGCAATAACCAACCTTCTCATCATTGCCAACGGACAATCAACAGTCCCTGCTATCTGCGCCACATTTGCCTACTCATCCGAACATAATTTGATTCGCTAAATTGAGAACATACGGCACAACAGAAACGCAAACCAAAGCTAGCGAAAATCACACCGCCACGTGCGCCGTGCAATCGCCTCGGTTGCACGGGACATCGCAAGCGCGCAACTGATTGGCAATTTGCGTAAGCGGCTCGCGCGCGCCGCACCCGAGGAGCGCGGGTCAAAACTCGCCACCGCCACCGCCACCCCACAATATGGGCCACTCAATTACTCGCCGCGGAAAGTGTCACACGCTGCAGGAAAGCGCAAACCCCCAACGGCATCCTGAGAGAAAATAAAACCCAAACCTCGAACCCCGATCGAAGCGGCCCGCGGTGGTCGATGCTCGCGTATGCAAATTCTTCCGAACCATTTGAACCGAACCGTGCACAATTAAACGGATTACATAACGGCAAAGGGCCACAGGGTGCGCTTGTATCGCCCGGCTGCTGCTGCACACGTGTGGGTTTTCGCTTTTTCACCACGTCTGTGTCTCTTTCTCTCCCTTTAGCACCGGGTGTCCCTTTTTGCAGGCAGTCCGATGAATAGACACCGCGAAGAAGAACATCTAACCGGAGCCTTCAACCCCCCCCCCCCCCCCGGAGCACCGGTTCGTTCCGTAATGAGGGTAGGCCGCGCGTAAGGGCCGCCTAGTGCAAAATCAATAACGTCTGCTGCCGCCGAGCGAACGAGCACGGCGATCCGTGCAAAAGGTTAACGCCGTGACTGCGAGCGGGTGCGAGACGATACCGATCGCACTGCCGGTGCCGGCTAAGACTTCGCACGCTCCCAGGTGATGCACCGTAGCGTGGGCTCCCCCCTCCCCGCCCTGCACCGCCACCAGGATGTTTCTTTGCCTCCCCCCGGGGCGCTGGTTGGCCTCCGACCTTAGCGATCGATGCCTGCCTGCTCTGCCGCGGCCTACAAATGAATGATCGCTTTCGACGATAGTTAATGTATCGGCACTGTTAACCCCGTTGGCAGCCTTCCCGGCAAACCCGGTCCCGCGCCGACATTAATCGTCCGAACCGACACCGGTTGACCCTCCCCGGATTAAAGGGTCTCCCCGGGTTGTGTTGCTGACAGCGGGAGGGCTGTTCGGGTGAGAATTCTGCCTGATCGTACGTTATGCATTGTAGGTAGTAATTATGTTCGAAAAATAGTTTTATTTGCATGCAGAAACAATTGGGGAAGATATGTATAAAACAGTTTATGCTCCATAACTATTGGGCTTAGTAACAAATTTATTCGAAAAATACTATAAAAACACAGAAAAAATGTATCACTACAACTTGCTTCTGTGGCGCCATCTATTGATTGGTATTTGAAGTAATAATTTTTAAAAGCTTCTTCCGATTACTCTTTCCTATTTTCACTTTTTGCTTTATTTTTCTATTTTTTTTTTGTTTCAGAATTTACTTAAGTTCAAATCATTATTCCTTTTTTTCTCTTTGTTTGTCTTGTTCAGATAAAAAGCTGAATGTTTAAGAGATCGTAAGAGAAGTATTCCTCATTCATCCCTTTGGTTTTCTTGTTTAGATAAAAAAAAAAGTTGAATGTTTAAGAGATCGGAAGAGAATTATATGTAAATTGATAAACTAGGAATGTTTTTGTGTAGAAAAACAAATAGTTTCTTTGAATTTTCCTTTATTTTTAATGGTTTATATGTCATGTTCGAGAGAATTCAATGCAATTTCAAAAATATAAACAAACTGTAACCTCATTCTACTTTTTTTGTTTTGGTTAAATTCAGAAAATTCTCAAACATGTTTCTGATTATCTTTTGTTTCATTTCAGCTTTCCCTGCTTATAAAACATAGAAAATAACATATCCCAAATGCACTTACAAAATGAAGAAACAAACTGCCACCCAGTCCAAATGTGCCGTTGCAGCTCATTAGCAACGTTATCGTTTGAAAGCAGCTGATTGCGGCAAAACCACAGCGACAAAAAAACAAAAACGAAACATTAATCCTTAAGAAGCGAAATATGTTCGCGTTTTGGCCCTGACACGCTGTTTATTAGGTGTACGTGGATGGTTGCCGCATGTCAGTGGGTCATCTGGTTTGCGCTGCGCCACAGCGCGCCCTCCGTTCGTTACTGATTGAAATGGCATCTTGTCCAATCAATTGACGATCGATCGTGTAGCTCTCTACGTGTCCACATGCCATGTGTGTGCCGGTGTGTGTGTGTGGGTTGATTTTTTCTCTTCCTTCACTGCTTTAAAACCCAGCCGCAGCGACAACCCACAACCTGTGTCTGCATCTCTGCCTCTGGGAGCTGCGCGGAGAAATGGACGCTCATAAACATTGTCACCAAATCCGACCGACCGACCGACCGCTCCGTGCGCACACATTGCGCCATTCTGCTCCACAAAGCCATACTCGCGGTTCGCTGCGCCACCGAAGCCTCTTTCTCTTCCTAGACGAGCGCGCCTCGCGCTCGCTTAATCGGGCAGCCGGCGCGGCACGGCAAACCTGTTCAAAGCCGATTTGACGGACGCCGCCGCACGGACCGAGCGTACCGGGTCACCCGCGTACCGAAACAGGGGACACCCGCGGGTCTGCGGACTTTGCACCGAGGTGCAGCGATTATTAAACCGTACCGACGGGCCCCGACCGGGGTTGCTCGGGAACGTACGCGCGGTTCGGGTTGCAATTATCAAATGGATAATGCCATAATTTTATGTAATCATAAACGTATCGCTCCTGTCAATTAGCGAGCCGATTTTAGTCACTCCTAACGAGATCAGGCTGCAGTTCGGTGCGGCCGCAGCCGTGGCATGTGGGCAAGGGTCGTTATTCGCACCAACGGTGAAGAATTGCCCGATTATAGGGTGCTGAAAAATAAAACGGTTGTTTATTAAAAATTGTCGTTATCAAGAGTAAAGAACGGTTGTGTGTGCATGGCTTGTATTATTACTTTGCTTATGTTAAAATAGGAAATGTTAAAAGTCGTATGTTGAATAGGAACACCGCCTGAACAGAGTTTTCCCTATTGACACATTCCTAAAGAAGTTATTGACACATTCCTAAAGATTGTCTACGTTTTCTGCACAATTTGCTGATCAGTTTTCATAATTTCTTCACAGTTTCCTATTCTTATAGAATATGAATAAAATATACAGATTAAATTTGACACAATTTATACTAAATGAAACTACTTCAAATCTTCTAAAATAGCTACTAAAATTGTTAAATTAAACTAATTCATTCCAAATCTATTTTGAGCATATTTTTCTTTTAAGAAAAATTTCAGCAAAAATAGCTAAAAAATAGTGTGAAAATCTCCCCAATACACTACGCTTAACGATGCCAAACTGAAGTTGGCAAAAGCAATTTAAAGAAATGTTTTCATCGACTTAAGATCGATACTCCTTTAGGCTCCAGATCGTAACGCTTTCAACACCTTAACAATGCCTCTACTCCCTCGCCGTGATAATATTCTGATGTAATTTCTCACACCGATAGACCGATGCAGTTGCACGCGAACCTTGCCCACGATGAGCAGCAAACTCATCGATCAATCAATCAAATTTTCCACCCAGCCAAAGAGACAGCCTCCGCAGCCCACACGGTGTCGCCTCCGATCAATTTGTCGCGTGTCCCATCCACAACCTTATCGCGTCACCATACCTGCCGCGCATCATATGCATCTGACGGGTCAGCCGAGCCCGTGCGCATGAAATATAGATATCAAGCCATTTGGAAGTGTCTCTTAATCACTCCCGCTGTCGCGGCGTTTCCGTCTCGCTCTTCCCTTCGAAACGCGCCAAACGTGCGCGGCGGGTTTTTCAGCAAATTTTCTCTCTGCTCAACGGGTGACATTTCGCGTTGACGAGCATCACTTCAGGCCGCACATCGGCGACTGCGTCCTCTGCGGCCTGTCATCGCGACGCCGCTCGCGATCGTGCTGTCGTAACTTATGCGCAGTGAAATGTCGACCCCGGCCGGCAACTACAATGTTGCGCCCGGGATTGGCGTGGGCTTCGGTGAGAAGGATTTGTTTGGTATGCACGGTGGGCGATAGTTTTCACAGGAAGCTGCATGGAGCGGTTGACCGAATGGGTTGGTTGCATTCAAGTGGGTCGTTCCCTTCTTGTCAACTTAATTTATTGACTGAGCTTTGAGAAACGTGCGCTTTCGATGCAAGGGAAGTAGAGGGAGGTTTATTCCATGCTAAATTTCAATTTGAGTTTCACTATATTAATAGAGTGCTACAACTTTCAATAAAACTCCATGAAGTTACGGTCATATGATGGCTCCTTAAACATATGATGGGAGCAGAAGAGTGTGCAACGCTTCATCACAAGTTATAGTCCTTCGACAATCACATAAGATGAGATCACATGTTGAAGAAATTGTTTGGAAGTTAGTGGAAGCTTTGCGGATTGACTGTCCCTTGAATGAATGAAAGATAGTATGTCCCTAAAGGAATTGGATGTACTTGAAAGTTCAGAACTCAGTTGAAGGAACCAACAATTGACTTCATTCGCTCGGTTAAATGTGAGATAGATCTTTTTTCTTTGGTTCAGAATTCATGACCAGCAATGGACGGTTGAAACATTCCTATAAATTATATATTTTTCGTCCCAGACATAAGCTACTAAAGTTCATAAACAATTCCAAGTAAAACAGAATGTTCATAGTATTAACTTACAGCCGCTTTCTCACTCACCAGCTCATCTATGCGAAGACCTTACGCATAAACTCGCGCCTCACACAAATGCGTGTCCCAAATCTGTCCCCTCGGCGAGCGTAATAGCTCCCCCGGTCGCAGCGCGTTCACGTGTCCTTGTCCATTAAACAACCGCATTCGGGCACGGCAAACAAAAGCAAATCGCAGCGGGCCCGTGGAACCGTTTTGCACCGAGGTGACCCCATTGTTTAGGGCGAACCGACAATTAGCCTTTTGCCGAACCTTTTGCAACTCCACCAGCGCCAGACGACGTCGCCGGCAGCGGCACGGTACGGTTGTCACAGGTGCAGCAGCTGTTCAACACAGCAGCGAGCTCTCCAGCTCTCCGATGCAACCGGCAAACCGAGCGGGAGTAAATTACCCACTGTAACGACTGCGATCGATCCCTTCCCGGTGCCGCTGCCTGGCCCCGGCCGGTCGACTACGTGCGCGCCAGGTGAACTATGCGAACAAATTGCCCCGGATCGAAACACTTACGTGTAACCTCATCTCATTGACCCCAGCCTTCGTGGCTGGCCGACAACACACAAACGGCACACGGCTATGCGACGGGAATTAATTGCCTTCGGGTTACACTTACGATTGTGAAGCATCCAGGTGCTGGTGCTGCTTTGCACAACTTTCAAGATTCGCCGAGTTATGTGACGATTTAGTATCTTATTTCATGTGCATACGAGTCAAAAAGTGACATAAATGGCGTGAAAATTAAATTTCATTAAATCACCTCCACTGGCCTCCGTCCGAAATCAGCTCAACTCGGCCGCTCGACGCGACCCGCTTAACAGATTGGACTTAATCTACGGATGAAGCCACCATCCCGACGGTAAGGTGGGCTGGCAGTAATTACACGGCTTTAGCATATTTCAGCGCACAGCAAAATATGTTTAAATGGCCCACTAACTTAAACTGCGCCGTCCACTCAAATCCGTCCGGACGGCGGACGTCCTCCGGAGAGGAGAAAAAACACAGAACGCGGACCAGATCGGCTTGCACCGCTGCAGCATGCACCAAAGCTGCAGTAAACTTTCGCACATCAGCGCAGCTTTTCCGCGAAACCCAACCGGCCGGAGGGCATGTGTGTGTGTGTGTGTGTCGGCAGACACAGCCGGACAAGATTTATGGCATTTCGAAATTCGCGCTCGCACTCTCCGCGACTGCCCGACCAGCCCGGGTATATGCTATTTGCATCCATATTGCAACCGAAACACCGCACCGAACCGAGTGCGCACTGTTTGCTGTGCGGAGTGTCTTTGACGTCTATGTAGCTGTGTGTGTGTGTGTGTGAGTCCCAGGAACGCGTCCCCAAAAAGGGGCTAGACACGGTTCACCACGCGCTCGGATGGCCCATCCTAGACGGTTTCGTGTTGGTGTTCGAACGATGTTCGAACAAAGCCATGCTCCGACCGAAAACGGGTCGATCATGTTTTTGGCATGACGAGCGCGCGCGCGAAGGAAGGGCAACAGACAAAAGACTGCATCGGGTGGCTGTGCATCGAAACAAGCGACGAACCCCGTTTTTGGTCTTTCGGTATGGCTTAGTTTGGTTTAGTGATTCACAGACCAACTTCGACCGTGGTGTTATGCCCACAACGATGTGTCAACGTTGCTTCATGTCACGTTTTAGAGGTTTTTTTTGCATAATTTTATTATTAATTAGAAGACGTAGGAAACACATTCCAACGTTACCTGTTTAGCTACAAATTAAACGTCAAATAATTGCTCATTAATTGAATTTCAATTAGCATTCCATTAAACTCCTCTTCAAACCGTTTCCTCCCACTTCGAATGTCATTCAACCCCCGAACGCAACGCTCCGCCATCTCGGCGATGCGATGATTCATCGGAAAGATGTTTCTTGAGAAGCTTTCCGCGCACCATCATCTCCCGTGGTTCTCCGATTGAGCATAAAATAATTGATCTCGTATCGAAACACGCGCGAAAAACTCCGACCCAAACGAGCCGTACCTAATGTGCCCGGCCTTTGCACCGGTAAATGCTGCTTATTTATTCCCAACCCAAACCCACCCATCCAAGGCTCGGGTTGACATAATTACCCTTTTGCCGTACAGCTTGGTCGACGGGAGGGGGGAGTTCAGCGGTAATTTCACGAGCCACGCGAAAAAAAACCGACCGCGATTCTACACCGACCACAGCCGGGTGAGCGCGCAGAAACAAACGATGCAACTAACACAGCATAGCGCAGCCTCATGCTGGGCTTCGCGGCGTTTCCTCGACTCGAAATAATCATAATCGTGACTGCATTACGGCTTTGATTATTAATCATGCGCTGTGTGCATTCTGGTAGGGTGTGTGTGTGTGTGTGTACGATTTTACAACCACGCATCCCGTCCGTTGGCGGGGTACCGTTTCGATGGCAAAGCTTTAATTCGCACCGGTCATTGCAGCACCCCAGTCGAGAAGTGATCCTCCGGAAACGGAGGATCATACGATGCAATTTGCATCGGCGGACGAAACGTCGGCCCCGCCAGCTCACGCATCCTTGAACTAACGAGCGTGCGGTGATCGTGAATTATGCGCTGCAATACTGCTGCAGTCCGGTGTGCGGCACACGCGCCGGCCAGTGTCGACAAGGTCGACTTATCAAATCGCAGCGTGGCGGCGGACAGCGACGTGTCAAAACAGAGTGTAATTATTTCTGCTCCGTACCGCGCAACTCGGTGATGGAAATGAGCGTACCCTCGGATGGATGGTGGAAATTTGTGTTGCAAAAATCTAGCACAAAGTCTGACAGGCGGTTTTTATTTATTTTTCATTTTATATAACCACTTCCAGGTCATCAGAGAGACCACCTACCTAATGAGGTCAAAGTTCTTGACGAGATAGAAACGTGTTAAGGTTATTTCAAATTCTAGAGACAGAATGTTCTACATGATTACTTATTTCATCCCAACTTTTGGTACGTATCGGCAAAACTTGATCCTCTTGTTGTGGAAGTTGAAATTTTAAGGAAATTTGAATATTTTACCTCATCTTCGTAGCCAAAAGTTGTACATTTGGTAAAGAAACTTGTACCCTATTTGCGTACTACCTACTCCTGGCATTTGAAAGACACTGAACTACTAACTTATACTTAGTACAACAGGACTGTCAAGTTGTTGTTTTTTTTCTGGGAACTTGTAATCGAACATATAAAGGATTCAATAACAATATTCAATGAGATCCCCGACTTTGAGGTATACTTCTTATCTAGAAGATAAAGCACTACGATGTTGTATATTTTCTTCATAGGATTTTGTAGGTTAAGCAGTTTTTTGGCACTCTACAAAAAAACAAATGTAAACAGAAAAGTATTAATTCGAAAATCTATAAAATAGTAAAATTAAAATATTATTTATCTGGGCAATTATTTTGCACGAAAACCAATCGAAACACAAACCTTCAATAAACGAGAACTTATGTTTTATTTCAATATGGTCCATAAGTGAGAGCACTCAATGCAGCCAGGTTCATCCGTTTGTCATGAAAAGTGGTCTATCGTATATTTCAAATCACACAGTTGTGTATTTTTCAATAGTGACCATTTCCATGGGGAAAAAGTAACAAAAAATGTATTCCTTACAGAAGGGACTAATAACTAGAAACCCTTTCCATGGCTAGGCTCCCCCATGCATGACTCCTCCGCGTAGAAACGGTTTCAAACTTGCGCTCTTGGGCAACCGCTCACCCGATCAATCCACCGATCAATCTTCGGCCCGATCGGACAAACATCTGACAGTCGTGACGGTTCGAGCCAGTTTAGACCGCTGTCCCATTAGTTTGGATGGGAACGAACCACCGAATCCCCGCACCGGCAGCACAGCAGCATCACGCTCCTAATATCTACAACCATCAACAAAACGGCATGCACCTACAGCACACCAGCAACCAGCGCTGCAAGAATGAAGTCATTTTGAGAGATGCCCGTTAGTCCCGGGCCGGGAGCGAGGGCTGGCGAAGCAAAATTTATCGATTTATTCATGCCAAGCGACGAACCGTGGTGGAACTACCGCACCGGCACTGTCGTAACTTTGCATCATTTGCATCTGCTTGCGATCGCGAGGAGCGCGCTGCTCAGGGTGCAGAAGAAACAATCGATACATTACACACGGCCGGCGAGCTTTCCGATAGATTCCCGTGCGCGATCCTAAGTGAGCGATTCGGAATGAAATACGGGGCAGAAGAATCGAAACATAAATTAGCATTAAAGAGTAGAGTTCATTAGTGCGAGCAGGCGATGGAGGTATTCTGTGGAGTGTGCTTTTTTTTTCTCTGTTGCAGTTTGCCGAAAGCATCCAGTGACTCCGTTCAACGCAAGAACGGTGATGAATAAATCCTTTTTTTCAGATTGTTGTTTTCTTCACAGTTGATCATACTTTTTCTCTGCTTGAAGCGTAATCAAGCACTAAAATCCTGCCACTAGCGAGGCGTTTGTATCGAAATTCCCTCGCGGCCACATCACAACAACCGCGCGATCAGCAGATCGACACCTCGCAGCTATTTCACCGCCTCAGCTCCTAGAACCTAGTCGTCCGGGTTGATTGATGTGCATTATGAGACTGAGCGGGTTTCTTCCACGTTTTTGCGTCGCTTCGTCCGATCTCACGTTTTGGTCACGTTTCCACACACACACACACAGCACGCATATCCTCCAGTGCCCAAAGGAGGCCTCATTACGCAACGGACGCAAGGAACGCAACGGAGCGCAATGTTAACAAGGTCCCCAGCGCACGAAAAATAAATATTAGATGGTGGCCGTTCGGTTGGACCGAGCGCGGACTAGAAACCAGCGACATAACGACACTCTGCGCGATTCTATAATCATCTTGGCGCGAGCGGCACTCACGGATCTTGCCCGTGATGCCCGTGAACGACTAACCTTGGCCAGGTGCCTCCCATAGCGGCTCGATACAAATCACGCTCGATCACTGTTTGCACTCGTGATTAGATACAATGCAGTGGGTTTTTTTTTATATCCAGTGACTTCAAAAGTATGGCCATCTTTCGTTGGGACATATAACAACATCTTCCTTTTAAGGATGCTCGTACTGATCATTGTGCGCAGAACAACTCTTGAGAAGTGGATTCATTATAGGCTTTTAGGTTATTGTGCTGGATGAAGGTTCACCTTCTCATGTTCTGGTCCCTCTTAACCTAGAATGTGTGTTATGTTTCCAGGTATTATTAGCTATTAAATGCTTCCATAAACCCTTTCAAAACGTCTTTCTGCCACTATCAACCACTTATCACGTCATCTACCACAACACATCCACCCAAACGTCATCAAAAAACACCTGATGCAGCGCCGCGAGCGACCGATGCACTTTCGATGGCTCTACCCGTATAAAACACCTAATTATTTCGCTGCGCGGTGCGCCGCGTGAAAATCCGATACCGAAAACGATAGTCGACGGGCCGGTTGGCTGCGGCTCGGCTTTAATGGCCATTTAATACGCGAACGGTCCGCGCTGTGCCGGTGCCAAAAGGGCACGACAATCGTGACTCACCGTGACTCCCCGCGGCCGGTGGAAATATGATGCACCCGCTGGGATGGGTTAACTACGCTCATGTTCATGCCCATGCCCGGTGGTGGCGGTTTGTAATTAAATCTACAGGTAAAACAAAGCGCCCCCAACAGGTGAGGCCGATCAATCATGCGCGGTTGCACAACGCACCACCGCCGAGCTGTCACTGAAAATTCTCGAATTTCCGAAAGGTTTGAGTGCTGTTGAGATGCTTGTTTTGTGATGAAAGACTTCGGCAACATTCGGTAATAAAAGGTAAGAACATTTTTCGGATGTAAGTTTGAAGTTGTTAAAAAGACGTATCATAAAAAGCAATTAAACTTTAAGTCGTTTCTAGTACTTCTAAAGTTTTCCACCATCAAAAAAACTATATCAATTACTAATATTCTTAGTATGTTTGATTTATACAATGCTTGATGATAAAATGTCAATAATTTCCTCTAAAAACTCATAATAAACGCGACGGTGAAAGCTCGATAAGAACTTTGCATCTTTTCTATTTTGTCAATTTTGCATTATATTTTGTCAAAGTATTGAACTAAATTTATAGTTTGAAAATCAAAAGCAATGGTTATGTGTTAAATTAAACAAGAAAATAAGAAATATTAAAACGAGAGAAAAACATGAAAATGACAAGAGAATGAAACACACGAATTAATAGACAGATTTTATATTTTTTGTGATTTTTTGTGCTTTAAGGCTTCCAAAAGTTTTGACTGTTATTATTATTTTTTTGCTAACATGTTCATTTTGTATTTTGTTTTGGGGTAACTACAGCTAAAGAATTGAGTTTTTTATTCATTTTAGATATTTTTATAATTGTTATAGGCCAAAGGTAAGAAAAGTTGAGGATAAAATCAATGCAAAACTTTGCTGGATTGATAAAATTTTATTTTAAAAATCGATTAAAAACTCCCTAAAACCTAAACATAAAACCTTTGCGGCACATGCACATCTGTTATTAAGAAAAAACATAAAATAAAAATAAATGATATAAAAAAAGTAAAATAAATAAAAATTATTAAGAAAAAACTCCCGCTCCATCCACCTTGAACGAGCCCACCGAGATTCTAATTATTGCGAATGATCGAAAAATAATCACGCGCAACGCCGTTCGTGACGACGGAGGCGCAGCTTCAGATCCCGGGCAGTTTGGGTGAGTGTGTTGCAATCACGCCATGACCAGCAGCAACAGCAACAGCAGCAGCAGATCGCCATCATGCGTCGTGCCAGTGGCCCGGTCCCGGTCCGTAACCACCGCGTCCACACGCGACCGCCTGTGAGATGATCTATAATTTTCGATTTTATGACAATTCGAACACTCGAGTGCACACCACACACACACACACACACACACGCACACGCAGAGCGCAACTCGAACAGCTGATTGAGCGCCGTCACCAGAACACCATCAGCCGCCTGCCAGCGCCAGGAGGAGCGAACATGGTTTCGGGTTTTTGTTTTCTTTCACAAATCCATTCACAAACCCCGGCGTGCTTTGGGGCCGGGAAGCACGCGGCAATCGAAAAAAGGGGCGCCTGCAGGCGACCCAACTCACTCTCACTCACTCACGCGGAGTGTCCACGCGGGCGGACATTGCATAATCCGCATCCGCGTGCTCTCGATCGTGAAGCTTGTTTTCTTCTTCTTCTGCTACTTCACTCCTTCTTGTGTGTGTGCGTGTTTGAGGTGGAAAATGGGTCAGGTTACTCGTGCAGTCGGCCAGTGGAGCACACCGTATGTGACGTTTCCTCAACTCGCGATCATGATCGCACCGGACAGGTCGCTCTTATGCAGCCCTTAAGCAGCAGCCACAGCAGCAGCAGCAGCAGCATGAAACTGCAGCACGGCCTCCCCACTCCCAGCGCGTTTCGTGTGCGCTCTACTTCTCATACCGTATCGAGAATATGGACGCGGGTGCACACGCTCGAACGCATCGATCGAAGAAACCAGGCTAATGAATCGGTAAATGGAAAGTGTCTGATCCGCGGTAGCAGGGGGGTGCGAATCAAGAGGGGGGGGAGGTTTCCGTTGGTGGCAGACCGCGAGACCACACCGGAGCGTATGTGTGTGTGTGGATATGTTTTTACCACCAAAAAAAGGAATCCCCAGAAGTTCATCTGCAGTGCTTCCGAGCACGCACACGCACACGTAAAAGGCAGCAGCTAATGGTCATTATCGGTGCGGTAGGGCGAAGCAGAAGAAAAAAAGCATCCCCTCAGCACCCCGTGCCCCTTGCGAGGGTTTGTTAACTTCATCATCAACATCACAAACGCACCGCCCCCGGATTCCATCGGCCACCGCTGGTCACACGGGACGGACGGTCGAAACCGACCCGGTTGGCCTTCCTGCGTCGCGCGCGTATTGATTTTTGTAATGAGAATTTTTCACCACGAAGTGTGTTTTTCTTCGTCTTCTTTTCGCGAGGAGCCCCTAAACCGGCGGCTGTGGGACTCGAGCTAGCTGTTAGCAAGCAACTCCGTCGCGCGGTGCAGGTTTTGCTACAAAATAGCAGTCCTTTAAACGGCCCCGTGATGATTGATACTTGCGACGAGGGTGCTCGTGTTAATCGCGAGTTCGCGTCAACATCATAAATCAGCAACGGCACTCCCACAAACGCTTCTGCCGGAACGAGATGTGTGTGATTTTTTTCGTTCAGTCTCGTTGCATTCTTTTTTGTGTCTGTTTGTGTGTGAAAGAAACCATCCTCCAAGGAGGAAATATTAACGTCAAGCCCATTACCTATAACTGACGGAAGCGATCGTTTCGTCCAAAATAAAAAAATAGTTTGGCAAATGTATTGAGTATTATTATTAAGTTATTTGTTGACTTGTTTAGTTTATATTTTTCGAGCTGTTTGTTTTGAGCTATAGCTCGAATCATAGTCGTTGTAAATTTGTATCACAGCAACCTTGATTGAGGGGCTCCATCTGGGGAAGAATAGCGTAACTTTAACAATATTATATTACAAAATATAATTGTAATGAAACTCAACTCCAGAAAACATTCTTCAAATTTGAAATCTTTCAAACATGGCCAGTACTATGAACTTCTCTTATATAAGAAAAAACTTCCTCTTCCTCTTTGGTCTTCTCGAATAAATAATATCATATAGATAGAATAGATTGATTTGCCAGTTTCAATATAATATAATTACATATACTACAAAGCATTATAACCAGGCAGTTAATATAAAACGTTCCTTTTATTTCGAAATTTCGAGAACAGTTCTAGAACTCAAAAACTTCAAATATGTTCGTAAAAGTCTTCAAAAAAGGGAAAAATAATTAAATAACGCAAGGTTCTTAATTTGATGGAGCTTTTTAAGCATGACAAGAGCAAAAATCTGAATCGATTTCCTCGGCAAACATTTCCCAATCTTTCGCTGTTAAAATCACATCGGTAAAATACGATTTCACTATATTTTACTCGTTTGTCTCTCTCAGCCAGGTTCATTCGTTTTGCTGTAGTTAATTACCATCCACCAGAAGAGATAAATAATTAGAAAAAAAAACATACCAACGAGCCATTTGTAATACATTTATTCCGCCCAATCCGTTTGAGAATTCTGTTTTTCCATTTGCCTGCCGTCCATTCCGATGTGTCCTTCCCGCTCCGACGGCCAGATGCCGGTGCTCATAGCTGGCATTCCACGGGGTGTCGATGCGGCAAAGGCAACCGAGCCGACCACCCGATCGAACCGGGAACCGGTCACCCAGACCACATTACATAACGAAACCACCACCACCAAGACCACCACCCCCTGGGCCAGATTCTGAGTCAGGCTCGAGCTCGTTCTCCGGTCGTTTGGGCGCGATTGGTGCAACACGGGCTGCACGTGCGGGTAGAGGGCACGTCGGTCCCGTTCGAGGGTTTCTCCGTGTGCGACTCCGAGCGCATTTGAGCTGCTTTTTCATCCTACCTCTTTAAAACGCGACCCGCGTATGCGACAGCCGGGTGCCTGCACACGAGAATGACAGCTTTTACTAATTATATTAATGCAAGAAGCAATAGCAACCGCCAGGCGACATCCTTCTCTGCCGGGCCAGCCGGGTGGTGGCTGGTCCGCCGGGTCGAAGTTTGCTCTAATTAAGTCATAATAAATCAGTTTGTGGATGCGTGCCAACGCATTTCCAATGCACGCATGCTTTTTTTTTTATTCGTGCTTTGAATTTTGAATGCTCGATCTCAAACGCAATTGCGTGCGATGTGCCAAGGATCGAGCGAACCGAAGGTGTATCGTTTGCACTGAGTTATGACAAACTTAGTGTTCGGAGTAAAGTCATGAAGAATTAAAATCTTCAAATATTTAAAAACCGAAAGTTATTTTTCAAACATCGCAATTCTTCTCATTTTGAAACCATTAACTTTATCTTTCGTTCTGAAGTAATCGAGAATGACTAAAAAATGTATGAAATTTAAACTATTTTCATTAAAATTATAAAAAATCTCAATATTAACACAATTGGTATATATTTCCTCATATGTTACTTTTTGGTATTTTATCACAATTTTTCTATTTAACTTTTTTATTGCTTCACCTCTGCAACTCCATTTCACCTTGAAATGATCGTGAATTAACGTGTTAATTGTAATGTTTAATCGATTTTTTAATGTATAATCGTAGAGGGTTTAGCTGCTCGTAACTTGGTGTATTTAACCGACATAAAAAAAATCTCAAAAAATAAATCTATCTGTTTTTTTATTAAGTACGTTCTTCGTCATTAAAATTAAATTAAATCGAATATTTCCTAATTTATGGTTTCCGACTCATGTAGATTTTGTGTAAAATTTTATTGAAAACCCAACATTTTTCGTTCTTTTCACTCGATGGCTAAATAGGCCTTTAAGGCCTATTAAAAAAGTCAAAAGTTAAACGTTTAAAAATGAATCAAAATCAAAATCTTCCATCAAAATGTCCAACGCTACTAGCTTTTTCACGTACACTTATTTCATACTGTCGAAGTCTCCTCTACGAATTGCTCAATAGGCCCTCCCTTGAACCCCTGGATCCTAGAGCAGCGATTTACCTCGCAGACATGATTTGTTGTTTTCTACATATAGGAACCTATTTTCCCTGATCCGAATCCGAAGCCGTAGACGAACCAATTACACTTGATTATGGGGTGCCAGATGGAGCGGCACACTGTGCCGTGATACATTTTAATCCACACGAGCCGTGGGTTAAATGTGGGCCAGGTGAGCAGCAGCTGAGCAGCTTTCAGACGGGTAAATGTTTGAATTGAATAATGCGTCCAGTTAATTGTTATTTGGTTTTAGGACTTTAGTAAGCGTGTTTTACTACGATACGAATCTCTTAATTTTATTCAGCCCGATCGCCGATAAGGTCAGTGTGCAAAAATGTGTTGAAATCGAGCAAAAATCATCCGCTCACGGTCATCCGCCCCATTAGAAACATATTTCGCACCCCGCGATGGTCCCCAGCCGTACACTTTAAAATTATAAATCAATGCCCAACGTGCCAATTATTGTCTCTGCTGTCCTTTTCCGGCCGTCCTGCCCCCCGCCCGCCGCTTTCGGTATTGTGTTGTGCTCACCCATGGTACGAAAAATTTGCGATGTGCAAAATCGCCACACCGGTCCACCGGGCCGTGGCACGGTAGGGTTTGCTTGCGAAATAATAATAACCAGCCCGTCAAACACTAATTACTACCTTATTCGTCGCCCTAACGTCGGTAGCGCTCGGTTCAGCTTGATTTGCGAACACTGTTCTCTCTCGCGCGCGAGCGCGCGCGCGCTCGCGATCGCTTAGAATCCTCCCGGCTATGGGACGGTAAATTGTAACGTACCAAAATGGGCGGCTGGGTCGGTATCTTGATCGACCGGTAGCTATCTCCACAGCGAATCACATTGCCCACCCCGGGGCGGGCGACAAGGGCCCGACGTATGGTGATCTTTACTCTTTGCACACACTTAAAATAAGAAAGAAGCCCGATAAGTGAGTCACAGCCACTCACAACGCGCCGTCCGTTTTTCATCCCGCACGCAATCCTGCCACCAAATCGAAAAAAAATCCTTCCTGCGAAAGGAAACGGTTGCGCTGCGATTGCAAACCGAGATAACGTTCTCAATCATCCCAGCGGGGCGATTAATCGGTTCATTTAAATTAATTAACCACCGAACGGAGATTAGACGGCGAAGGGAATAGCGATTAAAATGCTTGCTCAAAAATATCATGTCAAGCCCGGTGCCGGTGTTGCTCGGGGGTTCGTTAATTAGCGCCCTCGCTGCCCGAACTGACAGCCCGTCGCACATTTGACTAGTGCCTAAACGGACGAACGGAGCCGGTTCGGGTGGCCGGTGTTTTTTCTCTCTCTCCTGATGCGGTACAGCTGATTAGAGCGCACTGCAAGCCACTGTCTGCAATGGGCAAATATTTACCCAACAATTTTCCCCCAAAAAGGAATGCAAAGCTTCCTGCTGTCGTGGTGATGTGTGCGGGAATCGATCGCTAACGGCAAGCTACGTTTCAATGCATTGGGAGGTTAGGAGAGAAATGCTTTTGGAGAGAAGGAGAGAATGCTTTATGTAGCCATTTATCGTTCAACAATGTTTTACGTGTACCTGTTGCAATCCGCTCCACTGTACCAGATGGCCGAATAGCTCGCGAAAGTGTCGTTCAAGCAGCGGATTGCATACTTTTTTCCCAATTGCTCGAGCGACTACTCGATTTTCGGACAAATGAGCTGAATGTATGCAATCTGCAACAATGATCTCACTCGAGCGATTCATTTGCAATTTGCATAAACTTATCTCGAAATATTAACAGGCAATTCAAAATTTATGCAAACGTTAGGAAATGGACTACGTTATAAATATTGCCCATAATTTATGGATTAACCCTTAACAGCACAGCATAGAACGATTATCTAAAATATTTATAAAAATGTTTCCGCCCGGGATCGAACCGTCTGCGTGTGAAGCAGACGTGATAACCGCTACACCACGGAAACTTCTATTGTTTCGTCATCGTCCTCC
>KB672490.1:11612937-11697937 GCA_000349145.1 Anopheles dirus
ATGATCATTTCTAGCCAAACTGACAAGAAATGACGCCATGGCGAGCAATACAAGTCCGCCGCATAGTACACGGCCGACATTAGTTTTACAACGCCGCTTCCCGACCGCCGCCAGCTGTCAACCTGTGAAGCACGCTCCATTACACCGAGCCAGTCAACGGGAACGCGCGGCTGTGGCGGCTTCGCGCGAGACTACCGGTCGCGCAAAACCGATCGATCACGGGCATAATCACCCACCGGTCACCGAGCATATTTCGCCGGTGCGGCCTGTTTGCGACCATGTTAATGCCAGCGATGTGTTTTGCCCGTTTCGCCGCTTGCGGTGTGGAATGAAGGAAATCTCGGCCGACGCCGACGCCAACGCTGGCAGCGAAACAATTTTCATCCTGCGCGATAATGAATTGTAACGAATTGTAAGTGCCGCTGTGTGATTGTGTAAGCGAAGGGAGGGAGTGCAAATCGGATCGTGCACACGTCGGACCCCCTTTTGATCGCGACCGGTAAGGGCGAAACTCGCGAAATTTGGCAACGCGATGTCGGCGAAGGTGAAATGTAGGTTTAGCTAATTAATTTTCTTCCACGTACGATGGGTTTCTAGGTATTTCGTGTACGTTTGTTTAATTGGATTGGATGGATCCGAACAAACGTATGAAATTGATCTTGATATAGATCAGATAGCTGGTTAATTGGAAGAGGCATAGTTTCTTCTTCATATACGCTTTGGATGTTCTTAACCCACGCCAAATAAAAAAGTGATTAAAATCGACTCTAAAGTATGCATCACTGTCTATCACTGTTTGTGTGATGCTGGTTTTTTACTTATTTTTTAATATAATTGCTGGATCACAGTACAAAATTTGAAGCATTTTTATTGTTTACTAATGCTGTTATTGCATTTTGTTTTTTTTTATTTTGGTATACTATTTATATATACTATACTATTTATACTATTTATACTATTATTTTACATTTTTACCATTTTACTATATTCTTTCTTTTTTATATTTTTTAAATTGTTTTCATCGTCTTTCTACAATAATACAAAACTTTCGACAATATACAACACAATTTCTATTGTTGTATTGAAAATTATTTGATTCTATTGTATTATTCTAGCCTGCACTATCCAAGCAGCATAATTCCTTTGTTAAACTGGAACTACCCATAGTTAACAACACTCATAGTATTAGAACACAAACATAATGTCGATAGAAAAATAAGCAAAGTACAACAAAATTACAGATAGATCTATATCTATAAGTGGAATAACTAGAACAAGCAAAAGAAAAGTTAATGACCATACTCGTATAACCCAAAGGTGAATCAAAACACGAAAAAATATTCATGAAGAAACAACAAATGAAGAGTCTAAAAAATAATGAAAAAATAAAGGGTGAAACAAACTAAAAACTCTGATTAATATGAACTCTCTTGGTGGAACAGTGAGTGCAATAAACATAAAGTGGAATTACTACAGAACACACAAAGAAAAGCGTTTCCGTTCGGCCGTCTATCTTTCTCACCTTGTGTGACGTGATCGAGATACACCTTCTACTAGATATCACTCTTGGCATCAATGGAAAATAACACACATTTGCCAGTGTAATTTTGTCGTCATATGCTGCAATCCATTTTTCGGGTTTCACTCTCACCGTGCATCCCTACCATCCCTACGCTCCGAGCGCATTGATAGTGCGGCAATCATCCGTATCCACGCGCACGCCATCATCATCATCGTGGGGAAATTGATTTCTGTCAATCTGGAGCACATCCACCGTACAGGGGCAGTTTCTCAACCAATTTCCACTCGCTGCCGGGTGGCGGTGCAGTTTCGCGATGCTTTATCCGGGCCGCCGCTGAAAAGAGAATGGAAAACAAACGTCTAAGAAAATAGTGCAAATCACGCCACCGGCGATGGTGATGATGACGGGGACGACGGTGGTTTGAGCCGGGATGACTTGGAATAGACCATCATCATGCGGTGAGGTGCATGATTTTGATGAACGCTCGTACGAATCTTGATCCCGCCGATTTTGATCGGTTCGCTTGCGTAAGGCGTGCGTTTCGCGGCTAGGGGTTATTTTTACCTACGGTACGTTCCCTTTCTCGTCCCTTTCTCCCGCACCGGTGGCGACTTTCTTATGGCTGTTTTTCCATGCGTCCCGTGGCGCTCTGGTCGCGAAAAGTCGTGCTGGTAGCGGCGAGTGTGAGCTAATACGAGCGCGCGGTGCAATTGTTATTGCGCACCGAGACGCGCAAAAGCGTCAGCATCAGCGTGAACATTAAACTCGCGCACTGTTGCGGAGCATCGAGTGCAAATGGTCCGTTGCGTTCGAAACGGTGGTTGCATTATTAATTATATTAAACAAACTAAAACAACTAAACCCCCCCCCCCCCCCTTCCACGATGGGTGTCCGGGTGCGGCTTAGCTTCGGCTACATGCTGCGTACGGAGATAATCGATCCAGTTTCGGTAAATTAACATCGGTTTGGGCGCAAAGAACAAGGTGTCAACACGGCCGCATTACGTGGGGCAAACAATTCGAATCGATGGGGAAATAGCAATGAGAGTGGTGCAATTATTTTTTTTACACAGGAGCAAAGAAAGTAATTACAGGTTTTCTTCGAGCTTCCATGACGCTGGTTGGTGGATATGATCGGGATCAGTGTTGTCAGTATGTAGATGCACCTGTGGTAGAAGAATATCTTTTCTTTTGTCTCCATCACATGCTTGCTCCCATACTTCAACGAAATTTACCCGAACCATCTACCGAATAAACCGAGACTAATATTCACGGAGTTATTTATCAATGCTTCTTCTTAACTACATTAGTCATTAAGCGGCACTACCTTGTTTGCCAACTAGCATAACTCCTTCCATTATATTGCTTTATGAGGTGGATAGAGAAAGCGATTGCAGAACACTACTGTACAGTGGCGTCACCTAGGTGGATAAACCTGGACCAGTGGCGCCATCTAGGCGAAAAACCTGGAAGGATTTTGCTCGAGATCAACTTGAATCATTTTAGACCGAACGTTAATTTAACGATCATATAGGGTTATTCGATAGATGTGTTTATTTGAAACACCGTTGAAAAATGCTGCACTTAGGTTCGGCCCTTACACGCTTACATGTATTTGACTGATAAATTGTGAACAGTGAACTGTATTTAGTTTAATTTCAATACAATGGGTATGAAAATTGTCGCACAATACTTTCATATTTGATAGAATGGTTATTTGCTATTCCAACAACGAACTAAATCCAAGCGCAAGACGGTGTTCACACGCAGGAGTTTCCATACAAAAAATGGCTAGCTGGGAACGGCGCCGTACGTGCGAATGTCAATACGCCTCGTCTGAACACCGGCTGACAGCCACCGTTTGACAGTCGTATTTTGACGTTTCTCGATTGGCCCTAGGCGTGTTTTAGTGCGTGCGTGCGTGTGCAGGTAAAGAAAAATCCATTCTGCGAAATAATTTTACCACATTTTTACTGCACCAAGTACATTCTGCCATCGGTAAATTAAGCGTAAACCCGACCGCAGTTCCCACTAGCGACCGTGCGTGCGTGCGTGAGTTCGATTGCTTCTGCGAATTGATTCGAGGCGTGCTCAATTATGTAATGGAAGCTGCTGCCGGAAAAGGACAATCGAGCGAGCGGCCGCAAACCATGTGTCCTTGTGCTTGATGCACCAACCAGCACCAGCAGTGGAAATAGTTGTTGCTGCTGCTGTGCGCGCGTGTGTGTGTGTGTTTGTGGTTGTGCGTGCAAAATGTGCTAAAATGTGGGCCAGTGTTGCATTCGGGCCGACACCGACACACACACATTCACCGTTTCCCACGAGTGCGGTGCAATTAATCGCATTTCACCGGCTGATGAAACCGTGGCTTCGTGGCAGCGTTTGGGGCAATCGAGAGAAAAAAAACTCAACGCACCTACCTTTCCCCCTCTAGCGTCTGTGTCTGTGCAGAAGGTGTGATTGTTCAATAGAAGGAAAAATGGGCCGGTCAGTTTGTATCCGGGACGGTAAACTGATGCGGAGTACACGTGGGAAGCAAATATTTGCCCGTGCCCTAATCGAAGACAGCCTGAGGGGATCTTCCGGCCCATTAAAAGTTATTGCCACTACTCTTTTGTGCATCGCACATCGTGCTCACAGACTGGTTTTATCTGTATTTTTTTTTTTCAGCGTGAATCGATAAGAGGGATTGTTGAATAAGAAAAAAAATCCCCGTTTGGGAAAAAAAACTATGGAGAACATTACTACGGCTACGAAAACAAGCGCTTCCGAACATCATCCGATTAATGGGGTCAAAAGTCGCATCTTTATCGGCGCCTACCGCCACCGAGACGAGCCTCCTGGTGGAAATAGACGGTGGTTGAACTTCTTCGGCCCTAATCCAGCTGATAAGCGGCTTGTTTATACTGTCGAAGACTGCGGCTATGGGAGGGGTGTTTAGCGTAAGGAAAGGGATGAACTCTGAACACATCGATTGTTTAGCATATGCCCTTCATCTCCTATCAAAACACTTACGCTGCAAAACGCTACTGAGAGATGCACACTGCTGCCGGCTTGAACCGGTTCCACTAGCACAATGTGGTAATAACGAAACATCCAGCATCCAGCCGTGTCAGCCGGGCGATCGATGCGTAAAGGTGTTAATTTTATAAGGACGATTATTGATCGTCGCTGATTGTGAATAAATTGAGGGCGGCGTGTACAGCAGCCTGAGTGGCAAAAAATCGGCACAGCACGACACAGAACATGATAATTGGTAGTGTCGCCCGCGTTTGTCGTGTGACCGGATAATGGACGGGCTAGGTACGAATGGAAGGAAGTGTCACCGAGTCTGCGAGAGAGCAACAGACGTGCATTATCACCTTCCACTCCGGTTGAATCCGGTTCAAGGGACACAAGCGAGGCGTAACTACGCAGTTCGTTCGCATTCGGGAACCATATTGTTGAGAGCACGCTGCCTGCGTTCCCGACAGGATTGGCCAAAGGTTCTGTGACACGAGCGTCGGTGATAAGCGTATAGCAAGGGTGATTAAGAGTCATCTCAGAGTCACGGGCAGCCGCAGCAGCTTGCAATTCGCTCGTTCCTCTTGCCCGGTGGTGGTTATTGAGTTTTCAATTGGCAGAACGTCCTCCCGTGAAGCAGGTCGCGCCTCCTGACCGTGACACACACACACCGGGAGGGCAGCACAGCTTAGCACTAGAACCCCTTCGGGTATTGTTCTCCGATTTCGATTCGCACAGCAGTTTTCAATTATGCGAACGAAGCATGTTCTTGCAGTTGTGTAAACAACGCGGATCAGCGGCAAGCATGATCACTACCAACATAACCCAACTCGTGACTCAGATTTGAGGTTTGGCAGATCAAATGAGTTTTCAATCCGACGAAGACGAAACAAAGCGTTGCCTGCTAGCGCAACTTTGTTGCCCTGTGCGGTGACAAGAAAAGAATCCGCACCTTATGTGGTGGTGACACGTGCGAACATTTGTAAACACGCTGGGCCCCAGTGTTCAAGGTGAGACACACCAGGTGAAAACGAAGAAAATTGGTAAGACTTAAGTTGAAGAAATTGGTGAGGAATATGTTTCCCTAGGTCATGTATAGCTTAGCGATTACATGTTAAAAATTATTCGCTGCACCTATTTCGAGTTTCTCCAAAACTCTTGCAATACGCTAATGCTGACGTGCTCATACCTGCCGCAGAGCAAACGATCGCGATCTAGATACCATCGAGACGACGTGCTGGTCACGTTCCAAATTGCTCACGAGGGCATCACTTTCCCCTCACACAGTCTCCTTGGATACCAAACTTCTCCTCTAGCATCTACTACTACCCTAGGCACTTGCTGTGTTGTAGAACCAGCTTGCGACTAAACTGCACATGGCACACTAAACCAGCAGCCTCAAAATGACAAGAGTCACTTTATTGTTTTATGGAGTTCGTTCCTTTCGTGCTGTGTGCGTTGACCGTCCGAACCCGGTGGACACGACACGCACGCGGCTCTTCTCGCGGGTTATCGCGGCCTGTGTCTAAGCACAGGTGGTGGTAGCGGTAAACCCGCCACGGACGTGTGTGTGTTTGTACATTGTTTGCCCATTTGACGGTCCCGTATCTGTTTGTCTCGTGGCCGACACACTGTAGCACCACCCCGACCAGTCGCTCGCGAGCAGTCGTTGCGCGCACATTCGGAAGGGTCGCGACAGAGCAAGATCCGCTTCGCTACGGTGGTGTTACGAAAGGTACGTCCGGTGTGTTTGTATCTGTGTGTGGCGTGTGTTATGTATCCTTCCGAGAAGTGAAAAAGCACTAGAAGCTAAGTGTACATCAGCGAGGGAATTTCGCGGATATATTGAACGCATGGAAAAGTGATCGCTTCCAAGATCGAAGATCTCACCGACACCGATTGGCTTAGTGTGGGGACGTGCAGTGAGCAAACTAAACACGCGCTAGAAGCAACACGCCCCGCGCGTACGATGAGCATTTTAAGCCGATTTTTCTTCTGTTATGTAACGGAAAAACCGAACTCGCGTAGTGGAACGTTTGAAGGAACGAACAAACCCCCGTGAGGGGGGTTTATTTGGAACGGAATCCCAATCCGACTCACTGTTGGGAATTCTTCGACCGCAAATTATATAGAAGAGGAAGAATAGCAAACAATAAAAAAAACCGCAACCCATCAGACGGTCAAACCAAGGCCTTGAAGGAGAAGCCCGTTTTGGGGTGGCCTCTGCTTTTTTGGAATGAACGGTCTTGAACTTGATCTTTCTTAGATAACGCGAAAATCGCGGGTGACGAGGAGAGCAGTAATGACCGAGACGGAGTGGAGAAGGTTCGTTTCCACCCGCTCCCGATCGCCAATTATTTACCCGTTTCCAATGGCGGACGGAGCTGTGGTGATGCCGTGTGAAAACTGTTCAAAAATAGAAAACCGGTGTTCAAGCGTGTTGATGTGCCTGGTTTTTTGCTGGCGGCGTGTTAGTGACCGCAGATGTTTTGTTTTTAGCGCAAGGTTCAGTTGGTTATGCAAAATCTCCCTAGAACCTTCGCATTTTTCTTCCCCCGACAGCGGAACAGCGGGCCCTTGGGAAGTGACGTGCGTCAGAGAGCCGCCATTCTCATCTTCACTCTACTTCATTAAGGCCGCTTTTATCTCTGACGTCCCTGCTGGAGCATCCATGGCCATTGGATGAATTTATCTAATCGTAGCAGGCTGTTGTCGCCGTGGAGATAGGCGACCAGCCTCCTCTGTCAAATCGTGCAGGTGATCCTCTACTATTGCGCGATGTTGAAGACCAACCCAGGTGTGGATGCATTACCGGACACCGGGAACCATTATCAGCCTGATCGGGAGGAGCGATTGGAGCTGCACGGCTCTTGACGTAACGACTTTTACAATTTCCTGCCGCAGATAGCAACTTTTACAATTTGCAACGATACACTGCACTCGAAGAATCGAGTTCCGACGTGTTTTAATGTGCTCAATTTTATTGGTTACCTGCCAATTCCCCCCTAAGCTACTACACCCGAGAAAAGAACGTGGTTGTTGCTAGTAACGCGGCTCACATTCGCCAAAAGTTTACGGGGACAAGGCCAACGGCGTCGCGCCTGGTTCTCTCCCACCCAACCCCTTTTCAATCGATCCATCCGATCTCAAAATCGGCATTAAACAAAAGTAAGGTCATCGGCAGCAACAGCAGCGAAAAAACCGAACCGGTTAGTTTGCGAATCCTCCAAACATCTCGACTTCCTTCCCTCGCGGAAGTTTCCGAAAAGTTTCCGATCCGCAAACAGGTTTTTGGGCCGAATCCAGTTCGTTCCAGTTCGGAACGCCGCTGCAAACGATTATATTACACCGAATTAGTTATGCTGCGCAAAATTGTGTCCGCCGCCGGTCAAACAGTTTGGTGTGTGTGTGTGTTTTTGCTGATACCGCGACATTCCTTCACACCACCCGGGGAGACGGGGTGTTGCGGCGTTCCGACAGGCGCGGTCGGGACGGAAAGGCAATGATGCGAGCGTCTGAATCACGTGCTCCTGTTGATTAGCGAATGCGCGCGCGCCTCCGCAGTGCGCGTGAGTGACGCATTCGTGCGCCACGGAGGGCCGCCCGAGATATACGAGACACGCACGCCTTGCGAACGTGTGCGTCATCTGACCCGGCATGATGTCATCGAACGCGTTGGGGGAAAACGAAGCGGATGTTGTGACGAAACTGTGCCGGTGGCTCCTGGTGGAGCGTTTTATCTGTGCTATGCCTTGGTGGATCAATCAAGTCTCGGATATTTACAGCAACAGATGGGTTTCGCCCATACTGCGCAGTATAGAAACGTGTACCAAACATATCCTCTCAAGGAAACGGAACGTTCTTAGCGAAACGGCGTTAATTTTAGTCCCGATACTTGTTGTCTTGCATCTTGTCAGTGTCGTGACATTCATATTTTCTTCAGCTGACGCACATGGCCGAGTGCGTTGTTTTTCCAACGGTTGCTGTTTGTGGACAATGTGGACATCTACGGTGGTACACAGCTTCCTTTCGACTCAAATCCAAATCTGATCCTCTATTGGAAACTGATAGACGCAGATCGATGACGTCAGTCAACATCGAACAAAGTTATCAATGCTTAGTTCATTGCCTCGATGATGTTTATTTGTAGTAATGTATTTGTCAGCAACCGTGTAACTATCTAGAGCCATACATCTGGTCGGATAACGGACCTCCTTACGGTGGGATATCGATTTCAACAATACTACCGATCGATAAACAGGCTACCCATGCGGGATGGGCCAATATTCGCGTGGTTCAATGTCAAGGTCGCACACGATAGTCTCGCATTCTGAGTGAACAGACAGGGCATATGCGATAAACTCACACACATACAGTCGGAAGGAATTGACCACCCGGGTTCCCGCTACCCACACCCACCACTGTGTCGCTGGGCAAATGTTTTATTTATAGCTGGTCCGAATGTTGTAAAGCCGTCGTCGCGCAGGCAGACAGGAACATCATGTGTGCACGGAGGAAAAACGTGCCAAAGTGGCTGATTTGCAGCACCGGGTGTCTGAAATATTGCGATGCCAGATTTGCGAATCGGATGTGCCAGAGACGTATCCACGGTTGCGTAATGTATTATGATTTTTTCTCCGAAAGGAATATTCTTGACGATTACGTCGTCGTTTGTCGGACATAACAGTATTCATCCTTCTTCCAGTTTACGACCTGTGGAAGAAGATGCAGAAACAAAACACGTGGAAGATCATTTAATAGCTTTGTTTTGCTGCTATAAAAGCACTTCAAAGATGCGTTTCTAATTTCAAATTCTGGATTTGTCGTTGGGATAGCAGTAAACTAGCTGCCAAAGAAGGTTTATTATGTCCACATGGAGCGTCACATCCAAATTCGGAACTCGTAAAATCTGAGCAAAACATGATCGGTAAGGTTATGCTGTGTATTGTATTGTGTAGATTGTATGCGCAGTTGTGAGTTGATTTTCGTTTGCGTGTAAGTTTGATCAATCTGGTTCTTTAAGGATTTATGAATATTTAAGGATTCATGAATCATTAGGAATTCTTGAATCTTGGAAATCTACGAGTTAACAAATATTAATCAAATATCTTAGACTCCTATGAATGTTGGAGGATTCCTAATGGACTTTTAGAGTCTTTCGATGAATCCTTAGAGCATCACGTATATTTAGAGAATCAAATTAATCTACACTGAAGATTAGTATTACTGAATATACTCAAGCAATTTTTGATCTACAAAACTAGTTGTTCTAATAGTTCTAATGACTAGTGTTGTTCATGCTAAACAAGCCTGCGCCTGTGTGAATCGTGTGTTAGGCGTGAATTTTAAATCCAAACTTGTCTCAACCAGTTGGCAGCAGTATGCGGATAGCCTTGCATCATCGCGATATTTTGAAGGGTCTGATAAGAGCCAGCTGACCGTGAAAAAAGTTTGTTTTACTGTAGCGCAATGATCTGATCCTTAAGTAATCAGCGAGTAAGAGCAAAATATGAGGATGAATTTGAGATTTGTGTTGCACATATAATACCTTAGTAGGCTGTGGAACGAACGATCTAGATGCCAAGTCGAACCGAGAATAACAAGTTCCTAAGTAAGAACAAACCTACGAACACCTACGACAATGCCTTCAGCTAATTTACTCTACGCCACCGATAAGCATAGTCGTGCTACGACAATCGTGTCCTATTAGTGACTCTCTAATACGACACTTTGATAAGGGTGTTTTAATTTTGTGGCACAACCACAACAACGCAACAGCACGCGCGAACGTTCTCTTTCTCGCTTCATTAGCATGCTACCATCAGCATCGCAGTAGACCTAGAGAGATTGGCTTCGTACTCGTATTTCAACAACTAAATTTGCTCCTTCAGGTGGTTTTTCAGGCTGCGGGAAATTTATAGTACAAAATTTTCGCTTTTCGCCACCCAGAATCTGATCTAAATCGTCGTCCACCGACGTTTCTTCGGTACGGGTTACACGGAATCCGTCGTCTGAACCAGTTTGGACCATCACACCCTAGCGGTTTAGGCAACAGAGCAGGAAACCAATCGCTCCAAAATGCATCGCGCAAGAACAGCCCTCCATTTGGTGAGCCCGATGGGCCAGCAGAACTTCGGAGCGTTTCTGCTTAAAAAACCCGCCTCCAAGGTAAGTGTTGTGAAATGGCAAAAAATCAATAACTTAAAATATAAATGAAAACCTTACCTTCCTTGCTTCTGTTTTGTCCGCAGCTAACAACGGAACTGGTTGCCGCTTCGTCCGTGAAGCTGTACAACTCCGCCGCGGCTGAACCGTTCCTGAATGGTTCCTCGTCCAACTACATCGACGATATGTACAACTCCTGGCTGCGGGATCCGGCTTCTGTGCATGCGGTAAGGCTGATCGACCCGTCGTGTTCGTCCGATACTCAGATCGATCCTTCCGTTACCCTTTTCAGTCGTGGGATGCATACTTCCGCAACAACTCGTACGCAGCACCGCCGAGCCTCGCGCCGGTACCGAAGAACCATGTTCCCGCCGCACAGTACTTGGGCAGCTCGCTGCCGGCCGTGGCAGGCGCTGGCGCCGCCGTCGGTGGACGTATCGACGATAAGCTGATCGATGATCATCTTGCCGTGCAAGCGATCATTCGTAGCTATCAGGTAATTTCACGATTGCGAGCGACTTTCGACCACTTTGTCCGGCCCGATTCTTCATCCCGATTGTCTCCTTCCCGTTAAGCGCGCCCCGTATCGTGTGTCGTCGTACACAAATCGTTCCACCTTTTTGACGACACGGGCTGATGTCTCTCTCTCGTTTTCTCACTCGCTCGTCTCATGTGTTTTCCCCTGTTCCACAAAACAACCTGTTTCTCGTTTGTACCTTTCCCTTTTTTTGCCGGCGGCGATCAGATCAAGTGTTTTCAATGTACTATCCCCTCACCCGTCCTGACGGCGTATTCCCTAAAACGCATTGATTTTTACTTGTGTTTGTTTTCGTTATATTGGAAACGAAGCGTTCTAGAAATAACGACAGCTACGTAATTTTGGTTTCTTACTAAATTAGTTTGTTTGTTGGCAATATTTGGAAAATTTACGTTGTTTGCTCGTTTCCTTTACCGATTTTATTTTAAACATAGCTGCTAAACATAATTACTTCATCTCTAGTTGATTTGTTTCTTTTTGTTGATTTGTTGTTCTGTTCTGTTAGTTCAACATATTTGTACCGTCGAGTCAATTGTCAACAGGTTTAATCGTGTATTGCATGATTGTTCATGTTGATTTGTTAGAGAGTCTAGATGGTTTTGCCTAGCGATTCTTTAGTGGAAGCAAAGGCTTCAGAAGATTCTAAATTCTACAATGATTAGTGAGCAAGAGATTACAGCAAAATGATTCATGCAGCAACCATCATAATATTACCAAACATTCAGTTACCCGGGACTCACAATCAATGCATTTGCCTGTAGTAGGATTGATATAACCGGATGCGACAATTTGTATCCTCCCGCGAATGAATGCCTGGACCGGTTGGGATAAAAATGACTCTACTGCGCTACACACCCATCTCTAAAACGACCAGAAAAAAAAAATCAATCACGAACCCATATACCAATAAACGCTTTAACATATTCTATATATCTAATCACCAATCCACCACAACCATCATCACCACCACCACCATCGAAACTACTCACCTTCTCTGCAGTCCCGTGGGCACCTGGTTGCGGATATCGATCCGCTGGGCATTCTCAATGCCGAAATCAACCCGGAGCGAGCGAATCTGCGTGCGAATGAAAAAGTTACCCGCAGTTATATGAACTTCGGTAAATTGAAACGCTTTACTTACTTTTCTACCGTTTTTTATACTACCCTCTGCTAATACTTACCTATAATAATTAGCTTTTCGCCTCCTAACTACACAACTTGCATCAAATAGTCGTTAAGCTCTCCGTTAAGGAAGTTATGATATTCCTGGCACAGTTTGATTGAGATTCGGATGATACAAGCAGGGGGAAAGGATACAGCTAGCTGGGTTGCGTTCAGGAAGAAATTAGATACTTCGTTTGACCTGTATTATATTGAGAGCATACCAATTTATGGGATCTCAGGATCTGTAGTGGTGTAGTTCTATAAGTATACCCATACAGGGGGAGCAACAAATAACATTACTAGTGGGTAACATGGTAGGGGAAAGCGGAAGTTTTGCAAACAATCTCTACGGGCATCAACAACTAACCTGCTGATTATAGTACGAATGGTGTGTAATTGTATCATTTTGTGATTGTCTCAGTGTATACGATGCTACTGTTTGTTGGGACAATTTCGAAAAGCATATACAGTCTAGGCAATGGTAAAAAACGGTCAACTGTCTCTCTGTAGTAAAATCTACGTTTATTACCACATAGGAAGTTTATAGTTTCGCTGGCAAAAGTATCGCTTTTCCAAGTTGTCCTAGCAAAACGATCTAATAAGGATATTGGTTCGCCTTAGTTTAATTTAGCTTACTTTTGTGTGCTGTTTGCTCGTATTTCGTTCTGTTTAATCTGTGCCGTGTGACAATAGATAAACTACGTACATGTTGTGTGATGTCCTTAAATGCCGCTTCTCGTGTCGTCAAAATGTTCACTCTTTGTATGTTTTTTTCTTACTCCTATTGTTGTAAACACATCCTCTTCCCGTTGTGATCCGCGTCCGGCGCAGCCTTTGGTGAATCGCCAATCGTCCAAAAGCAACAACTCACCATTCTATATGAATTCTCAGTTGCGCTCCCCAACCGTAAACTATATATAATTTTTGAATACAGCTGAAAACCTGAAACTGATTTCTACCTTTCTTTCCATCCATCCTCTTTTTCTCTTTTTCCGTTCGCGTGCGCACCATAATTTGTTCTCCGTTCTAACGTGTACAATTTTGAATCGGGATCCTAAACCTTTTTTGTTCATATACAAACTCCATTTCCCCCCAACCACCTCCCCAAAACATGTGCGATGGTATTCCAAATTCAAACTCTTCTATCGCAACATCGACCTACAACACAAAACCGCATAACACATTCGCTCCGCAAACGATTTCCGTCTCTTAACCAAACTTCAAAATTTTTCTACTTTTTGTGCACACACCACCAAATGCCACCAACATCACCGCGCGCGTGATTTGATGGCCAACAAATTGCAAACACGCCCTTACCTACGCACGGATTATCACGCGCGCACATTAACCAACGTGGCTCGTCGCTGGGCACTCGCGTGATTGTGTGGGTGTGGGTGTTGTGTGTATGTGGTGCTGTATGTGTTCATGCGTGTGCGTATGCGTGTGTGTGCGTGTATGTGTTATGATGTACAGATCAGAGGGCACAACGTGGCCCGTCTTGACCCGCTCGGCATCAATAGTGCAGACCTGGACGATAAAACTCCACCAGAGTTGCTGTACTCGTCCTACCGTTTTGGTGAGTATCGCACGGAATCGACACGGAGACGTAAACATGTACATGTGTAGTAAGCAGTAAGCCACCAAAAGATGCCACCACACCCTCTTCCTCCTGCTACTCACACGCGTGTAGGGCCGTACATCCATCCTTATTTTTGCCACCCCACTAGCTCGTACTCTTCTTCCAGAGTTCTTCTGTGTTCCCTATTACCTTCACTACGTTACTCTCTTCCCCTCTCACACTCTCTCTTTGTTTCTCTCTACCTACGAATTTGTCTTTCGCATCGATCAGGAAACATCAATATGTCATCAGGCACTTTTGTTTCCTTCACGTAGATTGTACACCCCGTACCAAGCATATTTCATTTTCTGACCCACAACAGTTACGTACCATGTCAAGTTTGCCAGTTTGCCAGTACGGTGTAGTTCAAACTCCCGTGCCAGCGAGCTCCTCCTACGCTTGGTCCAAATCCTTGCTAGTGCTAGTTTGTCTCTCAAACGTGTAATGCGGTCTGAACAAAGTCTCAACGTATGTTTTATTTCTGATCTCGTTTTCCTTTTTTTTTCTTTGACCATATTTTTCCTCATTTTCCATTCCGTTGTTTTTTACGTTTTGAGCGTTCGTTTTATTTGCACCTTCCATTTCCTCGATCGAATAGTCCACCAATGGATCTTGGAGTGTGTTAGCGTCGAAGATCGTCAACTGCTGTTGGGGATGAGTAAGGAAGAACTAAACCAACAAAATAAAAAAGTACCGATAGGCGAACTCTACCTGCTCTATCGATTTCTAATGAATCAATCTAATTTGCATATATGCATATACGCTACACGTACTTTTGTGCAATACGATTCTCTTCTGTTTTGCCTACATTTGTCTCAGTTTCGTTTTGTTTGCATCATTATTTTAGTTCATTTTTGTGTACGCTTCTTCTATCTTCCTCTAACTTTTTTTTTATCTTCTGAACGTACTGAACAGTACTTGCTTTTCCCTCCTGTAAATTTTGCAATGCTTTACTTTTCCTTAATGTTTCACACTTTCAATGCAAACTACTAACCACTTAACTCGTGCACTTTTACTGACACGTACGGACAAAGTATGAGGCGAAAGTTATTTGAGCAATTGTATGTGCTGCACTACACTATTTGTCTCATTTTCTTTGTCTTTCTTTCTATTCTACTTTCTCTATTCACTTACCCCCGTTATGCACCGCTTGGGAATGTAAGAATGCGCGTTTGAAGGACAGTGTTTGTTTCTACTTCACACAACAATTGATAACACAGAGATTGGCAGTGCTGGAAGTTGAATGCCTTAGAATGCAGCGAAAACATACGAAGCTAAAAGTGTACAACAGCAAAACCGGGAAACAAGCATATACCTCCTCTCCCTACGATTGATTTTATGTTGCATTATGCCAACTTTCGTCTTTCGTTGTAGGCTCTGTATTTATTGGCTCTCATCCAACAAAACTCGAAAAAGTTATCCGAATTTCAATCCAATTTTTACAAAGCTCCTTTTAAGCTAGACTAAACAATAGCTCCGTGGTGATGTAGAATTTACGTTTTGCATACAACCTATACAAACATAGTTGTTGCATTACTTAAATTTTACGCATTGCGCCAGTAGAGTAGAACAAATGTAGCTAAGTAAAGGGCCCAAGCAAGCCGAGCAACGCACCTACTAAAAACGCGATGATGTTTAAATGACTGAACAAACGGTTGGAAGGACGCGTTGCGTTGCTTGGTTTGTTTTGCTATCGGTGTGTGGTATTTGTGTAACATTCGTTCTATTGTGAAGGCGCCGCGCGCGCGATAAACCACCCTTTCTAATGAGCGTAAGTTATTTTTGTGTTGCCATTCCCGATGCATCTCGCACACGTACAGAGGAAGCCGACATGGAGCGCGTCTTCAAGTTGCCGAGCACGACGTTCATCGGTGGCAAGGAGAAGTTCCTGCCGCTGCGCGACATTCTCGGCCGTCTGGAGAAGGCGTACTGCAACAAGATCGGCGTGGAGTTCATGTTCATCAACTCGCTGGAGCAGTGCAACTGGATCCGCGAGCGGTTCGAAACGCCCAACATCATGAACTACTCGAACGAGGAGAAGCGTCTGATTCTGGCGCGTCTGACCCGTGCGACCGGCTTCGAGGCGTTCCTGGCGAAGAAGTTCTCCTCGGAGAAGCGCTTCGGTCTGGAGGGCTGCGAGATCATGATCCCGGCGATGAAGGAGGTGATCGACGTTTCGACCCGCCTCGGTGTGGAGTCGATCATCATGGGCATGCCGCATCGCGGTCGGCTGAACGTGCTCGCTAACGTGTGCCGCAAGCCGCTGCACCAGATCTTCACGCAGTTTGCCGGTTTGGAAGCAGCCGATGATGTGAGTAATAGGGAAACGCACACATGCGTGAACGTCCGCAACTGAAGGTCTAAGCAGAGTTTACCGATCATGGTTTCGGTAGAGTGCGTTACTCTCACACCTCACTGCTGTCGGAGTTCCGTGCTCTTTACTTAGGATATGTACTAATGCGTTACTAATGGATTTCTCCTTTCCACACTCACAGGGCTCCGGTGACGTGAAGTACCATCTCGGTACGTACATCGAGCGTCTGAACCGCGTGACGAACAAGAACATTCGCCTGGCCGTCGTCGCCAACCCGTCCCATCTGGAGGCGGTCGACCCGGTCGTGCAGGGTAAGACGCGTGCCGAGCAGTTCTACCGAGGAGACGGTGAGGGCAAGAAGGTGATGTCGATCCTGCTGCACGGTGACGCGGCGTTCTGCGGTCAGGGCGTAGTGTTCGAGACGATGCATTTGTCCGACCTGCCCGACTACACTACGCACGGTACGGTCCACATCGTGGTGAACAACCAGATCGGCTTCACGACGGATCCGCGTCATTCGCGCTCGTCGCCCTACTGCACGGACGTGGCGCGCGTCGTCAACGCCCCAATCTTCCACGTCAACGGTGACGATCCGGAGGCGGTAATGCACGTGTGCAAGGTGGCGGCCGAGTGGCGTGCCACCTTCCACAAGGACGTCATCATCGACATCGTGAGCTACCGGCGCAACGGTCACAACGAGATCGACGAGCCGATGTTCACGCAGCCGCTGATGTACAAGAAGATCCGTGGCACCAAGCCGGCGCTGGACATCTACGCGAACCAGCTGATCGGCGAGGGTGTGGTGACGTCCGAGGAGGTGAAGAGCGTGAAGGACAAGTACGAGAAGATTTGCGAGGAAGCGTTTGAGCAGGCGAAGACGGAAACGCACATCAAGTACAAGGACTGGATCGATTCGCCGTGGTCCGGTTTCTTCGAGGGTAAGGATCCGTTGAAGGTCGCCCCGACCGGCGTGATTGAGGAGACGCTCGTCCACATCGGCAACCGATTCTCGTCGCCCCCGCCGAACGCGGCCGAATTCGTCATCCACAAGGGTCTGCTGCGTGTGCTGGCGGCGCGCAAGGAGATGCTGGAGAACAAGACGATCGACTGGGCGCTCGCGGAAGCGATGGCGTTCGGGTCGCTGCTGAAGGAAGGTATTCACGTGCGCCTGTCCGGTCAGGACGTGGAACGTGGTACGTTCTCGCATCGGCATCATGTGCTGCACCACCAGACGGTCGACAAGGCGACGTACCGGCCGCTGTGCCATCTGTACCCGGACCAGGCACCGTACACGGTGTGTAACAGCTCGCTGTCGGAGTTCGGTGTGCTCGGGTTCGAGCTCGGCTACTCGATGACCAACCCGAACGCGCTCGTCTGCTGGGAGGCACAGTTCGGTGACTTCAACAACACCGCCCAGTGTATTATCGATCAGTTCGTGTCGTCGGGACAGGCGAAATGGGTGCGCCAGAGTGGGCTGGTGATGCTGCTGCCGCACGGTATGGAGGGTATGGGACCGGAACACTCGTCGGCCCGCGTCGAGCGGTTCCTGCAGATGTGCTCGGACGATCCGGACTACTTCCCGCCGGAGTCGGAGGAGTTCGCGATCCGCCAGCTGCACGACATCAACTGGATCGTGGCGAACTGCTCCACCCCGGGCAACTATTTCCACCTGCTGCGTCGCCAGATTGCGCTGCCGTTCCGCAAGCCGCTGATCGTGCTGACGCCCAAGTCGCTGCTGCGTCATCCGGAGTGCAGGAGCAACTTCAGCGAGATGACCGATGGTACCGAGTTCCAGCGGTAGGTTGCGAGTGATGTGGTGCGAGCCAGAGTGTGGCTATATTCGTCTCTCAATTTCCTTCCTTCAGGTTGATTCCCGACGCATTGACCGCCGAGAACCCGAACCAGGTTAAGCGTGTGATCTTCTGTACCGGCCGCGTGTACTACGATCTGCTGAAGGCCCGCCGTGACCGCAAGCTTGATAATGACATTGCGATCAGCCGCGTTGAACAGGTAAGAGTTCTCTATAACGCGTACTATCTCACGAGTAAATTGGTACACTAACAATCGAATTCTCTGCACTACAGATCTCGCCCTTCCCGTACGATCTTGTGAAGGCAGAGTGCGCTAAGTACCCGAACGCTGAGCTGGTGTGGGCCCAGGAAGAACACAAGAACCAGGGCTGCTGGACGTACGTGCAGCCGCGCTTCGACACCGCGATCAACTCGACCCGTGACTTCAGGTGAGTCTTAACACTGGAGATGCGCCCCATAAGATGATTACTCGTTTTGTGTTCGTTGTCCATCCATCCGACCATTCTTTTTAAGATATCTTACACACAAACACACTTTCCCACACACAAATTGGAATCAGATTCGTTTGAAAGAGATGTTATTTCAATGTTTTTTAAACTAAACAAACCAAGACAAAGATCCCTTTTAATATCATCCCCCTAATGGGCTTTCTTGAGCAAAATTGAATGTATTTATACCGTATTTGACTATAAATGCATTCAATGTGGACCTAACGGTATTGTTCACCTCTTCCGTCGTACAGGTTTGCGGTTCGAATAACTTAGCGCCTAAAAGTATGCAATGCATTGTATTCGTCCCGAGCCCGCGTCACAACTGGAGAGTGGAACGATACAGTTTCGCCTTAGTAGTGGCTTCGATCCTAAATTAATCGGTACAAACAAACACACCAACCAGACACTTTCGCCACCCTAAAAGCACCTACCAATTCACCAATCCTACCCTCCCATCCAATATTTAAATGTTCTAGACAAAAACACGTACAAACAAAACCTTCCTATTTGAATAGGTAAAAGGCATTGCGATTCTTCCTGCTGCTAGTCACCCTCTCCCCTAGTGTTGATCTCCGCTGTGCCTCTTTTCTTTTTACCTAGTTTCTCTTTCTGTCTCTCTCTTTCTTCGATTAACTCACAAATATTACCTTTTTTAGAAATAAAAAATCGCACCCCGAGTTTACTGTTGCACTTTTTCACCACCCTTCTGCTCTTCGCGGTGCTCTCTTTCTCTCTATTTCTCACTCCTTCTCACTTTCCATCTCTGTTACTGTCTCTCTTTTTAATCTCTATCACCTCGCTCCCAGTTCTCTGTTTACCTTGTTCTTTTTCGTATGCAATTGTAGCATTTTGGTAAATATTCGTAGAAATCGGTATCGTAGTACATGATTGGCTACTGTATGAAACTCCTTAAAAGTCGATGGTCCTAATCACCGGGAGGTTGTGGGATTATGCAAACTGGCGTATGGCGGATTTACTGATAGACGGGTATGGGAATGGAACGCGTAAATGCTACTTAACAACACTTTAGAACAGCACGCAAGCTAATGTAAAATTTTCTTTCCAAAATTTCATGCTCGGTGATGGGCTTTAGACGACGGGCTACGTATTTCGCTATCTCCCTTGTCATTATTCCGAACGTTATCTGCATATCTTACCCTTTTTGCATCCTGATCAACGTGGTCCTTATGCTCCTAAACTGTAGGATTCTTGAATTTTCTATCCATAGCTCGTCTACATTCCTGATTGTTCCGTTTCCACCTACTCCCCGGAGTGTTTTTTTTTATATAATCTAATTAAGTTCTCTAGTTTTGAGTTCATGTTTTTTAAATGTTGGTTTGATTATGCTTGATTTATGTGTATGGTTTGAATAGCAGTGACAATTTTCTTCACTTATATCATGTTTTAATTGATTACTGATACGGCGTGTAGTGTTTTTTCGTTGTTTGTCATAATTTGTACTCTCAACTAGTGTGATTTCGATTAAGATATTGATCGCATTTTCGACGAGTTCAGGATGTATCAGTAAAATTCGCTTCAATTCAGCTAGATTCATCTCGTAATAGCACCAGCGGTAGCGAATCCCTCTCTTTACTTGCATTCACCCGTGTTTAATAAGCAAACGTGCGACGACACTGCTTCACGATTTACGCCATATTCGGACACCAATCACGACCAACACGAGGCCCTACCTCTCGTTCTCCATTTTGCAGCGTCGGGGGCGACGACGGAGCAAACGAAGGTTACAAAGATGTGTTTGAGGCTTACACGCCTAAAAAACGGCCGCCGACCGACGCAAACAGCGACGCCGCCGCCGCTGCCGCTGCTGCCGCCACACGTCAGGAACCTTCCGTGGCATCAGTGCATTCGACGCCCGACAGAACCTCCTCCTCCAAACGTTCGCCCCAGGGTTCTTGGTTTAGTCGATTGTTTGGGTTCGGCTCGGGCGCGAAACCTTCCGCCGCTGCCGCTGCAAATGCTGCTAGTGCCGCCGCCGCCGCCGCCACCACCACCATCCCGGTGCCCCCACAAAACCCCCCTCAATCGAACACACAATCCCCTGCAACTCCGCAATCATTCCCATCCCACAACAACAACGCCACGACCACCACCACCACCCAAACTAACGATAAACGTAGCGAAAGTGCCAATATTCATAACCACAACCCTCATGCCCCCCGTATTGACAGCGTGCAAGAAGAAAAGCTTGTGCAGCAGAAAACCGGCCAAGGATTCAATATCCCGCAAGGTACCTTTAACTCTCCGACGAGCGGTTCCGCGGCCAGCAAGGGTCGCAAAGTGCGAGTCTCAGCGCGACCACTTAGGTGAGGGGCCTCGTTGAAAAAAACGACACACAGACCCAATCTGTCTCTCTCTCTCTCTCTACTGTATACTCTACTACCCCTAATATTTTAGAGTAATTATTGCATACACCTGCTAGCCGCGGGGAGGCAGCGAAGTAGAAGCGGCTTCCTGGTTGGCTACATATTGTGCTTGCTTTTTTGCTATTGTTGCCCCGGTGTTGACATTGCGCAGTTCCGACGTGAAATTACGCCTTCACATTGCATTTGCATCAAAGTTCCGATCCGCGTACTGTTTTCGCACTCATTATCAGTTGCCCCGATGTGCTGCTTTTGTTTCGTACTATTGTTTGTGACTTTCATAACCAACTTGCTGTTTTGTTTGTTTGTTTTTTTTTTATATATATAATTATGCTTCTTAATTTGAAAAGTTGTTATCGAATGTGCAATCGGAGAGTGCCAAAGAGATTGGATTACTTTAAAAACAGATGCTTCTGTATGTTGTTTCCGTCTTTGCTGCGCATTGTTAGTACACCTATGTTTATTTGTACCCAATTGGCTGGTTTGTTGTTGTTTTTTTTTACTTTTTGGAATTCTTCTTTCGTTTGATGTCTTTAGTTTCAGTCGTACTAAAGACCATCTATTGGCATTTTTATGAAATTGTGTTCCTTTTTTCAAATTTGAGCGTATTTATTATTTACATTATCTTACTTGTACATTTGTTAATCATTTTTTATAATGAGTTTATTTTAATTTAACCATTATTCTTGTTTTATTCTTATCAATTCGTTTAGTTTTCATATTGCTGTAGTTTAGTGTGTTGAACAATTTGTTTCTTACCCATATTTAAGAACTGTTTTCCTAATATTTTAAATGACCGTGTAAAACATCCCTAACTATCTTTGTTTCGTAGAACTAACACAGTTGTGGGTGTGCATTTTGAAAAGTATTGCCTTATGACTATTATAGTTCTCTTCCTGCCTGTTTAGCTTTATGTATGGCTTCAATATTACCACTAACGATGCTTTTTACGTCAGAAATTGTTTGTCTATGTTGTACCTAGTAGCTGAATCTTGTTCCTTATTACACTCTATATTACACATTACCATTGTTCCGTTGATGTTATTCAGTTCCACTCTAGCTTAGTCAATTCGAGTCCCATTCAGCGAACGTTTCCTTTAAAACTTTAACCCTGTATCATTTTCTACATATCTTTGTGTTTTGTACGGAATTAACACCCATTCGGTTGAGACAATGCATTGTTGCTAAATTGCTCTAGAAGAAATTATAACAAATTTATCTCTCATTGTGCCCCCGCCAGCAGATGATAGCGTACAAAATCGTACTGATGTGTTGTTTTTTTTTCTTTCTTAATTTACTATTATCCCTTTCTTCCATCTGCGACATCAATCGCAACCCAAAAACAACTGCGCATCTATTCCTTCCCCTCACAGCTACGTCGGACGTCCATGTGGTGCATCCACCGCCACGGGCTCCAAGGCCCAGCACTTGAAGGAACTGAAAAATCTCCTCGACGACGCCATGGCCTTGTAAATGTAGCCTCCGGTGCAGCATACAGATGGACGACGATCGGACAGACGGCGGAGGGGGACTACACGGTTGTTGGTACTACCGGAGCGGAGTAGTCGACGATACAACATAGACGACCCCGGGCACGATACCCTCTTAGAAGCAGGAGTAACAGACGGGGCAACCCCCACACACTTACAAACACGGGACACAGGGACCTACGGGGGAATCGATTTTGTCAACCGCTGGACTATAATCTACGATATTACGATGTGAAACGGGATGATCCTTCAACAGATCCTAGGCGCGAGCGAGACAGCACCAGCCAAACACACACTGTGCAGCTGCTACTGCACGGGGCGCGCTCGGTTATTTATGAAGTTTTCGCTAGTTTTTAGTAGTTCTATTTAAATACGATAGGGGATTTTGTGCGAAAGTGGCATGAACGAAATCAATATTACATTTAATCATAGAAACAGACACAAAAACATTGCAAAGTGAATAAAACAAAACAGCAAAGCTTTTGTAAAAGGTCAGAAACTCGCGTCAGCTTCTACGCTAACGGACGGAAGTGGTACAGGTGACTTGTTACGAGCTCACACAACCCCAACCCTACACAAACCACTCGCTAATCATAGTAGACGCTAGGAAAAAAAAGCAGAACAGATAAAGCTCGTTTTCACGGGATGATAGCAACTTATACACACATCCACAAGTCTACAATGCGCATATGAGTATATATATACAATTATTTTAATTAATTAGTAAAAGCCACGTTTAGAGACAGCTCGCCCTTCATCCGCGTCGCTTCTGTCACCCCCATGTGAGACGTGTGTGAAGGGTTGCGCGCTGCAAGGGCGGGCTAAAATATTTATTTATATACATTCATATGCTTTATTTTCCTTTGACTTTGTGTTCGCCGTAGAGCAGAGGAATGAATTTCTAGCGATCTAGTAAACAAAAATTACATTAGCTCCCATTTTTCCTTGTTGTGTGGTGAGTGAACGCCAGAGTGTGTGAGTGTGACGAGAGATTGTTGAAGGATTCAGCGGATGTGCGAAAAGAAAGCACGAAAAATCTGTAGCGCAGAATAAACGGCACAGATAGTGGAGTTAAATGAGTTTTGTTTTATTTTAGTTGTTTGTATTTGTTTGTTTTTTTTTTTCTCTTTCATTTGGTTTGTTTTATTTTAGTTTTTTTTATATCTAACCGCCTTATACAATTATATTTCAAGGAAATAGTTTAACATACCAACAAAAGTTAAAATCCTAACCCCGTAGAGTATGGCAAAAAAAACGCACTACTAACATATATAGAAAGATAAACGCTTAGACCTGAAGTACGATAGGAGAACAAAATTGTATCATCTCTAGCGCGAATGAATATTCTTGCGAGAATTTTGGCACCATTTGTTGCACGGGAAAGACTTATTTGTACCCGTAGGCAACGTTACCTGCTCCTACCTAACGAGAAGAGGATGTTATCACAATGAAATCGACTGGTGCTTTCATTTTAAAACGAAATTTACTTCCGACGCACGAAAGCGTTACAGCAAAACGTTCGTACCAGTTCGTACGTAATGGGGACGCAAATTGGGATTTTGAAGGAGGAGGTGACTAATCATTGAAGCACAAACGCAGCTGAAGCACAGACACTGAATGATAGAAAGTATTAATACAACAAAGAAGTTAATATTCATACAAACACTCCTTAACGATAATAGTTATAACCACTTATTCCTTCTATCTCTCTTGATACGTAGTGCATGGAACGGTTTAGTTGCCGGTAGCATAATGTCAGGAGTGAGGAAATGCGATTAAACAGGGCTCACTGCTAATGCAGCACCAATTGCAGTACGGATTGCATACTTTCAGGTTGATTAGACATTTTGCTCCTGGTAGTATGCCATTCGTGCAACAAATAAGCTGACTTCAGCGCTGGTTAGCGGCCCTGTAGGCTGTTGGTTCAGTTTAAAACGAACGTAAGCTAATCATGCAAAGAATATTCACACGCACAAAGTGCTTTAGGTGGTTGTAAATACACCTGTTGTTAAGTGAGAAGGGTGTACGGAGTAGGACGATGGTGAACGATTGTTTACTCGTGGCGAATATAAACAAAAACCGCGATGTGTTAACACCGGCAAGCAAAACTGTGTAAGAATATATTTTGGACGCACTTTTTAGCACCTACCTAACCACTGAAACACACCTTTGGCACTCTTACGTTCTGGCACTGGTTAAAGTGAGCTGTCTAACTTAACGTACAAGCTATCCGACTCTGATGGGTGGTGGAAAAGCGGCTAAATAAAGTGACGACCGGTAACCGTGGTCAATAGTGTTTCACCCGTGTTTAATGCTGTTTGTGTGACCATTTTCACCTGTTGTTGCAGTTACGTCGGTCGGACAGTGACTGCTTCGACGGCAACCGGAACGAAAGCGACGAATCTGCGTGAGTTCGACCTGCTCATGAAGGATGCCATGAGCATTGGGAAACCCGCGCGTAGGATGCCTCCACCGACTGGTTCCCTGCTGCCGGGCGGAAACGGATTGGAAGACAAGCAGACGACCAACAAGATAAAGCGCGTTGGGTTTGCCTCGTTTTTCTCTAACCAAAAGTGATGCGATGTAGGCTTAGCGATCAGAATCGCCGAGAAACAACGAGTCGTTTGAGAGGTATGTTATAGTCCATTAATTTATTTCTCATTGATTCAAATTTTACATGTCGTAATGCACGGTTTTCTGCAAATAAGAAAACCCCACCTTCACTTGCTCTTGGGTATGATGCGCAAGCTGTGTGACTCGTGCGCGATGAGTTCTCGGGTTGCGTTGTAAATAATGTTTTTGCCTACTTAAGTGATAGCAGGATAATGCGTGCTCCGTTCCCTCTATCGTCGGCGTCGTTCGCTCGATTTCTTCAGTTTCTTTGGCCCCTTCACGAAGCACCAGTCGACCGCAATCGTCTGCCCGAGCACTTCCGATCCGTTCAGCGCCTCCTTCGCGGCCAGCGCCTGTTTGTACGTTTCGTACTCGACCAGCGCATACCCCTTCAGGAAGCCGGTCCGGCGGTCCAGGTTCAGGTGGATGTTTTTGATGTCACCGAACTCGCAGAACTTCTCTTGGATGTCGTCCTCCTGTGCCTCCTCGTGGATGGACGTCACGAACAGGATCCAGCCCTCGACCGAACGCTGCGGGCCCGGTTCCGCCTCTTCCTCCTCGTCCTGCAGCCGCTCGTAGTCGATGTTTTCGCGGGGGATGCTCTCGTTGCCGAAACCGCGTCCTTTCCGCTTGCGTGCCTTCTCCTTCAGCCGAGCGATGCCCTGATCGCCGTCCTCGTCCACCTCGAACTCCTCGTGGTTGTAAATGTCGAGCACGTCGGCCATTGTGTGGATTTGTTTGGAGATTTTTCACGATTTTCCGAGCCGCGCTGACCTGCGTCGTGGTGTTTGCAAACTTTCCCTTGATTTTTTTTTGTGTTTTCCTTCCCACCTGGCTGTCACACAAACTGACAGCACCGGATTTTGACAGGCGGTGTGGCTGTGCTGTCAGACGTTTGAATGAGACGTTGGGTGGTTTAATGAAGAGCGCGCAAAATGTAACACACAATAATTGTTCACATCCTATTTTATTTGTTCATTTTCTTCACTGTACACTATGCACAACCATCTTTGTAATAAAGTTTTGGTCGAATTGGTTCACGGAAGTGGGTAGTTTGTGGGTTCTTTTAAAACTAGTCAACAATCGCAACACGCGGTCAATGTTACAGCGTACCTACTGCTTCTCTTCGTCACTCGTTTTCGATTTCTTGCTGCCAATATTGTACAGCCGGTTCTGTGTGTCCCAAAGTCTCGTGTATAGACCCCCGCTTCGAAGCAGCTGATCGTGTGTACCACGCTGGCCCACGCGTCCATTTTCTAGCACCAAAATTTCATCCGCATCCATCACGGTCGATAGCCGGTGCGCAATGCAGATGCTGGTACGATTATCCGTTGCCCGTGCCAACGCTTGCAGGATGTTCTGTGAAGAAGAGAGACATTAGGCATCCGAAACGGACCGCATAGCGCCACCTCCACCCCCACTCACATGCTCCGTGATGGAATCCAAACTGCTCGTCGCCTCGTCAAATATGAGGATGGGCGAATTCTTCAAGATGGCGCGCGCAATCGCGACCCGTTGCTTCTCGCCCCCGGACAGCTTGAGGCCCCGCTCGCCCACCTGTGTGTCGTACTGCTTCGGCCATTGCAGAATCGAATCGTGCAGGTCCGCCATGCGGGCCGCATTCTCGAGCTCCTCCTGTGGCTTCGCCAGATCGCCGTAGTGAATGTTGTGCCGGATGGTGTCGTGGAACAGCACGGAATCCTGTGGCACCACGGCAATCGCGCGCCGCAAGCTCTGCAGGTCCACCTCCCGGATGTTCTGCCCGTTGATCAGGATCTCGCCGGTCGTTGGTTCGAAGAAGCGATACAGTAACCGCACCATGGACGACTTACCCGACCCGGACCCACCGACGATCGCAATCTTCTTCCCGGCCGGGATGGTGAAGGACAGATCCCTGAAAATGTCGTTACTCTGCGCGTACCGGAAGCCGACGTTGCGGAACTCGATGGAGGCCGTGTCGCGGCGCACGTCCAGCTGCGGTGCATCGACCCGGCTCTGGATCGCGCTCTGCACGCCCATCAGCGTGAACATGGTGCGCATGTCGAGCAATGCCTGCCGCACCTCGCGGTACACGCTTCCAAGGAATCCGAGCGGGATGGACAGCTGGAACAGCAGCCCGTTCACCATCACCAGGTCGCCGACGGTCATGCGGCCCTGGGCGATTTCGTTCGCCGCCATCACCATGATCGCACTGAGCGCCACGCTGAAGATGGCGTTCTGGCCAAAGTTGAGCAGCGCCAGACTGGTGCTCGTCTTGAGGCTGGCCTCTTCGTACTTCTTCAGCACCTGATCGTACCGGTTGGCTTCGTACTGTTCGTTGTTGAAGTACTTCACCGTCTCGTAGTTGATCAGCGAATCGACCGCCTTATTGCCAGCCTCGTTCTCCGCTTGGTTCATGTAGATGCGGAACTTGGTGCGCCACTGCGTTACGGCCAGCGTGTACGCACTGTACACGCCGACACACCCCATCGATAGGGCAGCGTACGCCATACCACACTTCAGCCCGAGAATGCTCGAAACGAGCGCCAGCTCGAACATAGTCGGCACGACGTTGAACACCATGGCGGTGAGCACGAAGTTGATGCCACGCGATCCCCGATCGATAGTCTGCCGGAGAAAGAATGGACGAATGAAGTACACCATGCGTCTGGGAATACGTTCAATTAACTTACTTTCGACAGAGCGCCAGTTTGCTTGCTGAGATGGAACTGAAGATCGAGATTGTGCAAATGCAGAAACACGTTGGTGGCAATTTTCCGTATCGAATGCTGGGCAACGCGTGCGAACACCGCGTTCCGGAGCTCATTGAAACCTGCGGCACCGGCACGGGCGATACCATCTGTTGGGAGGTGTACGGTTGCATGAAATTCCACGTCGGGATACACCATGTCCCGCAAAATCTCCATAGCAAAACTTACATCCGAGCAGCACAGAGATCGTTAAGGCGGAGGCAGCCTGCGGCACGGTGTCCATGCTCAGCAGGTTCAGATTGTCGACGCCCATCTTGAAGAGGAACGGCACGCACACGTTCAGCACCTTCGCCCCACCGAGCAGACTCAAGGATATGAGAACACTGAAGCAAGAAAGGCGGCGGCCGTTAAGATATTGTAGGCGATGTCGACTCCTACCAGATCTAGATCAATATTACCGCTTGCGCACCATCGCGTCGTCCTTCGGCCAGATGTACGTCGCCATCGCCTTGATCATGTCCGTGGCCGTAATCGCCGGTCCGTCGTACGTGCCGATCGATTCACCCGACGCCGGATGATGCCCTAGATGGAAACAATGACGAATGGGTGGTGTTTGTTTCGTGAGTGGAGCTTGCAGTGGGAGCTGAGATGGAAAGGCAGTGGAGGTAGTAGTGATGGACCCGACGTTCGAAGTAATGTCCCTATTCACTAGCATTGGTCCCGTGAGCGCTGATGAAGGATGCAACCTGTTCGTGGGCCTATCGCTGCGACGATAGTACCGCTCTTGCTGAGCTTGTTGCTGTCGTTGTCGTTGGCGGCCCGGAAAGTCGTCCGAGTTGAAACCCGCCCAAAGTGGAAGACTCATTGCCGGTGGTACGTCTGAGTTGATTCGTTTCGTTTGTTCGATTCGTTTTTTTCGGACCCAGACAAGAGGAGATTCGGTTCGATTTTTTTCGATAGGGAACAGGAAAGAGAAAGAAAGAAAGAGAGAGATACCAGAGTATAACGTAACTCTCGTGACAGACTACGGTACTACAATTGTTGTAAGAACAAACACGATCGGACGTGGAACAGAGAGTTATGTGCTTTATCTTGAGCGTCACCACTCAATCGCCAGAGGCTCATACTGTACATAGAGAGAAATTGTGCAACATTTGGCCAGTTCTGGAAGGCCAGTGGGAATGTGTGCAGTGTACAGTGACGGATCAAGCAGTATGCATATGATGTGCTTTGTGAATTCGAGTGTGAATGAGAAAACCGGAGAATGAATCCTCCGGAAGAACTCCTAAAAAGATCACTAAACTTTAAATGTAACTGCAGCACAGGACTTTCCAAAATCTTATATTACGTATAGATATGCTTGATGCGCCACTGGATGTTAGATAAAAAAGCAGCAAGAATGCACTGGGATGGTACTGATCAAACAAACACAAGGGCAAAACAAACAACGCGCACTTTGCAACAATCTAAAGCACGAACATTTCCTTCATTTACAAAACCAACGTAGGTTTAACCGAACTGCTTGAGCTGGATTCCTGATTCGTATCAGTTCCGAGCATAATTAATAGATTCAAACTTGAATTGATCGTATTTGTTTCAGTTAGCAACCGGAAAACATTTCAATCGTTTCGGAACAACCCATATATTTAACAGACGAAACAGTAATCGAAGTGTGGTAAGCACGCAACCAGCAAACTTTGTTATAACTGGACGAAAACTACATTATAGCAAATACAAAACGTTTGCAAAGATTAGTAACTGCAGATTTAGCGAAAGCATTAAAAAATGATATATATTTTTTAACAATAGAAAACTGAAACACATTTTCATAGCATCACGGGCTATGAACGAAGCGTTTTTGTTAATAAATATGTTTAAATATGATATGGATTGTTATTCTCCTCGAACGAATGCATTTAGGAAGTGCAATGGAACGAAATGGTAAATGAAATGTTTGATCCTTCCACAAATGCTCGTGTGCTTACCTTTTTTCTTCTTCTGAAAGATGTTCAGCAGTGCATTTTCGGTCGCCTGCTGATTCTTTCCCGACCCGGATTCGGAGTAACTTCGCCTCTGTACCCATGGTTCCGGCTGCCTTCGTTTCCGCCTATCATTATACCAATTCGAGACGGCGACCGCACTTGCATGCAGTTGCTGTATATAGCGATCCCGGAAAAGAGTGTAAATAATTGGAATACAATGTCATAGTTAATGAAGCCCTAGAAGTTACTTTTGATTTTATTCAAAAACATTCCACATTCGCGACGGTACTCTCGGTATGCAGTGCCCGCAGCACTGAGCTCTGCCAGCTTAGTCAACCCGTCCACACTCTGGTCAATTTCCAACAGTAAAAAGTCCAACAAACGTAGCGCAATCGTCCGGATCGGTTCAAGCGGAGGTGTGTCCGCGAATGCCACCGCTTTCATGTGGTGAATGTTGCGCTCCACGAACAGCACCGTCAGACAGACGGCGAGATTGTGGCTGAGCAGATCGTCCGCCACGAAGAACAGCTGCTCGTCCAGGCGGTGATCGGCGAGGAAGCGATATTTCTCCCGCGGCAATCGCAAACACCGCAGTTCCGGGTCGTGCTTGATGAACGCGTTGATCGTGCCGATGGTGAGCTCTACGAAATCGCCCGGATTGGCGGCAACGAAGAATCCGTATTCGAGCAGCAGTTTGGTGTTGTTGTGTGAGCCGTAGCAGATGAAAATCTGCCTTCCGGCCGGATGGGGCGAGTCCGTCTGCAAACGATAGACTAGATCCAATGGTTGCTTCTCGTCCAGTAAACGATCGCGTATTTGTGAGACGGACAGTGACAGCTCACTGTTCGTTTTCGTGCCGCTTTGGTGGTTGAAGAAGTCAAGCAACGGTGCCAGCGCCATAGACGGTTCATCCGCAAGGAAGTCTTCGAAGAGCGACCCGGACGGCAGGAAGCTGTTGATCATCCGGACCGCCATTGGGTCGAGAAAAACGCTGCGTGTGTTAACCACGAAGTAGGCCCATTTAAATTTCTCGAGTTCGATCACATCCTTCCAGGCGTCCTTCAGGACGGAGCAAATTTTCTCCAGTCCGCTCTTGATTTGTCCATTCTGCTCGACCATCCGCTGCAGCAGCACTTCCGACAGAAAGACCAGCTCTTGTTTCGTACAGAAGTAGGGATTAGAAAACGTCTTCGGTAGCGACGAGAAATACGCATCCAAATGGGCAGTTTTCGTCACGCACAGGTAAAACGCTAGCAGCGCCTGAAAGGACAGCTTCTCGGTGGATAGTTTTTCCTGCATGGCGTCCTCATCGAACATGGCCCGGAAATCGGCATCACGCTCTAGCACATTCAATCCGATCATGGCCTCAAACGGTAGCTCTATGAGGCATTCACCTGCGTTCAGCAGTGTCCGTGAGTACAATCCTTTTCCGGTGCTATCGAAGGAGGCAATCCTTAGCGCTGTTTCATTCCTCCAACCGTAGCTCTTCAGCCACTGGAACAGTGGAATGTGCTCCGTGCATTCTCTGGGATATTTAGCAGGTTTTCTTCGTTGCCTTCGAATCGAGGTCTTCGGATCGTCAGCTGTCATCTCGGACGGATTATGTAAGTCAGCATCTGATTCCATACGCATATACACAAACTGGCGGCGCAATGCGTGGCCTTGACCGTGAAAGGGATTCGGGAGCTTTTTATCCTGCTATCTGCCACTGCTGATAAGCAGCTGTTCGTGATCAGAGACAGGTACGGTACGTGAGCGATCGGTGGCGACGGCGGAAGAGAGCAAAAAGATGAATCACGGCTGAAATTGTACACAGATGCTATCAGTTTTTAGAGGTTTTGGAAGGGGAACAATATTTGATCAATCGACCGTCCTTGGACTTGTAATGTTCTAGCATCTCTTCACTCTCCACCATCCGTCGCCAGCCTCGCGCCACACCTGACCCGGCCAGTTGCCTGCAGCATGGGCGGTTTCGCACATTTCGTGAGAGTACCGTCGGTCGGGGTGGCGCATCAACCCGTTGAGTGGAGCGTTTTGAATAGGCATCGAAAGGAAGCACCAGTGTGCAACTTACCCGAGACTGTAGCCTGCAGTAGCTTCCGCTGAGGGGATGATGATTTTTGAACGAAAGTCGAACGCCTTCCACCAGATTGCGATTCAATTGCGGAACTTGTTTTGATACAACCTGCAGCAGCGCGGCCATTTTTCAGCTGACGTTTTGCACTGACAGCATTACGGTGATCCGACTGACGTTTGAGAGCTGACAGCATTGCTGCAACCGCGTTTTGGGTGAGTTTGACAGCAATCAATCTCGGCGGATTGAAGCCAATTTAAATGAACGGTTTTCACAGTCAGCATAAAGAAATAGGCGAACAAAATGTGCTGGTTTCATATTTTGTGACGGGTTTTATTGTTTTTACAGTATGGCAAATGAAAAATAGTCGTTATCTCGTTCCATTAACAACACTTAACACATATCAGTGATTACTTATTTACCCGTCTGCGACGAGTTCCTTCAAGCGTCTAGGCATTGGAACACCGTACAGTTCGTAGAGCATCGAATTTCCCACGTGCTGCAGAAAACGTACAAAATTTTCCCAACGGTGCTGCAATTCTTCCCCAAGCGGAAGCATGGCTGTCGCGTGCATTATTGTGGCTTCATCTTGCGCAGCTTCCAAGCTTTCCTTCGTGCGGTTTACGTACGTGTACATGTAGCAGGACGGTTCTGCACCGATGGTTTCTACGGCGTGAAAACTACCCGCCAGCAGTGAAGTGCTTTGTCCCGGTGCAAGTATCTCGGACCTGGCAGTCACGTGCTCATCCTGCGATGGGACGTACCGCACCGTACCCTTCAGAATGGTTAGAGACACATTGTAAAGATCGTCCGCGACGTAGTTACGCAGCGTAAGGCCCGGGAAGTCCGCAATGAACAGTACATCCGAGTGATTACTCCAGCCGAGGATTTCATCCGTTTTGCGGCGTATCAGCGTGTCGCGTAAGCCGCTGAATTGATGCAGCAATGGAAGTACCCACTCGACTGCGTCAAACGGCGTCCACCGCGCCCGAAGTATGTCCACGTTGGGGTCGAATATGCGTTGTTGAAAGCGTCCGTTCATGCTGCACCAGATGTCGAAGTAGATGGAAACGTTTGGACTCGCGAAAGGGCTATGTTGGGCAGGGGCGTTCCATTTTTTCCCAGATCCTTGTTGGATGTTACGTTCAATGCAATGAGCGAACTGGACGGCCATATCGGCGTGCTTAGTCCAGCGATCGTTGTCGGTAAAGGCGAACGGTTCGACGTAATGTACCCGCTCGGGATCCTGCTGATCGACGACACGAATGCCAATCAGGATAGTGTCCCAGGCGTGCACCATCATGTCCCAGGAGTACCCGTACAAGCCGTTTGTCCAGTTGTTGTATCCCTTGGTGAGGAAGTGTGAGTAGGGCAGAAAGAGTTGCAGGCAACAGTACGCTAACATGACCACCATCGACCATTTTCGGTGCCGACGGTTGCGAGCGCTCTTATTTCCATCTTTCCCATCACTCTTACAGGTGTCCACTTGATCGTGCTCCATCCTGGATGTGGTAGTCGGAGCCGTTGTAGCGAAAATCCTCCTCGGCCAGCTAAAACTGTAGTACAATGGTAGCTGAGTGAGGCAAACCCACGGGAACATACCGATGTAGAAGAGCCTCGAATTCATCAGATGAAACGCACAAGCGAACAGCGTAGCTAGCTTGCGCGTTGGCCTATAAATCAGGAAGAACACAATCGTCGTATCGAACAGACATCCGAACCAGTGCACGATGAGCAGATCGGTCAGTTTCGGTCCGAGCACGGCCCGGAAGGGCGCGAACACCCAGTGATAGCTTAGATTTGTCATGGCGTACCCGGACAACCATTCGCGGGATAATTTCTTCAGGCCGGCTACAAAATAGAGCACGAAAAACTGAAACTTCAGTATGAAGTAGTTCCAGAACGGAACCGTCTGGTCGGTGGGAGGATCGAGCCACGCATCAATGGACCTGGAATTGCAGAATGCGGGTGTTGTGAGGTATAAAATAGATACTTTTTCACATAGGCGTCCCCTACCAGCAGCGATGTGCATTGGTGAAAAGAAACATCGTCCCCAGAAGCCCGTACAGGTAGCTGTGGTTGTTCCAGGCGCTTTTATCCAGTAGAAAAACGTACCAGTACGTGCCGGCAAATACAGCTGTAGACACCCGGAAGCGATAGCCAAGCGCGATACCCGCCGCACCGAGCCACATCAAACCGTAGACGAGTCCCATCCTCGGGAGAGACAGAGGCTTCATCGAATGGATGAGCGGGAATCGGCAGTCACGGAGGTCTCCCCATCGCAAGTCCAGATCGCCACCTCCTCGCTCTTCGGGTATATCGACTAGCATGGCTAACCCGAAGAGCATTCGAGCCACCGCAAGTGCCGCACCATCAACCGAGCGATACATGCACCGGTGGACGAAATCGTCAAACGATGCAAGGCAGCGCCCGTCATGTCCGGTAGTGTAGTGAAGGAACGAATCCACCCTGTGCTGGAGACCGCTCGGTTTTCCATCCCGAGGGCGGGCCTCAGGTGAATCTTTGGGTAAGTCTTCCGATGGTAGCGCACCTTCCTTAGTTGTCATTGTCGGGGGGAAATCAGAACTGTTGATGCCTTTTCAGTAACTACATCTCACTGGTTGCTAGAAAAGGGAAAGATTCCTTTTGAAGATAATGATTGACTTCCTGACGACACACTCACTTACAACGTTTCGTTGATGGGGTTCCTTCAGAAAGATTCCACCGAAAAACTACCAGCTTTATCAAGTTTACGGGCACGAATGAGCCTAGCATTACACACCAGGTGTTCCTTTTATATTTTCCCAAAAACACACTGTGGCGAGATGAGGTGCAAGGATGTGGGATAACATCAGTCGGGATGCTGGGACATGCGCAATGGTTACTTTGGTTACCATTTAGAGCAAGCAATGTCTAGAGATGTTATGTTTATGGGTACTGGAACTGGAGGAATGCTAGAACTTGGTATATTTTCAATATTTATTTTTACATAGTTTTAGATAATTCATGACACACATAATAAATGATAAAGATATCGTACCAAATGAACTTCTAGACCAAGCTTTCCTTTTTCCAAAGAAATTCGCAGATTTTCTTGCTTTCTTTCTTGTCTTAATTACCACATCACCCATAAATTTCGAATTTGGCAGTTGGAACATTAAAATCAATCAATGAGCATGAATTATCACCTCGGAATGTTACCCTCGATCGCAACACACGTCATGTGTAAGTCTGTGTGCGTGTGGCAATAGTGCGTCTTTATCACTTCCTTCTCCAAACAAAAGCTCGCGCGCTATTTTACTGGTCCCAGACCGCGCCGGGTGCGCCATGTAATTGATTTTTATTATCTCTCTCATGTTTGCTCCGTTCACCTGTTGCACAAAACCTGGCCACCCGGCGACCACCAGTTCGAGCCAACTATAATAAGCCCGGATGGTCGGAGGTTGGCCGATACTGCAATGGCTAACGAAATCCGTCGATCCCTCTGCACTGATTGGCAAGATAATAATACCGCACGTTATTGTCCTCGTGGGTGTCCATTTCCCCGGGCGAGACACTGGAAAAAAAAATCATGCGGAAAACATATACACACACATCACCCACACCTACCCTACCGTGAGCTTTATCTAGCAGCCGAGATGAGGTCCACATTGGCGCGATTCGGAAGAGCGTGCCGTATTACGTTTGGTTGCGGTTGGATAACTCTTCGCAGTGGATGCCGGTTGCAGCGTGTGGAAGGAGCGATGCGTCATCGCGTGTATCTCGTGCAGCGAGAGGCGTAGATCCGCCTGAGTTCGTTTGGGTACGAGTGGATCGGGTCGAAGTCGCGCGGAGTCGCAGATGGAGGCGATGAAAGTAAACAACCTGATGTGTCCTCCTCCGCAACTGAGTTGTTGGACTGTTTTTTTCCTTCTCCTTCTCGTTCACCTTTAAAATTGGCCCGTACACCACGGTCGAGCATCGAAACCGCCCGAAATGGTGGGTTCGGCTTTCGTTTGCGAAAGTGCCTGCCCAGGGTTATACGTCTATTTGGTGCGGGGAGCTAAGATTTTGCAAGAGTGTTAAACACAGAAAACATCACTATTTCATAATACTCCGCCGAAATGCATTTCTTCTCACATCACTTATCGCTTACTTATCAGGCCCTCTCGTGTTTTCCTTCCAATTTATTTGTTTTTGTACCAGCTTCTCATACGGATATGATACATGTTAGGAGAACGCACTGAAATTGTACGTGCCGGCATTATTTAAATATTGCGCTGTTAAATAGTGTTAAAATCAGACATGTTAATCTATTGCATAAGCACGCGTGAACAAAAGTGAAACAAGCTTTCCCTAGTAGAATACTTTCGGTTGGTTTCGGTGTAACTCGCTATGCTTAAATTGACCGCGTGCGATAACGACGACATAAACTTTCCCACATCAACAACCCAATTACGGACCTACAAAACACACTTCTTTGATCACACACACACCCGCGCGAGCAGGCACTCCCGGGAGAAGTAAACTTTCCCACAGTAGGTGCCGCATTCGTTACACTAGATTGCAACACTCTCTAATTCACCACCCTTCCATGATTCGACACCTTCATGTCCGAACACACCAGCAAACACGTGCACAGCTTCGGCACACCGAACAATTGGGCTAGCGTCGGCACAATAAATAACACCCACGAAACCAGCAGAAACCACTCTCGCCTGCTGTGGAAACTGATTGGCACATCTTCGGAAAACTTCCACACACGGTCCATCTTATCACTAACTAAGTCGTTAGAGGAGCACGCAAGGACGAGATAGCTCCTGTAACCCCGCTTAACCGTACTGCTGCTGCTGCTGCTGCGGACCCTGCTCGCCGTTGTTGAAAAACCGGAAGAACCCACCGCGATGGTTGTTCAGGTAGTACAGGATCTGCATCTCGTCCTTCGGACACTTGGGGTAGTAAGCGTCACAGCTGTTGGCTCCGATCCCGTACCCCAGCAGGGCCGCTCGCGAGAACTTCAGCCACGGTGAGCTGTCCGGAACGGCGCTCAGAATGCTGCGGACAAACGTTGGGGGATAATGTATAGACGCTATTCCACAAACGCGCGCGGACGGCACCAGAGATCATACTTACGTCGACAGTAGACCCCGGTTGACGTAGCTACTGAAACCCTGGCCACCGGAACTGCGCGACATCATGCAGACAAGCTTCGGCACACACTGCAGCTCGTCGTTTTCGGAGATGTTATCCAGCGCTTGGCGCAGTTGGCCACCAACACCGCCGAACCCACCGAACCCACCGGCCTGCCCTGGACCACCGGAGTAAACGCCAGCGGGCCGTTGTGGTGTAGGCGCCAAGGGTGCTCCAAACGTTCCCGGCGCAAAGTTGAAAATGCTCTGCAGCACCCCGAGAATGCTCTGTGCGTTCGGTGGTTGTCCCAGTGCGGAAGATCCACCGAGTTGTTGGGCCGCTGGATGTTGCTGGGGATAGAATCCTTGCGCGTTCGGCTGGTGGTAGGGACTTGTGTAGGGTGTGTCCGTTGCGTACGCGCCTGGAGGATACTGGTACTGGTAGGGATTGTACGGAGCACCCGGTTGTTGTGTGTTGTAGAAACTGCCGCCCGGATATTGGGCTGCGTTCATGCTGAACGGGTACTGTTGCCTCTGAAGCTCCGGGTAGTTCGAGATGGAGTTATCAAACTGTCCCGCCAGTGGACGAGCTCCGTTGGATGTTAGGTAGTTGCCCTGCAGCGGTGCCGAGTATCGCTGTGGTTCTTCGAAGCCCGCGTACGAAGCATACTGACCGGACGACTGCTCGGGACCATCGGCATTGTAGATCTTCTCGTTCGCCGTGTACTTATACTTGTTCTTCTTCCGTTTCGGTTTCGGCTGCGTTTCCACGGCAGGTGGTGGCGGAGTGATTACGTCTCCGGCGCCGCTGCCCGCAAACTGTATCGAGGCACCGACTGTGTAGAACTGATCGCTGTCACGATCTCGGTGCCCAAAAGGCGATGACCCAGCCGGCGAGCTACTGAGTACCGTGCCTTTCCCGAAGAAAGTACTCGATCCAACGCCGTTTGACGCCGACGCAACTGGTTCGTCAGTGAAGCGGACTCGTCCGGAGCGCTTCACCTGCGGGTTTGGGATGTGCGTGTACATCGGAGTAAAGGATCCTTCCGCAATCGGCGGTTCACGCGCACTCGTCGCAGGCTCCCGGAACACAAACTGATCGTTGCCATCGGTTACGAATCTAGTTGGAAACGTACATTACGTCACATCGTGTCTAGTAGGCTCGGTTACTAGGTTGCGCTTACTCACCCCGTATCCTTCCGATAGCTAATGGCACACGCCCGCTCAGTTACGCTCAGCAGCACGACGCAGCACGACACCAAAGCCACCAAAAATCCCATCCTGACCAGTTGTTTGACCCACTTCTGCGCTCAGTTGCCGGATGCCAATCGTGTGTTGACTTCAGCGTCTGCAGGCAGCGACTGGCGGATTAGCGCGCCAAAGTGCTCCAACCAATTCCGGTACGTCCACCGTTCGGTAATACCGGCGCCTAGGTAAGCAACGGCGTCTTCCTTCCCTCTTCGACAACGATGAATTCACTGACAACGGCCCACGGTGCGCACACGGTGCGCGAAGTAGCATTTCACTTTTCACTTTTGCAACCGTCGCCGCCGCGGTTTTCGGGCACCCGAACTCCGCTCGGGTGGGGGATCTTACTTACTCCCACCCTGTTTTAGGGGTGCGAGATCGCGAGACCGCGGGCCACAACAGAGAAGCGGTTTGTTTTTGTTATGTTGCTTCGGTCGGGTGCAACAAAAACGCGGTCCAGGGCGGGGAGAGTTGTTCCGGTGGATATATTTTTATTTATGCAATAGCTGGTCGTTCGCAGATCGGGTTTTTCGACATGGTCCATCCCATAGGGATGCAGTGGTGAGTGCTGCAAACCCACATTCAAATTGGGGGTTGGTTCTTTGGGTGTTGAGTTGATAAGTTCAAATATTGGTTTTGAAGATGTAATGAGATCCGTAACAGTTTCGAACCAATGAAAGGCAAATCCTCTGTGGAATCTCTGTTTAGTTAGTTGGAGTTTCAAAATTTACCCCACTTATTCCCTGCACTTATCGAGTAGTAAAGGTTGCGCTTGTGCAATAGAAGAATACGGCGGCACACTTGCGAGGCTGGAGCGTGGGTTATAGCGGAGACTTGCTCAGCTGTTCGATTAGTGAAAGTGGAAAAAAAAAAATGATTCGAACTGTCTCTCGCGGAGGAAGGGGCAAACCACACGAATTGCATCGTTCAGAGGAAGTAGCTTGCACTCTTAGGTCGGTGGTCGTACAGACGGTTAAATGATCATCGACTGGTCCGCTGATTGATGATACCATTATTACAAGATTTTCATCCAAGCTGGGTATACCGGAAGCATTGTGGAGCCCAGAAACAATGACAACTCGCTGCACAAAGGCTTCGTGACTCGATCTTCGCCTTCTGTAGGAAAAAAAACTCACTACTAAAGATGTCCTCTTGAGGCAGACTAGCGACCAAAATAATCCCACAAATTCCTCCAAAAACGGACTCGAAAGTGACTCCAAACCACACTCTGTTGTCATTGAAAACGATCCAAACCTACCTCCTCATCCACGTTCCGTGCACTTAGTCGCGCGTAAAACTTGCCCTTTTTCAAACCGATGCGCCATGTTCGTCGCGCTTTCGGTTTCTTCTCAACACTATCGATTGCCAACTCCAGAAAATCACAAGAGGCATCCATTTCACTTCTATTAGCAATGCGCACATCTCTTCTCCCATCGTTTACCGAAAATCGTATGAATATGCGCATCATCGTTCACGGTGCGTAACAATGGTGATAAAGGTAACGATGGAAACGCGGAACACTGGATGTTCAAATAACTCCCGCCGATCAAGGCACCCGTAGTCTGGTAAGCACTTTTGATCTGATGTTCGTAGCGTTTTGAACAAGTGAAACCACCGCGAGTGGCGCCACGGTTCGCCGGTTCGCTATTTGGGATGTTAACGACAGCGGTTGGTCGCCATGCACTGGGGAACTGCAAAAATTCACTTCACCCACTTTCGGGTCACATTCCTCCGGATCTCTTTCCCAGTCGGTGAAATTGAACTTGAAATAGAGAGTGAACTTGATAGCTTTCCGGCTTGGTGTTTTGATCAGTTTCAATTAGGAAAATCACAGTTGCCCGTGCTTTCCGAATTATATTTCTCCGGTCATACTTAGCCTAACTTTTTTTTGGCACCGTGACGTCCATGGCAAGAAGCTTCGTAAACGCGACGTAATCCAACCGACCATTCTTGATCGACATGTGCGAAAAGATGGCATCAACTTCTTCATGCGTCAAACGATCGCCTTGCGTAGTGAGCCAACGCCGCAGTTCCTTCGCATCCACCGTACCGTCGTCATTCGCGTCCAGACATTTGAAAGCGTCCTCGACATCTTCCGGTGGATCGCTCTCCGGTATCTTCTGGGCGAACAGCGTCAGAAACAGGGTGAAGTTGAGCGGTGCGCCGTGTGCCTCGCTGAGCATAGAATCCAGCTGGTGCTCGATCGCGGCGCTTTCGTCCGGTTCCATGGCGGATAAGTACACCCGTAGATCCTCCCTTTCGATGACTCCGGAGCGATTTACGTCGAGCATTTGGAACAGCTTCCGTAGCTCGGCTATCTGCTGCTTCGGTAACTCGCTCGGGATGGTGGACGTTTCATGTCTTTTCTTTTTGGTTCGTTTCGAAGGATGCGACGCCATGCTCGTTTCGGTAAAGAAAAACTTCTGCGTGCGTGCCCAAACCTACTTTGACGGTTTCGAAATTCAACGAAAGGGCTTCTTAGATGGATTTTTTTTTGCAATTTCTACATTTATTGAACAGGATTTTAATTGCAATATCGTTTCGTGTACATATGTTTTATGTATTGGGCTTTATTCCTTGCAATGAACTTCACATATATGCGCATATAGTGTATATATAGTGTGTCTTTTTGTTTGGTCGCTAACCGTTTATAAAGCGTTTCAATTTAGAACAATATAACAACGGATTTTGATTTATAAGATAAGGTTAAACCGGGATAGCCTAATGTGGTCGACTCTTTTCGGTCGGAGAAGCACTTTTATAATTTCGCTCATAACGAGAGATAAATACGATATTTTATGTTTTGCTTTCCAGAATGGATTCAATAATATTTTCAAATAAAATAATCACTTGCAATGAGTACGTATCTTTAGAATGGATGTTTAAACAGTCAAGATTTGCACTGAAAAGGAAATGCACATTGCAGCCAGCAATCCAATCTTACTTAACCAATCCGGATTGTTTTAATATTCAGATGCGATCATCGCACAGTGGACTATAATGGTTAACAGGTTGTTCGTCCAAGAACCGTCTCAGCCGGATATCTCCGCCGTTTGTAAATATGATAAGCGTTGTAATACGTGTATAAGCGTTCAATACATTTTAGCCGTCGTGAGTTGTGTATATCATAAGCGCAAATTTTTGCACTGTATTATCCTCTACCGAAACACTAACAGTAATGTAAATTTTCCAACATTTATAACCACCGACGACCAAGTGTCTGCTCTCGGATAGCTTTCATTCGACTGTGATTATTTCCCTTCACCGTGTACCTTTCCGTGTGGGCAATGCAAATAGGAGTAGCATTTATCGTCATGTTTTTGTTTTGTTTTTTGGGCTTCCATTGCTTCCATTGTCGTATCTCTTCGCGAATATTTTAACAAGTTTTGCCTCGCAAATCTTTTTGTATCGACGAGTAAGACACGGATAGTTGATGCAATTCAGTAGAGCTTGCACGTTTGCACGTGCAAACAGACAGATGAAACTATGCTAGACTGTGTTTATATATTGGATGTGCTCCTTGCGTCTTCATTTAATTGATTATGCAATGTTTTGTAAATAGACACATTAGTGGTTAGTGGGTTTGCTCGGTGAGCCGTGTACCTGTTGCACACAAAGTTATCAGAACGCATAAACTTCACTGTAGGTTAGCTATAGTTTAGCTGCGACCGTAGGTGCTTTTATACGGTATCCACTAATGTTTTCGACAAATGTTTAGTTTTCACTCACTATCAGTATTCTAATCTCGGTTTTAGTCAATTATTCAATCTTATACTGTTTCCACGCTAATTATTGTCATAACACGGTCCAGAAACGATGCCATCGCCTCAGGGATGTCGCCTTCTTCTTCGGTCTCAATGTGGTTCTCCATTTCAAGCCATCCATCTAGCCGAGGCCTTCGAAGAAGCGATCAGACGTGAACATGGAAGATTTTCATTCCTGTATGATTAAGGGCCACCGTCGCTGTGGCGTTCTGCATCGGAAAACCGGTGATCGATTAAATGAAAGACGAACAATGAAGGAGTGCGGGACGCTGTTTGTCTGCAATCGTGTCTAATTGACGTCAAAAAGGCCGGATACACTTGTGCTGGCCTGGCCGGGGTCGCTTTACTTTCGGTTCATTCTCTACACTAGGAAACGGTTCCCAAAATGGCGTGTTGTGGCATGTGCACGATAAATTAAGTATTGGATTAGAGTTTTAAACAGTGATTGGTGATGTGTGTGTGTTTGAGGTAAGATTTCGTTGAATCCCCCGAAATCCGGGGTTGGATTCATTTAACTTGTGCGCCTCGATGCTCGCATGATGTGATAAAACTAGCGTTGAACCGAGAAACGAATGTGAAACGGAAGAAGAAAAAAACAAAACCACAATCAGAAAAATAGTATATTTCCTAGCACATTGTTCTTCCCGGAAGAAAATTTGCCTTCTGCTGAATAGGAGCAAAAATAAAAGAAACAGAAAAACAAGAATCTTTAACATTCTCCAATATTATTTCTTTGCGCGCACTACTCGCGCACCTATAACACAGATCTCGGGGGTACGACGGGGCGTGCACTACGACGTTTGCGTTAGCTCCTATCATGCGCCCCAAACTTAAAGTCTAAAATTAAAGGCATCAGTGAACAAAACGAAAATTTATCAACCTTAGTGTTAAGGTAAAAGTGGACGCAAAGGAGTGGCATGCTCTTCCCCTGTTCTCTCTCTTAATACGACAACTGTTTCCTGCCTAATGCGCGTTCTTATCTGTGTGTGGATGTGCGATTTAGGAGAGAAAAGATAAAATAAATTAACTCGATCAAGCGGCCCCCTTCTTGCCACTGCTTCTAAAGACCCGTCGTCGTGCTTTCCTAATCCTAAAACAAATAATATGTATATCAAGCATCACACACTCACACACCGTCGATGGGTGGTGAGCAGCTGGCATCAGAGTTTGACATGGGTGGATTTCGATTCTAGTATGATTATGTTGCTTCCATTTGTGTTTTCACCCCTCGCCCGGTTTAGATATTGTTGTGTTTTTCCTTAAAATGCACACATCGCTCGAAACAAGACACCATGCGGTGGGGGGACGGTGACGACGGATGAACTGTATGGCTGGATTGGTGTTTAGCGTATGCGTGCCGTTTATGTTAAAAAAAATAGAAAACAATCTGTGTGTGTATGCACAGGAATGACGAAATCGGAGTATGGTTGGCTCCACTCCAGAAATTGGTTCCAAACTTCAGAAATAATGCGTCCGGGTTCGTCGTCACCGTCACACTATCACTAATGTTACCAGTGTTCTCTCTTGCTAAAACAGCCTATCTTCCCCCCACTTTGTTGTCCGGCTCCTCTCCTTTAGCGAAAGGTACACAACAACGCTAATAAATGATACCTGGTATCTTCTTGCACTTCATTAACGCGTGTAATTTGTTCCTTTTGCTCGGTAACGGATGGATTGTGCGCGTTCGTTCTTGACGTACCTATTTTAGGACATGCGTGGACATGTGTACGCGTGTCTAGCTTTCCTCCTCCAGTGAGAAGAGCCTTCTAGGCGTTGCCAAAAATCAAAAAATGTTTTGCTTAAATCATAATAAATATTCGTTCCCCTTGGGAGTTCCGGTTCCAACCCTCTCGATTATTCAATACATCAACACGCAGGCCCGCTTAAGCTTTAACAGCGATCGGCGACCGGGTGGTATCGATGACACCGCCCGGACCGGGCAGGGCGCTCGGTTTGCCCATCAGATACGTATCGATCTGCCGAGCGGCCTGTCGTCCTTCCGTGATGGCCCACACGACAAGCGACTGGCCCCGACGACAATCACCGGCAGCAAACACCTTTGGGTTGGCCGTTCCGTACGTTCCGACGGTGGTCTTGATGTTGCCCCGTCCATCCAGCTCCAGGCCTGGAAGCGAAACAAACGAAAACGAAAAAAAGTTAGTATCGTTATTTAGGACAAACAAAAAAACAATTGCGTCTACAATGGGGCACTCACTCATCTCGGTCGGTGCTTGCTTCTCCGGGCCGAGGAAGCCCATGGCCAGCAGGATCAGGTCGGCGGGATAGTACTTCTCCGAACCGGGCACATCCTTCATGCTCCACTGGCCGGTGGGCGTTTTCGTCCACTCGACCTGCACCGTATTGACGCCCTTGATGTTGCCGTTGCCGTCGCTCACGAACTCCTTCGTCGTGGTGGAATACTGGCGCGGATCCTTACCCCACTTGACGCGTACCTCCTCGTGGCCATAATCGACACTGTAGGGAAGAATAATTATGAATTGAAATAGTTCAAAATCTATACAGTGGAAGATATTCGGAAACATGTTATACCAGAAAATGACAAAAACAATGATTTCTTGCATTTAAAATCATAAAAACTCTGAAACTCTGAACTCTGTGCTCTGAAACAATAAACTTACCGGAAAATGCGTGGCCACTGCGGCCACGGGTTGTCCTGGGCGCGCTTCTCCGACGGTATCGGCAAAATCTCGAACGTCGTGATCGACTTCGCACCCTGGCGGAGCGAGGTCGCGATACAATCGCACCCGGTGTCGCCGCCACCGATCACGATCACATCCTTGCCTTCGGCCGAGATCCAGTCCGGCCGCGAACCGTTCAGCTTCTTCTGGCTCGCCTCCAGGAACTCCATTGCGAAGTGGATGCCGCGTAGGTCACGGTTCGGCAGGTTCAAATCGCGCGGCCAGGTAGCGCCGGTTGTGAACAGGACCGCATCATACTCCTGTTCCAGCTGCGTTCCCATCACGTCGTGTCCGATGTGCACGTTGCAGCGGAACTCAATGCCCTCTGCCACCATCAGATCGAGCCGACGCTGTACGACCTCTTTTGAGAGCTTCATCGTAGGGATGCCGTACTGCAGTAGGCCCCCGGGACGGTTGTTGCGTTCGAACACCGTCACCTGGTGGCCGGCCTTGTTGAGCTGTTGGGCCGCTGCTAGTCCGGCCGGTCCGGAGCCGACGACCGCGACACGTTTGCCGGTGCGCACTCGCGGCACCTGTGGCGTGATCCAACCCTGCTCGAACGCGTGGTCGATGATCGTGCACTCGATGTTCTTGATGGTGACGGCCGGCTCGGAGATGCCGAGCACGCAAGCACCCTCGCACGGCGCCGGGCAAACGCGTCCGGTAAACTCGGGGAAGTTGTTCGTCTGCAGCAACTGGTTGAGCGCCTCGCGCCAGTCGCCATTGAAGACGAGATCGTTCCACTTCGGGATGATGTTACCGAGCGGGCAACCGTGCGAGTTCGACTGGCAGAACGGAACGCCGCACTCCATGCAACGGGCCGCCTGCACCTTCAGGTTCGAGCGGACGTGCGGGAAGTTGAACACCTCCTTCCAGTCTTGCTGACGATCGGCGGCGTTACGATAGACAGACGTTTCGCGCTTGTACTTGATAAAGCCGCGCGTTTTGTCCAGCACCTGGTCGAGCTTCTTCTTCGCCAGCTGCCCGTCCTGGATCGACTCCTCGATGTCCTTCACCTGCGGTTCCTTCGCGTGCCCGTTCGCGTGCGTAACGGCCTTCACCGCACTTTTCTCCTTCAGCTCCTTTAGCGCCTTCTGGTACTCGTACGGGAACACCTTCACGAACTGCTGGCACGGTTCCGGCCACTTTGAAAGCAGCTCCTTCGCCACCTCCGAGCCCGTCTCGTTGACGAACTCCTGCAGCAAATCCTTCACCGTCTGCCGGTCTTCGTCGAGCTCGAGCCCGAGCAGCTCCACCATGCCTGGGTTCACCTTCGAGCGGAAGGTACCGTCGACGTCCAGCACGTACGCGATACCGCCCGACATGCCCGCGGCAAAGTTACGTCCGGTCAGCCCCAGAATAACGACCATTCCACCCGTCATGTACTCGCAACCGTGATCGCCGACGCCTTCCACTACAGCGGTCACGCCGGAGTTACGCACGCAGAACCGCTCGGCCGCAATACCACGGAAGAACGCGCGTCCGGCGGTGGCACCGTACAGACACACGTTGCCCACGATCACGTTCAGGTGCGACTCGAACGTGGAGCCCTCGGGCGGACGGATGACGATCGTGCCCCCGGAGAGACTCTTGCCGACGTAATCGTTCGAATCGCCGTGAAGCATCATCTTGACGCCCTTCACCAGGAACGCCCCGAAGCTCTGGCCGGCCGACCCGGTCAAGTTGATGTTGATCGAGCGTCCATCCGGCAGGCCCGCATCACCGTAGCGCCGTGCGATCTCGTAACTGAGCGTGCTCGAGAACGCACGCTCCTCGTTGTTGATACGCATATCGAGCGTCAGATGCGACTCGCCGCCCTCGATCACAACCATCGCGCGCTTGATCAGCTCGTTATCGGCGCGCTTCTCCAGCACGAAGTCCTGACGGAGCGAACCACCCACGATGTTCGTGCCCGGGCGCAAATCCAGTGCACTTTTCAGCAGCGTCTGCAGATCGAGCAGCGACGCCTTGTGCGAGACGGTTTCGCGCATCTTCAGCAGATCGGTACGCCCGATCAGCTCCTGGAACCGGCGCAGCCCAAGGCAGGCCATAATTTCACGGATCTCCTCCGCCAGCATGAAGAAGTAATTGATGACGTGCTCCGGTTTGCCGGCAAATTTGGCGCGCAGCACCGGATCCTGGGTGGCGATGCCGACCGGACAGGTGTTCAGGTGACACTTGCGCATCATCGTGCAGCCCATCACGATCAGCGGTGCGGTACTGAAGCCGAACTCATCCGCTCCGAGCAGTGCCGCCACAACGACGTCGAAGCCCGTACGCAGCTGTCCGTCGGCTTGGACGATCACTCTGTGTAAAGGAGATAAGAAACAAAAGGAACGTTAATAATGCGATACACAACGGTGAACCGCTGTCCCTAGTAGTTATTAATCCGGACCCAATACGGACAGTGCCTACCGCAAGTAAACTGTTGACGTTCAACTTAGTTGTTGACGTATCAATATATTTGCATAGCTAACACTTTGTCACAGAGAGAAACAAACCCAGGAGGTGTAAACAAGTGTAGCGAATACCTCGCGCGTAGCAAGAAGTACACACATTAATTGGACATCAACAGTTTGCTTACGGTTGGAAACTGCCGGCATAAGGGATAAGGATTCATGCGCTTCATGGTTCAAGCATTACCTCGAGCGAAGATCATTCAGGACGAGCACCTGGTGCGTTTCGGCAATTCCAAGCTCCCAGGGCAAACCGGCCGATTTGATGCCGGTCCAGCTGCTAGCACCAGTACCACCGTCATGGCCCGAGATGACGATATGCTCCGCCTTACCCTTCGCCACACCGGAAGCCACTACGCCGACACCCACCTCCGACACGAGCTTCACACTGATGCGTGCCTTCGGATTCGCACACTTCAGATCGTAGATCAACTCCGCCAGATCTTCGATCGAGTAGATATCGTGGTGCGGCGGCGGTGAGATCAAACCCACACCCGGCACCGAGTGGCGCGTGTCGGCAATGTCCTGCGACACCTTGTACCCGGGCAGTTCGCCACCCTCGCCCGGCTTGGCACCCTGAGCCATCTTAATCTGCAAGTCGTCGGCGTTCGCGACGTACGCCGCCGTCACACCGAACCGACCCGACGCGACCTGCTTGATGGCCGAGCGACGATTGTGCTGCGGGTCCTGGTTCATGTACCGATCGGCATTCTCACCACCCTCGCCCGTGTTGCTCTTGCCACCGATACGGTTCATCGAGATGGCGAGCGTGCTGTGCGCCTCGAGCGAAATACTGCCGAAGCTCATGGCGCCGGTGGCGAAACGCTTCACGATCTCGCTCGCCGGCTCCACCTCCGACAGCTCGACCCGCGGACGGCCCTTGACGAACTCGAGCTGACCGCGCAGCGTGCACAGTTCCACACTGCGCATGGTCGTATCGCGGAATGTCCCGTACGCCCCCTTGTTCTCGTTAACGGCCGCTTCCTGCAGGGCCGCGATGGCACCGGGCTCGTTGATGTGACCCTCGCCCCCTGCACGCCAGTGGAACTGACCCGGATTGCGCAGAATCTTCGCATCGGTGTGGTTCGTACCGTGCACCAGCTCGTGCCGTTCGAGACCTTCGCGTGCCAACACCTCGAGCGTTACGCCACCGATGCGCGATTGCGTGCCGCGGAAGCACAGATCGATTACGTCCGCGCCCATACCGACGGCCTCGAAAATCTGCGCACTCTTGTACGACTGTAGCGTTGAGATGCCCATCTTGGCCATCACCTTCAGGATGCCGGTCTCGACGGCCGTGGCATACGCGCGGTAGATCGCGTCATCCGTGAGCGACGGATCCAGCACGCACTCGTCACGCAGCGCCCCGGCCATCTCGAACACCAGGTACGGACAGATCGCGTCGGCACCGTACCCGAGCAGCACGCAGATGTGGTGCACCTCGCGCGCCTCCGCCGTCTCCACGATCAAGCCGACCTTCATGCGCTGGCGCGTCTCGATCAGATGGTGGTGCACCGCACCGAGCGCGAGCAGAGACGAGATCGGGGCCCGGTCCGCGCCAGCAGCACGGTCTGACAGCACCAACAGCTGGTATCCGCTCTGGGCAGCCGTGTGCGCCTCGGCACAGACGCGCCGCAACCCGCCTATGTAGCCCGGTGGACCCTCGTTCGCTGGGAATGTAATATCGAGAACCTTAGTTTTCCATCCGCGATGCTGGTTCCGTTTCAGAACGTCAGCGTCCGGAATGCTTAGGATCGGGTTATCCAACCAGATGCGATGTACCTGCGAGGGCGAGGCCACCAGCAGGTTGGCCTCCGGCCCGATCGGGCACTGCAGCGACATGATGATTTTCTCACTAGAAAGAGCGAGGGAGTGGAGGAGGTGGCATTAGTATTACATTGTATTTCGGCAATTACGCGCGTGTCGTCGGACGTTACCGGAATGGATCGATCGGTGGGTTGGTGACCTGTGCGAATAGTTGCTTGAAGTATTCATACGGCAACGGCTGGAAGGCCGACAGACAAGCGAGTGGTGCATCGTTACCCATCGAACCGAGTGCTTCCTTCTTGTTCTTGATCATGGGTAGCAGCAGCATGTGGATCGTTTCCGTAGTGTAGCCGTACAGCTGGAGGCGTGGATCCAGAATGCCTTTCCGTTCGGCCAACTGGTTGTCGCCGTTGGACGCCGACACGGTAGTTCCATTAGTGCCGGTTCCTGCCTCGTGACGAATTTCATCCATGGTAATCTATAAGCAGTGCGTAAAACATCGTTAGCTTACGTAGTTCCGAAAACAATACGGAAAGATAACACTACAAAATATAGAACAACAAAAGCTTCACACTAAACACAGCAGGTGTTAGGGAACCTGGAAAAGAGGTAGTCAATAAAAAAATCAAACAGAAAAACACAAAGGATGTACATAAAACATGAAAGTGAGCAATAGAATACTGAAGAAAATTAAAAATGAAATTTTTAGCATTTTATATTCAATTAAATGAAAGATGTGAGAAGGCTAAAAGGGAGTGTTTATGAAACTAAATTCTACTAACACCAAAATATGATAAACACGGCATTTTTCACACCGTTTTCGGGCTCAGACCAATTCTAACTGGAACGTTCTAACCACCCTGTAGCAACCTTGTTCAGTTCAGTTCACTTACGGTTGGAAGGTGGCTGGAAACTCCTGAAAGAAGATTTGTTTGCCTCGAAAAAGGTGTATTTACAAATGAAACACATTTTCTCAAATGTTGTTTGTAAATTCATTGCCCAGATATTGCTAACAAACCAAGCGACCCGCAGAGCATTTGCATTACAAAAGCGCCCGTATATGCAGCATAAAGCTTGAAGCAGCATTGCGCATTTCTGCACACCGAAATATCACACTGGGCAGAGATATGGGTTAAATTTGTTCCACTTACCATCTGTAGTGTTCATGACCGACGTTGAGGGGTTGGACGAATGTTTTGAGTTTGTTTGGAACGTTGTGGTGAATTTTTTTTTATATACGAATTTGGTATTGCATTCAGTGGAAAGGGCGCAAAAAAAGGTTGTATAATGATGTCCGAATGCCAAGCGACATTTTCGAAATAAAAAAGAACAATCCGCGTTCAAATAATGTACAGAGATAGATAACAAAATATAATGTATTATGGATAATGCGATTATACAAATAAATAAAAACGAAATCAAACAAGCACAAGACAAATACAATCGAACGAGCAAGATACAAACATATCACCAATTAGTGTAGATGGAGCAGATTTTCGTATTTTCAATCAAATAGATTTTCGGTTTCGTTTAGTGATGAATAGGAATCATTTCAAGCCGGGCGAACGGATCGCGAGTGAGGAAGAGAGAAAAGAGAAAAGAAAGTAAATTGAAGAGATTAGTAAGGGTGCCAGATTATTTCCCAATGGTGAATGTTATCTAATTAATCGGCTAATGAAGGAGATTACACTGCCGACAGGACCGAAACGTTCGATGCAGGAAATTAAGGGCGGAGAGCGTTAGTTGGTGGTTGTATTTGGTAATCTATAAACCGGCATTGTTACACCAGTAATAGGCACGTCACAAGGTTCTCTAAGTGAAATGACATGAGGGTGACATTACAACATTGCTATGGTGGTGAAATAAGTTCTACTAAGCATTTGCTCGTATATGTCGCCGTCACGAAGTTACGCCGTATATCCTCCTTCGGGACGATCCGATGCCACATTACGGGCCTGCTTTCCCACGAATCGGACGGACATCTGCCTGCAACTTGCCTGCAAAGAAAATCAATCCCATGTTCATCCTTACCTGTTGCTTCAGCCAGTCGCTGTGCGGGCGAGACTTGGCAATTTCCGACTTCAGCTCGATGTCCTGAATCAGCGCCTTTTGCTCCGTGTCCACCAGCAACATACGGCCCGGCTTCAGTCGGCTCTGCATTCATTACGCGATACATTCACACGTCCGAACCGGGTTTATCGTGATTTGCAGCACCCAAAATCAAACGACCAGACGTTTTTGTTCGCGCCGGGGTGTATGAAACATTTCAGTTTTGAATGCACGCGAAAGAAACAATGTTATTCGCGCCATCGTCGTTTGACATCGGATGTGCAAATGCGCGTTGGAATTGAGCGGTGAGTAGGAGAGAGAGATAGAGCGTTTGCGTTGCGATTTACCAGGGAAAAGAATAGGGAAACATTGGTTTGATTAGAAAATTTGTTGAATAGTTTTTTTTTGTTTCTTTTAGCGTGCGCGTTTCTCTAGCGAACAACACAACGTAAGCAGAAATGGCTCTCTTTTTCGCACATGATGATGATCCTGACTGAGTGTTTTGTATCTTAGGGTGCCTGTGCGAGCGATTTGGAGGTCTTGGTCGGGATGATCATGAAACTTAGTTTAGCATGGTTCGGTTCTGTCTCTAGCGCACTAGGATGTGTTTGTGTATGTATTGCGTTTGTGTGCGCTCAACAGGCGGAGATACGGAGGAAGGATAGACACGATCGTGCCGGTCTCTGACGAAACTCTTGGTCAACTTGAATAATAAGAAGAAGAGAAAAACATACAAGACGAGAAATGAAAATGCCTTAAGAGCTACGGGTGAGAAGCATTACCGCTCACTTGTCCCGGAGGCTTTCCCCAAAGGATTTGGTTTTGTTTTGGCGGTGGAGAAAGACTGGCGGTTTCTGTCCTGCCAGAGCCACGGATCCACCGGTATCACCGCGGGGAACAGAGACGAGCGCGAACCCAGCCACACATACATCCACCCCAATTTTCCACGCACCCACACACACACTCTCTCTTACAGGTGTTATCGGTTGGGCCAATATGGATTGGGTCATCTTGAAAAGGCTCTTTCTGCTGGGTGGTTGTCACAGAACCATTTTTGTAGTCCTATTCGGACGAGTTTTTGTGCATCACAGGCCAATCTTATCGCTTTTGCGTGCCTATTTCATCTTTTGCTCTTGTGAACCTTATCCCAGAGTTTGCGTTCAGATTAAACTGTCCGACCCCACCTCAACCGGGCGTGTCCTGGGAAGCAGCGTCGTTCATTTGGCGTGATATGATAGCGATATTTAGACGCGTGGTGTGTGGAGGTAGTCGTGGTGGCGATGATGATGGTGGCGGTGGTGGTGGTGGTGGAGACATTGTTCGATTTGTATTTATGAGAGCATGTTTTAAACGAATCTACAAAAAGAAAAACCGCATAAGTACACAATGATTCTACCTTCAGTGTAACGTCTTTGGGATCTACGTCGTAAACGCCGACTTCCGAGGCCATGATGAGCAGGTTGTCACGGGTCACGTAGAAGCGCGACGGACGCAGCCCGTTACGATCGAGAATGGCGCCGATGTAGCGCCCGTCGGTGAACGAAATCAGTGCCGGGCCGTCCCACGGTTCCATGACGCACGCGGACCAATGGTAAAAGTCACGCTTCTCCTGCGACATGGTACGATCGTTCTGCCATGCTTCCGGTACCATCGTCATGACGGCCTGCAAGAGAAGAGGCAAGATAAATGAATGCTTTGGATCTGACTAACTAAAACCTTCGCGTGCGTGTCTTACCTCCGGAAGCGAGCGGTTTCCGACTTGCGTCAAAAACTCGAGAACACAATCGCACGACCCGGAATCGGATAGGTTCGGTTCGACGACCGGATAGAGCTTCTTCAGCTCGTCCCCAAACTGCGCACTCTTCATGACACCCTCGCGGGCCTTCATGAGGTTGACGTTGCCGCGCAGCGTATTGATTTCACCGTTGTGCGCTAGCACGCGCAGCGGATGCGCCCGCTCCCACGACGGGAATGTGTTCGTGCTGAAGCGCGTGTGCACCAGCGCCAAATAGGTGAGGAAGTCGGGATTCTTCAGATCGACATAGTACTCCCACAGCTGATCCGACGTGAACAGGCCCTTGTACACGATCGTCTTCGGCGACAGCGAGCAGATGTAGAACCGGCGTCCCGGACGCTGCAGCTCATGCGTGGCACGCTTGCGCAAGATGAACACCTGCCGGAGATAGAGGGTTAAGTTCAGTATTCGATACGATACCATGTGGTGCGGAGTTGAAGCAATTGCCTATTGTCACTTACCTGACGCTTGAATGTTTCATCGTCAACGTCGGCGGTAACAAACACCTGCCGGGAAAGGGGCTCACTCTTGCGGGCGACAGCACCGACCGCCTCCTGGTTGGTCGGTACATTGCGCCAGTTGATCACCTGTAGTCCAAGACTTTCGGCCAGCGAGTTAAACTCTTTTTCTGCCTCCTCGTGCGTAGTCTTATCGAGATAGAAGATACCCGTAGCGTAACGGCCAAAGGCGGGAAGTTCAATGCCTTGAGAAGCCCTGGGGGAAGAAACGTGAGACATTCGAAACATTTCGGTTATTCAACAGTCATGTAAGCGTTTCTTAAGATAGCAAACAATATTGATTCGAAAGTTCTTGTGTGTACGTCATTTTTGAAAACTGTGATACATCATCTCATTGCACTGTTGTAGCATCAACAAACTCTCTCCCCGAACTCAAAGCAGATGATAACGGCACGGAAATGATTTGTTCATTCAAGATTCACTCCCGACGATAATCTCCATTGAAAAGGGAAAAAATATGTATTCATGATGAAGCAGATTCTCTCATGTGCTTAAGCGCTCTGTTGAATGTTCCTACTGCTTGCATCATAGTTATCAACCGTTCGAACGACGTAGGAAGTTGTTATTGATCTGTTGTATTGACAAAAGCATCAGATGATCTGACTGTATGGAACCGTAACAATTGACGCAAATCGTTGGGTGGTCACCCTCTCCTCTTAGCGTTGGTACGACAGTAACACATCGTCACACATCTCACACAGCAGAACAAGTGCAAAAAGCTGCACGAGAAAGAGTGCACACAAATATCTCTTTGCTTGACACCTCCTCCTCCAAAATCGATGCGATCTTTGTGGTCACGTAAATGTTTTACTTCGCCGTTAGTGACGTTGAGCCATAAGTACGTAAGCTGCTGATCGAAAAGCACGTACGAAGCGAGGTTATACTTGAAAACTACATATCGTAAGTTTCCACACACATTCAATTCCACACACGTTCTTCGTTCCAAACACATTAATCATCGAATTTTCATACGGTTGCTTTAAACTTTCGAGGAAAAACATTCAAAATTTGATAAGCATTTGCCCTGAAACGACGCGTCATAAGTTTTGACAGAAGTCACCAGATTTAAGTGCTCCTTTTTCCACGAATGCTTCCCATGTAGGCGATCTTCACCTACTTCTCCACCGAAACTGATAATGACAAAGCCTCACCAGGGGTGGAGTTCGAAATTTATCAAAATAATTAGCCGCAATAAAGCAGTTTCTTTTGAGCTCGGTGACCTGTTGGACACCGGTTCAAGGCGGTTGAAGAAGCGAGCGCGCGGCATTCCATTCACCAGTTCGATTTCCTTATCATAATCACTTGTTACGACATTGTTTGGCGTCGTCGTTTTTTTGTGCGATAATCTCTTTTCTCTCACTCTCTCAACGACAATGAAACCCCTTGTTTCTTGCACGTCTATAGCGCGTGAACTTGACATCTGCAGCAAGAAATTAGAACTTCGTTACTTTTTGTCGCACGGGCTGCAAATGGCATTCGCACTAGGATGGGGATGATTCACAACGGAGCACGCGATTAGCGTCCACCTCAGCCAGGTTCATCTATATAGTAAGGATGTTTTTGACGCAAAAACAAACAAACAACAACATCGTTTAGACGCTGGAGTGTTGCGAAAAGTGTAGCGCGTCCCATTTTCTCCGATTTGTCGTGATCTTTTCGTTATCGAGTGGCGATCATTATCACCATTATCAGTAGCTACCATCGGCGCGCATGGGATGGTGGTGGGAGACGAAACGAGAGCAGCTTGCCTTCGCGCTATCTTGCCAGTCTTGCTGACATTGAACTGACCTTGCCCTCCTGCCTTTCCCATGGGGTGTTATGCTCAGCCACAAGTGTGTGATCCGCTCGCGCGGCGGTTCCGAGTGCCTTTGATGGAGAAAACCGATAATTAAAACCGGGATCGCGTACCGTCCCCGCCAACCGAAAAAGCAAACCATTCCCTCCTCTTCGCCTCGCCACAGATCGTACCGTTGTTTCTCGTTGGAAGTCGAGTATGCTAATGGACTCCAGACGACGCGTTGTTTCAAGTAATTGTCACCTTTGCACGCACGGGATGATGACCGAGAGCCGGATTCTGGACAGCGACGCGAAACCAACCACGAGAAGTGCGATCAATTGACGTTCGATTGTGAAATCTTGAACGACACTAAATTAAGATCGTCACATGCTGGGGCTATTTTTGCGCGAAATCTTAGTATCATCATAATTGGAGCATCCAACAAACAAAGGTTCTTCTAGAAGCATGGCCTTTTAATAATATTGTCTTACACAAGCTGTAATTTATTATACTCTAGTGATTGATTTATTGCGCATTGCTGTGATAGCCAGCAAATACGGTGAGTTACGTAAAGCAAGATCAAACTCAAGTCCGACCCCGTTCACACCTTGTCGTGCATAATGGGAACGAGTGACAAGATGTTTGTAGTCGCAAAAATTACGCCTCACGCAAGGGGCCACACAACATTTCGAACATTTTTGAAATATTGAAGACGACATTGAGCGTTAGACATTGAACGTGTTTGTCCTACAGCAATATTATGATGTAAACTTTTCGTTCTCGAATACTAGATACCAAGATCAAGATAGAGGATCTCGCGAGTACTTCCCTCTGAACGTTGAACCGGACATAGGTGTGTCCATAAAAAGTCGCTTCAATCCCATATAAAAAGAGCAGCACGCGATCGCGTTTCTAGACCGCGAGTTTCGCATGCCTGATACAGTTGCATTTTGCACCGCCGAGATCTTCCCAGCGGGCAGCACTGGTACGATAAGAAGCGAGATTCGCTTTGAGCGACACCGGGGGTAATAACAATATAACAGAAACCGCGACATCGGGAAGACGCAAATGCGCGATCACGCGCTGCGGGCGTGATTCCGATTGCTTGCCCCCAACAGCCTACTCCTGGCGCTACGTTCCGGTCGTCGCCCGTGCATTCATAAAAGCAGATCCGCTCGCTTCGTTCGCAGGTTGTTGATGTGCGCAAGGGGGAATATGGTAGCTCCGCCACCGAATTGTAAAAAGTGTGTGTGTGTATGTGTGATTTTTTATTTGTTAGATCTGTTAGTATAGCAAATAGTACGAGCGCGCGCGATGCGACTGTGAGTAGGAGAGAGAAAGAGATTGAGCGTTCTTTACATGTGTTCTAAGCATGTCACGGGGATTGGCGGATGCGTTCGGGGCGTAGTTGCGGTGTACTTCAACTAGAATGGGCAGCAGTAGACTAGAATAATGGGTGGGATAAAAATAACCTAAAACGCGTGTGTGCTGCAGATAAACCTCTTGTTGGATATTAGTTCTAAGCACAGCACTCAAAGGCCACGCTGCCTCTTTTCTCTCTCGATCACTCTACCCTACGCCATGAACTTGAAAACGCCAGCTTGGTTTCTTGTAAGCCAATCCTACAACATATCAAATTTTACTGAGATCATGTCTTTCTATAATGTGTATTACTGTAGATCGCTACTTGGTCCGTGAGCCCCGTCAACAGCGTGATCTTCGCCGAACCAGCGTACCAAACATCTTTGTAAATAATCTCAAGATCACCGCGCGACCACCAGCTAGTAAATAAATAATTCAAAAACCCCCAGAGAGAGAAAGAGAGGAATATTATATAAAACGTGGGTGATTGCGCACGCGACGGTAGCTATTTGTTCAAAACATAAACCCCTTCCTCTGTGCGCGTGAACGAGGAAAATAATGTTTTCGTGCTTCAAATCATGGGGGCAACAAAATTTAGAAACAGTATCATCCGCGCACGTGGTGCCCAGTAAATAAGTCTATTCGAATCGACAGCAACAAAAAAGTGAAAACGATGCAAAATACGAAACCTGCTGCTTGTTTATCAACCTCGTTCGCGGGCCGGATGGGCCGATGCGGACACTACGGAGAGTCCGGCGAGGAAAGGTAATTAAATTTAAAAATATTTAGTCTGCCACCGCGTGAGCGGGCTGCTGCTTCAGCGGAACGTGATCGTCTGGTGTCTGGTGCAAAACGTGTGCACCCCCTGTAGGCCGGGATTTGTGGACTTCCGTCTTTTCGAAGTTTTAAGATTCAGTTTTTGAAACGAGAAGTCTTTTCTCGATCGAGAGCATTCTGTGTATCGAGGGCGGAGTAAAATGCGTGCACGATCCCTTCGCATAATGCTCCCGAGCATTCTCTCGGACGAGTAGACTCTCCCAGGCACCCGAAAACCGCCACATGCCAACGCCAACTGAATGGTGCGTTGCCAAATGTGAGGGCACGTAACGATGCTCGCAGTCGGTGGTTTGGCACGCGCTTAACGGACACCTCCTCGCCAAGCCAAAGGGCAATTAAAAATATTTCACTTTAATTAACGGCAAGAATTTGGAAGCAACCAAGCTGCTTCCATGTTGGCAGTGATATGTGTGCTTTTGTGAAAGAATCGCTTATACCAATGGCCTATTTCGAATGATGCAATTTCGCTCCAGATGCGTTAATTTCCTCACTCTCTCTCTCTCTCCGGTTCTAGTTTCAAGCTACCGTCGACCGATGCCACATATTACGTTGTTTCCTCCCGTTCTCGTGTTCAATAAACAAACAAATTGACAAACAAACAAACAGCAGCAGCGGTGTGAGACAAATCGAGGCGTCATTCTCCCGACGACGACGACGACGCTCTTATCAATCAATCATCCTCACGTCGTCTTCGTAACGTCGCTCAAATCATGCCGACATCAGGCGTCTGTGGTGTCTTGGGTAGGCATCTGTCAAACCCGAACACGGTTATCGCCGATCTAACGGTCAAACACGGATGCTCGAGATTAATGTCTATTGTGGATGCTTTTTCTGAACGATTGCATATGATTGTATCGCCTGAACCGCAACCTCGAATGCCGAATACTATGCGATGCAAGGCACGATTTGCACGTGAACCTCGAACGATCATCAGCATTGCTACATCATCCAGGGCCAAAACGCTTTTGCTCCCGACGTGAAAACACATTAATCGGGGAGCCGAAAACGTTCCTATCTGGCACGTGCTATTTTTTTTTTTTTGCTTGCTAATCTCATCGCGCCTGCACAGAGAGCATATGAAAATAGATTTTCACGTCCCCGCAGAAGCACGATTTTCTTTTCATTCCTCAACATTTCATAACAGTTGTTGTTTTGATCATTAGGAAAATGGCGGTGAGATCCTTGAACCTTTGGTCGATTCAGCTTTAACGACAATGTTTTCTTGCTCCTCTCGTCAACCCACTCGCAAGCAAAATGGGACGTTTTGCAAAAAAAAACAACAACACACATTTGCATCGAAGACCACGAACCAAAAACAAGACGTAAATACTCGACGCCGAAAAATAAAATTCGTATCAAAACAAAGAGGAACCTGGGCCGAAATGAAGCCGAAATTCGTACCGTTGCTCGTTTTGCAGCACACACTCTTTCGCGTGTACACATTGTTTGCGTTTTTACGGGTCATTTGTGGCTAAATATAAAAAGGAGCATCCTCCTACACACGCTCGCTGTTACTCCCCGGTTCGGGCGCGATTCTGACCTTCAACCGGAGAAGCAACGGAGGGACGAGCGAGCGCGCACTTTTTCACCCTCCATCGAATCCATCAATGTCACGCAAGATCTTCTTCGCAAAACCCTCACAGTGGTAGGATGCGCCATAGTGAATAGCTCGGCTCATGCACAACTACTCGTACACAGTCACAGACTCACAAACGTCCTTCGGTTCGTGTCGGATGGAATCCTTGCATGCGGGCAGCCGGTGTCATATTAACATTTAATCGAGTTATATCATATCGAATGACCCGCAGTGGTCAGAGGATACGATAGCACAAGTGAGAGGACAACGGTCTGGTGGGCAGTGGTGACGCCTGTGATTAAACACAGATCATGGATAAAATTAATTGCACCATTAGTCAGCAATGTCGCCGGAAGGCAAGTAGCTTCCAGCAGTATGTGGTGGCGGAGCAGTGACACAACTGGTGGCGATTATCTTTAACTAGGTTTGCACAAATCAACTCTTGATGATAACAAAATCTTATCCGACACATTAAACCTAATTCCTGCGTAAACAAATGACTGCGAACCGAACAGAGTCAAACGTTAAAGTACGACACTACAAAACCATGTCATAAACCCAGGTTACAATGCTCTGGAGGCTGCACACGCATGTGCAGGCAAGCAAAGAGAAACAAGTGTCTTCGAACGCGTGCGGAATTGATGGTGACAACATTGAGATCGCCGTTCGATTAAGTGGTGCCAGAGCCAATTAACGCAGCTAGTAATGATTTAATTATCCTCCACAAGGACAATCGAATTGCTGCGTGGAGGGCATCATACTGGGACGCAACGAGTTTTGGTTTTTATTTTTGCAGTGGATCAACAAGTGCGCCACCATATGGATGACATAGCTCTACTGGTGAGCTATTAAAAAATACCATCCATCCAGACCTCATAAAAATTCTTGCCAAGAACCAGCCGCCAAGAATTCCCATTGCCGGGAACCGGTATACGGATGGAACGTGACCGCGATCGGCATTGCGCAAGAGGCGAATGAATTCCGTGCCAAACCGTGCGAGACTACCCTGTAGGGTGGTGGAGGGGATTTTTGTGCTGAGATTCCTATACGCTATGCAAAACGACGCAATACGCGCGCCCGCCTCCCAGGGACGAACGGCGATAAGCGGGACAAGGAGGCACACGGATGCAGCTACTGTTGCGACGACTTGGAGCTACCAGGTAAAACCTAACGAACCGGATGATGGCGTGTGGCACGCCGTAAATTAACAAAAAAAAACACTTACAGCTCCTTGGCGTACAGCTGGTGCGGAATCGAGGTGCAAACGCCCGCACCATCGCCGGTATCGTTATCACAGGCGCACGCACCTCGGTGGTTCATACGTATCGACAGGGTTTGAGCATCGCGCAAGATCTGCAAGTGGGAAGGTGGAAGGTTAGTGTTACTGTTGGCCTAGGTCAAGGTGTGGAGGCGACCACGGCGTTTCCTTCTCCTCCGCCGCTCACGAAGCGTACCTTATGGTTGGGCTTTCCTTCGATCGACACGATAAAGCCGACACCGCACGCCTCATGCTCGTTTTGTGGATCGTACAGCCCCTGAGCGGCCGGTGTCTCCCAGTCCATCTGCACCTTCTCGGAAGAGTCGCCGTTTACGGCCGCTGACTGCCGTTGGGCCATCTCCTCCGCAGGTCCGGCGACATTACAAATCACTTCGTACGCACATTCATTGTTAGGTGGGGCCATTCTAAACGGCGGGACCAGAGTTGCTTATTTAGTGTGCGCCTTTGGTGACTGCTGGAAGCGTTCACGATGAGAAGGGGAGGCTGCTTTTGAAGCACTCGTGAACTGCTTGTTGCACACACACACAAATATGTGAATCGCACTGGCACAATTTATATACGGATTATCTTAACAGTTTATCTTAACAGTTTGCTATGAATCTTTCACTATATCACTGTTGTTCGCTCTTTCTTAACACGGTTAGCACGACACGAGGCGGTACTTGGTACAGAGTGATCGATGCACACACTTGATGATCCAGAGACCACAACAGCATTCAATCAAGCAGGACGCGCAAAGTCAATCACACTTTTTTTTTTCAAGCACAACGTCGCTAAGAGACTGCTACACTCTGCGGTGGCTTACGGAAGACTTGGGAAGTTTGAAATGGAGAGAAGCACGAGATTAACGTGTTGAATGCTGAAACGAATTCGAAGAAGAAAAAAAACAAAAAAGATTATTAGGCATATCTGCGTATAGTAATTAGTGTATAATTTGACAATCTCAACCCCACCGAACCGGAAGTGTCACCCGTCAAAAATGGCACTTTGAAAGAAATTGGACTCGAAATATTCACCCGGATCTTCTGTAAATGAAATTAATGTCTCACTTAGCGGCACCATTAGCGGCGCAAACGGAGAGCCACATAGCGCGTTCAAGGGTACGGAAAAGGTACTTTGTGCCCCAGATTACAGTCGGAGTTCTGGTCCTGCGGAAGGTTATCATCAACACCGGGCGGTAATTATACCCTGCTTACACGGGTCAGCTGTAGCAGTAGCGCCAGCAGTACTGAGAGAAGCACGTGTAAGAAGATAAGAAGCAGCTTCGACTGGGCTACCATCCGCCTAAGCCTCTTCAGGGAAGCAACCCTGTGGAACCTCGGTCCTAACTTGCGGCCGCATCCGGAACACGGGAAAATGTTGTTTGGGCTGCACTGGGATGATTGTAAACATATTTTAACAGGTCTTTTCTTGGTGCAAAATCCACCTCACTAGCCTCAACTAGCGATGAAGAGGCGGGTGATCCGAAACGTCGCCAGCAGCGATTGAAAAGTCTAAGCAACGATCAATAACTTGTACAACTTGCGTGCTACGAATCTGAACGCAGTTTAGTAGATTCTATTTCCACCACCGTTAGCACGTGTTTATCTATCGTTACCGGACATAGGGACTGGAATGTCCCTTGCGGACACCTATTTACAGAGCACTTTAAACTCATTCTCCGCCACAAGCGGCGCAAACGATGGCGAGCAAGAAGAAAGTCTAGCAATTATTTACATTTCCACAGAGTGCAAACTCTCGCGGACGCACACACTTGGAGGAAACACACACGGCGTTACCATTAAACGTGGCGACACGCTTGGTGAACTGCATGTAACTGCACAAACTACTAGCCCGGCGCCCCGTTACAAGCGGCAGCTAACGGGATTCGCGATCGTATGGAATTTCGCAAAGCAACTCCAAAACTTGAGGACCAACATCAGATGAAACGCGCGATATTATCGACTGACATTGTGGGTTCCCTTGAACGGCTTAATCCAGATCGTTCCATTCCATCGGCACATACATAGCGCACACGGCTCATCACATTCGTTGCTTTGTGTTGAGTGATAAATTACCCCTTAGGTAGGCTAGCTACTGGGTAGTGGAAAATTCCAAACATATTTTAAACTGCTCTCTCCTTCCCTCTCCATAGGTCGCGGGTGACCACCGAACGCTTTGGATGAAGGGGAAACAAATGGCGTAATAAAAGTATTATATTTATCGCAACGATATCATGTTCCAAACTGCCTCCTCTTCCTCTCTTTACCAGGCGTCGCCGTACGAAAGAGTGATTAATAAACAAGCATTCGCTGGAACACATTCGACATTGGACGGTTTACTTCTTGGTGGTAGGGCACCGTATTTAACCATTACACTCTCATGCATGCATACTGGGGCAAACACGAATGTGTACCATTCGGCGCGCTAGTCAGCATTTTTGATAAGAACGCGACAACATCTCGTTGAGTCACGCGTGGAGGGAATTTTGAGACCAAAGTTGCATCAGTGAGAGGGAATGACGGAGTAGAAAACAGTTGATGGGACAGTTTAAGAAATATGCTATACTATAGTAGAAGAGATTCGTAACAGTCTTCAACATTTACTCAGTTTACACAGTATGCTACCATAACTGAGCGCACTGTTAAAACCAACGATTTTTGTCGCTACGTAGCGCCGGAGTTACACAGTGCAAAGTCCGATTGGTTGCTCCACTCCCTACAAACCGGCCGGTCTCCCCAACCATGCGAGGAACGGACGCAATTCATGTGCGTCGTCGCGTTGAAAACGTGCGAAACGTGCGATATATCCCAGAATGGGACACACTGTCAAGAAGCACATACACATAGGCAACACCACACCAGGAAACACAGCTTCAACCGACTGATCCGACACTGGCATGGCTTCTCACGTAGTGGTGGACAAATCGTGTACTTCCCGGCGTCATCCGCTCGTCGTACGTAAAGTCTCGTGACGACTCGCTAAGCGACGATTGCCATATGGGTGGAACGCAGCAGCAGCCAACAAGCAGGCAACAGTATCAACGGGACGACTTCCCTCACAGAATTCTATTTTCGTACGCGAACAACGCTCGCACGCGCTCTCTTTCCACCGGGCTGGTACCGGGGGAGATAGTGGGCCAGGCCTGAAGAAGGTCTTCCAATTAGCGTAGGTCTTGGAGAACTCGGGCCGAAGAAGATCGCACACGCAGAAAGGAAGAACAACCTTGAAGAAGCTCGCCGAGGAGGAGTTCGAGTGGAGAAGAACAAGATCTTCTCCGACCACATCCACAAACGGGAGGATTGAATCTTCTCACAACGAACACACTTACTTTCGACCACCGGAAAGAAACACACAACGGAAAACAGCTTGGGTTTTTTTTTGCGGACACTTGAGAACAAACCCGGTATAGCCACGCGCGTTTTCACGAACAGCAGAGAACACACAACCGTCACGTTCGAGCGTCACAGTGAACAATGAAGTCGAGCCGCGAGCTGCATCCCGCACGAACCACCCGACTGATTTCGCGGTCTAGGCGGGAGAGATAGCGCGCTTGGCTGGGCTGCTTATCTCCGCTCTCTGGTCTCGGCATCGATCGGCAAGTCGGTCGGCTCCGCGAGAGCATCCATGGACCGGTTTGCCAATGCCAATGGGGTGCAGCAGCACAGTGGCAGCTTGAGCAGGTCGGTCAGTCGGTCGGTTATGCAGGCGGCTCGGTGGCGCTAGTGCGATCGTGAGCAGCACGAGACTAACCGAGTGAGAGCCAAACAACCTGCCAAAACTTCTGACCATTCATTCGCTTAGTTATCAATAGTCACTAGAACACTATAACCGGTACAGTAATGATACAGCTTTTAGATAGCCCTTCTGCAAGGCTTCTTTTATTGGATTGTTGCGTATACATATTCATTACATTTTATCCTGGCCTGCTGCAGTTTTTTTTCCATCGTGGAAACAGGCTACTAGATGTACTTGACTACTAGATGATCTAATGTCGGTACCTGGAAGCCACTGCGATACTCCAATGCCATTGAACTCCCGAACAAGCTGGAGATGAGTGGAACAGAAATAGAAGCATGCCTGGTCTCCTCCAGGTTCCTGCATCCAAAAACCGGTCTCCTGTCGACCGGGCGGACACGAAGACCTGAGGACGTACACCAATTAGACCGTCGGAGAGGTGATGATGATGATGAATACTCTCCACCCGTCGTCGAAAGTGGTACAGCGCGGCTCGAATACTCTATTTTAAGCAGCACCTCTACGGCGGCGACACCTCGAGATACGTATGTCTCGCAGGCAGCCACCACCAGAAGGCCATTGCGTCGGCAGTCAGTGCCGGCAGTGTAGCCCCCCGTCTAGACACGTCGTGCCTGGCTCGCACGTTCTGGGAAGGAAGCGCGAAAAAAGCCGGCCGGCCGGCCGGCGAAGAAGCCGGTTCCGTTCACTCTGTGCCTGCTGCTGCTCGAATGACGACAACGTTGCATTCGTAATGGAAGGCTGCAGCAGAAGATCTTCGGATCGTGTCATACTGACGGCGATAAACGGAAGCTTGTCAAATGTCAGAACATTGACGTCTATTTGCAGTCGGTTGTTAGAGTTTTCTGTACTTATAAGTATACATGAATTTAACTTCAAAACCATAACTCAAAACTCAGCCACAATCCTTTTTTAAGCACACGTTTGCTCGCGTCTCTTGCGATTAAGTATATCGTTTCAAGAGTTCTCATTTGTACGTTAACCCGGTGGTGTGATGTAACTTATTTTCTAGTTCCAATTGCGCACTCGCGCCGGTCACGGTTGATGGAATCGGATTTAATCAACCGCCAACTTCCATCGTCCAGCACACCGTGCGCGTTCTCGTCTGTACGGAACATGTAGCCGTCGTCTCGCGGGACGGACTACGCAGCATGGCATGTAAATTGAACCGGCAATAACTCAATCAGAACACGTCGCCAAACGCGGCCCACTCCATCACAGATTCGTGCAGCGGTGGTTTTGTTTGTACGACTATTATTTGCACAAACTTATGCAATTTACAATCTGATGCACCCGGAACAGATACGACACATCAAGCATCCCAAGAAAAAGCACGTTCAACTGCGCAGAATACCTTGGAAGCGTGGAGTGAAGTAAATCTGGTGACTTTTCGGAGTGAAGGTCCATTTAATGGTCGTTTCTTGCTCATTATTTTTTCAACAAACCCCAATATACTATTTTCGAACTTAAAATGAAATGTATGATTTACTGCTCGACGAATTCCAAATTGTTCAGTTAACCCGGTCTCCGGCCTATTGTGCAAGTTTGTCTGTGTATGCGAAATCGTAAACTTATCATAGCGGATCTAAATTTGGGTCAATTTTCCAGAACATTCTTATGCTTCTTCTCAGCAACTCCATGCATGCAGAGTCCCGCGGTTCGAGCAATAAAAATATCAATTCTGTTCCGAGCGAGCTGCGGTTGCGTTTGGATAATTGATATGACTTTGAGGCAGCTCTGCATTTGACCGTCTGTCCATCGACAAGAGCGAGCCTAAGATTTGCATATCTTAAAGATGTCAACGGTTAAAGCCAATCCCGCAGACACAGGCAACTCCCACTAGATACACGCTCTACACACCAAAGATTGCAAACATCTCTCAAGTTTTCCTTTAGTTCGGCTCACAGCCCGTCCACCTGTACCCGCGGTTGGATCAATAATTCGCCGTGTTTCGCGCGTTGTGCGCAGACGATTCTTGAATAATTTATGGCCCGTGCCAGTGGGACGAGACACCGAATCTTTGCAAGGCACAGCACGCGTTTTTTTTCTCCTTCTCCTAGGATCGTTGACCTATGGATTGGCAAATGATGCGGCAGACACACGCGTCCCTTTGGCCGTTGGCTTCTCGCCAGTCGAACACTTTCGCGTGCAAATCCGGTGGGAACGAGTTGCGTCCCGCTGAAACTGGGAGGAAGCCAGATACGGTTGAACGATCCTGCGACCGGAGACTGACCCAGTAGCAACGACAGTACGAAGTAAAGACAATTGTAAGAAAAGAAACGAACAGCGAATAACAAGGTCGAATGATATTCAACAAGTTGTGGTGAATTCTAAAAAGCTATTACAAGATTTTGCACCAGTGAAACATTGTGTCCACACCACAAGCATCGGAAGCCTGTGACGCTGTTCACGTTTTTGCAACGTGCACGCAATGCCTCCACAACGCACATCGGTCAAGGAGACATCTACTGTCCCCGTGGCCAGTCTCTCAAGGTTAGCCCCTACCTACGGACAGGGCTACACAAGTGTAGAACGCTTAGGAACGTGTCCGTGTTGCGAATCTTCAGATTCGGCGTCGTTTTTGTTGCCTTCTCGTAATTTCGCTTCTTGCAAAATATTTCTTCCCCACTCAAGACGCTCCCGGCGGGGTCGACAATCTTGCCGATGAAGCGGTGGTGCCGTATAAGATTTATTATGTCTTCGAAGTACCATCATTAAAAACGACGTTCACGTAACGATCCGAGTTGTACGCGAGAGCAACGTCGCTAGGAAATGGGGCTGTATAGTTATCGCCGTTTCTTTGGTGTTTACTTTTGCAGTTGAAGAACACACGACTAGTTCGGTTGCTTGTGTTTTGAATATCTCGCAAATGAAGACAGCTGTCGACGGGAATGTTTCTGCCGTTCTGCTAAATGAATCAAGACGATAAAGGTAGGAGGTATCAGAGATGGATAATTAATTTCTAGCTCTTCCTATTCCGATGCCCCAGGGACAATATTTTGGGATAATCTCATCATCGCCCATAGCAGACATAAGCGGCGCCAAGTCCTGTGCTGGATGAGATTAATCAGGAATGCTCCTGCAAATTGTTCTCTCGATTTGAGGAGCTATCTACCCCGAGGGAGAATATCCTTGCCAGCAACAACAAAACATATCATGCTACTAGACAGACATAACTCCAGTCCTTATCCAACCACTAATATATGGTTATGATATTGATTCTTCGCGAGAAAAAGTTAACTGGAACCATAAATCTAGTAACAGCTGACGGTTGCTCTACACGTTAGCCACGTATCCTTGCATGACCTTCCCCAGATGTCCTGACACTACCACCCAGCGCACCAGGCTCCAGTGCATCCTAGGTTGCGAATTCCACAATTCGATCAAACAACGCATACTCCCGCAGTCAAGTGAGAGCGAGCGATAGAAAGTTGAGAGTGAGAAAGGGTATCTGTTCCCAGCAAATTGCACAGTTCATTTTTTGGTATCTTTTATTAACTAGATCGATTTTGATTGCAACAAAGGAACCACACCAGGCACACAAACACATGTATATATTTCTAGCCCAATTATAAATATCTAGACCGATGACACCGTTTTAATCCACGGGGTCAAATCGTCTAGAACATTTCAAAAATGCTCTCCTTCTCCATTTTCCTCAGGGAAGATTCTTTCGCGTCCCTTAAGCGAAAATCCGCTTTTCTGGAGTGTGCACACACACACGTACAGAACCAACCCCCGTACCATGTCCACCGCGCGTACCCTACTTATCGATCGGTTTCCCTACGTTCGCGGTTCCCTCGTCAAGGGCAAACGGTGAGCCGGAATCCGCCGGCTGGAACACGTCCGCGAAACAGTTTTTCCTTCCAATGTTTCCTCCGCCAGACAGAGAGAGAGATAGATGGAAGCAAGGAAAAATCGATCCGTTCGCAAATGAAAACACACCACCGACGTCACAGGAAGCGTTCGCCAGTTAGCGCACGCACTGATAGCGCCGCGCGAAAAATTGGTCCCGTGACTTGACAATTCGACTGGTCGGAGATGGAAAACTAGCGAGGACTTACAATTTGATAGAATCTATTTTATGGCATTCCAGTCACATTGGCACAAGTAATTGTCGTATAATAACTTATTTTCTCACAAGGAAACACATTTCCACCAAAGCGTGCTGTGCTTATGTAATCGCTGTTTTAAGTTTTTACTACACTGCCTATCCACTGCAATACTTCTTCTTCCTTAAGCAGAAGTAAACCACCACACTCTGCGATCTACTACACCATCACAGGAAAGATGTAATACGAAAGCGAGGTTAAGTTTTCCACTGCAAATGCAAACACTGGGACAAAACATTAGTCGTAGCGTAAATGGAAAACATCAGCATTCGCACTCTCACTCCCCACAGACTGGGGGAAAATGTATTTCACAAAACCGCCATACACACACACACACACACACACACATACACACCGTCAACTCGGCAGCAGGGACGGAGTGCTCCCACAAACTACAGATCTAAAAATACGGAAAATTCGTCATGAAATGAACAAATAACTGCGTGTTGTAAAAACGGATGAAGGTGTTGTAGAAAACGGATCTTTTTTCATACATGGACGTTGCTAGAAAATCAAAGAGCACTGTGCGGGACTGTAGAGCTACGGGGTAGAACACTCGAATATTTGCAATATAAGAAAACTAACCGTAAATCCAATGCCGGTATGCAAACTCGCGCGATGACCGGAACGGTACGGCACACAACAACACCACTACTTTTTGTCGGGCAGGAGCTCGTCCTTTCGAGAATAAATTGTTGTTAACACCGGGGGGTATAGGTGTGAGTGTATGACACTGTGTGTGGAACAATAACGCACGCCGCAAGGGTCACACGGGCCGAGGCCGACTTCCTCTGCACGGATATGCTATCCTGTTGCTGACGGTAGTGAAACGACCACAATTCGCGCGGGGCACAGTATTCTTCACGCACGGAGATTCACACAGAAACCAGTATTTGAAACACGGTGGAAAACAGCTTTGCTGCGACGGCACAAACACGCACGGTTAACGTCCTCTTCGGTCGACTTTGATTTTCAAAAAGAAGAAGAACAAGGAGCAGAACGCGAACGCATTCGAATCAAAGTGGACAGACACCCAACCGACAATGTTCGTTACGAAATGCCTGCCCATCCACTCTGACCTAAGGGAAAACTAGTGCGTGCTCCCTCTTTTCATACAACTTTCGTGCTTGTATGCTCAAGTTTCTATTTGCCTCCTATTCTAACTGACATTGCTACTCGCTCTTCTGGGTATTTGGCTATTCGGAGAAGCAATACAAAAATAGTTCCTGATCTGGCAAGTTACATGCGCAATGTGATAAAATTATATTATTCTAAATACGGTGTGTACCATTGTAATAATTTCAGCCAAGGGGTGCTGGAATCCCTCGGAGCGGGACAAAGAACTAAATCAAGAGAGAAACAAGCGAGAGCGGGAAACGAGGCTGGGGTTACGGATGACGTCACAGTCTCTCTTGTTATGTGACTGTTAACAAGCCGATAACAAGCCAATGCAAGTCCCATAAGTTGTACGGGATTTTCATGCAAGTTGCAACGGATTTTGCCGGATGGGCAACAGGTGCAATCGGGGCAAACAAATTGACAACTAGTCGGTTGAAAAATTAACCAAAACATGTGCTTAATTTGACAGTTGGTGACCAAAGTAAGTTCGTATTTTATCGTGTTAATGGTTGAATCCTGCAAAATATGTAAATTGTGTGAACACTGACGTAGATTATGATCTCATGCAACAGTTTCTTCATTCCTGGCACATGCAACTTTAGCATGAAAAAAATGAAATCCTAGCTCTTTAGAAGCGAGTTTTGGCTGCGGGAAGCCTTTAAGCAGCTCCAATGCTTCACCGTGGAGTACGTAATAATGTGAAGAGAGAAAAAATCAGCGGTCGTGTTTCTGAAGAGTTTTTCATGTCTTTTGGTACTCATTCGTTCGTAAATTGCTGTAAATTAATAAACTCCTGTGTTATTTATCCTGTTTTCTTTGTTTAAAAATTGATTTATTTTTACACGTGAAAAGCCTTGCTGCTATCTGACATGACCACACCATCACCCTTTGTGCCATGCGTGTTTTTGTTTACAAATCCTAGCAACGACGGTTGCCGGCCTAGGTTCCTCCGTTTTTTTTTTGCACGGAGAAAAACTTTCCACCTGCGCTTTCCAGATTGTTCTTTCTCCACGCCGTTTTCTCTAGCATGGGCTTCAGTGTTCATTCATCGCCACAATGGATTCCGTTCAGATGATATCGCACATCGAGAAATCGCTCAACTACTCCGTGTACGACGTGAAATGGATACCTTGCACGGCCAAGTTCGTGGTGATCGGCTCAAAGCCCAAAGGTACGGGCACGATACAAATTTACCAGCTCAACCGCGGCACACTCGATCTGGTGAAGGAAGTGGAAAAAGAAAAATCCCTCAAATGCTGCTCGTTCGGCGCCTCGAAGCTTCGCACCGAGCATCTGGCCGTGGGTGACTTTGCCGGCAGGCTCGCCGTGTACGATCTCGAGCGCCCGGATGCACCCGTGTATGAGGTGGCCGAAGCCCACGAGGGCATTATAAACGCGCTCGATGCAATCGGTGGCTCTACGGTGAACTGTGGTGCGCCCGAAATCGTTACCGGTGGACGCGACGGGTCGGTGAAGGTGTGGGATCCGCGGCAACCACTGGACCCGGTGGCAAACATCTGTCCGGCCAGTATGGAACCGCGTGATCGACGGGACTGCTGGGCCGTGGGGCTCGGTGATTCGTACAATCCTACCGAACGGGTCGTCTGCTCGGGCTACGATAATGGTGATCTGAAGCTGGTGGATCTGCGCAACCTCAAGCTGCGCTGGGAAACGAACGTCGGCAACGGCATCTGCTCGGTGGAGTTCGATCGGAAAGACATACGCATGAACAAGCTGGCCGTCAGCACGCTGGAGGGGTGCTTGCACGTGTACGATATGCGCACCCAGCACGCCGAGAAGGGATTTGCCCGCGTGCTGGAGAGATCGGTCGGCAAAGCGCTCGGAGCGAACGGTGTGATGTACGGTACGAAGTCGACCGTCTGGACGGTGAAGCATCTGCCACAGAACAGAGACATTTTCATGACCGGCGGAGGTTCGGGAAGCGTTCGCTTATGGCTTTAGTAAGTATGGACGGTAGTTTTTCGCCAAGAGCGGATGGTACAGTGTCCATTTTTACGCTTTTCTCCCCAGTCACTATCCGGAGACGCGAATCAACACGCTGTCGGAAGGCGTAGATGAAGGAGTTGCGGGAACGATAGAAATGCTGCACGCCACCAGCCTCTCCACCCAACCCGTGCACACGTTCGACTGGAGCCCGGATCGGCAGGGATTGGCCGTGTGCGGATCGTTCGACCAGACCGTGCGTGTGCTCATAACGACCAATTTGAACTTACACTGAAAGGGGGTATGGGGTGAACCGTTTTATTTGTTTCAAATGGAGAGTTTATAACCACAATATTTGTTTTGTTAGCTCGTTTGCTTTGCAAAGAAAGAACCAGCCACTTCTCATTGCTGTCCCATCGCTTCCTTCAGCTCGGTCGTAAGTTTATCCACCAGTGTGCCAAGAGCACCCAACGGTTCGGTACACTCTGGCCACGCTTCGTTGCTGGCCGAACGCACACACGCCTGGCCGGTAAGACGAGCCGACGATAGTTGCGAACGCAGCGAAATGAAGCGATCGCTCTCCGTCCGACCTTCCACAAACGCGCGCAAACTGTACTCGCAAAGCTCCACGCACAGATTCACCACCGTGAGGCAGCTTTCGGCGGCCTTCGACCACTGGCTGTTCGATTGTGTGTACCCGCGGTATGCGTTCTGCAGCTTCTGGCAGCGTTTCAGCAGATCCGTATCCTCCAGCTCTGCGGCCAGTGCGTAGAGGTAGCCATTGTTCGGTTGTTGGGCGCACGCGTGACCTAGCAGTTTGATTGCCTTTTTCTTCAGCCTGGAACATGACATCCCGTCCGCATCCTGTTCGCCGGTCACGATCGCACGCACCACAACGTCCAGCACCTGCCGGTCGTAGTAGCGCTCCTTCAGCTCGAGCAAACGCTCGTACGCGTTCAGCGCGTCCTCGACGTTGCGCGTATCGACGCTGACGAGCAGAAAGTTCTCCCAAACCTTCCAGTTGCCGTAGTTACACTTAAGCGCCTCCTGGAGCACCTTATGCGCCCTAGGCTTCTCGCCGAGCATAATGTACGCCTTGGCGAGATTATTCCACGGCTCAAACCCGTGGCTTTCGAACGACGTGTACAGCCGGTAGGCGAAGGCCGCCTCTTCCCAGCGTTCGAGCTGAAGCGCTGCGTATCCCAGCCGAAGCAGTGTCGGTTCCTGCAGGCAGTTAATCTCGATCGAACGCCGCAGATGCTCGATGGCGGACGTGTAGTCCTTGCGCACGAAGTAAAAGTTGCCCCAATGGCGCTGCGCACTTGCACTCGTCTCCCGCGACAACTCCCAGGCCTGCCGGTAGCAATCCACGCTGTCCGTGGCGTCTCCGAGCATGCAGTACAACCGCACCGACGGACCGTTCCGTTCGATCAACTGCTCGATGACGTTTGCGGCCAGGTGGCGCATCTCCAGCACCGTGTAGCAATCGATCACGCTCTCCCAGCTCTGCACCTGCTGGTAAATCTCGAGCGCACCCTTGATCATGCCCAGACTGACCATCACATCGGCTAGCTTTTCCCTCATCTGCCAACCGGTGATGAGCCACGAGCTGAAGGCCATCGACAAACGATCGGCGAGCGCGGATGTCTCGCTGGCGGGAACATCCAACTGCAGTACTAGCTCCTCGATCTGCCGCAGCGATCGATCGACGGTGCGCTTGTGAGTTGCTTCGGTGGTCGCGTTCAGGAAGAGTGTCGCTACGCGAGTTGCCCACGGTCCGAAGCGTTGATAGACGAGCGACGTTATGTAGGGTTGAATCTCCTCCAGCGTCAACTGTTCCTTTGGCTGGGATACGTACAGATAGTATCTAAACGGTGATGGAGAAAACATGCTAAAACAATTGAATGGGAAGGAAACTTTCTCCTGCTCGTTACTTACAACTTCCCCAGTACCATGTTCTGTATCAGTGCGGGCAGCTGAATATCCTCGTTCTCCTGTTCGTTCATGTACTTAATTTTTTCCAACCTTACCTCGTCCTCCAGTTTGAGCAGGGAAGGTAGCGTAACGTGTCCGTGCGTTTCGGCGGCTTCCGGTAGGCCGAGTTCATCATTACCCTGCAGGCGCAGTGTCAGCTGCGGTAGCGCGTTTTGCTGGAATTTCGTGCGCACACCTAAAACACCCTCCACCGAGAGCGTAACGCCGGAGACGGTTTCGAGCTTCGTTAGCCACGCTTTCGATTTGGTTATTCGTTTAAATTGAACGAACCCAAGAAGTATCTCCAAATAATGTTCACTTTGAACCGTTTTTTCTACATCGGCGAGCGCCGCTTCCAGCGCAGTCACATTGGCGTTAAACTGTTCGTAAAGGGTGTGCGTGAGATCGTCTAAACAGCGTTGATGGATTAACAAGTACCGCTGAAACCAGATCCGCACGCTAGGATGGGACACAGCGAAATCGGTGTCACGGTTGAGGAGATAGTTGAAGATCTTCTTACAAACCAACAAACAATCCGCACGCACAACGTTTACGTTCAACTCCTCTCCGTCCGACTTCAGTTGCGCGAGGGTTTCGGGTTCTTGCTTAGGGTAAGACTTATCGCGTGGGCCGAGAAAATTGTGCTGCAAAAAGGCAAGTAAACTACCGACGGCTAGGTGCAGTAATTCTTCATCATTTGCTTCAGTCACAGGTATTGATTCGTTCTTTAGCACTGCTTCGAATGTACTTGATGCCAGCAAAGCATTCCATTCGGTTTTTAATAAATGCTCGAAGAAACGCCCGGCAGGTGCAGGTGCTAAAAGAAAGACGATTGGGTGAAGAGTTTTATAACATTTGACGCTGCCATGTGCGTTTACCATTTGATTGATTCAAACTCGCAAGTAAGCCGTCCATCGTTTCAGGAAATTGGAATTTTACGAACTCTCGCGTGCGCTAAAACATGTGTTTACCGCATCGTGCGGTTTGACAGATGGATGCAGTTTCAAAATAAACAAAAGCGCCGCACTTTGGAGGCTGGACGAGCCGAAACAGTTCGATATATTTTTAGAGGTCGTTTGCTATTTTTTCTTCTTCTTTTTCACAACAATTTATTCCGAGAGCGGGTGTACTATGGGAAGTGTAGATCGAATACGGTCAAAATCACGATCTTCTCACCAACTGCGTGCTATGCATTAAACTGAAACGTTTTTCGTCGTTATTTACGCTTCAAAATTCCATATAAAGTGGAATGCAGTAGGACTGTTTTAAAATTTGTTTCAATTGTTGCGTTGGGCCCGGTGTGCGCAAGATTCTGGCTCTCCCATTTTGATTTTTTTCTTTCTGCATCCCTTTCGCACATTTGAGTTGCCCTCCTTTTTCGCCAGCGGATCGCGTCTGTCATCTCGTTCTATTTCGCTTTGGTAGCTCACGCGGTCACTCACTGACGCACAATGGAGGCTGGATAGTTCGATTGTCTAATTTGCTAGCTTGTTTTGACAGTTTGACAGTTTTTGTTATTGTTGCTCTTTTTCTTCTTCCAGTTTATAAAAAAAATCGAAGTATTAGGACGTGCTTAGTGTGCTGTTGCCGGTGTTGAAGATAGTGTAAAAAAGTTCACACTTTGCTTTCCTAGTAGAAGCAACTTAGAAAATGAAGCTCCTGATCGTACTGAGTGTACTGGTTGCCGGAGCGCTGGCTTCCGGCGACGGCCCAAAGGTTACCGATAAGGTGAGCAGGTCAACAACCCGCAGCATCAGCTGCTTTGTCTTGGCGACTGGAGGAAGAAGAAGCCGGCTGAAATCCATCGTCAAAAAAGCATAAAATAGTGCTTCCTGTCTGTGAACCGCGGATGACTTTCTGCTATCGCATTGCTTGTTATCAGTGGAATGCTTACAAAATGCATCCATCGTCAGCCACCGGATGATTGATGGTAGATACCAAAGAACTGCCTACGTGTCCCACTGTAATAGGAGGAAGCGTACACGCGTTCTTTGCGGTGACGTCCTCTTTCTTCCCTTCCACCACAAGCTGCGATGATTTGATCGCATGCTTGGATAGATTCCTCAGATTTTGACAGCGTTTTTTTTAAATGATTGTACACGTTTTAATGAAACAAACGCATTATTCTCGCACACTCCCAGGTGTATTTCGATATCACGATCGGTGGCAAACCGGAGGGACGCATCGTGATCGGTCTGTTCGGTGGCACCGTCCCAAAGACGGCGCGCAACTTCAAGGAACTAGCCGAGAAAACCACCCCCGGCGAAGGGTAAGTACGGATACGCACTCCGCGAACATTTGCATAATTCATCTATACATCCCAACATCCCACGCCTCGATGGCGCGTATCGTCGTAATGGCCGTCGTTCCGGGCGCGTGCGATTTTATCTGCTTTGCGCGTAAATCATACTAAGGTTAATGCCACAAGCAATGCCGATCGGATGAGAAAGGGAGAGAAAAAACGAAACAAAAAAACAGGTTGCTGCTGTGTGTGAGTTAGCTATGCGGTGTGATGTTCTCACCATTTATGCTTTCTCCGCTTGTTTTCAAGTGCTCGTTACGTTATGGCCGACGGCTGCAAGTATGTACGAGATCGTCTGCCTTCTGTTTGCTCTGTCTGCGGGGTCTTCCCATTGGACGTTATTGCAAACCCAGATGATAGAAAATCAATGATTCCTTCGTATCAACGTTTACTTTGAGGTGGGAAACAAAGCCTGCTGCGACACGCTTTTGGTTTTTGCCTTATGCAATGAGCAAAACAAAAAACACCCAAGTCAAACATATTCGCGCATACATTATCGCATCATCGCGCATCACATAATCTCCCTGGATGGTATTGAAAAATAAAAAAAACCATCGTATCGTCTTCCTTCCAGTTACAAGGGCAGCAAGTTCCACCGGGTGATCCGCGATTTCATGATCCAGGGTGGTGACTTCACCAAGGGCGATGGCACCGGTGGACGCTCGATCTACGGCGAGCGCTTCGCCGACGAGAACTTCAAGCTGAAGCACTTCGGTGCCGGCTGGCTGTCGATGGCTAACGCGGGCAAGGACACGAACGGCTCGCAGTTCTTCATCACCGTAAAGCAGACGAGCTGGCTGGACGGTCGTCACGTCGTGTTCGGCAAGGTGGTGGAGGGCATGGACGTGGTGCGGAAGATCGAGAACACCGCCACCGACGGACGCGATCGTCCCACGAACGACGTCATGATCGCCGACAGTGGTTCCCTGCCCGTCAGCGAGCCGTATCCGGTGGAGAAGAGCGATGCCACCGAGTAAGAGGCGGACGGGAGACGACTTGCCTACGGACGGACTGCGGGGACTTGCACGGACGACCAGACGCGAGCGGAGGAGGGTGATCGGCGAAGACGATAAACGAGGACGATCGAGACGGCCCAGACGATCCATGTTTCAACTCGCATCCCAGCATCACATCATCGCGACGGCAGGAGTATGCCTTCTCCACTTCCTACCATCGACCGACCCCAATCCCGAGTGAGTGCATTTAACGAGCGAGGAAAGTCCATTGAAACTGTAATTGTGTGACTCGCAAGAGGCGACGACGGTGTGATGAAGAATATTTTTATGATAAATTTTACACTAAAAATTATTGTTTTTTTTATATAATGTTAGGTTAAATATCGAAAGAATGATTTATCCAGGTGATTTTTTGTTAGAAATAACCAGACAGAAGCGATGTCTTTTTTGTTCTGCTGATCATCATGATAAGCCCATTCTACAGGTGGTCTATAATTTCACGCTCCTATGAGAATCGATTCGTTCCACCGCTCGTGGTGAAGGCGGCAATTAAAAACGAAACGCTGCTTGTAACGCAATAATTAGATAGCGCTGTAACCACCTGATTCGCATGATATCTGCCTCCTTTCTTTTTCTTTTTTTGTTCGCTCCATGTCTGGAAAGGTGAATGAGATACTATAGTGCGCCGACCGGTACACTTGAACAAGCTGTAAGAGATATGTTCATTTCCGGTTGTAATGTAAATGTAAAAATAGAACAAAAATCTACATTTCCGTAGAAAGGTACAAAACACCCCGGGGAGGGGATGACATGAATCGGGCCTTTGTTTTACCCGAAATACAATACAACAAAACAACAGCACCGACGGAGACAAAACATCATCAACGTCCGCAGCAGACGCGTGCGTTTCAGCGCCCCAGTCGGTTTGAAAAACGCGTGACAAACAAAACCTCTGCGTTTGTCATTTTCCTCGTTAACTACGCACGATCGCTGGCGCTTAATTATAGCAGCACAACGGGAATTGGCGGTTTTTTTTTAGTGCGAGAGAACAATAAAGAAAACAGGGCATCGTGGCAGGGCATTATCCCTCCCCAGGCGAGCCCTATTCGCGTTGTAAATATTTGCCATCGCCAGCGACACCACGACGACGGTCTAGGTCAGGGATGAATGAACAACGCGTACCATACATTCTGAGAGAGGGTCGGTTTTGCAACACTTGCCCCGCTGAACACAGCTGTGCTGACAGTCGCAAGCAATGGAAAACACTTCCACTTTCGCCGCCTACACTGACACTAGTAGGACCATGGTGGGGCATTAAACGTAGCGCAAATAGGTCGTCAGCAACCATATTTGGAGCATCAAAATACAGCTAGTTTGTTTATTTTTTGCATATTTTGCCAAATGTGTTAGAGAAGTTGCATTTTTTCAATGTTTGTTGGAATCAGAAAGAGTTTTGATTAATTAGAACAGATCAATTGTGCCTGTTAATGCTTTTAAACCTTACATTTGTCAGTATTTGATCATAAGAAATGCTTTTATGAGTCCGTCAGTAAAGTCTGTGGGTTTGAACCTCAACTGGACCATCCCTACGTATGCAGGACATCGCACCGTGAGTGTTGATCGTACAAATATGAAAGATGTTCTTTCGGTGAATAAGCAAACGCCATTTACCGCACCGTTTACATTGTTTCATTATATCGTTTTAAATGGTTCAGGTTTTTATTACTCTGTTGGTTTTGGTTCCTATTTACACTTGCTATGCGCTTGATATTTAGCCTCGCGTAGCGAACATACTCTCGCCCGCCCGTTCACCGTTGAGCCACTTCCACCATCCGTTCTCAGCGTTCCGCATTTTGAACTCCTTTGTGTCGTCACCTCTGCTGTGTGGGAGTGTTGTGTGTTTCTGTTTTCCCTTCCGAATCTGCGCTGCTCGGTTTTGTTGCAAATTTTCATATTTGTATATGTATATGTATAAGTATATATATAGTTTCGGTATCTTCTAAATAATTACACAACCTTTCAAATCTGTTTCTATAAATTTTCAATAATTTGTCTTCGTTTCATTTGTTATTCGTTTTCTGTTTTCACTTTTACCACCTGCTTCATCTTCTGGTTTTACTAATCCTTTTGGTTTTGTATTATTAATGCAAGTTTTGTGTGTTGCTGTTCTTGGGCTTTTGTTGCATTTCATTATGTTTCAGCAGCACATAATGCTTGCTACTCCCACCAACGACGCTGGCTTATATATAATTTAACAAAATTCTAACTAACTTTCTACAAAGTTCGCTTAGTTGGTTTCAGCTTTAATTTACCTTACCCATCTTAAGTGTTGTGTTGTTGTATTGGTTTGTTTCCTTCTGTTGTTGTTTTCTTTTCATACTGTTTATCAATATAATTAATTTTATCATCACCTCCATCGTCATCATCATCATCATCGTTATTAGTATTACCATTATCATTATTATTTGTAGTAATATTATGTTTTGTTGTATTTTAATATGTGTCGCGCTTTGGTAAGCTTATTGTTTGCTTTAGTTATTTTCTTCTTCCGTATGGTATGGTTTTGCTGAGTACTTTTCGGTCATTTCGATGACCTTGCTCGGTGTTTTGCGTTCGCGCGTTCGCTGATACAATACCATAGTGTAGGATGTGTAGTAATAATAGTTGGTAAAATTTTGCACTCCATGTTTTGCTTTGCTGCTGATTGTTTCACAGGGGAGGGGGGGGGGGAATGAAGGGGACAGAGGGATTAGCTCTTATCTGAGAGGATTGTTTAAAGTTATTTGAAGTAGTAGGCTTCATTGTATCCGTGTGTGTGTGTTTTTACATTTTTTTTTGTTAAACTTTCATATTTGAACATTTAATGATCGACTCACGCACACCTTGGCATGTGGAGTAAATCGGCGAATCGTTTAATTTGTTTGTCTCAAAATACTCTACTTAGAATCACCTGTTCGTAGAACGTATTACTGAGGAAAAGAGGAATTGAATGGAGAGAACCTATTTGGGTGGCAATCCAGTCCATGCCAGCCAACACCTCCCGGAAGAACATTGGCATTGGAATACTAAGAGTACACGCTAGCCAATAACCCAACGCCGTTCCCTATAACGTCTCTAATGCCTAATCTAATCTTAACATGTGCTATCATGTCGCTCTTCAATTGCTGCAAAAATGCATAAAACTACGCAACAAGCAAGAAAGGAAACAGAAACAATACGTGACAAACTTACAGACTATCATGTGGCCAGACCCGTGCAGAGCGCGCTATCACCAGAAATTCATCTATTACTAATGACGCGAGTGGCGCAAGCTACTGCCATCTTGTGGGCTTTGTGGGCACGAAGCGTTTGCATTAGAAGTGAATGCACGCGGGCGCATATTGGTTTGATTCTGGCTTTGAGGAGAGGTTCTGGAGCATTCCGTCCCATAAGCAGCCACCAAAGCTGACGGAGTGATGCTGCGATCGTTAATTGACGTTTTGTTCGCCCGAATGACGTGCGTTATTGGTAAAAGGGGAAAATTGGACATAAGCGATCCCATTAACCTACAGTTCTAGGAGTTGCATAACACATTCTTATCAGTTTCCGTGGAATCATTGCAAAGATCGAGGATGGTAGGAATCGATAGCAGTCGAAAATGGATTGCAAAACCCCAACAGGGACGCAAGAGTTCGGGTTCCTAGCTGGCACCTTTACCGTCGCAGGCAAGGGATCTTCTTCGTGCACATCTGCCACATTTGCCAAGATGCGTCGGGATTGAACGTCTGCCTGGATACCTTTCACCGCGCCGTCAATTGAAGGCAATCAACCTTCGCAAGAAACTACATTCCCAGATGCTGCTGCTGCGGCTGAATGAGGTTACGCTGCAATCGCTATAAGCTGTAAGCCGCCGGCTTTAAAGTGATGCGTGCGTACGTCGTTGTTCGGCAAGTCACGACGGCGGCTGTGGCGGCGGGGTGATTTTGATTGGTTAATTTGGTACGACACGGCACCAAATTCGAACCCGGCAGCTATGGGGATGCGCATGATTCGCGCATCGTGTTTGCAGTACAAACCGGTACAGGTTATGGTGGAGCAGGCTTTGGGTTATGGTATCATTGACAGCGGGCGGTAGGATGCCGGGCGTATGAGATGTGTATAATGCTCTATTGTCATTTATTGCTTCGTTGCTCTATTTTGAGAATGAGTGGTTTGGTATGGCCGGTTCCGGTTGAGGGCGCTACGCCGGCTAAGAATCGGCCACCGCCGGTGTACGTGTACGCTCAGGCGACAAACAGGCTGGAATGAACGATTTGGCGTGCGGTTTTGTTCTTTTGAAGCGATCATTTTGAAGCCAATCGCTACCTACTACTAAATCCCTGGAAATGGGAAACGATTCCTGCACGGACACGCGTCTCCAATGGGCGACAAATAAGGTGTTGGTAGTGCATCGCTCGTGACGACGTACCTGCTTTATAAGTGCATTATCGAAACTTTATTTCTCGCTTTAATCGAACCGCAGGAATAAGCGTTCAAACGTGAAGGTAATAACTCACTCACTATCCTTTATATACACATAACCACGTACACGCACGCACGCACGCACACTCAGACAACGCACTCACACATGCACAAACACGCACACACACGCGATCCTTATAGGATCTTATCTTTTCGTACTCGTTTTTGTTTTGCTTTCGTTTGGTGTATAACTCTTAATCGCTTCGGTCAACTTCGGCATCACCGGATCCCTGTGACCCCTGTGTGACCAAACGCGTAATCAGTGAACTCAGACAAAACCCAACAGTCGACAACGCAATGGTCGAAACTCAAAGGCGGATGGGGAGAGGGAAGGGCAGGGTGTGTGTGTGTCTGTTAGATACTTAACTTTTTAGTCGTGTTATGTTCGTGTGTTTTCGCTTGCTTTTTTCTGTTGTTGTCCTTTACTTGTTCTCTCCGGTTCTCACCAGCAACGGCGGTTACCAGTGGTGTGTTAACAACTAAATCAACAACATTTCAACTGCTGCGGGTTAAACTGTAATTGTGTGTGTTGTTCTTCTTGTTTGATGTAAAGTTTTTTTTTCTCTTGACAACAGTTTTTTCTCGTTCAAACACCTGCTGCTTGAAGCAAATTTATTGTGCTCTTCGTCGTCGTGCGTTCGTTTTGTGTTTCGTTCGTTTGTTTATAATATTCTTCGCCTATGTTCTTCATGTTATGCAGTTCACTTCGGTCTGTTTTTTTACTTACTTTTTCTGGGATTTCTTTCACTTCTATCCTCCTAACTTGCGCTTATTGCAGTTTGAGTTTTATGTTACTGTTGTTGATTCCTTTCGTTTTCCTTAACTCCTATTCGAATCGAATATCGTGTGATTGTGTGTTTGTTTCACTTTCCTTCCGTAGTAATGTTTGCTCGTTTAATAACGTGAGTAACGTGGTTAATAAGTTTCTACCGATTTCTATATACATTTCTTCACCTCGTCAAACATAGGTTCTGCTCGTTTTCCGGGCTTTCGTTCTATCATATTTAACAATAGGTTTGGAAGCTGCGATTTGGAGATGGTTAGTAGTTATTGCTCGTGCCGCGGTCCTCTTGCGGGGGTTGTCCAGCGGGTGTGTTTGTGTGTGAGCATGCTCATTGAATAGTACCTAGTACGGCTAAATTTGACATACGTGATCTCTATTACTGTCGATACCTACACATTGTTAAGCGTATTATGTAATCTTACTCTGCTTACCACTAATCGGTTCACTAATCCACTAACGCACCTCCTGTCTACGGCGGCAGCAGACACCTTGTGGGTGGTGATGGTGCGGTAGTGTAAATTAAATTAGTTTTTCATTAAACAGCCGTAATCTGACTGAGCTTTTTTGTTGTATACAATGTAAGGAATTGGTTTTTCGTTTAAGGTTGTTAGCCATTCTTACCTCGATACCATATTTCCTTGTTGTTTTGTTTTGTCTTATTTCGACACCCTCTCTCTCTCTCTCTCTCTCTCTCTCTCTCTCTCTCTCTCTCTCTCTCTCTCTCTCTCGCTCGCTCTCGCTCCCTGTCCAATGAACAGTGTGTTTGTTACATGCTAAATGGGTGACTTCCGCAACACGACGCTACACATTACACTATATTGACAGGAATACACACTTGTGGGTTGCATTATGTACAATACGTTATACGCTGTTGGGAGATGCACAAATAGTCTAAATTGGGTAACATCATCTGAGAAACACGGCTGAGGAAGAGATAAGAGTCGAAAAAGTCCGAACCGGTATACTATATCACTACTACAATCTCCACTACTACAATCCGAGTATGGAGTCCAGGAACAAGTTCATCGCGTACGGGAATGGTTAGTTGTTTCATCATGCTGTAACGTTCACTACTCTGTACAAACAATATTAGAATATCCACTTTACCTCCAATATCCTCCTCGGTGAGGCGCTCTACGTACATTCTCCTCAATCCAAAGAAATTCAGCGTTTCAGCCTTCTATCGCTGCCGTTGTAAGAGACTAGTGTATGCTAGCAAAGTATACTAGCGCACTAGTAGTAGCTACTGTTAAATTCGATTGATGATTTTCCACGCTTTGGTTTTAGGCATTAACCGTGGACTTTTCTTCTGTTCTGCCCATGGCAATAGATTGTTCGTGTGAGGTAAGGTGTAACTCAGAGCAACGAGAGAATATCGGTGAACTGAAACTGAGTTCGCACATGAGCGCTTCTTGCTTGATTATTGAGATCTAGCGTTTGTGTTCTCTGCTCTGACTCGGGTCCACTTCAAATATACGATTACTCTCTCCTGCAACATCCATTCTCCTACAGCTCTCTGTATCATTTCCACGAATCATTTCCGAACTCTACTTACGCACTAAAATAAATATTTTTTATCCCGAAAAAAATATATCTATATTCATCTGCTGAAAGCATCTGCCGCGAGCCGATCAGGATCGTGCAGCAATCACAAACTGATATGTAAGAAGTTTAACGAGATGCTACTATAACGAGAACTTGCGTGTACCGTCTGTGTTTTTCTTTCGTGCCGATTTTCGGTCGTTTACAAAAACCGATCCTAAGCGGAGTTTGGAAATGGAAAACAGTTTTAGAAACACACACTAAGATAAAACGCGGATTCAATTATCACCCACAGTTGATGGGGGTTTTTTCTTAACTTGGAATGGAACGGCAATTTTGCGCCTATGTTGTTTAGTATGTGTGTTTAACCTTGCTTTCTGCTGTGCGTCTCCCACGCCACTATCACTAGCTGTACAGGAGGTTTTTTTTCTGATTGCATAATTGTAAAATGTGTTCCAACGAGTACTTAAACTGTGTTAACCCGACTGAACTGAACGGACCACAGATGAACTAGGACCTACTGGTAAGGAAGGAATCTTTGGTAACTGCGGCAATATACAAGCAAACAACCTCTCTCCCCCTGGGGGGAGGTTTCTTAAGTAATGTCAACGTTAGATTGCTACGTTCTTATCCTATCTTATCTATCGCCATTGCGTCCATCCTACCCTAGTCTGGAGCAAAGAAAACGGATCTGCCCCATGCGAGCTGCTGCGTGGTTGCACGCGCTGAAGCCCTCAAACCACGAGGAAGGGATGAAACTTACTCACAAAGAAGATTGTCAACTGTCACCTGCCGTGCGATCCGCGTCCGATGCCAGCTCCGATGGTCAGCTCGATCCGGGCGATCCCGGTTGCTCGGGTTGTTGCTGGTGCTGATCACCTCCCCCGGGAGATCCACCCGGACTGCTGCGGACCGGCTTACACTCAATCTCATTCTCCACCGTCACGGTGTCGGGTCGATCCTGGTACTCGATCTTGTCCGCACCGCCAGCACCACCGTCCCCTGGCATCGGCGCACCGGTCTCATCGTAGTCGTAGAAGATGTTGCTCGTGTCGCGCGGCAGATTCACGTCGATCGGTTCCGGATCGATCGGTATCGACACGGCGTCGGCGGCTTCGGCGACCACGGCCGCCTGTTTATCCGCCGTCGCATCCCGATCCGGCGACTCCATCGGACTCTCGACACAGATCGTCACTACCGGGTGCGGTTCGCCCTCGAGGCCACCTAGAATTTGATAGTCAACGTTCGTGCCGGGTGAAAGTTTGATGTCACTTGCGCGGGATGGATCGCGCGGTTCTTTGACTTTCGGTTCGCCGCCTGCCAACGGGCGACGGCGCAGGGTGGTCAAAGAAACGACGCGCAAACGGTAACGCCGCAAGCAAACAGCCAACAAACACACATCGATATTACGGACACACAATGATTTGGTGGGAACGGAAGGGAGAGCGAGAGAGAGAAAGGAACATAGAAAGAAAGGAAAAAAAACACATTTACATCTAAAACAGAGGTGCGAACGTTTGATTAGCTCGTTCTTTCCGTGTGTGTGTGTTTTTTGTTGGTGAAATTGTGGTGAGGTGACTAGAAAACGGCAAGAGAGTGCGGCACAGGTGCTCGGTCACTAATTCGGTGTCACACTGGATGCGAAATTTTGATGCTGCTGGTGATGGTGTCTCGGATGTGGTATGTGTGTGTAGCGGCAAAACAACCAACGTGAACGTGAACGTGTAAACGTGGAACAATAGTAATGGGCAGGGGCCTATTGTCGGCGACGCACTATTCTTACCTTTCTCGTCCACTTCCGACTGGTACTCCTCGCTCTCGCGATGTACCAGCACGTGCACCAGCGTTTCTCCCGGTGCCGGCACGGCCGGAACATCCGGCGAAGGTTCCGTGACCAGTATACTCACGTCGGCAGCAGAAGTTGACAGCGTATCATCCGCTG
>KB672490.1:11702937-11730770 GCA_000349145.1 Anopheles dirus
CTCTATTAGAATTGAAATAATAAATGAAACATATTTACAAAATATTAAAATATAAAAGCTCTCATTAGGAATAATATTAAAGTTTAAAATAATAAAAAATAAAACCCATTCAGCATTCTTTGAAGTGTGATAAGAAACATGCAGAAATGACTCAAGCAAATGAATGAAGATAGCTTCCGCACACACACGCACGCTCCCACCCATCCACTCATACACATACACAGACGCAAAAACTCAAACACTCACAGTGTGATCCACTGCAAGCCCTTTGGTAGCCGAAAGCAAGAAGTAGTGCGGTATACCGTGCGAGCCAGAAGGTGATTCGTTAGCAAATCTGTCTGTTTTTGTCTTCTGTTTTGTTCATTTCGTCATACTCTGCACCCTCACTCAGATCCCAAAGACATGCTCATACATTCGCACCCGTGAGCTGGAAGAACATTAAATCTGAACGATGATGAGTTCGCCTCTGTGCATTCGAGTGTGCATTCGGATTGAGTTGATAAATTGTTCACACGAAACGGAAACAAAAAACGGTATAACGAGACTTGAAACAAAATTTGTAACGAACGAAATGAATAACACGGACACATGGACATCAGAATATAAACTTGCACACAGCAGGAAACAGCAAACAACACGATTCTGGAAGTGATGAAGTTTGATCAAAAGTGTAGTTAGTGTAGTCACACGTGTTCATATATGTAAGTTGATCGATTGGCATTCGCAGAACATAAGGGAAAAACAAAACACATGAATCAAACAAAAAAAAAACACACACAGACACAACACAGAGTGCCACATTCCGGGACCACTACACGTTCAGTAACACATCGAAAGAGGTGGTTGCGGTGGTAGTGGCAGTGACAGTGGCAGTGGACCAGCAAACCAGGCCTTTGGGCACTACTCACTTGTCGTAGCACTTTTGGGGGAAGCAATCTTGCGGTATCTTCGGTGCCTTGCGCCGCCCGAAACTGGGGAAAGCCATTGGATCCTCGTAGACACCTTGCGAGTTTCGACGACCACCGACGGTGATGTCGTCCACGTAAGACACCAGACAGTGCCAAGGCTTTCCCGCGAGATTCACTGCAAGAAGTATGGAAAAGAAGTAGGATCGCCGTTACATTCTCTCTCGAGAGTGCCATTTACTAAATACTGAACTCACGTGGGGCATCCGAGTCGTACGATTTGTAAGGCGTCCGCTTGGGAGTCACGTGCTGGGAGCTATCTTGTCGCGAGGTGTCACCGTACGTGACCGTTTTCTTCAGCGGAGGTTTTTTGTCATCCGTCGCCGCCGCTTCCGTGCCCTGGCCGGGGGGCGCTTCCTGGCCGATCGTACGCTGGAACTCCTGTATGCTAATGCCCAGCTGGCGCGTCCCCTCCGTGAGGGCCTGATTGGTGTGCTCCACACTGTAGCTACTCTTCAGCGACAGCGTCTCGAGCCGATCCTTGGAGAGATTCTTGCGCGGCAGCTTCTCGCTGGACACCTTGGGCAGCGGTTGCGCCTGGTGTTCCTCCTCGTCCTTTGCCTCCTCGACACGCTCGATCAAGCTCAGCCGCTTGATGCGGTCGAAGCTGCTGTGGAAGTCGTTCTTGCGCCGGAACACGATCGGTATCGTGCTGATCGGCCCCGTGCCCAAGCTCGCCGCCCCGTTGGCACTCTGCGGGCTGTGCTCGCTGTTGGTGGACACGTTCGGTGCGAACGGTGCCTGCAGCTGATCGCACAGCTTCTTGATCTCGAAACCCATGTTGAACTCTTCGTCCGTGATGTTGCGCTGCTTTTCCAGGCTGCGTCGCTTGGACGCCTCGCTGCGCTGCTGCTGGCCACTACCGTCCGACTGATCGGTGACTCCGCTGCCGTTGCTGCTACCACTGCTGCGGTTCGTGGCGCTACCACCGCCATGGACGGCAGCACAGGCCGCACCACCGTCACTGCGATAGTTGCACACCGTGCTGGACTTGGGCCGTCGAAGTTTCACCACCTCCTCCAGTATCGGTGGCCTCACCGGGCAGCTGTCCGAGTTGCGCCGCTCACGCTCCGGCGAACCTTGATCCGTCTGCGACTGACTGCGCCCCAGCGACAGTGACTTTAAGCTCTTCAGCTCCGTCTCGAAGCTGTGGATGATCTCGTCGAACTCGGACCCTTTCACGAGCGGCTCCTTGTCGTCGCTGTCGCGGCGCGACTGTAGGCTCCCGTTGTCGATCGCGATCGTCGGACGCGCCGATGCTGCCACGTGCACGGCCTTATTGTCGAGATTGGAGCTGCTGATGCTGCCGCCGCGGCGACACTCGAGCGCCTGGAAGATGGAGTTCGAGATACTGCTCAGATTCGACTTAAGGCTCCCGTTCGATATCTTCCGATCGGGAGAGTAGATCACGTCGTCCTTGCGCGAGTTCAACAGCAGGCTCTCCGTGTCCGCGTCCACGATCGCACTGCTGAATCCGACCGTTTCACTGAAATAGTTGTTGCTACCATCGATCTCGTCGTTCAGAAACTGGAACAGCTCCTTCTGTTCGCAGTTCAGCAGCTCGTCCTTCAGGTTCATCTGGTTGATCAGCTCGTCGTGATCGATCGACAGCGTATTGAGCGAGTGATCCGACAGCCGGTTGGCGGCGGCGATCGCCTTCCGCAGACTGCTGCTCGTACTCGGCGATCGCTGATGGACGCTACCACCGCCACCGCCCGTCCCCAACAGCGGCGACTGCGTGACCGAGGGTCCGAGCGAGGCCGCCTGGCTGCTTCGGCTGTCGGCTACTAAAAAATGATTATCCTCACGTCTAGGTACTGCTACGGGCGTTGGCGTTTGAATGAGCGAAATGTTGCTGTTCCTCAGGTAGGTGGAGCCGGCGTTCAGCACCTCCTGCATCAGCGGCGAGTGGCACTTGGCTGCGAGCGAGTTCGCAAGGGACGAGCTGCTGGCACTGGACGTCCGGGACGAAATCTTGTCCAGCGACTTGCGGTAGCTGGGCGACCGGTTCAGCAGTGACTTCTGGTACTGCAGGTAGGCTTCGTCGTACGGTTGCGCCGTGTCGGCGATGTGGATCGATCGATCGTTCGGATCGAACTCGGCCGTTGGAAGAGGGGGATAGCTACGCAGCTCGCCGGACTCACCGGTCACCGGCTCGTCCTTGCTCTGCTGCGTACCGAAACCGGAAGACATTTGATGTAGGATTTTACGCTCCACTTCGGTGATCTGCAGCTGCTGATGCTGCTGGTGGTGCTGCTGCTGTTGCTGCTGCTGCTGCTGCTGTGGTGTACCTCCTGGATGCTGCTGGTGACTATCATCGCGCGGCAGGGCCTGATCGTCCATCTGTGACACCGTTTCCTGACTGCCAGAGATCGTCCTCAGCGGACGATCCTTGAGTGGAATATCGTAGCAAAAATCCGACCCGGACACCGGTCGATTCAGTGATTCCTGTGGAAACAAAGATCAACAACAAGGGTGAGGTATGACGATTGCGAGCGATAGACACAAAGACAAGGCATCCCAATAAACACCGATCACAGGCGCATGCTTACAACAACGTGAGGCTGATCCTCTACCTGATAGCTTTGGCTATAGATCGGTCCACCCGGGATGCGGTAGTCGACCGGCGGTACCAGTTCCTTTGGCAGGCTCATGTACTTCTGCTGCATCTGCTGCTGCTGCTGCGGCTGTTGGTCGCATGGTGGAAGCGTGTGAGCGCCGGCTGGCAGCTGCTGCAGCTCGAGCGCTGTCGTTTGCTTCTGTTTCTTCTTCTCCTCGCGCTGCTTGATCACGATCTCGTTCACCAGCTGCTCGAGCTTAGTGTTGGCGTAGTTGTCATTCTTCTCCTTGCTGGCATTCCGCTTCTTGCGCACTATCGAACGTATTCGTTCGAAGCTACGCGCCAGCTTGGAATCTTCGCCCACTTCCTTCACGGTGAAGAAACAAACTTGTGTTAGTAACGGTTTGTAATGACATTCTATGATGTTTAAGGTTCACTGTATACTACTAATCAAGGTGCTCAATAGTGGCTTCTATAGCTGTAATTCTTATACAAATACTTATCATACTAAACGGAACGGAAATCTATTTACATCTTTTTTGCAACACTAATGGGTTTCTGTTTTAAACGCATTATACATCTAACTAGTTACTTTATAAAATTAGAACTTTCTGCCAACGAGTCAACTAAGATCCCGTCGTTACATCTACACTACTGTAACGCCTGGTGCGCTAATGACAAATTGGGGTGTTTTGTGTTTTTGAGGTACCCTGCGCGGGTTCCGCCAAAAACAAATTTAGGAAATTTGGAATTTACCTGCTCGAAACTCTATTTCACATTGAAATACAAAACAGACACACATCGGAAGGTTGGGTTGGGTGGCACGCGGATGCAGGGAGAGACGTGCACGCATACACAGTGACGGAGTAGTTGTTGTACGGGTTGCAGTAGTAGTAGTAATAGTAGTAGGCGGCAGTAGTAGATAGTGGATGGAGTACATTGCACAGTTACACGACCAGGCAACACACACGCACACGCACACACAAAGAAACAGAAAGATCGGGCGCGAAAGATAGGTGAAATTTGGCGGGTTTAAAAGAGTGATGGTCCAATTTCGTGGTGTTGGCGGAAGATAGGTGGGTGTTATTTGTTCATTGATTGCATAGAGGTGTCGTTTGTTGATGTAGATGTTTCACGACAGTTGCGCAATTGTATAAAACAGATTTGGTTGGTTTGGTTTGCAGTTGTTTCGGAGCCATCACGGTTAGAAGTATTGGGGGCGGGAGGGAGAAGAAGTTGGTCAAGTTAGCGTTGGGGATGAATTTTGAAAAGATGAGAAAGATATATACAAACACATACATTGTTATACATTTGGTCGAATCGAAGGTTTTGTATGAAACGGTAGATGGAAGTATGTGATACCTCGGCTAGTACGATAGGACTGTGTAACGATTGTGAGTGTAGTGAAAGATGCACTCTTGAAGGTCAAATATTGAGGTGTGTAGAAAGGTTTTAAAATATGTGACATCTTTGGCATAGCTTCGTTTTAAACTGGAACGCTGGATTGTTTCAAAAGTTTCACGAATAATCTCAATCAACTACTTGACTCTTGGCGCCACCTGTTGGATTACCCAAGACACAAACCAGAATCAACAGTGGCGAAAGAAATATTGCGTCCAATTTTTTTCAATTTCAAGAAACTACATTCCAAACAATGTTATTACGAATCTTAAGTATGCGATCGTAAAAAGGAAGATATAGATATTTCCAAATATTTCCATGTTATGATCGCTTAATGGCGTTTGCTTCCGATTGACACATGTTTTGGTTAAGAAGTCATAAGAAGCAATTCCAATATTAGTGTTAGTGTGTTTTGTGTTGCCGCACCCCCTCACAGGGGGTTTGTTTTATTGTACTGTATTGATGCTTTGTGAAGATAAAGATGTTCAATGTGAGTATGTAACATCTCGATCATGAGCTATCTGCTGCAAGCAGCAGACAATGAGATGGACGATCCTATATGCACTATACATTCAGGATACATACACTAACACATACTCGCACACGAACGCACATACAATGGGCTCTAAGGACATGTATCTAGCATATCACTAATGGAGATGAGATGGGTCACACATGAAAATGAAATGACTGACCGAATGTCCTAACCATCTAGCGGGCGAACGGACGTGCGCCTTACCTCCTTTTTCGACTTTAACTCCTCCGAATTGAAGCTGTTGAGCAACAAGGCCAAGAACAAGTTCAGAACCATAAAGTTGCCCATCACCAGCGCCGGCAGGAAGATGGCGAAACAAGACGATGCTCCTTCCTGTGGGTTTGAGAAGCAGGAAGTCATAGAAAAGACGGATCGAACGTTACTCCCTCCGTACGTACCTCCTCCTCCGCTCGCATGCAATCCCACAGTGGTTCGATCCACTCTCCGCACAGAATGCGAAAAATCATCATAAACGAATGAAAAAAATCATTGAAGTTCCATCTAGACAGGAAAGGAGAAGCGAGAGAATGATAAGTCAAGCTCAGTCTACACGCTTTGGTCGGACGATCGGTACCCACCTTGGCACCGGATCTGGTGCAAACTTGTCCGGAGTGTAGTCCTTCGAGAACAACTGCATGCCGATAACAGCAAAAATATAGATAACAATCACCAACACGAAGGTAAGATTACCTAAAGCACCTATTGTCGATATGATAATACTTAGCAGGACCTTCATCGTGGTCCATGATTGTGCTAGTTTCAGTACCCGTAACTGTTGGGGCGTTAGAAGGTCAAGAATCGTAGTCAGAATGGATTATCGCACGAGGTCCCTATTATCGGCGCGCTACTCACCAATCTTAAACCTCGTAACACCGTCAGTCCCTCTATCAGCTCGAAGATCAGATCGAGCAGACTAACCGAGACGATGATCAGATCGAATATGTTCCAACCGCACAGGAAAAAATCCTTCGACAGTGCCATCACCTTCAGTATACATTCTAGAGTAAAAATGGATGTAAAAACCTGCCGCCGGCGAACGGGAAAGAAGGGATTAGGATTTGCAAACTCCGATCCAGTAACAGGCACTCACCTTATTGCCAATATCCAACGCATCGCGCACGTTTGCGTTCATCCCGTGGTGTTCTAGTGCTAAAAACATTGTATTTAAAACAATACATAGTGTGATACCTAGCTCAAACAACGGATCTTTAACAATCTGTCGAAAAGAAAAGATAGTGGGAGAGAGAGAGATTAGTGTACGTGGTAGTTAAGTAGCAGAACGTTCCCTACCTTATATAAACAATTTTGAAACTGCAACCACCCCTCGTAATCGATGCAACATTGAACACAGCTATCACAATTTCTATCAGGAAGATCGTCTTCTCCATTTTCGCAAGACGCATGCAAAGGGACACAAGAAAGAAACAACCCAATCAGTGTAGCGAAGTCTCCCTTTCCAGCATCGCACCTCGGTACCTACCTAGTACAACAATTTGAGATAAGTACTCCGGATGGAGGGCGTACACGTTCTGCTGCTTGAGTTTCGCCAGGTTTCCGTTACACTTTATTATCCTAACTTCCCTCGGGGATAGTGCGAGCGTGACGGGCGTCACTTCCCGCTGCTGTTGCTGCTGCTGCAGTGGTAACGAGAGCTGGGACTGAGGCAACGGTTGCTGCACCACGGAAGGCGGAGGATGCTGTTGAGCTAACTGGGACATCGGGTGCACTGCCGGTAGTCCCGCGTGAACTTTGTGCTGCAGCTGCTGCTGCTACGGAGGGATGCGGAACGTGCAACAATTAAAGGGCAATCTCGTATGAAATATTAAGTATGTTTCAAGGCGTGAAAAGGGGGAGCGCGAGATTGTGGGTCATTTCTACTGGGACTTCTTCCGGGAACGGGAGCGATTGTTTCAATTAAAACAAAGGGAGCGTTAGTGGGTGTGTTGGAAGGATGTTGGGTGAGCCTCATCGTCCGTTCGGTAAACAAAAGAACACGGGACAAGATAGGCGATGTGTGAAAAAAGGATGTTCTTGGTTTCCCTTTCGCACTCACCTGCTGCTCGCCCGGGTCACCGGTCACGTCCTGCTCCTCATGGTCGTCCACAACGCCGGAATCGTCCAGCGATGACTCTCGGTTGACGCCTCCCTCACTCGCGTTGGAGCTTCCCTGCCGACTGGACAGCAGCAACTGACCCCGATAGTTGGGCCCTGTTCGGTGGGAAATAATTGATTAGTTGTTATCACAATGGCTTCATCTAGAATTTGGCCACACAGAGAGAAGGAAGATCTTTAAGACATGTGTACACACCTAGCGGGTGAAGTGTGTTATTGTTCTGCTGCTGCTGTTGTTGCTGCTGTTGCGCTTGCTGTTGTTGTTGTTGCTGCTGCTGTTGTTGTTGTTGTTGTTGCTGCTGCTGCTGCTGCTGTTGTTGCTGCTGAACGGGAGGACCCACCGTCAGAATGCCCTTCGTCCTTTGCACGGCCAGTGCCTGAGGTCGCACAATACTGTGCCTGGGGCTGGGAATCGGGCTCGGTGTTGCCGAGCGACTTTTGCTCTGCAAAAACATCAACCAAGATAGCCAGTCGAACCGTTTGGGTGAGACATTCCGGACGAAACGCAAATACTCACGTTACTGTTCCCGTTGCCCTCTTTGCCCTTTTTCCTTCGGCGGGTCTTCTTGCGGGAGTAGGACGCCAGCAGGACACCCTTCCGGGCGTCGATCTTCTTGCGCTGCTGCTTGCTGAGCTGCTTCACGTTCAGGCTGGCCGGATCGAAGCTGAACGTCGAGTCGTCCCGATGGTCGATCAGATCCTTCCGCCGTTCCTGTGTCGATGAAGCGCAACCGGTGCGTGTGGCCATCGTGAGACATTTCCGCAACTCGCGCACACCCAGCCCACCCAGCCCGTACTTACCTCCTGCGTTATCTCGGCTTCCTCCTCGTAGCTCAGCGCCACGACGGCCAGCATCAGATTAATCAAGTAGAAGGAACCGAAAAACACAACCACCGTGAAAAACGACACGCTCATCGGACCGCACGTTGCCAGGACCTGCGTGGAGACGCAAGGGAGTGGTAAAACATGGTTGTCATTATGGCGAGTTAGGATTACTGGAACGGCGCAAATTTGTAGATTTTATTGCCATTTTTTTTTTTGCCTATTCTATAAGCCAATCACCATAGCAGCTGCCAGGGCAAGCGATTGCTTCGAAATCGATGATTTAGCCATTCGCGTTTTTTTTTTTGGTAGCCAAAAACTCCTCCATCCGGAAACAACACAATCGAGTTGGAGGATAAAAATAACACAAACGAAAAAAAAGCCCGTGGCACCGCATGGCATGGGGAAACCCCTAACGCGAAAAGTTAAACACAGGCGAAAGATTAATGGGCACCGGAGCCGGAATCGGGCCGGGAGACAAATTGCTGCCACACTGAGGAGAACGAACCGTCGGAGGCTTGTTTCGTCTTTTTCTATTTGTTTAAATCGCACATTAAAGGAAGAAAAACCGTGCCCTCTAGCACAACGGGCAAACCACAGCGAGAACTCGAAGCGCGTGGGGATGAAAACTGTAACATACAACAACTTCTTTCGTCTCCGCTTAAGGCCTCCCAGATCCGGCGGCGCGGAAGTTGCTCGGTGTGTGTGTGTGTGTGTGTGTGTGTGTGTGTGTGTGTGTGTGTGTGTGTGTGTGTGTGATGCATTGAGTGAAATAAATTTCACCCCCGGGAATCGATCATCCGTGGGGCCGGGGATTCGTATGTTTTCGGTTGCAACAATGACCGCCTTCGGTACGACTATTTATTTTGGGCGGGCTTTCCTTTGCTGCTGGAAAGAATCAACGGCCTACCAAGGAGCTTTGCAGATTGTGTACAAATTGTGAACGAAGCAGGCTTTTGTATTTTTGGAACTTGCGTGCTTTGGCACCCAGGGATGGAGTCAATGATAATCGTTTGAGACTGAAATAAAGTGTGCGATATTTTTCAAAACCACCAGGATTGGGAGGAATTTAATGAGAATTAACTACGAAAGCTTTGTGCAAAGTCTGTATCAAATGGATTGTGTACGGGCCCGGAGCCTTGTTACAACCACGTCGCTGATATGAGGCAAGGGTGTATACTATGCCCTATACTATCGCAATTGTTGCTAACGAGATCCTGACAGGTGTGCTTGCTTGTCTATCGGTTCATGGGATATCTTGGAAGTTTTTTTTACAAAAGAACGTCGGAACGACTCTGATATCTAGTAGAGTATCATGCAGAGAGATCTGGCCATCTATCTAAAACTACCTAGTACTGCATCCAGGGCTGATTATCCAGCAAAAGGTATAACCAAACTGAAGATAGTTAGAAATGGCAAGTCAGGGCCAGCTTAAGGTTGTGCCCATGGACATAAAATATACGATACGTAATACTCACCATATTATATACATTCTCCCAGTAGTCGAGCGTGATCAGCTGGAAGGTGGTCAGCATCGACCACATAAAGTTGTCGAAGTTGGTGTAGCCGTGGTTGGGATTCTCGCCGATGCACAGACACGTGTACTCTGCAGGGAAGACAAATGCGGGAGCAAAATTGAAAATTTGCCATCAAATAAATCGATTTGTGAACGAGACTCGAGCAGCAACCTCGGGTTGAGCGGAGGGTGGAGCCCAAGAACAATGAGATGGATGGACAGCCGACGCTCCGGTTGAAGATAACACATCCGAACCGGGGTTGTAAAGTTTGCGGACGCTTCATTGGCCCGTACGACCGTTCGCATGCATAATGCATCGTATGCATGGGAGCGAAGTCGACGTTGCATCCGTCTAATCACAATAGGTGCACGACCCAGGTTCCGCAGATCTCCGCAGAAGGGCTTCGCATCAAACACACACAAGCACACGCGTGGTTACTGTGCGTTACAGGGTCGTCCCTCTGTCGGGGGTGGGGATTTTCAATAAATAATCGTAAACATTCATTCCATGCTATGAGCTTCTCCTTTCCTTCGCCGGCGGTGGTCTCCGTTCGCCCAACGAACCATGGTGCCAAAATGTCAATTTCGTTGATCCGTTTACCATCTGCTCCTGTGGGAGGGACAACGGGATCGCTCGTTGATGCATATTGACGTGCAAGCGATTTATTTGTCCGCACCCGTAGCCGACGCAACGGGAAGCTTCGGTGGGGGATGTGTGTTTTGCATTTGCAATCCTTCTTCATCCCGCTCATCCCGGTGACTGCGGCTCGTTCTGCCAACGGGGACGAATTAGAGATTGATTGATTTCGTTACTGTGCTCTCGACTTCTCCCGATGGGCGGTAGGCACAGGAGTAGGACACTGTGCACACTGTGTCGCATTGTAATTCGATTCGTTGCTCGGTGCGTCCTTGAAATGTTCCTCGTGCTGTTGGTTCCGGCTGCTGATGCCAGTCCGTTCACATTTCTTACCGTTTACCGTGAGGTTTTGGCAAATAAAATCTGCAGTGAGTTGCGAGAGGTCGCCACAAGGTGATTCTCTAATGACTAATCCAATATCCGGTCCGGATGCTGTGGATTGTTTGGATTTATTTCTCGCTGGCCGTATTTACTTGCCATATCCGATTGAATCAATTATTGATGCATTTTGGAAGAACTTCTCCGGGAAGTACATGTCCATTAAGAATTCAATCGGAAGCGATCGATGCCGTTCTCAATTTTAAATGTTTCATCATGTGGATTTTGATGAGCACGCACCGTTTTGTACTTGAATATTATCACTTTATGTCGATAGCTACATCTTGTGACAGTCTATTATGACATCGTTGGAACTCTTTCTACTCACCTGGTGGACAGTGCCGTGCTCCAGTAAGATTCCCGCACAGCATCGGCATATCGTCTTCGTCGTAGATCCAATTCTGCGTATCATTGACCCACCTTGGATTGGTTTTGGAAGCGAAAAAGGGAGCATAATTAGCACAATATACTACCGAGCCAAATCAATGCCGTCACCAGTGCGATCAACGTCACTTACATATGCCATTCCTCGTGGGTAACGTTAGTCCATTCGCTTGGAAGTTTTTTGACACACTTGTTTCGTAGCTCGCCCATATAGACCTGAGGAGAAAAAACACAGTAGAACAACAACAAGTGTCAGTTGCAGGTTTTGGAAGAACGCTAAACACTTCCTCCTACCTGCAGAGCGAATAAAGCGAACACCATCAGGCAGAAGATGGTCAACGTCATGACCTCCGCCAGCTGCTTGAAGGAGTGCAGCAACGCGTTAATGATAGTTTTCAAACCTAAAACGAGACACGACACGAGACCGAGTGTCGAGACGGGGAGATTAGTGAGGAACTCTACTGCCAGCGACTACTAGCGGGGTTCAAACTTACCCGGCATTATCGAGACCGTCTTGAGCGCCCGCAGGACACGAAACGTTCGCAAACCGGCCAGATTGCCGACATCTAAGGCTATCGTTGCGTAACCGCTGGTTATCACTACAAAATCCAGCCAGTTCCATGGATTGCGTAAATATGTATACTTATTTAGTATAAAACCCTTAGCTATCATTTTGATTATCATCTCGGATGTGTAAATTGCTAAAAATATATACCTGTAACGGTTGGGAGAAAGGGAGAAAGAAATGGGAGAATATTACATTATTGCTGGGAGAACTTTAAAGTAACGGCGGGGGCAATGTTTCAGCGCGAGGGAAGGAGTTCCAGTCTAGGGTGCATAAAGATCAGTACGCAATAAAGAAAGACGCGGACAATGTACTCGGCGTTCATCGTCTTCATCATAGCGCTGCTGTAACTTGCTTTTTGTTCTGCTGCCCATGGATGGACTGCAAAAAGAACTCAGTATCAAGAGTAATAGCGGCCATAAAAATAAATTCAAAGCACGTTTCGCTTCACAAGTTTTACCTAGTCGCTGTATCGGAACGAGGCGCGCTGGACGGGGAGTCGGAACAGTTCCAGACTCAGCGGCGTAAGAATCGAGAAATGTATGCAATCATTTCACTGCTTTATGGTCTTGACAAAGTAATTTCTGCGCTACCGCCGAGCCATCCTTCAAATGCTCAGTGTCCATCCCGAGCGAGCGAACATCGCCGTGTGAACATGGGGATAAAATGTCATCCAAGGAGAGATGTACATGAAACTCCATTAAAATAATGTAACCAAGAGCTCGGACGGACTGGAATTGGTGATCCTGATGAGATTCGGAGCCCATTCGGGGTGTACCGTACCGGGGGATCATAAAATTTGACTAGCACCGGTTCGATGACACGCTCTCGCCGGCTCTTTGGGGATGGCCTAGATTTCAAAAGTATGATAAATTTGTCTTCGCAATCGTTGCCGTTGTCCAAGTAACGCGCGGTGCAATTCATCTTCGATTTTTTTTTTCTCTCCTTCTGTTGCGATATGAGAAGCACAAAAGAACTGGTCGCTTACTCTGCTTCCTCGATCGTTTCCGACATCGCTAGGAAGATGCAGTTGAACAGAATGGTGGCCATGACGAAGTAGTCAAAAAACTGGTTGGTCGCCAAGTAGACGCAGGCACGTCGGGTCGGGCTCCACGGGGTGAAACAGAACAAACTTTTCGTGCCCGTGAACCGATGGATGTAGTTCTTCCGAAAGCGCTTCGACACCACGCAGAAGGTCTGGGGAGGAAAAAGAACGAAACGAAATGGTGTTTTATACAATTTATCCTTGTATTTTTAGGGCAATTATTAAGTTTTTGATTCATTTAAAAGTAAATTATTTAAGATCAAATATCGTAATCGAAAAAGGAAATAACGCCTATTTTGAAAGAAGACCACGTGTTACATATGTATAGGTATACAAATGTATAAAAAAAAGTTCAAAATACACCAGAGCGACATGACTAACAATATTTTTTTTAGAAATAACCCAAAGTCACATATAGACAGAAAATTGTAAAAAACATAAAAAACAGAAAAAAAATAAATTATTGAATTTTCAAATGCCAGCGTCGACACGTTTTCGCCCATTGCGCATGTCAATTTTTCGCCGGAACCAGCGGTTTCGCCCGTGTGACACATGCGCAAGGCTACCAACATGCGAGAGCGAATGTGACATTAAAAGCTAGTGGTGGTCATGCGTTCCGAAATTGGAAAAAGGTGATTTTGATAATTCGTCAGTTTATAAGAACATTTTCAAAATATGGAGAGGTTATGGATAATATTATTAAATTAAAAAAGTGTTACAAAAAAAAGAAATAATACGACAAAAACAAAGAAATAATGTTAACATAAAGTTTCACGAAGTATTTGTTTTGCGTTAAGCTGGTAAATATAATGCCAAAAAATTATGTTAAACAGTTCCAAATATTTAATGAAATTCTACAGAACATTTTATGCAAATATTTATACAAATTATCAAAATTTTCAGACTGGCAAAAATATTTTCCCGCAGTCGGATCGGATTCTCTCGCACCGCCGGATCGGAATCGATCGCTCCGGATTGCCAACTTCCTCCACGGAAGCCAACCTCTGCGAGCGAAACTTGTAAACTTCCTCTTTCATCCTATCAATTTGAGCAGTGCGGACGTAAATCGTCTCTACCGCCTTGAAATGAGAGCTAAGGTATTGGCCGTTCTCAAGTTCTAGTGCAATATCGGTGGTCAAATTGGATAATTTGTGAAGGTTTTTCATCACTCGTGTGGCTTTGTGCTGTTTTACGATGCAGCTATTGTGTGAAATCCATCGGGTGCCGCGTGCCCAGGGCGTTGTGATTTCTGCAAAAGCACATGTGTGCTGCACCATCCGGCGATGTCAATTTGCCGGTGGTTTGCTGTCGATAATCTGGTGCTAAACTATTGTGCCTCGTGTTCGATACAAGCTAATTTAACGTTTTCCTTGCGCCAGTGATGAAAAATCTTCATATTTGTTCAACTGCTAGCCGGTTCTACGTATGACGCGTCAAGTGACACGTTCTCTAACCACACACCCGCTCTTGCTCCTTTCTTTTCCAGTGGCGTAAGAAGCGTATGCGGAGGTTGAAGCGTAAGCGCAGGAAGATGCGTGCGAGGTCCAAGTAAACCCCCGGGTAAGCATCTGGCCGTGGCCGCACGAAAATGTTGGCGATGGCTTCAACAACCATCCCACGCCACCACCAACGACGACCGAGAACTTATCGATTTTCATTTCTCTCCTTCTCCACTAGCCGGTAATTCCCCCTACCGATAGGCTGTGCGGCGGAACTCGACAGCCGGAGAAACCGGACCAGGGTGGCAACATTCCAGACACTATTGGGAGAGAACTCTTCTTGCGGTGTGTTCGCACAAGCAGTTGGCGTTCGGAGTGAGAAAACCAAATCGATCCGAATAAAGGCGTGCGCTGAGTGAATAATGTGCTTCCGGGGACGGTGGAACCGGTTGAATATTGCTAAACATTACATCTTCCGCTTGTGCGTTTCAGTTGCGAAAGATGAAGAAGAATCGAAAGAAACAAGTTTCCTCGGAAGTCGTGTGGTAAAGCGTTTGGAAATCGGTAGGGAAAGGATTAGTTTGTTGAATAGTTCGTCTAGGGAATCTCAATCAGGCAGGAGTGTGGTATGTGATGAAGCTGGCTACCGGTTCGGCTACATATCCTTCCTTCCTGCTAAGCCTTCATCCATACAATCCGAGTGTTTTCGGAACAGAAAGATATGGATCGAAAAACGGGCTTTCTTTGCGTATAGGAATCATGAAGTAAATCTTCCTTTCTGCAGTGGAACACGTTTATACTGAATTCTTATAAACAGTACATATTGAACAGATAATTTTCATTAGAAAGGCTTGACAAAAGCAAACCTTACCTAGAGTGAACAACGTCTTACCCATATTAGCACATGTTAGCAACAACTCTTGATCGCAGCAACATTGGTTTTGGTTTTTCACACTTGAAACTTTACGAAACGAATAGCTTTCCCAAAAACATTCTTACATCCAATTAAATCGATCTTGTAGTAATTCTATTGGTGAACTAAAGTGAATTAAAGTAGGGTTTTCTATCTTTCGTTATGATTCATTTAGTAACGTCTTCGAGGCTTAAATGGACTCGATCATCTAATAATTTACGCTTATACGCTAGAAAATGGCAATGCTAGTTAATAATCGTTACATTACTCGAAGAAGGGCATGCTGTGGTATTACATAGGAACCGGCACATGCCCGCATTAACACAGCGTTGTGACACGACGATATTGACGGCCGCATCCATTCGCGGTAATGATTTCCGCAGAAAAACTCACAATACCAAACACGCGCAGCATTAAATAACGCCAGTACCACCCTCCCAGCAGTAGCGGGGTGTATGAAAATGATGCATCATGACCCACCGTCCTCACGGTCGGAAGTTACGCACCACCGACGGTGGTGTACAATATTGCACCACGTGATCCATTTGCTCTGGGAGGTGTTGAGGTTGCCGTTAATATTGATCAAGCATGATAATAAAATTGAACGATGATGTCGATTTTTTCTACGCCTGCTGAGGACACCTATGCATGGAAGCTTCTCGTGTTGGGACTGGTAGATTCGTATTACGAAAATGTATGTTAAATTGTTCTTTATTTCTTATAGGTGTGGCTTGACACGGTTCTCTTCTCGCCATGAAAAACACTACAAAGCTACAAATCGAAGCTTTTTGAAGAAGAGTGACAAAGCGTTACCTCCCGGTGCTTGGAAGAATCTGCAGTAATTAATCTTCATTTTCGGTTACTCCACTCGAAAGCCAAGTTCCGTCACTGACACGAAGGCAAAAGTTCTCCGACCGGATCGTGCGCCTAGATTAGCGCCCTGTCCCCTCGCTCTGCTGGTCAACCAACTCAATTTGCACTTCATTAATAATGACATACGCTTAATTCCGGCCGCCGGCAAATCGATAACTCGTACCGGCCCTTACGATGGTTCGCGGCGAGGGGTATTAATACCCTCACTTGCTACGATGACAACATCGGTCCGGCCATTCACCCTTGCTGCGTTGGATCGTCTTAAGAAGAACCACCACTTGACTCGGATCCGAGGGCAGCGTATGACACAACACAATGTCAGGACGCTGCCCAGAAGTGGCAATAAGTGAAAGCGAAACGCACCGGAAATGGAACCGAGGAGATAGCGGTCCCACTGTTGGCGGGTAATTATCCATGTCGGGCTGCCCAGCTGTTGCCCAGCTTGTATTTAATGGAGGAAGGACACAGACGGACCGGGAGGGCAATGACGTATGGGGCGGCCCATTATTGAGTAGGAACGGAAGAGATAAAAACAACAAACGTGGCGTCCGTCCCATTGCGGCTCAACATCGAATCCTAAACAAGCAAATTAATGCTTCCTTATTTGTGTGGCGGGTGAGGGTGCTCGGGCGGGCTGTACCCAGGCAGACCCGGGATTTGGACCCGGAGCACTGAGGCTGGGCGAACTTTTTTCCCGCTCGCCGTGTCTCGTCCTCTTCGATGATCCGGAGATCAGGCGGGGGGGATCAGAGATTAGCGAGTGTTCGTAGAAGGGCATCGCAATGGAAGAAAGCCAACAAGTGGTATCGAGATATTGACATACTATCGTTTTCATGAATTAATTCCACCGAAATAATAAACCCCGATCGTGGCCCATCCATCTTCGTCTCGGTTGATGTGATGCCCTGGCTGCTGGTGGGTGGCTTAAGGGCTTCTGTCGGGTGTGCTATAGATTGGAGGTATTAGTTTGGCTCAATGTGGATGTATCAGTATCAAAGAAGTCTTCTCAGTCAGAAGAAGTGCGTGTTGGAGCATGTGTGTGTGCGCTTGACATTTTTCTTCTAGCAACAGAATCATCCTAGCACGAAAACAAAAAATGCTTCACAAAATTAATAGCTCTTTTGTTCAACTCTCTGCCACTGAAGTTTCATTTTGTTTATTTCGCCGAGTGAAAATGATTTGAAGAAATGACCTAAACTTTCTCAATACACTCCGCCGGTGGCGTCGTTTTGGCCACGTGCCGGTGACACTAGCTCTCTGTGTTTCGTTGACCACAATTCTTATTGTTGCGCACAAGTTTCTTTCGTTTCGACCAGGTAGATAACTGCCGGCCGAGCAGAGGCACAATAACACGTCACCCCGTCGCCTCAATGAGAAAAGAAGCATTTGAAAATCACCTGCCCTCGTGTCAGACACGTGCGCCACGGCTCCTGCATCCAGGCGCTTTTATTTTCTTAGGTGAGGATTTGAGCGCTACTCTTCATCCCACATTGAATTAGAACGCTGATACGATGCGAACGAATGATGCGATTTTCTTGTGAAAAACGAGTAGAAACGAAAAGTTAAACCTTAATTTTGCTTTCGCTGGAGACAGATTACCGGAGGTGGAGGAAAAGTTCATCTATGGTCAGCATGTCAGGCTGGTTGAGACGTGAGCACACATACACGTTCGGGGGAACGATCCTTTTAAGCGAGTTTTCTAGAACCATTAATTACAGATCGCCCTGTACGTCCTTATCGGTGTAGCTCTTGGAAAAGGGCACCGGGCACGTCGCGAGACACATGAAGCACTAAAAACGGTGTTCAAGATCTATATTCACGCTGAAACTGACACAACCATGCGGCTCTCGTAGTCAGCGCGTTAAAACGCTATCGTTAGCCGTTGGTCACACAAAGTGCGATGGAAAGGTAGCGACAGGGAGCAGAATGTTGCTTTTTTATTACACTTTGTTTCGCCGGACAGTTAAACGACCTTATCAACGACCAACGACCACAAACTCCCGCTTTCTAGAAAGTACGAATAGACACTTTCACCACAAAGGAAGCGTTTTTTCCCTCTCTGAACAGGACGCCATGCAGCAGAGCTACCACCACTGTCATCATCATTATTTAATATTGTGTTCTTCCTTCTCTCTCTCTCTCTCTCTCTCTCTCTCTCTCTCTCTCTATCTTTCTATCGCGTTTTGTTGTACCGGTAAAGAAGAGAGAAGTATCTGGCAAGCCAACGCCACAAGTGGCCTACCAACAGTTACTAAGGGTTTCCGGTAAACACATACCAACGCACACACACACACACCCACACAGCGCACTTTGATGAGATTTTGTCGAGGCGGTGCGACGAGCGAGAAAGCTCAACATGAAAACTCTTTCTGAGCTACTTACAAATGACATTTAATTAAATTCGAGCAGTGTTAGCGTCAAAACAAAGACGCAATCGAGCAGATTGCCCGTCGCGTGTAGGTATTCGTACGCGGCACGGCAGCCAGTGTTCCCACACGGTGAGAAGTACGGGGCCATAAATTAAAAATTAATCGCCACACAAAGTCAAACCACGCGCGCGGTGTTTGCGATTGTGTGTGTGTGTGCGTATTACACGCATTACATCCAACCGTTCAATTACAACAGCAAAAAAGCTTCAACTGGCGCGGCAACTGGCTGGGCAAAACGGACACCGCGGGGCTTTGGAATGTGAGCTTTCGGGTGGAGGAACGAAAAAAAAGGTTACTTTGTTGCGCACTCTACAAAACACGCACACACTCAAGCGCTTGTCCGTACCACTTCGTATAGGTGGCAGAAGGTGGGGGGCACAAGTTTTTCACTTGCCACTCAGTTTTAAGCCTGCATTCGGTTGGAAAATTATCGTAAAATATATAGTCTCTCATTTTCTTTTATCACTCCTTTTTGTTGTTGTTGTTGCATTCGTCGTTTGCTCGCGCTCATTTGCTTGCCGGCGGCAAAGGACATCCGGCGTGTGTGTGTGTGCGCTCGCGAACAGCGCCTGCTTTTTTATTCCACCAGCGTCTAGCGTGTTTCATATCTCCGTTTTCGTTTTTCACTTTTTCCGCACACAGCCTTCTAGCTCTCTTTCTCGCGCTCTCTGTGTCTCTCTTCTCACACTTTCGCTCGGGGCTGAACGAGAGGGAAACAGAAGTCGGAATCGTTTCAATTTTCCCAAACCTCCTACCCAAACCAACCCCCCGCCCCCCGAAACGGGGCGCGGAATGCCCGTACCACCAGTGTAAAGGTTACTGCTCGCCGACATGATCGAGTGGAAATCGCCGCGCACCATTTTCCGCATTGTAATGCCGCATTGGCGGTAATCCGACATTAGCCGGCGGCTCGCCAGCCCCATGGCTGTGAGGGGCCAAGTGTGCCCAGTGTCTCGCCGGGTGCGGGCGAACGAGCGAAAGAGAAATCGCCGGCCGCCATGGATGGGTTGATGAAATTAGAAATAAATGAAAAGGAAGATAAAAGCGGGAGATGCGAAAATGACACTAACGGGGCAAGTTTTACCATCTGCCACCAGTTGTCGCTGTGTGTGCGCGTGTAGCTGTCCCCAAACGGCTGTTTGAGTAGGAGATATGTAATTAAGCAGCTTGTTGGGTTGTGTTCTGAAGTGTTGCTGTTGCTCGGAGCCTTCCCGGTGAGTTTCGTCGGAGTTTGTTCTTTGGCAATTAGCGATAAAAATTCGCGGGTCGATCCCGCGCGGAAAACTTCAACGCCCCAACGAAAGCCCACCGCTCGAAAACCGGTGAGAAGAATATCAATATTTGCTTTACCGTTCGAGCAGCAAATACAGGCCCCGACAGGGAAGACAAAAAACGAAACGTAACGACCGGAAGGGATTGTTCTACGCCCTGCTCTCTCACATTCGTTCTATCAACGCCCATCGCCGGTGAGTGTTCGAGCTCGAGAAACGAATCGAAAGATGAATAATCGTTTCTTACACGCAGCACAACACCGCCGAAAGGAATGATTTGTAGCTGTGTAGCGCATAGAACACGAGGGCAGATGGGGGGGCGGTCGATCAACAACTCCTTCACTCGATGGGGCCGTCGTCGCTTCGTCGTGGGATGGGACGAGAGTCGGGATTCGGGTGGCCATAATTTATTGCCCGCAACTTGAACGCGGAAAAGGCGCACGGCGTTTCATCCTTTCACTTTCGACGCGAAGTAAGGGGTTTCCAGGCTGTTTTCTTCTTCTGTCTGATGGTTGATGTTGCTGCTGCTGCGACCGAGGCGAACCGGGCTGGCGGACTTGGTTTGCGTTCCATTGCTTAATCGCGAGCTTGTCGGCTGTTTGCATCTTTTATCCGAAAACCATAGTTACGAGTGCGGTGTTTACGAGAGCGTCTTCGGGAACGGTTGTGGCACTGTATGTGTGTGTGTGTGGCTCTGTGTGGACAGACAGAACGACCTTTTGACGTCTAATGTTTCTTTTGATTCGCCTTCGATAGGCAATGTTTGCTTCAGTCTGTGATCGCTGCATCAGATAAGGCGAAGGGTTTGTAACAGAGACACTGTTGTAGCATTTTGGAAAGTTGGAGAAAGTAGTAAAACCGAAACAAGGAAAGAAAGCTGCAACTTGCGAAAAAATAACCCCTTTTCCGGCAGAAAATAGTAGAATACCTACTCTATTTGGTCCTTCGAACCGGATGCCGAAGTGTGCGGTAGAAACAAAGCGCCTAAATGTAGATACCTGCAACCCTGGACATCATGGCAGAGCTTTTCAGTTTCTGGGCAAAGGGCCCAGAATTGTGATAATGTTGGAGATCCCAACTAGAAAAATTAGAATGCTATCAAAGGAGGGATTTGGTTCGTAACACTATTTTCACTTGATTGTTTTAAGTCAATAGAAATACTTATTCGACTGTTATTCGCATCCAGAAGTCACTGCTATAATAGTATTGCTATAACTCTGCTGGCATTCTGCTTTTGTGCTATAATTCACTCGCAAACAGGGTTATTATAGCGAGAGGGTGCTTAACTCTCCTTACGTGGCTTTGCAAGCGCACTCTATTCAAGTACAGATATGATTCTAGCAGAGGGGTCTAATCAAAACTTCATGCCCAATTTGAACCAATATTTTAACGGATGTTATCGTTCCTGTTTCGATTTTAAACTACTACAGAACTAGATGCGGCTCTTCTATTCATGGAACATCGCACCGATATTGCGTAAGCGTACTGGACGGCACTTTTCATCCTGTGTGCCGTGTCCTGCTGCCGATTTATCCCTGCCCGGACGATTAACCAGCCGCTTCGACACTCGAAAGTGCTCGAATTGACCATTAGCATCCGGTTAGCGGCCCGATTAGCAATTCCCTGCACCGCAGCTAGACGAACGCACACCGTAGCAAGCGTAACGATGCGAGTGTTGCGAACGTTTCGAAATTAGTACTCCACGCACACAGGAAACGAGGTCACCGGTTTCGTTCGTGCTCCGAGGTACACGGGGTCGATCCGTCGGTCTATAATGCGAAGCATGCGAATGTCCTCTCGCAAATCGATTAACAACATTCTACGAGCGATGGTGGCAGGCAGGCAGGCACGGGCTATGACCGTGATTTGTCGTTTGCGAAGCCATCGTCCCCATCGTCGCGCGGGTGCGGGAATATTGAACAATCCGCTTGAACACGCTCGCAGGTCCGGAACGTGCGGAAAGAAAGCCCACGCGTTCGGGCTGCTCGAATCGATTGGGTTAGGCGATGAACTCCGGCGGAAAGCAACACGGCGGCGGCGTCCAACATTCTCGCTCTCTCGTCTCGGTTCCGCTGGTCGTTTTTTTTGTTGTTGTTGTTGGTGCTTCGGTCTCATAGGAAATAATGACGACGACCACGTCCACGTCGACCAGGACGACGAGGTCGACCGTTGATAGCTGTGACCCGCTGGTGGACTTTCGGGACCGGGGTTGCGTGCTTCACGCACTTCGTTTGGCTTCGATTGCACACTCACACACGCACGTGAGTCTGTGGAGCTTTTTCGGGGTGGTTTTGTGGCCACTCGACACCCGTAGGCAAACCGTGCGGTGACCATAATCGATGAGCGATGAGCGTGTGGCGGCGCGGCACGAAGGATTATGGTGTGCGAGTCCCGTTCGGGGAGGGCCACCGTGCGGCAGTAATATTGAAATGAGCAGGCATCGCGTTTGCACTAACTTATTCATAACCCGAATCAGGACGTATATGTATATGGCCGTGCGGGTGCGAGTGTGTACGTGGGTGTGTACGCTCGCAGGACATATACTTAAGGTAATGCTTGAGTGACGATTACACAGGGAATACGAGGTGACAGTAGCACATGTGCTTGGACGCGACCGTAACTATGATAACTTTATCTACACACCAGCGAATTGGCAGGCGATTTACATTTTATTATACGATCCCTTTTCATTGCATTTCATGTGAGTTTTGGGAGAGCCTTGGTTTTAGATACATTCCGCTAGTGACGTTCCATAAAATTAAGTGTGTGTTTTTTATATCAATTCTACTTTGAATAACTGTAAAATGTACTATAAGAAGTAGAATACTAAGAAATACATGCGTAAGCTCGTGTATTATCTCACAGATGGCACTATAAATAAGACTTCATTTCTGTCAAAGGAATATTTTTATAGCAAGTGTTCTACAGGATTTACCATATAGCGTTTCGTGTGTGCAGACAGTATTTTGGAAATATTATAGCAAACCAAAAACGCACTGACATTGCGCTATAAAAATTACTATGCATGTCATTACTGGATATAATTTTATAGCATGTGACGTATGGTATATTGCAACGTTTATGCATTTCCATAAAGGTTGCTCAGAAGCAATTGGCTACAGGTTTTACGTTTCATTTCTAAATATTGTATGATTTTAGACCTTCAACTATATCGAGAGATAGTAAGTATCGCATTATCGACCATTTCGCAATAGCTAACAATGTGAGTGCTCGGCTCGCTCAGCAACATACTCTTCTGGAGAAAACCTTCTGTTTATTAAACGCATAATGTTAATCTGGTGAATCGGGTGCTTCGAAAACCACCCCCGGAGGATTAAGGCCTTCCGGTGACAGAATATTAATTTCTCCCACTATAAAAAAAAACCCAGTGTTTGTCAATTTTCACCTCATAACCGAGCGAACGTGTCGGGAGCGGCCATTGGCCTGTGAACACGATGTTTTTTGCTTTGTCCTATCCCACCTGGTCGTACCGGTGCTTGTGGCGCTTTTCGGCTGCGTTCGGTGCCGACCACATGTGCGCCCGGAGCGCGTGGCAGTGTGCCATAAAACATTCCACCACCCGGGCTGCAGCGCTGGCTCAGGCGCCCAAGGCGCCCACGGTATGTATGTGATGTTATCGAGCAAACTTATAAAAATATTTCAACTTTACACTTCTCACGCATCGGGCCGCGTCTGGCCGGTGAGCCACAAGGAAACGGCTGCTCCGTAGCCAGGGAGGAAAATCCGGCAAGAGAAAGAAAACGTAACTACCCACTCAAACCCATCGAAACGCAGGCAGTCGTACGTTTTCATAATCATTAAAGTGCCGGCAGCAGCAGCAGCAGCAGCAGTACGTACTAAATTCGTGTATCGACATAAAAGTTGGGAGCGCGTGCGAATCTCGCTGCTTCCATCTTGCTTGCGCGCCTGTGTTTGTGAGCGGAGCGAAAGCCGCTGGTTTATGACGTCCCACCAGAGCCACAGGTGCAGTTTCATACACACACAACCGAAACTACCCGTGGAACGAGGAGGACGCCCGAAAAGGTGCACCGTGGAATGAGCTTTTGGACTAAAAACAAACAAAAAATAGTTTACGTTTGCCAACCGTGCAAATAACACACACACATACACGGGGACCGGGAACTGAGATTTACGATTGTTAAAAATACTTCTTCCGTGCGATTGTGAAAGGCAGGGCATGGCCGTGTGTGTTCTCGTTTCCGTTTCAAAATTCCTTATTTGCCGGATCCACCGAAAACCGGGCCCAACGAGACACGAACGAGCCGCACTTGAAGTGTCGAGCCACTTTTGACGCGTTCCTTTCATCCGCGGACGAAGGATTGCGAGAGCTTCACTTTTTACTTTCACTATAGTTTATTATCCTTACAAGCATGCTCCTGCACTCTCTCTCTCTCTCTCTCACACACGTCAGCTTTCCTTATCCAACACAAACCCAAACCCGTGTGATCGCGATATGACCGGCTGTCACCGTTTGCGCGGTTCCCGCGCTTCCCGCGCGGCCTCACGGCACACACACACACACACACACACACACACACACACACACACACACACACACATCTTTTATGTATGAAGTGCATCATTAGTACGCCTTGTGGTTTGTGATGGAGGAGGAGGAGGAGGAGCATGTGAGCCTGCAAGCGGGTGGCAAAGTGATGAGGGCTCCTCCATCTCCCTCTCCAAGTGAAGCCCGGCACGGTTCCTTTCATCACAAAAGGGGGAGCAAAATTCGTTACTCGCTTGTGTGCGCTGAGTGTTTTGTCGTTATCTCGCTAGCAAATGGTGAGTAACAACACCGGGGAAAAAGAAGAGAAAAGAACAAACGGAAGCACCCGGGAAGCTGGCGTCCTCTAGAAAGGCTCGGCAGGGCTGGGGGGTGAACAACGGAGCGCTCACACACACGCGCCACCGAAACGCGTGCGCGCGCGGTCGCGCGATGATATATCAGCACAAAGTTTACTAATGAAACTGTAGCAACAGCTTCAATCACCTGTTATGGTGCAGAACTGCTGCGAACTGTAAGCCAGCTGGCTCTCAGCGTTATTTACCGAAGAAAGGCAGCGCGACGTTTATGTTTGTTAGTTCGGGGAGTTTAACGTCCGAGCGCGAGTGTTTCGTGAGAGAGTGAGAGGGAGAGAGCTTCACTTTCATGTTGTTGGGCAAACAATATTGTGAAATGCGAGTCGAAAACGTCAAGGCTCTGAAGGGATCGAGTGAAAGTGAGCGTACAGTTTTGTTTTTCGCTGGTATTTCACAAAATATTCATAATTGCAATCAAATAGGAAGGCAATGTTTGAATTTAACGCAATTTAACCTCATTTCACGCTCGTTTGCCATCTTCACCTTGACATTATTAGAGAATACAAGTGAAAGTGTTTTAAATCTCATAAGTTTTGTCATGTCATGAGTAATAATCCTTCGATAATTTGACTGTTTTTCGTTTGTATTGTAATAGTGGAGAGTATTTGATGGTTTTCTTAACAATATTTAATAAAAAAAAAACACTAATACAGGATTACAAAACACTTTTTTAGTGATCGAGTGATCGAGAACTTGTGTTTTAAAAAGATATTTTCCCAAAATCGGTGTTTGGAGTTTCGAATACCTAACAAAGAAGAATTAAAGTTTCCACGTGCTTGCCTTAAAATGTTATCAACATAATTTAATTTATAACATGTAATACTAAAAAATATGTCGAAAGAAGTCTTTTCGCATCAAATATGACTAACAATGTTGGTCGTGTTACATGTGTTTTGTTTAGTTTTAATGCACAGTCTTATGATTTGCTCATTTGCTAACAAAAATTCTCTGTAAATTTGTATTAAATCTACGTACATAATAAAACTACATTATCTTTCAAATTAATCAAATGATGTGACAATCTGAGCTTGCGAAGCGTGTGTGGGAAAGCCAACTTTCGTTGCCAAATTCGCACCCGATCGCACGCTCGTCGAGGTTAAACCGAACCACAAACCTGTATGCATAGAGATTCGCGTGATAAGGCGAAGCTTCTTCACCTGGAAAATTATGAGATATGCGAACGAGCGAGCACGACGAATAAAAAAAGGAAAGAAAAGTCCTCATACTGGCCTTCCGGCTAGGATGAGAGTGTTAAAACAGAAGCTAACCCGGGGAACGCCGTGGTTCCCACGGAGTCACATATCCATCGGCAGCCGACTAATCGTGGTTTACCATCGCTCGCGCGGGCAGGCTAATGCTCTCGTTTCGCACCTTGTTGCTCTTCGGCTTCTCCACCTTCTCCACCGGAATCTTATCAGCGGGCGCCCGGGGCGCCGAGCAGAATCCTTTCCAACGTCGGCACTTAGCCGGCTTAGCCGGTCGTGTCGGGTTCGCTTCCACCCCCCGGGAGCCGGTTCCGAGCCGATCGGCGCACCGATCTCGCACGGCTTGCCGGGATTTGGCTGCGTTACGTGCGCCATTATCGTGCCGCCAGCCAGTTCCTTCTCATCTCTTTTGCGCCACAGCAGCGGGCGGGGTCGGCCAACCAATTGGTTTTCGCTTAGCAAACAGCTGACACTGTTCTCATCATGCTTTTATGTGTTCGTGTACGGGCGGCTTTTTTCTCTCTCTCTTTTCGAGCGGCTGCTCGACTTGCTGGCGAAACCGGGCGACACGAAATGTCGATTGCAAAATTTAATCTTCGCTTTGGATTGCACTTTTCCCTCAAACCTCAGACTCGACTCGGCTTCTGTTTTCATGTTCAGCAACATAGCCATGTGCTATGTGGTGGTGGTGGTGAAAATCTGTCCATTTTCATGAAACATTACGCCACTTTTGCTCAATCATCAGATTTCATGTGCAGAAATGGTGGTGATGTTTGCCGAATATCGCCACTAGTTGTAGCTGTGGTTGAACGAGCTCTGCTAGCACCAATAGGATTTAAAAAAAATAGAGGACCATCTGTAATGAAGCACGACTCGGAACACGAAACATCGCTTCTGCAGCCCTCGATCTCCACTTTAGGGGTAGTTTTTCGAGCTATTAAAAAGCGCTCAGTGTGCAGTGGTGCGTGGGACCGAAATGAGTTTATCGATAGACACAGAGTTTACAACCCCGATTCCAGTGGCCGTTGCTCACGCACACACGTGGAATGTAGTTGCACAAAATATGCTATCGTTTTATGCAATTAAAATCGGGGCTGCGTGGCGTTCGGCTTTGTCAACTGACCTCGCATCTGCTTCAACACACGCCCGCGCGTACACGAAAACGTACTTAATGTTTCACACACACACACACACACACACACACACACACACACACACCCACACACAGAGAAGCACACAAAAGGACACGCCGTCCGCACACATCGTTGCATCTTTCATGATCAAGTTCGTGCTAGCTTCGACTGCAAAATGTGACGGGTGGGCGGTGAAGGGTGGATTGCGGGGGAGAGGACTTTTAGTGCTCTGGAGGGAGGCGGGGGCATTGTCTGTAGTGTTCCCGTGAGAGTCTATTTGATGGTAGACAAAGCCAGAGGGACACATTTGTTGACGTTTTATTGGCACGTTCAAGCGCGAGATCGTTAGAAACGGTCTGAAATGTCTGGCTTTTTTTTTCAATTCACCCTTTTGGATTGAAAAAATTATATTGTTTGGTTTTCAATATAATTATTTAATATATTGAACATTTTAAGATAAAAATACACAAAAAAAATGACTAAAACGGGATGAGCTTGACAAAAAAACATGTTTTTTTTATTGAAAAACATTTTTCAATTTATATTTTTATTTTTAAAACAAAATCAAGTAATAACCTTCTCTTTAAAGCATTTTCTAGTAAACATGAATAATACAGCCATCTAAAAAGGTACCCTTTGCCGTACGGGAAACGCAGGCAGGCCTGAATTGCTGCATTCATTTCTTCACCTGACTCCATCCAGGCAGATCGACGAAAATGAGAAGGCAAACCAATAAACCATCTCGTTGAATAAAACATTCCGCCTCCCC
>KB672490.1:11730899-11767710 GCA_000349145.1 Anopheles dirus
CCCCCCCCCCCCCCCCCCCCCCCCCCCCCGTTCAGGTGCGTAAAATCGTTCCAGGGGGCCAACGTTATTCACCAAACCTTGAAATGTCTGGGTCATTGCAAAACGGGAGCCGCAGAGATGGAAAGAAAGGGATGTGTGGCACATTTCGTTCACTTTTCAGCTTTCCCTCGTCCCGGGGACGCACGTACCCGCTGACGTGGTTGATCCGAACACACACACACACAGACACACACACACACACACACACACACCCGTTTCGTGATTCGTCGATGTTCGTGGAAGCACTTTATATTGATATTGAGAAGCCACGGCACGCCGCACAAATCGGTTGTACGCTCACTTATTTGCCTGTCAGATCAGGCAACGCGTACGAGAGCGCCGGAAACGTGGGAACACGAGCATCGGAATGAGCTTTCCGCACAACAAAGAGCACACAAGACAAGGAGGAGGAGAGTTGGTTGCAGAGCGTGAGAAGAAGAAGAACGGAAGGGACGTTTGCTCTCCGGGAACAAAAACTGCGCCAGGACTTCTGGAAAGAATGCTCCGTAATCCGCTTAACGGGGCTCAACCCTTGTTCCGTCGTGCTTCCTGATAAAGGAAAACGATCGGGAATGGGGAGAGGCACGGAAGAAGGAAAGTGCGTGTGCGGGGGAAGCACTGGAAAAGCGCATTGAGCGCGCAAAAGAACTCTCGTTCCGGTCGCATATTGTAATCATCGGGCCATCGGGGCCAAGTGGGCCACACCGCAACAAGCGGTGATATTGAATGCGTTTTTCTTCATACACAGTGTGACCGGACCGTGGCCACGTTCCTCCAGCAATGGTTGCTGGGGGGACTGGTCCTAAAGTAGAGCGACTCAGGCTCGGCGTGGGGGGCGCAGTCTTTCCAAATAAAGGCAAAGCCGTTTAATGGGAGAAATAAATCTTGATAAAACATGTGCCCGGTAAGGTCCACAAATCACGCATGCTTGTGTATCGCATTCGCCGGCGCTAACCGTATGTATCCTTCCCCGCCGCCGCTTTTTCGATGGTATCGTTTCGCATCAGCAGTATTTTGTGCGTTCGCAGGTTCGTCCGTTGGAGGAGAATTTGAAGCAGTGTTTTTTGGGTTGGTTACAGCGTGCTTACATGTATTGGGGAATATTTTTTGCATTTTTTTTTTAAATAAAACCGGTGTATGAGAAATTTTACAAACCACCAGGCGCCTCCATGGATACAGATTGGGATCTAAGAGTCAGACTTACATCGATTATTTTTTGAATAATAAATTAATGACACATTATATGTAAGAAGAAGAAGAAGAAGAAGAAGAAGAATGTAAACACAAATTTCCACTTTCTAAAATTCAAGAACCTGCCATTCACCAATATTTGTATTTGAAAATGTTATCAAATTCCAACATTTTTGAAAACAACCAGGCGCCTCCATATCACATTAATGAAGTCGGGAAAAAAAAACCCAATTGATGATATTGATTGAAGCCTTATGAAACGGTTGCTCGAAATGCTTGAAGCACATTAAAATTCACACCGGTAAGGTGTCTTCCATCCATTTCTTTATTGACAAAGTGCCATCGAGCGTCGCACGTTCGATAGGTTCGATTACAAATATCGCTCAACGGCGTGCAGCTGCCGTTCGGAGAAACGGCAGATAAGAGCGCCGGTGGTTTGACCGATTCAACAGATGCGCCGCATACCGTCCCGGGTACGACGATGGTTCCCTGCTCCAACCGGATAGCGATTTTGGCGTCCGTCGTAAACGATGATTTAACGATGCCGATACTCAAATGAAGTGGAAGTCGTTAATGGTGCGGAGCGTTTGTGACGTGAAGATTAAAACACACCCCCCGGACGGAAGGAAGTAGCTCGCTCTGCTCTGGGTGGGTGGAACGCTCTGCAAGGACATCAATTAGTGTGTCGAACAGTTTGATTGGATTAGATTGCCGAGCATGATGGCGAACAGCTTTTATTTTGAAATAAAGGCAACGCTCATAACCGCTCGCATTGTTTGCAACGATTTCGTCATCAACAATGCTGCGCTGTTAGTTTGCGTATCTTGCAGGTTTTTGTTTCTACCATGGGCAAACCCAGCAGCAGGTGCTTCCGGTAGCTAAATGCGCATGTAAATTAAAAAGGAAACCTTCCAGCTGCACCGCGATGATAAATGGCAATTCATTAAGCAGCGCGCATGCATGCATGCGGCGAGACGCCAAATTTCATTTGGCGCAATGAAGATATAGTGTTGCGGTGGCGCTCGCTTAGTAAGCTGGTGGGCAGTGTGAAAGAAAAAACGCTAACCCACCGCCAGCGAGTGCGCGATGGACGGGGAAATGGTCGGGTGTTGTTCACCTATAGAAGCAGGGTGTGAACATGCACGTGTGTCCTTTTTTGTGCATGCCACCGGACAGTCGCCGTGCTGGAGAGGACCACGGATGCGCACGGATGTTCCATCGCAAAGCGCTGCTTCGTTTGGTTTCGTGCAGCAAAACTAGGTGCTTCTGTGTGGAAAGGTAAACTTTACATACACAACTGTTGCATGATTGACGGTAATAAATATAAAATTTTATAACAAACAACGGAGCAAACCATCGGGCGTAACATACTTTAAACCGCTCCCCAAATAAGCTCGTTACCCGAAGCGCGCATTGCCCGCAGCGAGCGAAATAATTTTCGAAAAGGATAAGCCAATTTGCCGAGGCAACCAAGCGTACAGCATCAACCCGTCTATTGGGAGATACAAGCGTTCGGGATCGCATTAGAGTGTGATTCGATTTCCATGTTCCACCAGAGGATAATTGACGGGAAGCTGCTGCCAACGGATGGGTAAAGACAAGCGCTCTTCGATATTGCCGCTCCGGCGGTGGCTCAACAAACGCGCGGGATCCGTGCGCCTGTCCCATGTGGATGCTTCTAGGTGAGCGTTAAGTAGCAGCCGTACATTGTGAACCGAACAGAAGCATTCCAATAGCAGCTAGCTAACTGCCCAATAGCATCTGTTTCCGGTGTGCGGAACTTTGCCATTCGGATATACTCCTCCACCGAGGACACTTATCGCGCACCGTTACCTAGGACGGTGTCTTTGTTCGCAGCATTCGCATCCCGTAGCCAAAGAATGGTGAAGTCGTCATTTCGCAAGGACATCCGAAATGGGTCATAGTGACATTCCAGCAGCAGTTTGCATTGTAGTTCCGACAGGGAAGGAAACATCTGCTGCATTGCTCGAAACTGTCATACGGAAAATTTGAAGTCCACTCCGCAGTTTGTTCCCGTGGAAGCAAAAAAAATGTGAAAATGGGTATGAACTTCATAAAGACAGTGGGTGGATTAACAAAATGTACCGGACCTATGTACCGGAACAGTTTCGAACAACAATGTTGCGAACAAGATTTGCTGTCAAACCAAAAACCACGCGGCCGTCTGCGCCACTTTTTCGCTTTCGACAGTTCTCTTTCGGAGACTGCCCGATGTGCGCTTTTACGTTTGCTGACTACGTCAAACGGGATGTAAAATGAACATTTCACTCCGGGTCCGGGCTTTCGCCTGATTTCGGATGGACTTTTCTGTCTCTCTCTCTCTCTCTCTCTTTCTCTCTCTCTCTCTCTCGCTTTGCGCACGATTGCACACAAAATGCACACCAGGAAGCAAGCGAAAACCAAACAAAAATAAAACACGGGTCCACCACCGTTCGCAGAAAGACACATTGCCTTATTCATGAGATTGGCTGAAAATAAACTATTAAATTATTTACCGACCAAACCTGCCACCGGGCAGAAGGCAGCAGCAGCAGCAGCAGCAGGAGCGTCACGGAGCCAGAACAAATCCGAGCAACACGTCGGATGGTCGAACGGGCCGAAGAACATCCGAGGCGCACACGGTACGAAAGAATGTGTCCCGGAGCTAAAGCTTTAGTGTTTGAGATTTGTCACGAAACATTGGGAAGCGGGAACGGGAATGTTCCTCCCTTTGTGTGCGATTTTTTGCTCTATTTTTTCAATGAAGCAGCTGATACTCATATCATGCTTTTTTAGCTTTCGTACAACACGACCGAAAGATTGCACGGGTTTGTCTTTAAAAGCATTCAGCTATGACTTACGATTTAAGCGACTACGTTACATCGCTTGCTAAAGCACTTCGCTGGGAGCCGGGTTTTTTTTTTCTTCTCTCGTCAGTGCTTCAGTGGGTTTTTCTTCCTCCTCCGGTTCTTAGCACCTAAGCCTGTGCATGTCATCCTCGGATCGGATGTTTGGCATCTGCTGCCGGGAACTGCAAAGTCGCTCGAGTTCTAGCAGCTGTGGCAAATGTTGGATTATTCATCAGCTTATCGTGCCGGGACTGTGGCGGGAGCGAGTGTTATGTTTGACAAAATGCAAAATGAAGCAGAGGGAGGGGAAAAAACGCACGGCGACCTATATATGTATATTGCTTGTATTCCCTGCAGGGTGAACAGCGCAGCTGTGACATGTTTGTAGCACGGAGAGCAAGTCTGCACGCACGTAGAACACTTGTTGTGAACTAATTTGTAAACAGTAAAAACTTTTCTACGTTTCTAATTAAACTAGTTTCTCTCGTTAGTTCAGTGTACAGCGTAGCAAACTTAACGAAAGGACGCAATATTTCACCAACATTGCACACGATAACTCTCCCGCAAACCTAGTTCCATTCAAACGAACGATGAGCACTTAACTTCCCCGATGGCTCGCGTTTCCATCCGATACCGCTCGATCATTTATTAACGGAGCTCCAACCGTTCTTCTTAGCACCGCATTATTTTTTTATCACATTTGCACCTTCTGCTACAACCAATCTACGGAAGAAAAGCAATGAAAAAAAAACAAAAATAAAGCACAAAACTCCACCCCGTATACACAACTTTCCACTCACGCGCCAAATAAGGCGCAACCGGAGAGCGCAAACGGAGAAGAAAACAGGAACAGATTCGCATGCGTGCCCAAAGCAATTATGGCACGCAAATGGGAAGAACGCTCCCCTAGCGCACCCCGAAATGAGTTTCAATTCGAGCGCACCCCGAAATGGCTAACGGCACGCACTCGGGCGAAACCCGGCCCAAAAGAGTTTTATAGCCCGGCTTTCAGGTTCACGTCTTTGGCCTGCCGGTGGTGCCGGGACGGGATGGGGCGCCGTTTTGCCGGTACTTTGATTTAAGCTTACGTCAATTTTGCGGAGCTATTTCATCTGTCAAGGGATTTCCGAGAAGAGCAGCCACTGACTTTGCCGATGATCAACCTGCGGGTGTTAGTGTGTGTGCTGAGTGTCGGTTTGCTTGTGTCTAGGTAGGAACACCCACGGTCTATAGGCGGTGTGTGCTGGAAAATAAAGGAAAAATTGTATGCGGAAGCATGCTATTGTTCAGTGTAGAACATCCTTTTTCCCCAGTCTCTAACCTAATCCACAGATATCAATATACGGCAAATCAATCCATTACCCAACCGAAGTGGAAAATATTTCGCAAATAAAGAAGCACGTTAAGCGTTGACGAGAAAGGGAGCGAATTTTCATGATCCGCCTTAAAGTATGCAATTTGCAAGACGAACGCTTCGATTTGGCAGTCTTAACATAACATGTCGGTAACTTTTGTGTGGTAGTAGTACACTTATAGACACAAGCTATTGCTATACTAAAGCTATTGCATACTTTTAGGCGGATTAAGAACATTTTCCCCAAAAATCCGTCATTGTGCACTACATTACCGCTTAGTAGGAGTATTTGGATTGTAGTAAAAGTATGCAAACCGAATAGAACATGATTGGATGATGCCGGTGAGAAGTCGGTATGATTTATATAGGCTGGACAAAACAAGTAGTTGATTTACAATTTATAATATATTTTATAATTGATTTATGTAGCGCTTGACGTGTGAGTTGATATAAATCACAGGCACAAAGCTTTGGTAACGCTTTACTTGACGCTTTATTATATTTTATAGCAAGCGTTTTATAGCGTTTTCTATCTGTTAAAATTGCTGGAGTAGTACAGGTTGATTATATCTTATTATATTACAGGAAACACACAAGTTTGTCATTTTATTATTTCGAAAAATATTCAAATTAATTATATCCGACTGTAAAAAATCATTTACCATCCAATCTTAATCCGTGCCTATTGTCATTTTTATACAGTTTTCGCTGCATCCACTGATGGTGTCATAAATATTGCCCCAACAGCAAAAGAAACGCTTCAGCTATTCAGCTCCATCCCGATCGCTCCGCTGAGACTCGTTAATCGGTGCAGTAAAGTAGCTTGAAAAGGGGTGGAAAGGAGGGTGGAGGGGAGGGGAGAGGTCACAAATTTATGCGCCATCGCGCCACTTGTCATCATTAAATGGCGATGCAGTTCGCCGCGTGCTCTGTCTCTGTCCCTGCACGCTGCAACGGCACACCAGATGCAACGGTCGCTTCTAAGCCCCCATAATTACTAACCAGAGCAGGGACACGGTGCAGGCAAGGGTTTTTTTTACAGCACGAGGAAGTCCACCGAAAGGGGGGACCGAGGGCTTCGAAACTTTTCGGCAACTTTGATGGCGCGGTGCTGCTGCTTCCTCACTAAGTGCCGGCGACCGGGGAACAGCTTTCGAGCAACCCAAAGATGGATGAGTGTAATTAAACAAAACTGCCGGGCTGAAAGGGACCCTCCCGCTCGGGCTGGGTTCGGGCGATGAAAGAAGAAAGTTTGCTCCTGGCGCAGGTAGCGGGTATGGCACGATCTGGCAGGACCGCACCGAACGGCTATAGGTTACGGAGTTGCCCTATTTGGAGGAGAACCTGGGCCTGCATTAAAATAATTCTCGCAGCGAGCGCGCGCGTGTCGAGCGAAGAGGAAGTGCAAAGTTTTTACTGTGCAGACGGAGGGCGAAACTTTTCCACCCAGGGTTCTGGGAGAGACGGGAGTGGGCTCGGGAAAGTTATAATTTATGTGTAGCTGCTCGTTTTTGTTTGTCCCCGCGCTTTGTACTGAGCGGAGACACACACATACACCAGCCGAGCTTATGGACGGATCGAAAGTGTGTTGGGGTGACCACCTTGAAGGGGTCCTTCGAATCTTCCAATTCCGGCACTTTTCCTGCGGCGATGAGTCCCACCCAAAACCCGGAATGTCAATGCAATTCACCTCATTACAACTCCATCCAGGTGCGGGAATTAGTTGCACACCTTCAGGAAACTGTGACGGTCGAAAGTAACACAGCGCTGGAAGCACTTCCAGGAACAGGACGACCATGTTCGCTGGTTGCGTGCGTGCTGACGTTTACAAAATTGTCCGGCAAACGTGAAAGTTTGCTGTAACTTTCTTATGATCAAATATCTTGCAAGTATCGGCACGTGCCAGTACATAGCATCCGTGTGTACACTGTATCCACTGTGTGTTCGATGTGGAGATGTTTGTTATATCGCACACGAAACACAGGAGGAACCCGTCGGTCATTCGACACTGATTTGGGGTCCGGATTGTTAACTTTTCAAACACTGTGTGTGTGTGGGCAGCGCTGGAGAAAGCGATGCGCAAAAACATTCAGCAAACCAATGTCCACCCGGCGGCGGCGGTGGCGGCGGATATTCTTTTTGATGTGATTCGTTGTTTCCTTTTCGGGCTGGGACGCGATGTCACTGTCACCCGGGCGAATTGAGCGGGCTCGAGGGACGGCTGACGGCGCGGAGGCGAACTTAAGGTTTGTTTTGTCAGCGTGTCGGCATTTTGCGGGCTGGTAAAAGGACACCGCAAACGCCATGTCAAACTTATCAACTGACAAACTGAGAGGACGATTTAATAAGCCGCTGGGACGGGCAAAAGTTTCCGCCTGTGCACGGTGGACACACCAACATCGGGTGAGGGTTTTTCCTTTCCGAAAAGACCCTCAGAAAGATGGTTTGTTTTGGTTTGTTGTAGAAAAACTGATGACATAAGGTGTCACTAGCCGGCATTTGAATTGGTCTTCGATGAAACTAATATGTTGGTGTAATCCGATAATTCAACGTCAAGCGTCTGGCGCAATGGGTTTGGTAAAACGTTACAAAGTCGACTTGCAATACACCAGAAAAGATAGGAAAACGGAAAACAATATTTAGTTATGTTACCCACCAAGAGATGGCGTTATTCCATACAAAGTACAGCGACACGTTTCTTTTCTTTGCTGCTTCTGGAGCAATTCACCAGAAACCAATTTATGTCGACATTACCACTTACTCCTAGATATGTTTAAATTGAACTTTTATGTATAAAAAGTTGACTAGAAACATAATGAAATAAACATAAATAAAAAAAAGCTTATAGACACATTTTTGCAGATATTTTACGGCACGTTTCTTTTTGTAGAACCTACAGTTTTAGGATAACTCGAAATTGTTTCCCATTTTCCTAAAGATTTAATATTGTCCAAACGATGGAAAATAGATTGAGATGATTAAATAATTGTAATAGTAAAAATACGGCTTTAACTTTAAACTCCATTAAAGGTACCAAAAATCAATATTTTGCTTTTGCTGCCTTCGCTGCCCCACCAGAAGCATGACGCCCCTCATTAAACGACAGTAAAGGACAATCTATCTGGGCCACCGTTGTGCGGGCCGTTGCATGTCTGTTCCTCCTTCGGCGTGCAGCAAGCATCCATTGGGGCAGCCCATTCGCAAAGGTCAAAGCGGTACCCCCGCAAGGCGCCCATGTTTAATGCAGGCACAAAAATATCCTTCTTATCTTATCGCGTTCTCGGCCAATCTCTAGGTCACTGTGACTGGTTTGCACGTTGAGCTTTGACCGCACCGATGGCTTATCGTGAATAAGCAACGATGTTTACACACGAATTTAACAATTACACTGCCGAAACGCGGCGTTAACTGTACGGAGCCGGGATTCACCGGCCTGGAACGGGGCGCAAAGCACAAAGCCGAAGAAGTACGCAAATAGCCGGCGCAAACTGCTGAACCGCACCGTGCGAAAGCTACGTACACGTCCAATTCCATTTACGGCCCGATTCCGCGCCATCGTGAAAAAGGAACGCAACCGAACCGTGAAACGTCTTGGGCCAGGTCGAACCAGAGCGATCCGCAAGCAAAGCACAAGTAACTAATTCCCGACGGTGCAGTCAAACGGCACAACGCGACGTCGTGGGACGCGACGGGAAACGAGGTGAGGGAGCGAGAGAAAATGATTATTTATGAATTCAAATGAGCTGCTGCTGTAATTTACTACATCTGCAGTGTGATGCTTCGTGGATGGGAGCGGCGATGGCGGATGGATGGTGATACATGTGATTCGGCTTGCAAAAACAAAAACCTGGACACAAACACAACAGCTCCAGCCAGCTGAGAAGTATCACATTCCACGGGGGAGACCCGGCTGACAAAACCGATCCAGAACACCGAAAAAACGACGCACCGACGCACGAAAAACCAAGCTGGATCCGGGCGCCCCTTGGGGACGCGTTTTATCTTGTCCGTGACGCAGTCAAGGTTGAGCGTACAGTTCGCGGTGGTGTGAATAAGCCGGGGCACTGTTGACGCTTCCGTTTTCCGGTGCCACGACGCATAATTCAACCAAAATGTGGTGCGGGCCGCACGGAATCTGTACTGTTCCGGCGATCTCTCCCCCCCCAGCGGGGAATACGGAATGTTGCTTTTATTTTATCACCGTGTGGATGATATCTACCCGATATCGAACGGTGAGGTGAAGTGTGGGTAATAAATTGATTAGCGCATAATTCATGCAAACCGGCCGGACACCGGCCGGTCGTTATGTTTTAATCACTTTGCAAATATTCACGCCGGACGCGTTTCTCCTGTCTCGTCGAAAAACAGCGCCTAAATTGCTGCAACCACCGTGCACACTCTGTGCGGCGTGTGGTGGCAGCAAAAGTTGGCAAAATTAAATTTAAACATTCAACCATCATTGAGTAGCTGGCCACTGTATTTCAACCCACTATTTAGACATTTGTTTTGGCAGCGTCAACTGTGATAACAAGCGTCGTGGAACATGCCACCATAGCAGCTGGGGGCCGAATATTTGATTGACGCGATTTGCGATTGGTCGGCGACCGGGCCGTTGTATTTAGGCACGGTGGTGAAATATTAGTATAATATGATTAGCCTATTAAGCCGCGATCAATAATTGGCAACCCTTCCTCGCAAGTGGCCGCACACTTCAGCCGCCAGTAATTGCATGTGCATATTTCAGGCTGGCAACGACCGGCGCAGTTGTTTCGGTGGGTGGTGTTTGATAATTTGATGAATGTATGCTAATGATTGGTTTCATTCTAATTTCGTAATGGCGTGCAGGGGTAGGGAATTTGGGACAGCATTCGCGAGCGTACGCTCTACAGTATCCGATGGGTTTGTTTTATTGCACTATTATATATTCCTGTCTCATTTTCGAATAACGTCAAATAACGTCGATTCTAATTTGCGACTAGCTGCACTATGGGACATTTGCACCACTTACACATACTACTAGAATTAAGCTTCTGTTTGTTTTAAAAGCGACCCGTATTAGACTTACGTTTATGTTAATGGTGTAATTCTTGAATATTGAAAAGAACCTTAAAGCAACGATCGGAACGGGTCTAGAATATAGGTGACTCATTCGACATAAAAGCTTTTCCCATACAATTTCTTTCAAGCCTCCGATAATATCCCAATAATTCTCCGATAAAACTTCGATAAAGCTCCGATAAAATTCCGATAAGGTTTGTATAGCATCGCAATAAGGTTCCGGTAACATTCCGATAAAATTCCAGTAAAGGTCCGATAATGTTCCAATAAGGTTCCAATAAGGCTCCGATAAGACTCCAACAACATTCCGATAAGGGTTCCATTACATTTCAAGAAGATTCCAATACATTTTTGTTAAGGGTCTCATAAGGTTCCTATAAGGCTCCTATAAGGCTTCGATAACATTCTTATAAGATTCCAATAAGTAGATATGTTTATCTTAGTATATTTAAATTATACTCCTCAAACACAAAACATCATAAATCTGCCATAAGTTTGATATTGCTTCCGACAGCGTGAGCACCTATAATGTAAAAGTCAAATACATCAAATAATAATCCCAACCGAAGCACGAGACCGGTTCACCTTATCTCCGCTAGCGAAGTGTGTGATGGCTCTAGTACGATTAGCCTAATCCCACGTTCCACGTGTTTGATTGGTCGGAAATTTTTATGCAAACATGTAACCCTCCAGCCCGGCAGACGATAAAAACCAATGATGTACAATAGGCCCCGACACTCGCTCCCCCCGTTGGAGTGTGTTTCCTGCCAAACTTCTCGGAAGCGAGGGTCGGAAGGAAATCTTGGGGGCCTTCGGTTGCGGCGGCCTGCCGAAAGGCGACGGACGAAAAACAACTTCAACAACTCGTGGCGCATTATATTACACGGCTTTACGGATGCGGACGGAGCGCCGAACGAGCGTTCGCGCTTCGGGAACTTCTGTTCGCTTTCGCCGGCGGCCGTGGACAAACTTTCGCCGAAAACGGCTCCACTGTCATCGGTGGGCGAAAGAAATCGAAGCACGGTCGATGTGTGGAAAAGTAGCCTTCAACGTGGCTCTCAGTGGCTCTTGTGTGGTGCTACGACCCGAACAGGAAAAGCGGTGGAAAAGAAAAACGTTTCTTTTTTTGCCTAGATGGTGATACTCAGGGAATACCCTTTTCTCAACCGGTTGTATCAGGGAAACAGGGTTGGACAGTTGTTTGAGATTGTCTATGCGCATGGAACAGCGCAAAAGGAGGACCGGAAACATGTGTTTTGTTTGCCTTCGTGTTCACACAAGGATGGTGGGTCGTTGTGTATGGTTTAGTTTTATGATTGAATATTGACTCTCGAGCCGGTTACTGGGTTAGAAGCGTAGTTTATAGAACATGGATACCAATTTTAGTACTCACTCTTGCGATAATGGATAGATCTTGGAAATATCATACCTGAAACGATTACAAAAAATATTAATTAATGTATGTCATAAGCCTGCAGTTATTAAATTATGCTTTCCACACAAAAAAAAACGAAAATACCAATCGATTGCAACTTTATTGAGTAGAACATTATCTGGCGTGCGTCAGCGCACACCTCATAAAGCAGAAACATAATATACATTTTCTATTAGCGCAGCATTAGTCTCGCCCTTAATCCCGAAAAGAAACACATCCACACGATCAATAATACCACCATAATCAACGGGTCATTTGAACCCATCCTGTGGGGGTTCTCCACCGGCCGTCGGACCGTCTTCCGCGGTCGGATTCGGCAAAAAGGCTGAGCATGATTGACCACTAAATTCTAGTGCTCTAGTTTCTCATTTTCGCCACGCTGCCAGGGTCGACCACTGCCACCGCTGCTACCGAACTGCCGGCTGGCGTGGTGATTAAGCCACGTACACAGTCGGGGCCACCCACGGACGGGGAATTAACGTGAGCCCCATTACCCGCCCGTGGGCCGTTCTGCAGCAGGACAGTGAAAGCAGATGCCGAAGCTATTAGCAGGACAATGAGCAACTCGATGCTGATTATACGGGGGGGCGCGCGCTGGTCGGCACAGCACCGGTCGGTAGTAAAAATAGGACGACTGCTGCACGGGTCGTTCGCTTCATTTAGCGATGACACCTATTAAGCATACACGATAACAAATAACGACCCACCGGATACCGGGACGGGCACGTGCGCGAGGCAGGACCGGAGTGGTTTGAAATATCTTACAAGATGTTAAAAGATAATCTCTTTACGGTTGGCTACAGTTTTAGTTGGTGTGGAGCAATGCTTGTGGTTCTTATTTTAAATAAAAAGTTTTGGAAAATTCACTTGCGTCGTTAGTTTTTTTCCTTAAAGTATACAACATAGACACTCCAATGCATGATAGATACAATATTCTAACTCGTGTAGGAAACTTCTTTTTGCCTAAAGTCTTTATCGAGATCAAACTGGAATTTGACTTTTTATGAATTGAGCTATCTCTATAATAAGCATAAACTTAATAAAATCGCTTTGAAGAATTATTCAATAAAAGCCAATTATTTATAGGGGGCTTCATCAGCAAACTTCATCAGCAAGCTAATTCTAAGGCTGCTTGCACACAAAAATGTCATTAGGTGGGTTCACACGAATCGAACTCTGCTCGAATTTGTACGATCTGCGAACTTTTTTTGTCGATGTATTAGTGAGTCGAGCTATGTTCGCCGAATCTATTTCAAGCAGAAAAAGTTATCCAGTAATAGTGTGCGTGAAGTTCGTCATCAAAAGTTCGACCCACGTGAACCCACCTAATAAATTATGGTAATAGTATTATGGTAATAGCTAATTTATGAATTTCCAAATGATGTTTCTTATTCAAGGGTTCTTTTATCTGGTGTAAAATGATGTAAAGATGAAAACATTAAAGTTACATTTAAATCAAATTTATACTACAAATGAGCCTACAAGTTTGTTTTAAGTTTTATTACCATTTAATTAAGTATGAATAAATTGTTTATGTTATTTTATTCAGCCGATTCACGCGGGGACAAAATTAATTAACTTTTGCGCATAGAAATGATCATTTCCCCGTTCGCAAATTCAGCGAACCCTAAACTCATCTCACTAAACCCTAGAAGAAGAATGCCAGAACTTCAACAGCCCGTCCCCAAACGACCCCAACGCTCGAGCTGTTGAAGTTTTCCGAAAAGACTAAACGACGCTTGCAGTAGGCAATGCGCTTCCCGCGTTCGCTTGCCTCTGTGTGTGTGTGTGTGTGTGTGTGTGTGTGTGTGTGTGTGTGTGTCGCGGTTCGCTGTTCGCTGCGGTTTGCTCCCAAGCACAGAAGCGATTCACGTGAGCAAAGTAGGCGGCATGGAAAGGGTCTGGCTGGGTCTGGCTTAAGTATGCAAAGTAATGCGACGACAGCGTTCCGCGATGAGTTTCGCTGCACACGGCAGGCGTTTGTGTCGTTTGTGACTTCGGGATAGAATCGAGCGAACCGAACAGAGAACGAGGGGGACGAATTTATTGGGACGTGGCAGGAAATGCGGGAAATCTCATCAGCGCAGGAGCCGGGGCCCGACGTCCCGAAAGACACGGGCCCAGGCACGACGTTGCAGTTCGCACAACAAACGCTGCCCGCTTCCCTGAGTACGCGCATAACTTTAAACAGCGTAAATTACGGTGGTGACCGGTTCGCTGGGGCGCATTACGAGGGTCGGAAGGACGCGGAGAGTCGCAGAGTTAAGCAGTTGAATTATGAAAGCCTAACCGTATCGTACAACCGCCAACCGGCACACATCCGGTCGGTGGGTTGCTTTTTAACGCGGCATATGGTGGCGCGATTTGCCAAGATGACCTACGCATCTGCATGTGCGTGTGCGTTCGGTGGGAGGATCCGCGGTTTAGGGGACGGAAGGGCCGGAAGTGGAGTATTTATATGTTTGTTACTGCTTTAAAGTAAACGACCCTGGGACAGAGACGTGGCTCCTCCCATACACTAACTGGGAGCGATACACTATTACTGCTGCAGCCGACAACATGTCGGTACGGCAGGGCGCTTAAGTAAAGCGAAGGTTCGACAAAAGGTGCACTGGGACCGAAAGGAAGCTCTAGTTGAGATGGTACGTGCATGACGTGGAGCGGAGCGGCAACTGTGCTGAATAATTATTTCGCATCAGGGGAATTGGATTAAATATAGTGATGGTAGGCGCACGCACCGGTTCCATGTTTACTATGTTTCGCTCAAAAACATCAACACACACACAGCCAGGCGGTTGACATGACAAATAGGTACAGGGTGATATTAGCATGTTGTACACATCGCGTGAATTATGGAAGATATGATGCTTAAGGTACATTTTGCGTTATATTTAAAATATATAAAATATACGGATGATAATTGGAAAGGACTTTCTACAGAACGTAATTACAAATGAAATTTACAATAAGTAGTTTATTCCAATATGATAGTCATAGCTAAAATGTGATTAGCTTAAGAAAAAATACAAAAATGCGAATGTAAGGTAAGCAAATTGATAAAAGCAATCAAAATAAGTTAAAACAAACAAAAATAATGTAATACAGGTAACCAAAGCAAACTTTGAAATAAAAAAGCAAACATTGCCATAAAAAAGCAAACATTGCCATAAAAAGCAACAGAAAGTAATAGAAAATTGTAACCTTGTAATAAAGAGTTGATGGCAGAAACATGTTGAGAGAACAAATATAAAAAGGGAAAATTTACATAAACTAAACGAATCCGCACACAATATGGAAGGTTATTATATCCACATTCATAAGAAGTTACTCACAAAAGTAGCAAAAAAGCAACCAAAAGTGCAAGATCAAACCCGCAAACAGCACAAAAGTAATAAAAAAGATAATTACAGGTTAGATTTGTCCAATAAATCACTTCAATCAATACAAATTATTCTATAAATAAAACAAACAAAATGGCTACTACCGGAAAAAAAAGAAACGCTCGCATGAAAGCACAGAAAAAACCAACTTTTCCCCGATCCGGATGAAGTGTGCGCTACTTCATTTACGTTACAAAACAAAGAGCCAACCGGACGCCTCCAGCCCGCCGACCCATACGCACACGCACACACACACACACACGATTGGCAGCGCCGGCCGGAAGCAACTGTAGCCTTTGCTGCTTTTGGCACATCACCCGAGCGCATCACTGTCCTCATCAATCATCGGCCGAACTTTTCCTTGGGTCGGCAGAACGGCTGCCGGCAGTGAATACGCCTTCGTAATTCGATTTCGTTCCCTTTGGTAGGGATGGGTCGCATCATGCATGATCTGCCCACTGCCCATCTCGTGTGCACAAAGAGGTCACGTTTTTTCACGCCATTGGGAGGGGCTGACCAGCCCGGCGAATTCATTGGACCTCAAAATGTTATCTAATTATTAAAGGTCACCGTGGGGCTCTTTACAGATCACTCGATGTTACGGCACAATGCAGAGGTGGAGCTACTGTTGCTTAAGTTTTTAGAGCAAAGGTTTCTTTTCGCTATTGCGTACTTCGTTTTCGTTTTCTGGAAGCGTTAGCAACATTTAACGAGAGTATAGTGTGAACAAATAATGCCACAATTTACTTTTTGCGAACGTCGTTAGCTCGCCCCGCTGAAGTAATCGCTGCCCTTGAAGATAATGTGCCTCCCACAGCTCCGAGCGGGCGCACATTCATCATCAACAATTAGCATGTGTTTGATGGCTAATGACATCCACAGCGAAGGCGTAACTCACCCTGTTCGGTCTGCTCTCGAGCGTTTCCTCGGCCACCACACGAACGGCGAAGGAAACACACAAAGAGGAAGCAACCCTCCTCGGATTCTTTCGCCTCGTTTCTCCACAGAAGCGGCCACAGCAGCACGGGCACATAATTTAACGATCATTGCGCGGTCGGCCGGCGCTCCCGTGTCGGCGGATTTTCGGTTAGACGACAAGGCGTTATTAGCGCGTCCACAACCCCGAGAACCGGAAGCGACACAGGCAACCGTGGCTTCCTTCCGCCGTTCCCGTTTTAATGTTGCGTGCGCGTGTGTGTTACTATCCGGTGCAGCTCATTTAACGACTGTGAAGAAACACGACGCCATTCATTGCTGGCGGTACACGAGCTACACCGAAAACCAATTTTCCGCCAGGCCCACGAGTCGAAGCGCCTGCGAATGTCTGCGAAACAATTACCTTCGCCATCCGCTGCAGGATCCGCGCTTCGGTGGGATTTTATTAGCGGCGGAGCGATCCCGTAGCGGTTCGAATCTATCAAACAACTGGTGGGACGGGGTGGGCCGTAGCACGGAAGCAGCGAACGCTGTTTGCCATTAATGCGTTCGTATTGTTTGGGAACAAGTTTTCGGAGCGTTGCCTGACGCTTGCTCCCATTCTCGCCTGGGGGGAGGCCTTCGCCAAGCATACCGTGGACGGGGGCATGAAATATTTAAGGATACGGAATGGAATGGAACTTTCACTTTCTGAGGTCGTATTTTTGGGAAAGCCATTTAAAATTGTTTCCCCGTGCAAAACATTCGCTTCTGCGAATCGATCGGTAATGAGAAGCTTTTCGTGGAATCTGTAGTTGTTTACACTTTGGTGCGTACCCCGGAACCAACGTGAGGAGCTCGAGAATCGGGCCAAGTTCTTTCTGTTCGACCCCTGTACGATATCCCCGCGTGTAATAGGCCAGTTTAATCAGAATGTTTTAAAGAAGCTGCTAAATGTGCTTTTCGCAACAGGAAGCTCATGAATTTTCAAGCTGGCTTCAGAACTACCGGTAGCAGGAGATAATGGTTTTGTTTTGAAAGAATTTGTACAGGAAGACTCTTCTTTCAAGTTAACTTTTGTATTCTTTATTCTAAAAAAAAAATCCTCCTTTTCTTCTCTCTGCTAGCGCACAAGTAAGAAACGTTATGCGCGCAGTGTCCCCGGTTATGTTTTCATAATTATTACCCAGCAAGTGGGCGACAGAAACTCGAGCACTAATCAAATTATTCCACACCCGGGAGCAAACTGATTAAAACCATTCCGTTCGTTCTGGGAAGCGTTCACGCACGGCCGCGCCCGCCGTAACTCTATCAAAACCGAGTAAGTGAATGAATAGAGTGAAAGAAGGGGGGAGGGGGGAGGGGGGGAAATTCTGCGCGAATAACTGCGCACAGTTCGCTTGCCGACCATAATAACTCTGTCACGAGAGGTTAATTCAATTCATCAACTCTCACCCAGCGGTTGCCATGGCGCCAAAGTGACAAAGAAAGCGCCGGGAAAGATCGTTCCAAAAAACACAAGCGTACGAAGAAAGTCTAGTTCTAGTGCTGAGTTGTACAAGGAGCTCGAATAACGAGCGGGTTTCTTGTGAAGTAAATCGTAGGGTGGCGTTACATCGTTGTTACTTCGTTCGATTTTCTTGAGCGGGAGCAATGGGGCGAAACAAGAAGGAACAGGATCTTCATCTGTCAGTCGCTCATCTCACTACGAAAGTTTCATTCTACGAAAGATATTTGATGATTGTAACAGCTTGGAAGAGATTATGCTTGTTTTATGGGTGTTTTTTTAAATAGCAACTTCATAATATGCCTCTAGCTGTGATAATTTACTATTTTGAATCGCGATTATCAACGATTTAAGTGATCATAACATATTTTCTTGCAATTCCTTGCTAGCTGTAATACCGCGTCCAAGAATGGACTGTGAAAAAATCGAAACAAAAATCGTCGAGAAAGTATCGTGTACATAAAGCAGTACAAGAAGGCACTCTCAATACCCCATCAAATGGTCGTTCACCTCACAACGAGAGCTCAAGCATCTTTAAGGTTAAGTAGAAGCAAAAGGAACACACATGCATGCAGCGAAGGCAGCCGGTCGCCATAAATGTACTTCTCTTCCGCCATTGAAACATGCATCGGTCGTAAAATGCTGAAGAAGTCTCGGGCCGAAGAGTGTACGGCTCGATGATCGTAACATCATCGTTAGCAGCGAGTGAATGATTCTACACGTTCTCTATCATGCACACTCCACGGTGTACACAAGAAACGTCACAACTACTTGACGCTTTTATGGCCCAACAAGCGACGAGCGACGAAAAAAAAGCACTTTCGACCGGAAGTTCATCAGGCAATGCGAACGACATGTAACGACCCATTCGGTCGGTGGCTGCGCCAATTCTGTCGCATGATAAATATTAAATTACCGCACGTTGTCACTAGTTGGTGCGATGCTGCAGAAAGCGATGTTGAATGTTTCTGACTAGGAATCTCTTAACCAAAAAGGCATGCTCCAAAGTCTCGGTTTAAGTCTCGCAATGAGATTATAATAAAAATATTAACGAGTCATGTTTTATGATGCACCAGATGTGTAGGTGACAATCCTGAATCTCCGCACTCTGATTGCTTCTCAATATTGACTTTAAGTAGCAGTTTTTGTTGGTGCCACTCTCCTTCCGAGAATTAGTATTTGCTGTTTTAGCTTAACGCTCTGCAAACCTCCGCCGGGGGTGTCAAAATCTCTTCACCCATTTAACGACAAACCACGGGGCATCAACGTAAACGAGAAAAAAGGGCACCATCAACCGAAACGAGGCTGTGGGAACGATCCCGGCGATGGGTGCCGTTTTCATTATTAGCTTTGGCAACACTCCACCCCAGCACCTGCGCACCCGCGCACTGCCTTCCACCCGCGCAGTGCCATAAATATTCATTAACATGGCGCTGGCAACTTCGGGGAAAAACCACGCTGCCTACCAACGACGATGACGAGGGTGGCACCCGAGCAGCGAAATAGGTGACGAGACGGAACACTGTTTTGCCGGTGCGACTCGATCGAATCGGACATCGCGCGGAATGAAAATCTATTTCAGCGCGATTTTTCAACCAAAAAAAGGAGAAGTAAACCCCATTCGCGTCACCGCATCCCCTCATGCCTCGGGTAATGAAGTTTAATAATATGCAAATTTCGGTGCTCAGCGGGTCGCCTGACAAGTGGGCTGGGAGCTGGGGCTTTGAAAATATGACTGCTCTAATAAGCAACCGGTTCCGGTTGGTGGAGAAAACAAAACGATTCCATTTCCCAATCCGACCGGGCTGGCTGACAGATGGAGCTGGCACGTGGGTTGAAATTTGATGGGGTAGCTTCGTTTCGAATGATAATCCACCGTTGATCACACCAGTTGGCACGCTGGGTTAGCAGTTCTGTTTTTCAAACACAAAAGAAAACTGATGCTGTTCATTTCATTTGCCATTCCAAAACATACGTTGTTTGTTGAGAAAAACAATCAAAATCTGTTAAAAATGTTTTACTATAGAACAGATGCCTTCATCTGCACGCCCGGAATGGTTTATGGCAGTTTGAAGTTACGCCATCCATCAACAAGCTCAGATTTCAAGAGGAAAACTCTCTCTCCAAGATCTCTTATCTTGGGTCAAATGTAAGTTCCAACAGCACCTTTCAATGTAAAACTACACAATCGTATGCTCATCAGTCTAACAAATCCATCAAAAACTTCCAACAGCCAACATAAAGATGATGTACATATAGATTATCTCACTGTAAAAGTCTTCTATAACTTCACCTGACTTGGGCCGGAAGCTAGCACCGACAACAAAATGGATGTTATAGTATAGCTTGAAGAAACTATTCCTGAAGACGGACGAAACTGGGACTATGAAGAGCTTTCAACGTCCCAGTACTCAGATCGCCTCTGAGACGTGGAAATCAAGCAAAGTAAATATTGCAAACGGTGGGTTGGTCATGTTCGAAGAATGACACCGGACGGTCTACATGGACAGAGGAGTCCATGAATAAGAAATAAGAAATTGTATTTAGAAGTAAGAAATTATTCAATATAAAAGGAGATTCTAATATAAATCGCGCATATTATTTGATACTGCGGAAGCCATTTTATACATAAGCCAAATTCATTAAGGATTCTCAAACCTGTACTATCTATTATAGTTTCCTGTGCAACATGTGTTCTGTAAAGAGCATGTCAAGAGAGAAAACTTTCCGTTCACACATTCTACTCAATGTTGCCGAGGCTTACAAACGTTGAACCGGAACGCTCCTACCGGGCGGGCTATTCAAAACGTGCCCCAGCTTTCGCACTGGGGCCTACTCATTTTCTTCACAATCCCAACCGAAAGCATCTCGAGCCGGAACAGGCGAAAATGTGCCGATAAACAGCGCCCAAGCGACCGGAACCGGTCGAGCAGCACGAGAATCCGGTTTTCTTTGGAAGCAAAAGAAAATAACACCGACCGACACAGCAAAAGGATTCGATTATCGGCGTGCACAAATATCGCCAGTTAAAATCCGTTCAGCGCAGCTTATCCCTGGGCACCCGCACCACCCCGTTCCACCCGGTGGCATGGAGAGATGGAAGGTCGCCGCGTCTGCAGCTGGTGCTTGCTTGCTGAGCCAGCATCCTGGTGTGTTGCTCCGACGGTGCGACCAATCGAGCGACATTTTATCTAAGCCTGTACCGTTCGCCGACGGGCTGTATTAATCTACGAGCCTACCACAGATACGTGCGGGGTCCGTAATCTTGTACGGGCTCCTCCAACCCGGCTTCCCGGTGGGAGTGAAATGGGAGCGGGAGGGCGCTATTGATTGCTTCTATCGCCTTATCCGGTTAGCCGGGGTCTAATAGATATACGATACCGTATTTACATTCCCACCCGGCCGGAAAGTGCCTCCGACGAACATGACCCGACGGAGCATTGTGTTGCGTCGACGTGGTCTCGGTTCCGGAAGAGGCTGTTGTTCGTTTGTGCCGTTTGGTCTGCGTTTACGGGAGCACATTTGGCAGATGCTTCGGTGCACGATGATAAGGCGATGAGTTTAATACGCCGGAGTGGGGTATTTAATTTTGAAACGATATCAATAAATCATATCGCATTAAAGGTTCGGTGCAACAACAAAAAAAGACGCGTCGAACTTTTGCGCAAACAAACTCTTTATTTGCCGTACATTGAATGAGCCGGAGACGCTGCGAACCGAGTGGAGTTGGTGTAAGATGATCGGGGCAGTAATTTATACACCGTAAGAACCAAACTCATATTTTATCGGCGATGCGAACACCGTTTTTAAAAACAGTGTGCTTTATCTGATGTCATAAATTCTTTCGCTTCCGCAATTTACAACGTATCCCAAGCTAGCAAACTTTCTCGACCAAAATGTTCGATTCCAACGACGCGCTCTCATCGCGACGCCATGCCGTTAAACATTTGTTAGTACGATAAATATTTCACAACGTTTTGTCGGCGCGTCTCGTTCCTAGCTCCACTTGATTTGCTGATCCCGAATGCACACAGTTTCAACATCAAACACAAACATCCGAACGGGCACTGTTACAGTGGAACCATTGCGTTCGGTGATAATAAATGACAATGAGAATGATTGCACCGCTCGTCGATGCAGTGCCGCTTGATGAATGGATGCAAACAGCATAATAAATGAACCCCTGTTGTGGTGGAAGGTGAATTTCAATCGATTCCGATCGAACTGAAACACACTTTGCTCATTATCGACATTATTTTAAGCAGAGCGGCGTGCCCAGCCGGGCGGCTCCGGCCGCAAGGAATTCAATTTTATTACAATCCACTTGTTTGACTTAACTGATTAAGCGAAGCAGTGCGCATAAATAATGCGTGCCCGCGTTTGCGGCGCCGAAGGTGTATCCGGGTGTGCTGATGAATTGATGCGGCATTGAGAAGCAGCAGCACCGTTTCGACGAATTCCACGACGAGCAGTGGACCGGTGGGGGTTAAATTTCATTAAAATTTTAATGAAGTGTAACACCATGAGGTATTACTATGATTGATTTAAAGTCAATATAAATGCCGTTTGATACAACAGTCAAAACAGTGTCCATGTTGATGGATGGTAAATGACATGATAAAAAAGAAATGATTGTTTTGTTTTCTTGTCAAATTGGGTCTAGCAGGTTCCATATTGATTGACGATTTGCAATAAAAACTGTGCTTGAGAGAAATCGCTCCCTTTGGCATGCTTTATTACACAAAAAATAACTTTCGATTGCATACAATTGAAGCAGAATTGACAATTGAAGCAGAAGAATTGATTGAGGCAGATGAAGCAGAATTGCGCCCTAAAGTATGCAATGCGTTTAACGCAAGTACTCCATGGATGCTTTATTTGCATACTTCTTGAGCGAGGAAGAGAGATATTGCATACTTCTAGGCGCATCACAAGAAAAGTGTTCTTACGGATTGGCAACAAGCAAAATGTACAACCTTCAGTTGTATAGTTACGTATGTCTTGTTAGTCTTATACAGTAAAAAACAATAACGCAAGAACGGTAACGGTTTACAATGCAAATTGCATACTATAAGGCGCAACAATACTCAATAAACACGAAAGAATGCAATCTACACTCTCAAACATTTCACCAAAATATTACAAACGATTTATTTGTTTGCGGCTGGGAATGATTTGTTTAAATGTTCTGATTAACGTCTGATTAATATCTGATCAGCTGCAGCATAGTGCAAAATTTGAAGTGTGTTTTCATAGATTAAATTTATTACTTTTCTAAAGCAACAAACAAGCAGCTGAAAGCACAAGCCGCTTAAAATGCAACCACAGCTTCACCGACAGACAATAAAACCTTCAGCGAACATCAATCTCGGCGTGGGAAATTAAACCAGCTTTTCGAATCGTTTCAATTTCGCTCGAATAAATCACCACGCAAGAGCTTTTGCTTGTCGGCGTGTGTATGATTTAAATCAAGTCAGCGCCGCGGCGATAGGCGAAGGTTTTACCGATGGCAGAAAACAGCAGAAAGGCACCATTAGCGCCAGACTAGATTTCAACGACCGTCGTCGTACTGGGGAGCCGCTTGCGAAGCTGCGCAAGTGATTAAGGCGTAAATCATTCCAGCAAAATCGATTTTATCTTCAACGCTTTCCGCTTTCCAAGGCTCCACCAGGTTTGTTCGTGGTTTTGATGAGCCCGAATGGGCACGGTGGACCACCAGGCCGTCTCCCGTCTTCGTAACGGTGCGTATTCTTTGACCCAACGGAACGCTTCAATGGAATATACATCAACAAGTATTCGCGCACTCGTTTTGAAGCGAACAACAAAAAAAGCAAACCTTCGAATAGCCATTCGGAGTCAGCGAGCCAGGGGCAACGAATTTTGTGTCCATCGTTTCCGGGCCGGTCGAACACGGCCGGAGAGGTCGAAATGGTTCACGCGGAGCAACGGAAACGAAATTAGAAGCAAAAGTGCCCCGTAATGGCGCCGAAAAACGGACGGCGGCGAAGAAAATCACTCATTCATAGTTGGTCAGGGAGAAAAGTTTAATGTCGATAATTTAATTTAATTGCTTAATTTATCATTTGGCGAGCGGAAACCGAAATCTGTTGCCGAAAGGAATAGGTCGGCTAAAAAACATAAAATGAAGAGTTTCCTGCGGCATTTGCGTCAGAGTGTTTTTGTACCTGGACAGGTAAGCGTGATGCAACACATTTAAATTTGCTTTACTTTACACTGAACATTATTATTATAAGACCGAAGAGTCTACTACAGCATGCTTGATTGTTACATAAAACTATACAGCAAAACGAAACCCGTAAACAAGTAAAAACTGTTCATCTTCGAAAAGCATATCCGAAACGGGGCAAAGAAAAAAAGCGCCGACAAGCAAGAACCGAAGAGAACTTCATCACGTAACGGAACAAATTGCATTATCTCGCGGGGAATATTTTCTTGCGTCGAAAAAGGTCACGCCAGCCACCATTGTGTCGCCACCGGTCGCTGTTGCGCGTGCTGCTAGCGCGCTGCGACGCCACAATCGAAGGAGAATAAAACCGTCAAGGACTCGCCATTGAGTCGCCTGCGAATGCACGCCGCCGTGTCTTTTCCCGCTTCTCCGGAAGGAACAATGTGCTTATCTGGCCTTGTCTCGCGCTCTGTGTGTGTGTGTGTGTGTGTGTGTGTGTGTGTGTGTGTGTGTGTTTGGTTTGAAAAATTGGTTCTCATCCCGTCCCCGTCTGGGGGAAAACTGAGGACGCAAGGACACCATTAGGCAGCGAACGCTGTTGCATATTCAAATTTATGCTCCACGATACAACAAATTGTGCTCGCTCATTAAACCTATCACGGGCACGGGTGCCTTACAAATGGCCAGCTCGGGACGCGCTCGACGCTGTCTCCTGTTGCAGTTGGGTGCAGCTGTGTATCCTTGTTTGTGCCATGCGTTTTTTTGCAGTACCCATTCGGAACAAATGCACTTGTTGTGCCGGTCGGTTGGCTGCTATCTCTCGGAAGGAATAGAATTAGTGATTCCGTTTCTTCTGTGCAGCGGTGGAGCGCGCACAGGTTCGCTCTTAAGAAACATGATTATGCGGTGGAAAAGTGCACACTGTTCTAAATTTCCTCCGTGATTTATCACTCTAATAACTTATTGTGGCTGGAATTAGAAGCATTTAGATCGGTTGCATGTAATCGAGCGGAAAACGTGTATCAAACTGGCAAATTTGTCTTTAATTGTTTATTGTGTAATGCATGTTGCATAATTTTAGGCGTAAATTTATTTAATTACTTACTTTATTACCTTATTTAATTGGAGCATAAACCATTGCTTATCTTTCCAAAAACATGTTGTTTTGGAAGCTGTATTAACAAATATTTTTATAGCTCAGAAACTAATTTTGCAATAAAAAAAAATCCTTCATATACATTTTTCTAGCTATATTGCAGTTTGCATAATTTTCGGCGTAATTTTTAACGAACAGCCGGAAAGTATGCAACGTTAAAACGCCTCATTAGGATATTGTTAATAATTAAGTAGCAAAATATCAATAAGGCTTTCAAAATCATACTCATCAGAATATTTATTATGATCAAATATATTCATTTGAAACAGTCAATATTCTTTTCAAATTAAAAACTCCAGCTCTGTACACTGAACATTCTACAAAAGTCATAGCTGCGTGCTATCTAACACACGCACACCCCCGGTCCGGTGGGTACGTGCTTTTATGCTGATGAACTGCTGCAAGCTACACAAAGATCTCCAGAGTCCAAGAAAACAAAGTTTAAGTGTGGCTGATTCGCATTTCCACGAATTTCGGCAACGCTCTTCTTTATCTTGCGCTTTGCGCCGGGACAGATGGTTGGGGAAGTTTTGGCTTTCGGTATGCATCACATTTTTTGCATTTCATACAGCCACCCGCAACACGGCACCGCACCAGCCCCAGAGGGTATTACCATCACCGGGATGAATTCTATTGTCAAGTTGTTTATTGTTCGGTGAGTGGCACAAATCGCACCTTAACACACCGGAGGTGTGATAAATGTATTAAAGCAGCATTCATTCCTACAAGCGTAAGGTAGAAATGCGTGTTTTAAATTGAGCTTAGGAATCTGAGCGGTATTACACAATCATATTGAGTGTTTATGTTGATTGAACATGGGAAAACGCGTCGGAAAAGGTCCGAGTTCGGCTTCAAATGACGTAAGATCTCCATGTTTTGAATAACATGTTATTTTTTGTTATTTTTATATTTAGAATGCAAATTGTGCTTTCCCTCCGTTGTAAACATGTTACCCAAACGACATCTCTCCCAGCAACTACAGTCTCATCCATCATTCCAGCGGTCTATCATCGAGCGGTTTCCAGTCTTGCGTCGCTTTTTTTCCTCTCGCACAACTCCATTTCCTCTATCATCACATTTTTGAACTAACAAACACTCTGTCAGACAGACGACTCCGTGTCACCGTGGCTCCGGAAAATGCATGTTTTTCCATCGCCTCTCGCTGCTGTATCGTTGTGCTTTTTTTCCTCTAATGGACGCGTCTCACGATCCCCCTCTCCAAACATTTCACCGCGCGTTAATAGAATCCTGGATCGCATTCGTAGCGAATTGAATAAATACGTTTTGCGTTGGCATGCGAGCGTGTGGTAGTGTTGAACGAAGCGGAACAAAAAACAACAACCCACTAACATTCGTCCGATGTCAGCGGCTATCAGCAACAAGCGGAGCGGCTTCCGAGTTTTTGGCACAACTTTGACCGAAAAAGGCTTGTCCCGGCGGCAGCCAACACCCAATCGTCCGGCTTTGACCCGTGTCCGGGCACGTCGGTTGCAGATAATGCACACACAATCAATCTATCAAAACCAGCTCAAACCCGTACACCGATGGGGATACCGATGTTCCAAGGGCACCGTGGCCATGCAGGAAGTCGCCTGAAACATGGAGCATCCTTTTTTTTTTTTGCTGCCTCCCGATCCGGCAGCATCCGGCATGATTGCAATCGGAGATTGGACGGACAAAGAGCCGATACAGAGTGACATCATCGAAGTTTTTTCATCCTTTTTTTACGCTCATATCCCTTCCGTGCACTGCCATAGGTAACCGACCGTCCTGTCGAACCGGCGAGGTACGATATGAAAACCATAAGCAAATATAGAGCCATCGCACCGGATGTAGCAGCAAATGCAGGCGAAACGCTGATGAATGACGTGAAGTGGCACGTTCGCCGGAAAACCTTCCCCGGTACGATCGGGGATGGGGATCGGTAGAGCGTTTGCGAGCACATTCTTTCCATCGCTCCAGCGCAATTTCTGACAACTGCTACGGTGGGGAGCAACAAAAAAAAAGCGACAAGCGTGATACCGAAGATGGGCGTGCAAAGGGCATCGTTGCTGATGCAACGGTTCCATGATGGTGGGAACAAAATGGCCACAAAAAACAATTTGTTTAGAAAAATATCTTTCAAACGTTATTGGAGGGTTAGTTTTTTGTGCAAATATTGTTAACAGACTGTTCAAACTAATAACAAAACACTATAGAGAACTAGAAGTTTGTTTAAACACACTGAATTCTCGGATATTGTACGATAAGTATCTTTTAGACTTTTAGTTGTAGTTGTTTTATTGTAGTTTAGTTGTAGCAATTCTATCCTTGTTGTTGTTGTCGTCCATAAGACTGATCTGAAAGAACTTTAAGACAGACGACCATATCCTGGCTACTCTGATGATCGTCTCAGCCTACAGTTCAAAGAAATTCCTATTATAGCTTAACGTCTGTCAATTTTCAAAAAAATCTTAGACTGCCTTAAGAACTTTTTCCTTTTGAAGTTTAAGTGTATTTAAAAGCACCCAACTTTTAAAAACCCCTACTGTTTACAATTTAATCAGACAAGGCCAAACTCGCGTGCGAACAAAATGCTAAAGGTGTATGACATCTCTTCACATTCACGAGAAGAGTTTAAACCCGCGCGATAAACTTACAGCTTAACCACATTAGCAAAGTTTCTATGGTTCTCATCAGGCGTTTATTGCCGGCCAGAGCTCGCATTAGCAAATGACCACATGCTGCGTTTCGCCTCACCTAACACCCGCCGCACCCTAACAAAACATCCGCAACACATCACTGATTGTAGGTCAAAGTTTTGGCCGTCGAGTTTGTTTACCAATCCCCAAACTGGGGGGCGAGTGACCCGAGGGAGGTGTACGTGTGTGTGTGTGTCACGAGGGTTGAAATTTAGAGGGCTCAAGACTGGCAAATGTTGACACCCCGCGTACGAACCCAAACGGACGAAAAGGATCTTTCAAAGGAAAGTTTCACCCTGAAGAGAGGGGCTTTCGCGCAAATAGCACCGGCACTGATGAACTATTCATGGCGGAGGCTATCATGTTGGCAGAGTGCGGCGTTGCGAGATTAATTGGGGGTGCGCGTTTAACTGGGGCAAGGGTTAGAAACACGCTCCCGAACGCGTTATGATTCAACTTTCATTAAAACGGCACGGTTAAGATGAGATAATTTTAAAGAAGTTTGCTAATTTAATTAGGACGCCTTTTTGGCCGGAAACTTCACGCGCGTTAATTGTGTTCTTAGGATATATTGAAGGCCGTATCAAAGTGATACATATAGTGGGTGTCAATATTTTTAGTATAGTTTGTACCTTGTAGTTTGTAATAGCCGCGATAATTAAGTAGGAAGCATCCTATCAGTATCACCAAGTATCCAATAGGAAACGATCCAATATTCGAACGTATATAGAAAACCTTGAATAGTTTTGCTAGAATAGCAAGGGAAACAGGCTAGTATGAAGTCTTAAATCTCAGCAAAACATCATCAAATAATTAAATTTTGACTCTCCAACCGAGCATGTGCGCCACGAGGTGAACACACTCCGTGTTCGGCATCCTCCTTAATGATGTACGAACGAGACTCCTTGACAAACCCGTCCGTTTCCCTTGGAGACACACCCGCAAGACACATTCATTAACGAAGCTTGTCGAGCCGACGGCCCACGCCAAGACGAAAGTCACAGGAACGCCGTCACCGGGCCGGCCCCGACCGGAACCCGAGTGCAAACATTGAGATTTATAACCGATCCTCGCCAAACTCTCCCGAGACGGCTAGCTCACGACCTACGACCCTTCGGCTGCGTGCCCGCTCGCATCTCGCGTATCTATAAATCATCGAACACCAGCGCGTGCTCAATTTGTCAGATAGCATTTGGACCGGTGATTCCGGCTCCGGCCCACGACGGCAACCCATCACGCGGGGCCATGTGTTCGTGCGTTCACCCGGCCACCCTCCGGATGCCCCTGGGGGCTTTTCGGCCGTGAAGGACGGGTTTAAGGGTGCTCCGGTTCATAAAATTGCGCCGCCTTCAGCCCTGCGACCCGGGATCGATCGAAAAGCCCGCGCGCTAAGAAGTTCAGCTGTCAGCTGTCGACGAAACCGGCGACGAAGCCTGTCCCGTTTGCCGGAACTTCCTTCACGCTGAGGAGCGCGCGAAATCTCGCAAACGGCTCGGAAGGTGCGCTCTCGATCCCGATTGCACTGGGGCCTCCTTCCGGCGGAGACAAATTGCGGTTCGATGTGTCATTTTTGTTGCGTCACGTCCGTCGGTTGAGGGTGCCGTGCGCTTCCGCTTCCGAAGTTTTGGCAAACTTTTGGTTTCATCAAACATTTGCCATGAGTGCCCTCGTCTCGGTTGGCCTTTTTTGCATGCGACGGCACCTAGGGAAAAGGTAAACATGTATACACACGCACACACACACACACTCGGGATCGCTCGCACACAAAACTTTGCGTCACCCAAACCCAAACTCGCCCCACGCGACCGGTGAAAAGATCGTCGGTAAACATTGGGCATGAGAGAAAAAAAATTGAAAAAAAAATATTGCCAACGTAAAGTGACAAGATTAGGGCGGAACTTTCGGGGTGGAATAGCGTTAACGATATTAGCTTAAGGGTGGGAGTTGTTCGGCGCCGAGGGTGGAAAGTAATACAGACGGTGTTTCTCTTACGAAAGTTAAATTAAACCAACAAAATCCCTCTAAAATGAAGCCGCAAATGGTGGGCAACGAGAAAAATTTGATCTGGCATGTGATTTTGGTCGTAGTTGTTCGCTGGTTCATTGAGTTACGTTTGTGTGATCATCAATCAAGTTCAGTTGTTTGTTTGATAAGATTAAGAGAAGCGAAACAGTCATTATGCCACAATGCAGAGCTCATTCGCCACGAATGATAATCTTCCCCAAGTTTAGATCACTTTGGCAGGCTCAAAGTTATACTCCAAGTAAATCCTGCTCGAGAATGTCTGTGTGTGTGTGACCTTTGCAAACAATTTAACTTGTGCCTACACATTGACACATTGGACACTGCTGGGTAACGCGTCCTGATAAAATTTCAGCCCAGACCGTACCTTGCACACGCTTCCGGGAGAGGCCTCTTTCCGAGAAGCACATTTCCGGGAGCTGCAAGTTGTGGAGCAAATAAATCAACACAGTTTCAAGCACCGAACTTCCGATAAGAGAACTTGCCTTGCAGCGATTGCTGTTCTGCGGGAAGCGTTCTGAACTGCGTCTGTGTTAGTCCACCTCAGATCCGAGCTATAGCTAACTTATTAGCAACCTGCAGCTATTTGCGTTGGCCAGTGTCAATTGAGAACTAGGGTGAGCCACATTCCAATGTATGGACAACGCAAACAACCGGCTGCAACTTTGAGTTGTACGCTGGAACGCTCGTGCTCTCATAACGGGCGCTGCGTGTCTAATATTCTTATCCAAGAGAGTTCATTCGATTAGGTCAGCAAGACACTTCCCACAGTTATGGCAAAACGACGATGCTTATCCTGAAAACGCAATGTCCTTGCAAGGGCACGTGAGACACCATTCCCGCAGCAGCTTCTGGGAAAGCGGAAGAAAAACAACAAAGCAACCCCTTGCAAGTCGATAACAAGCCCTGCCGTGTTGGAGCAAAAATCTCCACATAAACCACTCACCCGGGTGGTCGCTCGCACCGGCTGGATGGCTTATTGTTTGAATCTAGCCCCGGAACTGGCAGCAAAGGCGCAGGAAATTTCTCCGTCCTCGGGAACGGTTCTGCTGCGAGGCGGCTGCTCCAGACGGCACTTTTGGTGCGGAAAAACTTTCGACTATTTTCATCAACAAAGTACCGTCCCTGGTGTCGTGCACGGGATGTGATAATGGCCGGTTTGGGGCAGGGCAGAGCAAAACTAGGTTTACAGAGTACAGAGCCCCTTCCCTGGAAAAGTGGGCTGCGTGGAGTGATGCTGCCGCCATTGATGGTGGGTGATTATGGAATGAGTCGGGAGTTTTACAAAATGAAAAACATGCTCTCATTTCCGTGCGTGCATTGTTATTCAAAAGAGCGGGAGCAGCTTATAATAAGAGGGCGAGGTAAGCGAATGGAACGTGCATTGTTTTTGTTTATTTTTGTGCAATTTTTCCGTGTTCTTAGTTAGTTTTCGTTTCAGCAAAAAATCACACAACTTTGTTTATGTCCTAGTCTTAGGACCGGCAAATGCTCCTTATACAGGTTTACCCGATACCTCACGAGGTCAGCGTGAGTAAGTACTTTAGACAAATTGATGTCGTAACGAGAGAACGTTCGTCAGGCATTCCGTACCATCTTGACGTCTCGGCATTAACACATCCCCAACAAAGCACAGTAAGAACAACAATTGCGCAGACAAAGACATTCGACAGACAGAGAGCTTTTGGAACGTTTTTTTTATTTGAAAGGCCAGCTCCTTTAGAGCAATATTCCAGTTGAATCTGGAAACCTCCCTCCAGAGAGATTCACGTGATGACTTTATATTTCGCATGCAAATGGAACGCTATATGTCTGGACCGATGGGACAGGGGAGGACAGCGAAAAATTGTGTGCCATTTTTTATCGCCCCAACAATCCCACATACATACCTAAGGCGTACCGGTGGAGCACGATTTCAAACGATTCTATTACTTTTGCTTTTGAAATGGGTGCAAAATGGTGCGTTGTCGCGTGAGCAAAGAATGAGTTTATAACTCTAACTCCTCATTCTTTTTAAGCTTCTCCATAACTCGTTAGGTGTTTGGTGCAGAAATGAAAAGAAAATTGTGCTGACGTTTCTATGTCATCAATGAGATCAAGTCAACGTCATGAAATGTTTTTTTTTTCAAGAACTTCAGTAACAAAATTAGAAAAGTTATCGAACGAGAAACGATACCGGTCCCAATTGACCGCCGGAATTGGGTCCATAACTTGAGGCAACGCTTAAATTCCTATAAAAACAGGAAAGGATGGTACATTTGCATAAATGGAAATGCTGCATGGTTCGAGCCATGAAGACTTCGCTCCCTCTATTATCTATCCCAAGTTTAGATGCGATAAAAAGAGATCCCTCTCTCCGTGCGTCCTACGCACGGTGGGAGCCAAGTTCGAAGATCATTTTAAAATATCCGCATCAATTTCGGAACCGGAGTTCGCTCCTTTGTTCACATCACAAATAAGTTTGCACCTTCTACCGGGCGATGAATAGATATACGCAGATACACCCCCGAGGGGGAAGGATTTCGGTCCGTGACCGACATGTCTAAAAGTCCTTTTTTCGGAGTCCTAGCCGTTGAAGATGGGGATGAAAAGAATGGAGTGGCGTAGAGGGCACTACGACGAAAGCGAGATACCCTGTGGGAAAAGGATTTGTGTCGTCGACACACGGGCGTGGAAAGAGATGCTCTAAACGCCTGGAAGTATGCAACCTAAGGCTGCCGGTTGAATTGATCAATGGAACGCCGATAAGGCAATGGTGAAAGGAATGCTTTAGCAGGATTTCTTTATGTTCATTTGTTTGGAAGAAGCATTGGAGAGTTTACAACTGGGCAGCATGAAACTTGGCATCCGGGATAAACGTGCTGCCCCAGTGCTGCATAGAGCGCCTTTAAAGGCGCTTAAAGTAACAGCGCTTTAAGCTGGTTGGTTGGTGATTTTTGCGTCAAACCGAAAATTGAGCCAATATTTCACCGAACGCAGCTGTCAGGAATTGATGTACAAATCCATAATCGTTTAATCTCACCATCAATCATACTCGTTCCGGCGTGAGAATGAGCTTACCTGGGACGATAAAGAGGAAGCAACAACAACAAAAAAAAACGGCTGCAAAGAAGTGATCCGAGAGCTACTTGATTAATTCCACCGTGCCGACGTCCCCATCCATCACGAGCCCCAATCGGAAAGCTGCTGAAATTTCGATTCATCAATATGCGTGTCAGCAATCCCGGCGCGTGGCAGACTATCCGGAAGATAATATGTTTACCAGATTAGAAGGAATTACAACGAATTCTTTCCTGCTTCAGCCGCTGCTGCACAGACACCTACGCCGGGCAGTAAGTCTTCGATGGGATGATGGAAACGTCACGTTCCCGGAGTTCCAAACAAGCTGTCCCTGGTCGTGCGTACACCGGCAACGCACCAGCAACTCGTTTTTGTATAAACAAATCACGTCCCAGGGCTGAGCCGAACCATCAGCGTGAACCGTGCGGCCTTTACGGGAGGGGCGACGAGCGAACGAGATAATTGGGTCGTCCGCATGTCAGTGCGTGCGTCTTTGTCTGAGGTGCTAATGGACCACGGCAGCCAAAATGGAAACCAAATGTGTGTCACACGGTTTATCACGTTTCGCGCGCATTAGACGCGAAAGGCGCCGAATGACAATGAGCGAAATATGGTTTCGGGGAAGGGCAATTTTTTTGTTCGTTTTGTTTTGTTGGAAGCATGAGAGTGCGGTTATGATTACCAAGAACTGTCACGAGCCTGGGATGGACATTCATACCTGTGATACCGAGAAGCCGAGAAGAAAGAGAGAGAGACAGTGCTAGAAAGAGCAATCAAGCTGCTCCATGGCGTGGTAAATCGGAAAAATGCCGAGTCGAATCGTCAGGAATCACGCCGGAAGTTGAACAAGTGACTAGCCTGCGCGCAAACTGACTCACTGACAACCTTCAATTTTGTGCCAGGTCGATTTATTCGCTCGCTCTTTTCCCACGCTCCTTCCAATTCTGACCACTTCCAATTTCATTTCCGCATCGGAAGCAAATGACGAACAAATGCGACCATGAGTGAGCATGAATTAAGCGCACATTGTGTCGCGGTGAGACTGGAGCCAAAAAACAGGCGCTCCAACCTAGCCCATCGAAGCATGGGCTTCACTTCGCGTCCGTTTGTGACGTCACCACGCGTTGCAGGTGGTTTCGCGGGTGTGTTCCCCTTTTGCCGGTGATGATGATGCGAGAGGTTGGCTCCCAATCGCACCCGGAAGCAGTTACGATCAGACACGGAAATTGAAGCCATCATTAAGTTAAGTACCTTCGCCCGACTTCGAGTGGTCAAGTGGCGCGGCAGCCGACCGGTTGCGGTTCGGTCGGGTGGCTCGAGCAGACAGGAACTAATGCTACCCAGCTGCTCGAGCATAACGTCGGGTGTTGTGTGCCTCCAGCAGATGGTGTTTCGTTCGTTTTTTCGCCCAGAAGAGAAACGAGAAGAAGAGAGTCGACTGTGTGCCATGTGCAGGGTTCTGATAGTGAACGGTAAGAAGGCTTTGCTTCAGTTGATTATTATCGTATCAACAGGAAAACCGCATTGACCGATACACTTATGCACTGTTAATTTGCAACAGCTGCATAAGTTATGCCAAAAGGAGTTCTATAATTTGGGGTTCCCCTTGTTTTGATGATGAAAATACAAATTTATCCTAATTAAATGGTTGTAAATGGATCTTTCATAGTGTTGTTTTGCTTGGTTTGAATAACTCATAGTATACGCAATTCTTTTTTGCAATTTCTCCAATAACAACTCTCATAATCTGTAACAGTTTAGATTTTTTAAACATTTTCCTCATATTAAATGTAGGTCATTGAATATCAACTTGATTGGACCAGTTTTGTATAGCCTTTAAATATGCGGTAAACACACAAAAAACTTGTTTAGAACGCGATCAGTTTTGCGATGTTCATGCTTCAGTTGGTGTCCATAAAACTCTCGCAAAACACACAGAGTTTATCCTTCCACCTTCCGGTCTATTCAATTGCAACATTCAGCATGTTTTCTTGCAGCACTTCCATATAGAAGCAATTAGGATAGTAATTTCATGTTTAATGTTCCCTGAGAGATTGTGTGTCCTATAGTAGCAATGTTTTTTCCCCCCTTGCGTGCACTTTTGTTTTCAATGGTACAAACTTGAACATCGCGCGACAGTTACAGTCTGCATGATATCTCTCTGACAGCGATACGAAACAAAAAAACAACAGAGCGACAAGCTTTTTTCTTGTTCGTAATAACTTTCGTTTCGGGTACGGTTTAACGACAGACGACACAGGCATTACTTTTTACCATTTCGATGCTGTTAAACAATTCGTTTTTTTTTTTGTTTTTGTGTTCGCTTTCCGCATGTCTTGCGTAAGCGCAGCACGTTGGGCATGCAACGGTGAGCGCGCGCATCGAAAAAACCGCTCACGTTTCCAGACGGTCGACAGAGCGTTGCTGGCAACGGTCACGCCTGCAACTTCTTCCGTACAGAACGTACGCTTCCGTCTTACATTTGCTCTCGGCAGCACAAACAACACCGACGACGACGTCGACACAAAAAAGGTTTCCGTCAGTACATCAACCTCTGCTTTTCATTCTAACCGTGCTCACGACTCGCAAGGAAAACATTTCCCTCGCGCGTGTATCGCTTTCGCGCAGAAGAAACGCAAAAACACGGACGCACGGGTGTTCTGGCGAACAAAACGAGATTCTCATTTCGTTGCATCGACGCAGGTTGCAGCATGCGCTTGATTATTTTTGGTCCCGGCTGCCCCAGCTTCCGCATCCGGTTCTGGGCGTTTCAAATTGTTTTTAGATGCCACGCCAAGACGGTGGCTCATGCTTCACCGGGCGGAAATAAGGTGCGCATATATGCAGGTACGGTCGGTGCGTTTGTGTTATTCAACATCGCCTTTCTTCTGCTTATCACACAACTGGAAAGCTGGGACGTTCCGGTACGGAACGGAACGCACACCTTAGTTCCGAAGTTCGTTCCACTCCACTCGTTCCAGCATCCGTTGCAACTCAAGTCAAGAACGTGACCCGTGAACCCACGCCTACCGTGCAGGGAATGAAAGACATACACAGGCCGAAAAAAAGCCATCAAATCGCTCACTTGGACTTCCCGACGCAGGATTCACTCATTTTCCACTCGCCAGGCGTTCTACATTGGGATTCACGCCCCCGTGCAAGACGTACTGGTTCCAGTGCTGCCTCCAGCAAACGCGTTTTTTGTTTCGCTTCTGACGCTCCTGTTTGCTTTCGGGACGCCGTTTTGAATCGCGCAAATATTCGGACCTTCGGCTCGCACGTGCTGCTGACGTGCTGCTGCTTCTTGCCATCCGGCCGGGCGTGCTGGGCGGCCGGGCGCAAAGAAACGATTTATTATTAAAATCTCATCTATATTCTGTAACTGTGCCGTGAGTGCTTCGGGTTGCATTACACACTCACGGAGAAAGAGATAGTGTGTGAGAGAGAGAGACACACCCACACACAGTCACGCTTGGTTTCGCACCGATTCTCGCCATGTTTCGCCTTGTCCGGCAGAGGAAGAACGCGTATGTGCGGGAGTGTGTGTGTGTGGATGCCATTGCATAAGAGATAAAAGCGAAACAAACATCGCGATGATGATCTTGCACAAGCTGCTGTAAGCCAGCGGTAAGCAAAGAAGCGTATCGCTATTCAGGTACGGTAGATCTGGCTGGATGCTGCTATTGCAATTGTGGTTAAACACTGATGAAGGTTGGAGACTGATTGGAATCTGTTGGAGGACGGAAAGTTGTGTTTTTGTGTTTTTTCGTGCAATAATATTTCCAGTGTTTCAAGGTAGCAACATTATGGCTCACAGTGTTATGGGTGAAGCTGGAGCAATATTTTTAAAACAGTCCAAATCACAAATAGATGTACTATTAGTCCTCAATTTATGAAACTCGATTTAAACGTCAGAGTTGATGCAATCCGCTGCAGAAATAGAGGAAAATTGTTGTTTAAGTTAAGCTCGAATTATT
>KB672490.1:11767720-11779522 GCA_000349145.1 Anopheles dirus
CTCCTGTTTGCTTTCGGGACGCCGTTTTGAATCGCGCAAATATTCGGACCTTCGGCTCGCACGTGCTGCTGACGTGCTGCTGCTGCCGGGCGCAAAGAAACGATTTATTATTAAAATCTCATCTATATTCTGTAACTGTGCCGTGAGTGCTTCGGGTTGCATTACACACTCACGGAGAAAGAGATAGTGTGTGAGAGAGGGAGAGACACCCACACACAGTCACGCTTGGTTTCGCACCGATTCTCGCCATGTTTCGCCTTGTCCGGCAGAGGAAGAACGCGTATGTGCGGGAGTGTGTGTGTGGATGCCATTGCATAAGAGATAAAAGCGAAACAAACATCGCGATGATGATCTTGCACAAGCTGCTGTAAGCCAGCGGTAAGCAAAGAAGCGTATCGCTATTCAGGTACGGTAGATCTGGCTGGATGCTGCTATTGCAATTGTGGTTAAACACTGATGAAGGTTGGAGACTGATTGGAATCTGTTGGAGGACGGAAAGTTGTGTTTTTGTGTTTTTTCGTGCAATAATATTTCCAGTATATCAAGGTAGCAACATTATGGCTCACAGTGTTATGGGTGAAGCTGGAGCAATATTTTTAAAACAGTCCAAATCACAAATAGATGTACTATTAGTCCTCAATTTATGAAACTCGATTTAAACGTCAGAGTTGATGCAATCCGCTGCAGAAATAGAGGAAAATGGTTGTTTAAGCTGAGCTCGAATTATTTTATTAAACTATCCTCAGTCATGGCTTACATTGCTAATTTGTAATGTAAATGAACCTCAGTCAAACCGTATCACGATGTTCTATTGGTACGAAATGGTGGGCTTACGATCCGTTTTATAGCGAGCTTGCCGATTAAAATATATGCTTTACCATTGGCCAAACCTTTGCTTAATCTGCCGTGAAGAAATACGAAACACCGTCACTCGGTAATGGGCAGCAATAATTTTAAATAACATTTTATCTCCGACTAGAGCATTGATTTGAGCATGTCTCGATTTGAGGGTCATAAAAGGGCGACGATAATAATAAACGCAAAATTCTATAGCTTCTAATGGCGAAGACGTGTAATTGATTCCATTAGGGTTAATGTTGATTTTCGAATAATTGATTCGACTGTGACACATTTCAAATTATGGTGACTATTGATATGTTTCGATGAGAAAAGGATGTTCTAATGTTTCGAGAGGATACCGACAAGCAGACGAGACGAACACTGGGATTAGCGATATTTCCTAAAGTTTAATAAATTAATGAGCTGATAACTCTACTCCACTGTCTGTGGCAAGCATGATACACTTGACTTGCAGTAAATATATACGGGAAGCTTCCAAATACACAAAAAAGCAGAACCAGCAAGGGTTGACATACACAACAAAACTTTTCCCTGCCCTAGAACAATGCGGCGTAAATCTGCAAAGCCCACGTCTGCAAAGCTGTTAAATGAATTTATTTAATAGCATAAAGCCCAATGTAGCAACAGCTGAACTTTTCCCTACATTCCGGCGCTAGCCTCGCACGGATTCGTTTTACCGAAAACTACACTGCAGCCCTGTAGTTGTCTTCTTTATTTTGTCATGCATAGACTTCTCTTTCGGTCGTTCCCAAACGGCACGCCAGTACGGAGTGGCTTCCCCGTAGGCGCCACGGGTTCCATTACACCCACCCGGAGAATCATAAATCGTTAGTTTGAACCACAACTTTCCACACGACCAGTATCGTAAGAGGGGGGTCATTTTTTTTTTTTTGGTTTGTTTGCGCTGTTTGCGCCCTGTGGTCAACATACTTTTACTGCCGTCCCACAACCGAGACCGACGGGGAAGGCTTTATTTGCCTGACGGATCCGCGTGCATGGCAGCCATGTTGCCGCTGCGGAACGTTCCCAGCTGTCTGCGTCAATTCCAGAACGAATTGCACTGGAAATGGGAATAGCTGAGGGCTGGGTAGGGAGTTGGAGAGCACCGCACGGAACGTGAGTGACCGTGACACGTAAAGCCATTCACTGCCGTGCCGAAAACACCGACAGCGAAATTTCTAAAAGTTCCTCGAAAAGAACTACGCTGAAGAGCGCTGAAGAACGGACGGGATTTTGCTGACGGTCGCACGTCTCTAATTGTTAATTACGTCTGGGTGGGTATTTCGGGAACGTTTGCGCTTGCGGTTAACCTTCACACTGGTTGGTTGGCCGGAGGGAGTTGTTTGGGGCTTACACGGTTGAATAATGCATATTTATATATGTTTTTTTTTGCTGTTCGGTCTTTTTTTGCGCCTGCGTGGGTTAGAAGTTGTTAGAATTGAGTCGATTTGATTTATAATTGTTCAACTTTAAGGTAATGTTCATAATCGTGTTTAGAGAATCTAGTCTGTTCCTACATTGGACGCATGCAATTCAGAGAGAAGATTAAAAAAATAAATATTCTTATAAAAAGGGATTGCAACAGCAAAACAGAAATCAACAGCAAAAATAAATAACAAATACTTTTCGCCCCTTGACGATACGACCACTAAGGCCGCCATACTTACAAATAAATAAAATAGTTTCCGCCCCTTAACAACAGAACAAAAAAAGAATAAAAGACAAAAAGCTCCCTCCAAAACCCAACCCCATGTGTATTTATATTCTGCGTGTGGAATAGTATGTTAACGGTTGACACAATAAATATGCACACCACTCCTACACGGCACACATGCGGGCCTACCGGTTGCCCACAGCGTCATAGATTCCACTATCCGCACGGGAAAACAAAGAGCGCAATTTTATATGCACACCATATGTTAACAAATCAAACCCGCGGTAGGGTGAACGCTTCCGAAAGCGCAAAAAATTTCTGCTTGCTGCTCATGTGAACACATGTGAACAAAAGGCACAAAATGAACAACGGAAGGATTTTAAAGCGTTTTCTCGTCGGTGAATGTGATACTGTTTTAAGCGCACGAAGCAAATCGCACTGATACAGTCATTATAAATTGATCTTCCCAGCAAAAAAGAGCTAAAAGAGAACCAATGCGTAAAACGATATTGTGTTGCAAATTGCATAACTTAAGGGTACGAGTTAGATAAGTCATTACGAAAATTTAACCAGCACTCGAGACAGCTTTAAAGAAGCCTTCTGTAAAGTGTTGGTGATGTGAATATTGCATAACTTTAGGCGCAATTGTGCTAAATCAGTCTAAAAATATGTTTTGTGTGACGATTGTACATTTTTCTGTTTAAAAATTGCCAGTAGGGCATTCATTCATGCATTTACTCATATACGGAGCTCACGCTTGCCGAAGCATAATTTGCGAAACGCTTCATTCACCACATTAAAGTTCGGGTTTTACGTTTGAAAGCAACCCAAACACGCCGTAGCGTGAAAGGGCATTTCGTAAGCCGACACGTTCATCACATTCTTCGGTGTTGGAGGCGCAAGACATACGTGTGCGTGGCCGGGCTTCGTTCGCTGAAATCAAAGCTTCCCATAATTAACCAAATTATGTTGGCCTCACCTCTGCGCCGCTGACGGGGGAGGGCGCATTAGCAGCAGGTGAAAATTAATATCATGCGCCAAAGGTCGCTGGGGGAGGTGGAACGATCCGAAATTATGAAAACGCCAAAAAGGGCTGAGAGGTTGCGTTTATAGGGAGCTGGCCGGTTGCGTTGATTCTCCAGCCCAGGAAGCATGCGGTCACGCACCGGGTTTTCGTGGCGCCACGCGTCCGCAAACCGTGCGCCTTCCGGCGAAAGGGGTTACGCCGTCGCTGTGGCCAGGGTGACGTGAGCGGACGGAAAACGGATTAGATGTCACGACCGCCTGCTTGATGGCTGCGTTGCCTGTACAGCCGCCTTATTGTCCTTCTTCCTCCTCGCAATTCCGGTCTCACCTTTCCGAAATGATCCGATCCGTCCCAAAATGTGCCGCTCTGTGCCCTTTAATTGCGAGGATATCACAGGACACGGATGGGATAGTAATTATTGTGGCACAGTGAGCCCGCTTCCTTGCTGTCCTTGCCCCCGGGAAGCTCCCGGTGTGCCCCGTTCCCGGTAGATGAAAAATAGCTTCGTTTGTGTGCTTCATTCGTGTGCCCGAAAAACCCCTCCTGGAACAAAGCTGAAGGAGCAGCAACAGCAACAAAAAAAAAACACCAAAAACACGAAGACCCAATTCTTGGTGGCCTATTTTTTCGAGAGTGAGAAAAAAGGCAACGAACAGCTGCGAAGGTGGTTGCCATAAAATAATTATGATTCATGCTCACGGTGGCCCTCACGGTCTAGTACGCACGTACGTAAGTGGCCGTGTTGTTGGTTGTTGTGGCGCGCGAACACACGCCGTCCCCGTGACGCACGCGCTCCTATCGAGCATAATTATATGGATGAAAAATGAACCCGGGCGACCATTAGGCCGCACGGTCGGAAAGAAAGCAAATACCCGAGCGGGCTGCTTTCGTGAGCGAAATTGAAACAAATACATGCTCATGTGTGTAGGAGATGGCACCGTTGCGAAATGGGAATAGATACGCCTAACAGATGTAAAATAAGTTAAAAAATGTTCTAGCTCCACAAAAGACGATGAATTAAAAGTGGAAATAAAACCAAAAACGAAAAACACTGGCAGCATAGCAAACCCAGATTGCTTTTTCGCCTCCACTGTTGAAATAATCGTAAAGCCAGCACAATGTAAGCGAAGCAAAGTATTCCCGCAATCCACAACTGATGAACGAAACAACAACAAAAGAAAAACACATCCTCCCATCAGTTACAGCTTCCTTAATTGGGAAAAAAGGCAGCAACGGTGGGGAGGGAAATGGCCGGAAAATGAAACGAAGCGAGTGCAACACAACACCGGACTCATCAAACGGGCCCGAAAAAACACATCCACCAAATCCGCATCCGTGCGGCCGTGCCTGCAAGACGAGCGAGAACATCAAACTATCCAACCCTAGCCGGAAGGTTCATTTGGTTTCGTCCTTATTTTGTTTTCGTTTTGCAACCACCCGCGTGCTTCCCGGAAGAGGGACGCGGGTCGATTTAAATTGCAACAATAATGTAACAACCGTGGTAGAAAAGGAAGCAAGAAACAACGCAATCAACATTTACTCCGCTGCTCACATCGTTCGGGTTTGGCGGGTGTCCACCGTCCACCGTGTGCGAATCCTTGAACCCGGTGGCACCAAATAAAGTCGGCATGAACAGCAATTGTCATTGGGACCTTTTTTCCGGTCGATGGGATTGAAAAATGTAATCGACAAAAGAATCAATCGCTTTCCGTATCGGATTCAGCTCCCATTTCTCTCCCTCTCTCTATCTCTCTTCTCTCTCTCTCTCTCTCTCACTGCCTCGATTATAAGGCAAATGGGAACTGGAAACAATTTGTAAAAATAATAGTCCGTAAGGCAAAATCGGCGCGATCGGCGATCGGTGAACAGTGGGCGCGATGATGGGCAGATATGAAAACGTGTTCATTAACAATTACGCTCGATAGTATCAACGGAGATTAAGGAAACATTTTGTCAGAAGCGCCCTCGCACCCACGTCATACTGGTCCACCGTACTGGCGGCGTAATGAGAGGATATCAGTGGGTAATGAAAATGTGATAACGAGTAAGACCCTTTTTGGATTTCCCAGCAGGACCGGATCCGTCCCGGTGGAAACGAAGCTGGTGAGAGCAGCACAAAAAAATACACAGGAAACGCGAGCAACTGAACAACCGACCTCTCACGGTCGGCCCTGGACGAAGGGCCATAGTGTTCGCATGAACGCTAACGCTAACCAGCGTCCGTTTCGGGTTGAGCTTGCCTGCTAGTTGGAGATTGCCATGGTCATGGAGCAAGCTAACTAGCTTAGAAGCTACGGCTAAGCTTTTTTCTTCGTCCTGCTCGGGTCGGGTTCACCACACATACTGCTCACGGAGGATGTACTGTGTCCTGCCAGTGCTACAGATCGGGCCGAAAAAGTTTATTTTGTTTACTATAAAGGGGATCCCCGAGCGTCGTAAATCGTGGCAAAATTGGTTTAATTAAATGTGCTAGAAAAATGATTTTTAATTACGCACTTAAGGGGAAAGCGATTGCTGTACCGGGCAGCTTCTAGCTATGGGCACGTCAAATGAAAGGTAAGGGTTGGAAATAACCGTCATTAACAGAACATAAAAGCTCCATAGTTGCTATTACCCGGCAGATTGTGTTGATACTGGACAAATAAAGGATTATTGAAGCTTTTGTCATGTTATGCCATTTTTACATTATTTTGCAGCCAAACTGATGCGTAATCTGTTCATGTTAAATAATAAAGTGTGCTTGTTATAAATTTATGAATTTAACTCCTCACAGTTCTCCGCAGGATTCAATCAATCTATCCAGTTCTTCTTACACCAATCCCGAGGGATCAATTAATCTTTTGAAACCGAGATTTTAGCACTGAATGTGATGATTTTGTCCGTCTGGGGCCGTTGAGCAAAAAAGAAACAAAAAACGAATTCGGTTTAACACTGCTTTCGATTCTCAACAGATAGCTCGCCGTACGTGACCGGGATTTCGGAGCGTTTCAATGGAAACCATTCAGCGCGAACGCGCTTCGTAACCATTTATCGCCTGTCTCGCTGCGCAAAAAGAAAATCGCCACATTGAATTGCCCAGCAGGCAATAATCATTTACCGGGCGGTGATGAAATTCTGACACTCGACGTTATGATACGGTACGTAAGCGAAGCAGCACAAAATGCTGAAGTAAACAATTGCCTTAAAATTCAAATCAACTCCACGGCAAGGATATCCCGAACGGTGTGTAACGCCGTTTGAAAAAGCGCAGCATGATTGTGTGCGGTGCACGGCGTCGAGCGGCTGCCCTCGTTTTTAGGCCCCCTAATACCGGTCGAGTACAGGCGAGGCGTGAAAAGCTGAGCCAAATTTAGCTCGAACATGGGGCGAGGAAAAAAAAACAACTTTTTCAAGTATTAACAAGCAACAAGCATCGGATCACTTCACACGGCAACGAGCTGTTGATCGAGCCCGAGTTCACGTAGAAAAACGTGAGTTATCATAAATCACGGCCTTCCGACGGAAGCGAAAAACGCTACCGGAGCTCCCCCGCAGCCCCGCGCGCTTTCGCCCCACTTTCCTTCGCAGGGATGAGAAAGAGAGAAAGCAACAATTAAAAAAAAGTTGAACCGAAGGTAACACAAAACATAACAATTCAAAGCCGTACCTGGTAAACCAATTCAACGTCTGGGTTATTTTTTCTACACAGCGAGCTCGAGCGTGTGTGTGTGTGTGAAAGGTGATTAATTAGAAATTCAGCTCGGAAGTTGCTTGTTTGCATACGACAGAACACGAACCGGGTGAGCGAATGGTAAACAGGGTAGCCAGAGAGGTTTGAGCGAGCGTGTTACGAACGTAGCAGCTCGTTCCCGCGGGAACGGTGATAGTGATATTGGCGAGAAGCGTGAACATTCGAATGTGGTCACAGAAACAAATGTCAATGGAATCAATTTACGAACGCCGAAAGCCAGGTTTGTTCTGCGCTCTATCAAACCATGCGGCAGTTGCACAAGTGGTGCCATTGTGTACCCATGCGCGCATACTCATCGTGGGCCACGAAGGATAACCATTTTTTTTACAAAATATATAACATGAAGCACCATGCGCCTCCATGCGGTAATATCCACCATGCGCCTCCATGCGCTAATGGAGGCGCACGGTCATTCATAATGGAATGAACCATTTACTGCGCGCGGAAACTATTAAAAGGGTTTGAAACAATAAAATAAACCACACACACGCACACGAACACACACACACACTACAATCATGGCATTATAAACCACCTGTTAGGGATCAGGCTGGAGAAGGAGAGGGAAGTCCACTTACCTCTTCGTAGATGAAGTTATCGATTTCCTCCAGCGGTCGGCCGTACATGTCGTTGGGGAAGGGTTCGAATTTGCGCGGCAGCAGGGCACCATCCTCGACCTGTACCTTCGACCGAGGATGAAAGCCGTACTCCCGCACGAGCTGTATGTGACGTGACTCATGTTTATCCTGGGACTTCTCGGTATACGCAACAACCTGATGCTTTGCAACTGTCGGGAGATAATGAGAAAACGGAGAGAAAAGAGCAAACGAAAAAAAGAAATGTGAGTAAGAAAGTGTTTTTTCCACCATTGTGGTTGCGACGAAACGGGTGGCTCAGCGATAACCGTTGCGTACCGTGTACCGTGGAGTTCTGAGTTTCTGATGCACTACCGAAGAATTGCCTCCGAGAAAATGGAGCACGATTGCCGGAATTGAAACTGCCGCTTCTCCTAAATGATCTGTCAAAAGCAAACAATCAGCCAGCCAGCCAGCCAGCCCTCAAAACCAGGACCAATAATTTTAAATGACATCGTATCAATTTGCAAACATCGCTCCCATCGGAGAACTGCGTTGCTGCTCCAGACGCACTGAGAAGTATCGCGCATACGCAACGGGGCAAACAGCTATTCCTTGCAAACATTCACGGCATGCAGCCAGACACGGGATCGAATTTCAGGCTCGCGCAACGCTCAGACATACGCACTACACATCCTCCGGCTGTGTCGGGATTTATAACGACTGTAAATAACAAGCGCATTCAGCGCACGGTGGAAAATCAAGCAGGTTTGGCAGATAAAATTGAAAACATAATACAATATTTTATTCAAAATAATGCAAATACTTTTCAACTATCTCTTTAAAATTCAAAACTGGTTGGATTCATTTGTTTTAAAAATAGCTTCGTTTGGGTAAAATGATACGACTCCACAAAGATCGCACCTCTTTCCCACTGTGCAGCTGTCTGCCCGCAATGTATCTCGACCAGGCCACGATTCAATTCCAGCTGCCCACCAAAAAGCCTACCGCCGCTGTATCTATTTATATCCTGGCAACACGAAGGCGCCACTGGTCGAGCGGTGCTCAAGCATTCGATAAATTATTTTCCCGTCAACGGGCCCGTTAAACGGTGCGGAAAACGGGAATGCGCGAGCACCGCAAACAGCTCGCGCTTCCGAAAAAGGCGTACGAACGGTCAATTTGGAGCCCCACTAGTGGGGCGGTTGGTCATTTCCTTATCGCTACGAGGCCTTTCCTGTTTGCGACTGGTGCGAGTGGTAAGTGCAATAACTTACACCCGGTTGATAGGTTGTAAATTTATCTGCAACACATTCTCACCCAGCACGGGCCATAAAGCCCGCCACAGATGGGACGATGCCCGGAGTTGGGGGCTGTGTTTGCTTGCACCTTGCAACCGGTTTGATGCGGTTAAGGAGATGACAAACATGTCGCAACAATACCACGAGAGCCGTGCACGTCCACGAGCGCTCCATAACGGAAACAGGTCGAAGTGAAAATGTCCGTTTGCAAAATCGATCCGTTGCTCACTCAACGAACACGAGCCGCCGTGACACGTCCCACTCTCGGGAGGAAGTATTTTTCTCTACCAGACCAAATTTACCGCAAACCGGCTTTGCAAACCCGGGCCCGGTTGCAGCGAAAACGATAAGCTATGATAAATCTTACGCCAGCCAAGAAGCTCCACATGTTCGCCCGTCCCATATCGAACGTTTTTGGCCCGGCGGGCATAACTCTGCCGAAAACGCGCGCGCTTTAACGCGTCCGTCGTAAAATACCCGCAACGGCGCAGCCCGGAGCCAAACCATAATTTATATTAATTGAAGCACGTTGGGAAAATAAATAACATATCAGGCCACCGGGTGGGTTTTTGCCCTGCGCGCAAAGGCGCATGGAGTAGGTTAAATCATTCCGGCCTCCGGCAAATGAAAACGCCCGACGGCTTGTGGTTAGATTAGCGTGAGACAAATTGAACGCACATTCCGTGTGCTTGTGGGTGTGTGTGTGTGTGTGATCCGACGGCCGGTTGAAGCAAATAATTGAAGCCAACCGTCCATTGTTGATGTTTCTTGTGATGTTCTCAAACTCAAACAGCGAGGCGTCTTGTACTGCGCGAGCCATAACCGTGGCATAACAGCGCAGGAATCAATTATGGATGTCATAAATTAAGCACACACATGCTGTCATAATAGCCGCGAGAGCAATAATGTGGTCAGAACAAGTTTGCCTCCGCATAAATGCTGTCAAACCGTGATATTGACATCGTTGATTGAGTAAGGCTGTGTGTGATTTAAGAAATAGTACGTCATATTCCGCATATATTGCTTCTAATGGTGTTGAGATTGAAGTGAAATACGGATTCGACTTCATGTTCAAACGATATTTTGTAGTATCATTATGCACAAATGCGTACAGTTTCTGTTTGCTCTAGTGAAAACAAGTATTTTGTAATAAAGTAAGTACTTTTCAAACAATTTCGTTATTTTTAACAGAGAATCAATTGGATATGGTAGTGAAAGATTTAAAAATCATCACCCGCACTCATCCAGCGAAGGTAATACGTGCTCGTGAGACTGTCTACATTTGTCCAAGAATATTTCTTGATAGCATGTTCGATTGTTCCTGCGATGTGACGGGTGTTGCAGTGAGTAATTTCACTTATATTCAATCGACACTTTTTGCATCCCACCGCATGGTATCATAGTGTGTGTGTGTATGGGAGCGTGTCGCAAAACCTAGAAGGATGTCACGAAGTGAAAATGTCGCCCATTTCCGTGCTCTAGACACCAAAGCTCACCAGGTACCGCCCCGGAATGGGATGGTGAACGTACGTAAAGACGTGTTATCGTAACCGCAGGTATGGAAAACACTTCAACGCTGTGCCGTCACTGAGCAGAACGTGGAAGGTGGAAGAAGATGCGACGATGCGCGGAGGAAGGATGCAGCTGAACGAACGGCTCAGTCACGAGCTGATAGGGCTTTTCAGAAAAGTTGCTCGTGAAGCGAATGATAAAGGAGAAACCCATCTTGTAAGAACAAACCGCTGGAAGAAACTAGGACGGTGAGATCCGCTGCCAACCACTCTCGTTCCTCAGCTAACGCATAATGACACTCATCGCGCTCAGGTACATTGCTTTCAGGCGCTATCACTTCCCGTGTGCCGGGAACCGTGCAGAACCTGATTGAATTGAAGCACTCCTGTTGAATAATGCATTCCGTCATCCGGCTGCAGTTTGTTCCCGGTTGTAATTGATCAAAACACATTTTTGTGGTGTGTTTTTTTTTGCATTTTAAATTAGAGGAGAATATGAGTTTTCGATTGCTAAGAAGTATTATATTTTTACTTGGTAGGAATAGAAAATAAACATAAATTGCTTTCCCATTGAAACTGGTATCAATGTATCACCAACGTATAGACGGTAACATCACTCGATTATTTCATTTAAAGATGCCATATACATTTTTCTATAAAACCCTCCGTATTGCTCAATAATCGTTGCTTCAGTACGCGTGCCATGTGCCTAGCACTATAACGAAAGACATTTTTCAATCCGACAGATATATGAGAGTTCTTCTCTTGACGGAACTATAGATAGACACTTCTCGCCTTGAACGCGACCACGTCAACTTTCCGGAATGCAATTGCAGCAGCAATTGGAATGGAAATGTCATCAACAGGCGTGGGCTGTGGGTGAGCTCCATTGGGGCAAGTGCAAACAATCTGCAAGTACCATTGCAGCCGGCGCGTAGGCGCAGGCAGATGCCAATAAAAGATTCCGCGAACAGACAACAATTTAAAAGTTTGCCATTTCGAACTAGTATGCGCTCCCGCACCGTGTGGACCGAGCGCCAGTGGAAGTACTTATTTATGCCGATGAAATCAAGATGGTGAAGTTGTTCGTCGTGGTTGGATTGAGGAGCGCCGAGCTAACGTACCAGTGAGATAAGAAGTTGA
>KB672490.1:11782070-11878959 GCA_000349145.1 Anopheles dirus
CCGCGAAAAAACTGAATCCCAATCGGATCTATCTTGGTGGTAAAGTACCACTCGAAAAAAGGAAAAAGTGGCAAGATTTATGGTACACTCTAGCAGAAGCAGGGTACACACACAAACACATGCACACCCACCAACCGCAAGTATTGAGGGTAGCGCCGAATTCCCGAAGCAGAAACATATTTCAGAACCTCCAAAATAATAAGCAACGGCTGTTCGGCAACGATCCGGCAGTTTCGGGCGTTCGAAAGCATTTACGGACCCGACCAGAGAAGCCCGAGAGAAATAAAGAGGAAAAAAAAACACCCGGATGTCTAGGGCAAAGGTGGACCACTCTGACGGCGCACCATCACCATCATCATCATGCACCATAAAGCGGAGCAGCAATCAGGGAAACAAATTCGGCTACTTTTGATACCGCCACTATCAATACAATCCTTGTCGCTCTTTTTTTTTTGTTGCTTTGGTTCAATCCATCCAGCTCTTTGGGGAACAGCGCAACAGAAATAGAGAGATTACTCAAGCAGGCGCGGGAAATCCGCAGAGAGCTCGGGAGATTTGATCATAGCAACAGAACAAATCCTTAAAAACAGCAGCCCAAGCGACGAGTGAGACAGGAATAGTAACAGAAAAGAAGGAAAAAGACACTCACACGAAGGAAAGCAGTCGTCAGCAAACGGTGCACGGCGCATTAATGTTGCTTTACCTTTCCGAACCTTCCGGCTGTATTTTTCAAGTTTTCCTCCCCAAAATCCGCCCGTTTCCACGCAATCGAGCATATTCCGCACATCAGCGCTACTCTTTTTTTTTTGTCGAGACCCGAATCCCTCGGTCGGTTGGTGGAGGTTTGGGTATTATTTTTGCGGAGTTTGGTCCCCAGGAAACCGGGACGCTAAAGAAAGGTCTCGCAGGACCTCTCGTCGGCTTGCCAATTTAGATCGATCGGGCACGATCGGTGGGCGTAGGAAGTCATTCCCCAAATATACTACTCATCCATACATATGTCTCGTTGGCGTGACCCGGCGCTACCGGGAGAGGGATGAGGGATGAGGGCAATAGCCGGGGTGCTTGCAAGTAAAAATCAATGAACCGTATAAAAATGGAGCGATATTGAATTTTTCATTCAAACCGTTTTCGTGCCACTAAAACCCTCTCCGTCGGCCCGGAAGCTCCTTTGCCGATTCCGGGTGGATCGTGAAAAATACGAGAAAAATTCCACGCCGTGTCGTTTCCGCACACGCACACACATACACACAGCTCGAGCAGTTCACTAAACGCGAGCCCAAGCGAACTCAGTCGGACGGAAAAGTCAGGTCGTCGTCGCTGTGTCTGTGGTTGCGGGTATTTTTCTCACACGCTCCCGCTCGAAAGGTTTCCTCCGTTCGCCCATTCATTCTGCGCGATTATTTTTCGTCGTCACGGGAGCACGCACACACGCACACCCATACAGCCACCAGTTAGAGGCTGGCACTGGTTGAAACCGGCTAGGACTCGCTCGATAAGGAATAATATAAAAATCATCCTTATTATTTACTATCACACACATCCCACGTGGAGCGTTTTGTCTTTCTCACGCCACCGGTGCGTTCCGGTAACCAACGAACGGGTAGCTGGATCAATGAGCTGATGTAAACGCGCACGTTTGTGTGTTTGTGCTGAGCTCAATGAGGTGAACGGAATAGGAAACGAGGTCACCAGCGCGAGCGACGATAGCTTTATGGGAAATAGTTGGTCTGTGGTTAATAATTTAACGGTCGATCGTGGTGATAAAACGATCGTTACGGGATGAAGGAAAACTCAGCTGAAACAGGCCATCTACTTCTTTAGAGAGAACCATTCTTTATAGTATTAAAGAATATGTTAATTTCAAATGTTATTTTAGAACAAATTTAAAGTACTGATGTTTTTCCTTCCACTTAATAAAGTAATTTATAAAAAAAAACATATTTATGTACATCAAGCCCACTCGTCCGATAAATCCTGCCAGATTTCGCACTGTCACGATCTTCGCCTATTTATCAATTCCATTTAAAATAACACCGAACGCATTAGCCCGGCCCGGTGGAAGCAAACCCACACAAATCATTTTCAACAGCACACCCACCATAGCGCAAAGGGCTTTCGGGGGAGAGGCGTGTTGCAAGGCCACGACGAATCGCCCCGATCGACCATGTCCTAGCTACTGCCAGCAGCAGCAATCAGGAGATCTGCAGGTTCAGGGTGCCAACGAACCAATTTTCTCGCTGCTCCACCCGGCACAAATCCATCATTGACACATTTGACAAAATTAAATCCGCCCCGGGAGTTCGGTTATCACTTCGTTCGCCGATCGTTCGCTCCGTTTTGGTCCTCCAGTTTGGGCTCCGGGTACATGTATTTACAGGAACACGAGCACGGCCAAAAACCAATCATGCCCGCGCGCGCACACGTCAAGTGTTTGTGTTGTGCTGCGAAAATTTGATCCGATTTCTCCCCGGCATCATCGCAAATCGCCGATTGTCAGTCAACTTTCAGTTTTTCCCTCCCTTGTCCCAGCCCCACCCTGCCGGTTGCTCCACCACCTGTCAACACAGGTTGGGGGTGGGATTTTCCGACGCTCCCTTGCTCCGAAGGGTCGTTTTTCCGTTTCGTTCGCCTGGGAAAAAAGTCGGAAAGAACGAACGTCACATGCGACACTATGACTCACACACACACACACACACACACGCACACAAAGACTCGCCATCCTTACTTCCATCGGTCTTGTTCATTGTTTGCGCATCTTCGTAGTCGGTGGGGTGTCGCTGCGAAAACATTCTGCGAGATGGTGGAAGAGAAATATGTATTTAGGATTACCCCCCAGCCGGTCGGGCAGTAGGCACTCCCCCCCCCACACCCACGGCAAACTGTTACGCGTCCGGGCTCGTGTTGCGCGAAAACCCTTCTAGGATAAAACGCACGCAGGATGGGATGGCCCTCGTCAACAAAACCGCAACCGGGCCGCAATCGTCTGCATCGGCAAAAGAAAGAATAATATTGCCATAAAGCCGATGATGCGGGGTGACGTTTCGCCGCGCTTCTTTCGACGACCCCTTTTCGGGCAGGGTGGGGGAATATTTTTCAATACCACAAAACACGCTTGTGGTTATTGCTGTCGTGATAAGTTTCCGCTTTCATTTTTTCCACGTTTTCTCCTTCGGTAGATGGATGAGGTTCTATATGGGCGAACAAACAAAAAACTTCTTTGCAAAACCACTGCCTAACCCCTTTTTTCGCTCTCTCTCCTATGTGCGATAAGAATAGAGCGCACAAAGACACTGGCGGCAAATTTACTTACTTATACTCGGCCACCACCCCATACACACGCCACACGACGCTGGCCATCTGATTTAGATGGCTTACGGTTCATTTTCCTTCCAGGCGGGTGGTTCGGCGAATGTTCCCAAATTTGTTTCATTATTTTCTGGAACCAGTCGGGTGAGAGGCGGGTAGGATCCGGAACCGCTTCCCGGCCGGATCACTCCAAGACAGCGTGATGTAGATGAATGGGACAAGTGACCGAAGGTCGGTTGAATAACGTACCCAGAACCGCAGGCCTCACCCAGATTGTTGGACGATGGCAAGGCCTGCGCCGCTGGTTCGCTGTGGAACAATCACCACACCGCCGGGATCCAGTTAACACCCTGATCCGGTTAACAAAGCGGCAAAAAAGATAAAACCCACGCCGCCGTCGCCAGCACGAGCTGGGCGAGAGCTGGGTGAGAGCGAGACCATTCCGCGACCGAGGAAAAGGTTACTTTTGTGGTGAAGGATTAGGTCTTGTTATTTTTTTCCCTCCTTTCACTTTGTTTCGTGGCTTCGTTTGATGCTGCCCGCGCTGGTGTTGCATGTGGGGGGGGGGGGGGGGGGGGGGTGGAAAGCGCTGCTTGTACAACACCCAACCAACCATTCCATTCAGGCCCGGATGGAGCGACTGGAACGATGTGTCAAAAGGCAACAAAGATGTTGCGATCTTCTTCCGGCAAATGAACTGGAATGAATTCTACAAGGTGTCACGCAAGATTTTGCGGTCAGTTTGAGACACTCGTCTCGTTGCCGGGAACGTACGCCGCGGAGAGAAGTTATGTTCTGATTTAAAATTAGTTTTGAGTGACGTCCATACGAATACGTAACCCCGAATTGAGATTTTCATTGCTTTTTTCTTGTCACATAATAAGTTCTATTTTAAGATAAATAATTTAAAAAATTAAATTAAATTATATTAAAATTAAAAACAAAAGGCAAATATGAAAAAGGTTTTCACTAAATGATCACGGAAGAGCACGTTTCAGGGACGCAGGAGTTTGTTATTTCGGCTGTATGCGAGAAACAATTGAAAAAGTGATGGAAAATTATCAATTAAAATGAAATTGATAATTCTCAATTAAAAAGAGAAGAAATTAAAACCCTGAAGAAACAAGTCAAACTGAGTACAAAACTAACATTAGGGTGTACGCTCCAGAAACGTACGAGTTTGAACAACCAGTACAATAAGCCATGAAACAATAGATTAAAATAGTTCTTCAAACCATTCTCCAAACTTTTATCAATTAAAAACAGTAAATGATAATTTAATTGATTTTAATTGATAAAAGTTTAGATTATAAAAATGTTATGTATTTTTCAAATATAACTTTATCCACGTCTCTCACTATACAAATGTTTCACACATAAATTCGATTAAATCCCAAAAGAAGACAGTGAAAATTCATAAAATCTACAAAATGAAACAATGGCCAAATATTCGCAGAACAGCGAATTGAATTAAAACATTTACAGTTGCTGTTGTCTTAGAACGATTAGAAACAATTCACATTGCACCGGCAGCTGCTCAGACGGTTCAAGAAATAATTGTAAAATTAATTAAACAGCATTCTTTCACTCTCTCCACGTAATCGCACTGCTTCGATGGTAGCTAAAACACTAGCAAAAAAGCTACAAACTTAATCTCATCTTACCTGTCCGCCACTGATGCTAGTGGAAGTTTAGTTTTCCTTCCGAGCGTGGCAAGAAAAACGATACCTGTGTGTGAGCAGACGCTTTTTTGGGGGAGATTCTTTCTGTACCATTTGCGCCAATCGCAATACCTTGCGCAGCGAGCTGGGATGGGTGAAGCGACGAACCGTATGTATTGAATCATCGCATTCCGGGTCCGACAAAAAAAACACAACTTTGCTTCTGTCGGTACAGCGTTCGTACTAAATTTTCCGGACGGAGACGACAGGCTCCACAACTCACATTGCCCGATGGGGTCTGCTGAAAGAATCTGTTGGTGCGTTCTTCTTTGGGTGGTACTCGGGAAAGATGTAGAGAACAAATAAGAATGAAAAAAAAAACATCCCAGTACACATGTTTTACGTGTTCGTTCATACGGCCATCATGCCCATCACATTTGCCGCTCGGCGCTATTTAATTCATTTCCCAACCTCCCTCTCCACTCTCACAGGGCTACCCTCCGATCGATGCGAGAAGGAGGAGAAGAACCCAAGTCGTCGTACGGGCAGAGCAGGTTCAAATTTCACTCGTCCCTTCGAGCGCGTTCGTTCGTCCTTCGCTCCTCCATAGCCCTCGTTCGTTCGCCCCGAGCAGCATACAGCCGCAGCCACCGTACTACACCTACGCCACGGGGTTTAATCAAAAATTCTTCCAATTCAAAACACGCACCGGAATGTGCCAAACGCTCCCGGTAAGGTGTTACGATATACCAGCGCCCCCCTGGCCCCGGAGGCCAGCGCGTCGTCTTTCGATTTGGATCGGCACGAGCACGTAAGTACTTACACGGCTGTATGGGTGGGTGAGCTCTGCGTGCCACCCGGTGCGGGGGCGAAACTTACGCACTAACCACAGCCGATGCCGGTTGGTATCGATTTTACGGATTCAATTTATATTTAGCGGCAGCTTCTAATTTCGTCTGCAAATAGACTCTGGATTCAAACTTTCGTTCAGTTGCTGGAATGTTTCCAGATTTTTATACTATTGTCCCAAACCAACAATTGGAATTAGGTATTGGGCATAAAAAAAAAACAAGTTAATGTGTTTATAATTGACTGTAACTAAATAATAACGAGTCAAGTCAAATATTTATGAAACAATTTAAGAAGAAAATTAATAAATTAATGAACAAAATTGATATCAATTGGTCATTTCTTCAGATACAGTTTTCAAACCAATTGCTGTGCAAACCATAACCGTGTGCCGAGAATGCACGTGATTATAAATAAAACAGCAAAAAAAACCCTCTCCCTGTTTCCATTAACCAACTTTCAATTTTCGCCGTTATCTTCCGAGAAAAGCTTCAGGTTTTCCCTTCACTGGCTTTCCGTGAGGGGGCAAGAGATGTGGCAAAGTTCAGAGTTAAAATTACAGCACAACAAAGACAAAAGAATCAAACACATACAGAACCCGGCCGCATCCCGGCGTAGAGCGTTCCCGGGCAAAAATTGGAGCGAAATAAAAACAAACGCCTCTACCGAGCTCGCGGCGCGCGAACCCTTAAGAAATGGGAAAAGTTCAAACAAACGCAGCTGGCACTGTTTGCGGCAACGTTTCGCTGCGCATTAAATAGATTACTTTGCGCCCGCAGGGTGGAACAGGCCGCGCCGCCGACGAGGCGAATGATTAAAAAAGCACACTTTAAGCGATGCTAAAATCAATTAATTGTGAAGCAATCAAATCGTATTTGGCGGCAGGGCGGGCCGTGGTCGTTTGTGAATGTCGCTGTCGGGAATAATTAATCAGTATATTAAATGTATCAAATCAACCTGATATATCTTTTTCGGGAGAAGTTTTCGTCTCTCGTTTCTCTCGCAAAAAAAAATGTATTCCAAATCTTCAAAATACCTTTTGCCAACCTAAGCCCCGGAACGGACCCGAACCGGACGTAGGTTCCTCTCATCCACGTCGGTCATTATTCATCCATTTCAATTACCACCACGGACGTGAGCTTTGGCTTCCCGGAGTAATAAGCATGATTAATAAATACATTTAAAAAAACCCAAACGCTGTACGGCGTTGCTTCGGTGGAGTTTGCTCCACCAGGAAGGTCACGTTCGGAAGAGCAGCTTTGAACCTGGCTTTGTGTGTGTATGTGTGTATGTGTGTGTGTTAGTGATACTGTGCTATCTTCACGCCAGGTTGCCACATAAATTATTCCCTACTTCATCAACTGTTCTCCGGCATCCCCGCCCAGCGCCACGCGGAATGCAATATTTTCCTATTATTTTCAGTGGTTCCTGAAATTGCGATACTAGCCTCGCGTGGGCCACAATGGGACATGTGTGGGAGGTAATGAAATTAATGTTGCAAAATCGTTTTAGATGGCCACCGACCGAACGCCATTACGACCGTTAAATGTTCCACAGTAATGACACTTTTCAATGTCGCAACCAGTGTGGCGGTGAGTTTGGGTGAAATTTATGATCGCTCTGCTGATCGTGACAGTGATAGTGCTTGGTGGACTACGTCGTCTACACTGATATGAAGTTCGCATGTGTCTTGATGATGTACGCCACGCGAGTTCTACCAACAGACAAGGTGTATTGAATGTGTTATTCTAACTCTTTAGGTCTTACTTGAAAGAAAGAACATTTCTACAATTTGTCGTATAAACAACTAAAATATCTAAATTTCATTCACAACATTTCAATTTTTCGTAGGCCTTTGCCTTGATAAGGTTCAAATGGTATAAGATTTAAAAAGTTTTAAATGTCAAAATGCACCACATGAATATCTAAATGTTACATCCAAATAGTTATGCAACAGTTTTGCAACTCAAAAAATACAACAGACTAGTAAAATGTACAGAATCGATAAGGGAGACTTCTGCGGACTTTCCAAACTTTAAAGATTTTCCTAATCCCATATTCCACGTCGGACTTCATATGTTGGTCCTTTTTTCTTCGTTTTCACTTTAAACGAAGAGATCGATCCAATGATCCATAGAGAGATCGTTCACTCAGAGGTAGCTCATAGTATACGACACTCTTCTGATCCCACCATATACCGAGCTTTCAAGATGACGCATTAGATCTGCTATTTCTGTCCAAAGTCTTTTACAAAACGCCGTAGACTCACACAAAACCCCAATATAAGCCGCTTGAATAGCAAAAAGCTATTCAATCTATGCAAACAAATCTCGTACCGTTGCCGTCACAAACCAAACTAAAATAAACCTTCACCATTGTTCGTGCGTTTCGAAGCCCCGATAAGGGAAGACTAAATTTAACCATTCTCATCACCACATTTCAGCGACCGAATCAACGCTCCATCTGTTTACTAGGGAATGTGCTCGAACGCGTTATGGCAGCCATTAGTTCCCCGCTCCATCTAACTATCAACGACCTTCGTAAAAGTGAGCCATTAAGTTTGCCTCTATCCTCTCGCGAACCGCTTACAGGCGGTTCCTCCGCCAAACAACAGCACCATTTGAAAGTCGCCAAACTTGCCGCCGTGCGCCCAGGGCTATGACATATTTTTATGGGGCCAGCGTGCGAGACAGTCTGCTGATCCTGATCCGCCGACTGCTCCCAATGTTCGGCCGGAGTCAGGACGACACTGCGTTCGCCTGTGCTCCATTTAGAGCAACAAAGCTGCCGGTGCGGGCGCTCTGCGACGTTGTTGGTGCATCGGCGACGTTCGCAGGGTTCCCGGGTCTATTTGAGGCGTTTGCATAAAACGTGAATAAACCGCCATAAAGTCACGAAACTTGCACTGCCACCTCACATCTCGCAGAGGCAATTTCCAATGTTCGCAGCACATCCTGCCTGGTGGTCCGGGTGGGGGTGCCCGAAAAGTCAGTCGTTGTCGCACACTTCGTCATTCGTAAATTTGCACTGTTTATGTGTTTACCCAGCGGTCAGTTTGTGTATTAGCGTTCCGGGGCTGACCCGGTTCGGCGTTCGGCACCGCAGGCCGAAACCGGTTGACAACATTCTACCCGGGCCGTGTGGCACACACGGGGGGAAATTAAACTTTCTACGCGTCCCGGTTGGAATGCTTCCGCTTGTTTGCACGCCCGTAACTATTGGAGCAAACGAGAAGTTCCGTGGCCATTCTTGGCGCTGCGTGCCCGTGAGTGCGTGCTGAGTCACGAACTTTTCGTCGTCGTTAGCCCGACACATATGCGTAAGCGACGGGCTCGGTAAACACCGAACGTACGAGAGCTTTTTCTGCGTTCAACGATGGTGCGCAGAGAAGGTGAGATTTTTTGGCGGACCGATGGGTTGAGGTGAACGGTTTCACACAAGGTCAGTTTGTGTAACACCAGGGTTCTGCAACACCAGGGGGGGTTTGGAGTCTTTGCGAGCAGCAGCATGACGCAAACTCGTAGCTGGCACGACAGCAATCATCGATCGTGCTCGTGAGTTCGCTGGACTTGGCCTTTTGGTTCTATTGAATATTTATAATCATATTTATTATTTAATATTTAATAATATACGACACATAAGAGAAGCTTGGCAGATACTGGATGGATATTTTTATGTTGCAACTTAATGATATAATTCTACAATTCGTGAGCTTTTCCACTTTTGTCTCACAACAGTGCCCTATTATTAAGTGAAAATCGCCCCTTGTTTTCCATACGGAAAGCAATGATAAAGTGAGCTTCACAAGGAAATAGGAAAAAATAGGGCAAACACTCATAATCCATACCGTGCTTCATGTTTATGGTACTTAAACCACAAATGCTTGGTATCCTGAATGTTTTCATTCGTTTTTGTTCCTGCATTCTTGGTACAAGCACGAATAAAAATCATGATGCAGTAAACGCTCGCAACGAAACTCGTATTCATTCCGTTAACGTGCGCATTCACCTAGATGACGTAATTGTCGTTACATTGGCCAGTTTCTTTCTGCCGCCTCTGATGCCGGCTAGATTCTTGCTGGCTGCGAAGGGACGAACGGGGTGAGAGAAAAAAAAAACAACAACATGCTATTCATTTCATCCACCATCGCGCGACTCGACGCACAGCAGCAGCTCAACGCTAAGCAGCAGCAGCAGCATTCTTCCACAACTCACGTAATCGTAATTAATTTGCCAGCCAGCGGCTAGTCATCGGCCAGTTTTCATTTTTCCTATTCGCCCACTTTATGAGCGCGACTGTTACTAACGCCGTGCGAAAGCGTTTCGAGCGAGCGGCCGGTTGGTAGAAGAAAGAAGAAAATGGGAAGCCGGGCGCGCGTACATTCACTTACAATCGAGCCGGGGCGGCACGTACGAAAATAATGCTTTTGCACTCGTCATTCAGACGACAACCGGGAGAGGAGACGAGTGAGGGAGCAATCGAGGGCTGGAAGGCGATGATAACATTTATCGTGGAGTTTACCTGGGGCGCCGAATGGAAATTGTTTTACCGTGCGGAAAATAAGTCATCTTCACGGGCCGGATGGAAAAGTGAAATCGTTTTTTGTTCGTGCGAACGCCGAGTCGATGGACGAATTAGTTTCGATTCTTTTCCCAATTCTCAGCGCAACGTAGAATTACGATTGGTTTGGCTCAGTTCCTACTACAAAGTGATCCTGGAAGATCGTTTTGTGTTTTCATTTAACAATAATTGATTTAAATCGATTTTAAAAGTAGCTTGATAAAAACATTATGATTTATAATGTTACAAATGAGTTTCAGAATACGTTTCCAAAGGTATTCAGGAGGAATTTAGAAGAAATCGAAAGGAATAATAATAAGTAACATACAATTTTGTCATATCCTTAAACACCAAGCCCGATCATAACTCGTTTTTAAGGCTCAAACTCTACTAACAATGTCTGCAAAACAGAACGAAACAGAAAGTACAACCCTGCCTGCCATTACGCTATTTTCTTTGAAAAACTGAACCGAATCCAATAAACCACCAGAAAAGAAATGGATGAACATTCGTCTAGTTCCATCGAGTCGAGTAAAGAAAGAGCCCTCTTTAAAAGCACCATCCCTCGGCCATTTCTTCACCTCATGACAATTTATTGGTCAATTATTTGTAGCGTACAACCGAACGCCCTCAGCGCCGCTGGATCCATTAAACTTTCCTCCGCCCTGTTTCGTGTGACATGTTGGCTAAGAATATCAAGACGTACGGCACTGTTGAGAAAAGAAGATGCATGCAAGATTCATGTTCGGTGCCATTAGATCATGCCGATCCCATTCAAACTCAACGGTGCTTGAAAGCTGCAAACGCAGCGCCGCACAGCAGGGTGTTTGCAAAAAGGGATTTGCAGCGAAAGTAACCCCGTAAATCCAATAACTCCTTGTCTGGGGGCTATCCGGAGCGAACCGTGGTCGAAATGGTTTGTTTTTGTTCACTTCGATACAAGAGTCATGAGCTTGCCGGTTAGTGGCGTTAGCAAACTGGAAGTTGTTACATTTTTATTACATCATCCCGGTGGCACAGCGCTGGCAACTCCTTCGCATGAAGCCATGCTTTAGGGACCAGAACCTCAGTTTGGGAAGCCTATTCTTTTCGTTTTTCCAATAGTCACCTCCTCCGGCCACCAGACAAACAAAGCCTGCACAGAAACGCACTGCAGCAATCTCGGGTGTATATATTATTGAGCAGCGAGCACCGCAATCATCGTCCCAACACGTGCAGATTCGCCACAGTCCAAGCTGCTGCCAGCAACGTGTTCTTCAGAAGCAAAGAAAAACGCACGCAGCGTCCCAGCGGAGAGTGTCCGTGGCAGAAAGAAAACCTTCCGAGCCTGGGCTAAGATTTAGCATCTCCGTTTACGAGCCCTGGGGGTGGTAGGGTGGCGAATGGCGGACGGAGAGAGGGGGAAGAACTCCACCAAACCATAACGCACGTGCGAGGTTCGGTGTGATACGGACCGTTCCGGGCGCTCGACACATTCGACACGCTACGTATGTGCTTATAATTTTACACATCAACAAAACCAACACCACTCAAACCGGCGACCGAACAGGTCGGGCGAAGATGCGAAAGATCAAAGCGCTCTCCGGTGCGCCCTCCGGGGCCAAATGGCTTACGGCAGGCGTGCCCGGCTCGCTCGAGTAGAGCCCACTCGGCAGCAGAGGCCAGCACGCGGTGATTACAGAGCTGGGCGCGTTACTAATGTATGAGGCTGAAAATTAAGCAAGGTTGTTTTTATATTTCGCCGCCGGGGGTGGGGTCGAGGCCAGAAATAGCAGAGAGGCGCGTGCTGAAAAGCCCACAAGCTGTTATTGGTGGAAAGTGGGCTACTTCTGCTCCGAGAGGCGTCCAGAAAGTAATGACATATTTTGCAGGTGAGTTAAGCTGAACAAATATGTGAATGATTTATGAGCAGGATTCTCGTTTGATTTTTTGATACAAAACTAAAATGGATTTCAAGTTTTACTGAAGTATTATAAACATATTTAAAAAAAAATATTAAAATATTAAATGGATGTTATGGTAGCTTTTTTCGATGGTCAAATACATTTAAAAATTCGTTTGAATGTCATTGAAACTTTTCTATGACATATTTTTGAACTAAAAAAAAATGAGCTGAAAAAATTAAAAAAAAATTAACACAACTGATAGTAAGTAAAACAAAATCCGTTGAAAAGGATGCAAAAACCAGGACAATCGATTTTTAAAATGTTTTTGCTCAAAACCTCGCATAGCTTCCCATTTTGTTTGTTATTTCCTCTTCTCGTGCATGCTTTCACAATTTATGCAACCGAAATCCGTTCCATTATGCTCAAATTACGATGCTGGCTCAGTCGCTGGAACGGCAGCTGTGCAGCAAAAATGCTTCAGAACGAACACACCGAAAGCAAAAAAAAACACACCCACACACACACACCCCGAGAGCTTGTGGTTTAAGTGGCCACACTCTAACCATCAAACGTGAATATGCGCTGCGGAATGGAACCGCGCGGTTCCATTATGCTTCCAAAGCGCGATTCATGTTACGCGGCAGGAGATGGGCTGTGGTATTTTTTTGTTTGCTGTTAATGCCCGTAACATTCCCAGCCCGTGTGCTACACGAATAGTAACACTTTTAACACTCGCTTTTCAACAAAAAAAAACAGAAAAATCATCACCAATCGTATCGATTGCGGCGGAGTAGAGGAAGGCGCACGTGGGAAGGTGACGGTAGCCACCGTTCAACTCAATAGCCGATTGATTGCTGGTCCGGCTTTCGCTGATAGCGGAATGAATTATTTCCTCCCCAACTTCACCCGAGCAGAATGGCTTTTTTGTCCTAATTGATTTGCGGTAAGCGATCCGATATACTGTCGATTCGATTCGAATAGAGGAGGACAGTTGAGGGTCGATTTTTTTGTTACTCGCCACCCTCTTCATATAGTTTTGTTGAAAAGCGTGGATTAAAGCCACTCACAAGCAGACACGGTACGCGAAATAATTACCATTCTAGTAGGATTATTAGTTAAACATAATGCAAACACTCACCTTGTCCTTCATTTGGAGTAGTTGCATCGGTCATTTTCGGTATTCTTTCTAGTTGATTTTGCTGTTGTTCTTACGCTTACTGCCGCTTACGCTTACGGTCGTGTGTTCGCTACCGGATGGCTGGGTGTTGGTGTATCGCCGCAAGCACGAAGACGACGGCTTTTACAACAGCTTCCAGCGACGAAACAGCATACCGCGTCGTGCAACTATGTGCACATTTTAAATGCACAAAACCTCAAAATGCTGGATTGACTGGTTGAAAGATTTAACAGTGCAACAGTGTTTAGTACGATAAATGCGCTCTATACTAGAAGGGTGTAATTGATACTAGCACTGGTTTTTGTTTTAATTTTATTTGCCTAATTCAAACTGCCGCAGCTTGCAAATGGAACAACTTTGCTACAACACTGTAAGCTTAAATTTACATATTTTCGTTGCATGAGATTTTAGCTTATTTTTTACACACCACGCGTGCACCACTTTTAAGCACTTTTTTACACACTTTACACGTACGACGCGTGCCCGATGGAGGCGCCTTGTCTTTTTCACACGGACAAGTGACCAGCTGACCTCGAGCGTCGAACGAGCGGAAAGGATTTGCAGCTATTAATTTGGGTATTATTGCTCACACATATAATGCTCCTTTTTAAACCGCACACAAACTCTCTCACACGCACACACACAGATGAAGGAACTAGCGAAAAGTTAATCCACGCGACTTCGGCCACTTTCTAACCGGTTTTGCTCTCGGCGAGCGACTCGATCGTGTTTTTGCAGCTTTGTTTTAATGAAGCTTCACCAGCTCATCACCACATTTTCACTCGCGCGCGTAGACTAGCGGGATAGGGGGACATCATTCGGATTATTAAGATTATTTATCGCTCCCGCTCCACTTGTGTTCCATCCTGTTAAACACGCAATCTGTCGTGGCTCGCACCAGCCGCACTGATCTTCCTAATGTTTAGCTTTAGCTTATTAGCACACAAGTACACTCACACTCACACAGAGACACACGAAGGTGCGCGGACTCGGCTCGCTATCTAGCATCGGCGGCGTCACACACCGTCTGCCCGATGACACAGAGCCCGTCTCTCGCCGTCGGTCCGGGCTGCACTGCTACCATTTTCCGGTAGGGCATCGTCACCGGTGACGGTCGGTAATCTCACGAGACAATCCCACGTGTGGCGATGCTGCGCGGTGACCTCAACCGTGGCACCCGAGGTTCGTGCCGCGATGAATGGGGGTTTGCATGGTTGCTGCACCAGCTGCACCAATATAATCGTTTCGTTCGGATGCAGAGGGGCTAATTATTATACGATACGGCAGCAGATGCGAAAACGAAGCAGCATCACCAACTCGAACCAGTGTCACTTATTTGTTTGCGCACACATTTTCACAACACTTTTCCGCGCGTTGATCGTTGGTGATACACTACACAAACACACAAACACACTCGCGCACTCACGCACGCACACGCACACACGTCACACTTTCCGTACCGATTGCTTATTTCGTTTCCTACACACGCATTAGCTACACTACGGGCGGATTACGAAACAGGGTGTCGCAATCGCAATGTGGGATGGGGGAGGCTACGATTGAAACATATTTACACACATTGTAACGCGAACGCGGCGGCAGACGGCCGCTGTTGCTGCAGCACGGGAACCACCGGGAAGGCGCGCCGGCGAGGAAAGTCGAGGCTACTATGTACAGTGATTGATGGTTTGACATTCTGTGGAAGGGAAAGAACAAAAAGCGAAACAAGTTGTTATTAAATATTTATTTTTGTCGATGGAGGGGAACAGGTGCTTGGGGCATAAACTGGGCGAGTTATTCTGTGCCTTATTGGTTTAGCTGATTAGCTATAACTATTTTTTTTATTTATTTCATATTTTGTGGAGACAACTCTTAGGTAAATGTTATTTACACAAAACAGTAAAGTAGTGCAGATTGCATAATTTTTGGAGCAAATGTGACTATTCAGCCCACGAGTCGGCAATCCACACGTCACATTACCTTATTGGCTTAAATTGAGCATTATAATCCATTTAAATTAAAACTTTCCGACACTAAAAGAGCTCAAAGGAAAATATATTTAATATACAACGTTAGTTAAACACTGGTGAAGTATACTAAAATAACCCAGAACGCTGTATCAGCACCTTATTTATCAACGCCCATTAAAGTTTACTGTTTATTATACTCCATGCGCCTAAATGTATGCAATATTCCATCGATACATTTAAAAGCGTAATATTAACGAAGAAAACGTTGTGGAGATCCTTTTTTTCACTCATGCCTAGCACAGGATATCCCTTCACGTGGCACATGCAACAGGAACAAACGTGTATTGAGCAGAGCCTCAAACTAACGACTACCGTTTCCCACAACTTATAGCTGGCTCGTTAGCTCCCCGAGGCGTCCCGGGGGACCACCTGCAGGAAGCACCACCTCCAGAGACAATTCTTTACACCCAGAACAATCTTGTACCGGTCGCTTGTAGAATGAGTGGCTGAGCTTCACAATTATGAGCATGTTTATCGGAACATTGTCACATTCCGAGCGCATGCAGTCGTCGTAACCTGTTATGGCGTCTCCGGTGCGCCACGAAGCGTGCGACACCAGAACTGCCAACGTGACAGCTTAGCGACCTGATACGCGCTCGGCCATACCACACTAGACTATCGCTTCGCACACCGGATCCTACGGGCGTGAGTGAACCCGGGCGGAGACACTCACCGGCACCGGAACTACACAACCCTGTCGGTGCCTGGAAAGTAGTTTCCACCGCGCGCACTGCGCTGCTCACGGCAAGCACTGTTTGATGTAGCGGAAGATACCATTATGAGCATGAACCAGTGCACCAGTGGTTCGCTACCCGCGTCGACCCGCTTAGCCGGGATGCCATACGGGGACGGAAAAGATTAAATTTTAAAGCCACCGGTGTTCCGCGTTCGCGTTGCACGGTTTTTGCAGCATATTATAGATATCTTAACCGGCGGCGTGGAAGCCCGTATTCGGTGCGCCACACCACGCCGTCAGCCAAACACTCGCTATTTGCTAAAGCACGTACTAAAGAGCGACAAAACTATACGGGCGCGGCGTGAGGACGCGACGTCGGAGCGGAATCGGAATATTCTGATTTGAAATTCATGGTGCTTGGGGCGCCGGTGCGATCCCGGAACATGCTCTACAATGTGTACCGGATGTGCGCTGGATCCATCTAGGCAACATTAGCGCGACCGGATGTGGGCCGGAGGTAGTGCTCGCGGTTCGCGCCACAAAGTTTAACAACGCCTGAAGTAGTGGATTCGTGTTTGAGTCAGCGGAAATCTTTTCCAGCCACTAGCAACAAATAAAAATCGTTATGTACAGTGTTTAGTTTTGCGTCGTACAAGATTTGCAAACCAATTTAGGTACATAATGCTTTGAATATAAAGGAAAGTTTTTTGACTAGTAAATACGCCTTAAAAACCATGTATAGTACAGATTGCATACTTTTCGGCGTAAATTTTGTTTATCGTTCTAAGCGGTTGTAAGAAATAAAAAAGCGATCGTTATGTGTATTGCATACTTTTAGGCTTATTAAGCAACGCCAAAATGTATGCAATTGGCTCAATGCTCTACGCTGCATTGATGTTTTATAACCCATTATTTGCCAATTGAATTAAAACAAGATAAACGAGAAACAAACTGATTTAATTAAACTGATCAGATTTAATTAAACCGCTTAGAAAAACCATGATCATGAAAATGATTAGAAAAAACGACTACAATTAACTAAAGAGCGCTAAAATTCAACTGCCAGCCAGATTTGGAGCTTTATTCTTCCTAGAGAAGAAATTGAAGTCTCTAAACTCAATCGCAATCGGCTTAGGATTCGTCAAACAAATTATATGGAATTATATAGTGAACAGCAAAGAGTCCTTACGAACTGAAATATCAAACTCTCATCAAACATGTATTGTTAAATCGGTCCGAATATTATGTTTTTCATGATTAAATTTATTCGGTGTAAATTATCCCCGCTGGCGAAATCCATACGAATTCATTTTAATCTAACAGATCAAAGACGAATATTTCGTTTTACTTCAGAAGACAGAAGCGCTGTTAAAAACATATGATCATCTGCATCTGCACCCTCCTGCACTATCACTGCACTCACTGCCAGCTGCAGCAGCAGCAGCAGAAACAAACACGACCAGCACGAGCGTGCCTGCAAAACCCCTTCGCTTCGATAAACTTCACCCACTGTTTATCCGCCTCGGATGGGAATTCCGTTTCCTTTATTCCCGGTTCAATTTTGTGCGCCGTTGCAATTGCAACGTCGTCGCCGCAGTGTCAAACACGCAAAAGGGCAACGGAAAGCGGATGGCCTCGATGTGTGTGTGTGTGTGTGTGTGTGTGTGTGTGTGTGTGCTGGCAGCACTGCGAAAAGGAATAAAGGATTCCTGATGGCCGTGTGAGATAAAGCACCCTCGGCTGCGATGGATACACTTAGGAACAAAAAATAATTACCCAGGCTCTGTGCACGTGTGTGTGTGTGTGGCTGCGACTGCAGTTTTCCAGCTGTAGCAGCAGCAGCGCTCGTTAGTGCTGGTTAATATCGACTGTCACCCACTCCATCCGCTCGCACGTGGATGCATGCGCGCAATTTTCCTAGAGCCAGTGCCGAGGACCTTCGCCCACGTCCACCAACGTTATCACACTGTGTGCAGTGTGCGGCAGTGACGTGCCGTGCCGCGGTCCGTCCATAAAGGAAGGAAACACCCATACACAGAGGCACTTTAAGCTGACTCTTGTGATAGTTTGAGCAACAAAACTGGGAAAAAAAGAATACGGCCATCGACTCGCTCTCCTTCACACACATACACAAAGCATCCCACACCGCAGCCATATGCAAATACTACAACAAGTGGTCCTCGCCAGCGCCCGCCTCCTAATCCGTGCGGATCCTTGCCCCCGGCGAGGGAGCCCAACCCCGAGCAATAAGGGTTAGCTGAAGTCGTTATGGCATATCGTTACAAATACGCCCACCCCCTATTCCATTGCGGCCACGCTGCGGTCGCGCAATCAACCCTGAAAGCTAAACCTGGGGGATGGAAAATCGAAACGTTTTATTTCTCCACTTGCCGGAGGTGCGTCGAGCTCAACAGGGTACAGGGAGCACGCGAGCGAGCGAGAGCGAGCGAGCGGTCTCGGAATAAAATAAAAACAAATCAATTCGATGGCGCAGTAACGCTCGCTGTGCGTCACACGGACGTGTGCTTTGCTCTTCTTGCTCGCTCCTTCCACGAGTCCGCACCGAGAAGGATACTCCAAGGTAGGGAGAGAAAAAAAGCGTCATAACCGAGCGCCGAGTTCAACGCCAACACGGGTTGGCTCCGAACATGGCCAGCTGCCGGCTGCTTGCTGAGACACTGCTGAGACCCAGGGAACACGCGCGAACCATGCGCACTGGCCCGATCGATTGAGACCTTCTGCAGCAAAAAGCCACCGACCAGCGAACGCCGAAGGCCCGAACTTCGGCACTCGGGTTCGCCGACACGTTCGGCCGAACCCGAAGGGGTGATAGTGCCGTACGCCGGGACGCACGAAACCGGGACCTGCCAAATTGGCCGGGTTTGACGAAGCTCCGATCCACCCGATCCAAGCCGCAGTGTGTTTGACCGCTAAATAAGTTTGGTGCGGCGTGAAGAAAAGCTCTCACACCGATACAAACACACCTGGCGGCTGCTTGCGTTTCTTTTATTACTCACGCTGGGGTTGGGTTGCGGAGTTTAGGGCGAACTTTTATTTTTAATATTTAGACAACGCTCGCACAACTGTAAGAGCGCGCTGGTCAGCCAAACAACGCTCAACAGGCCAATCCGCGTTGCGGTGTGGTTGTGTTGGTGGGGGGTTTATCACGAGGTGCCCTCAAGATGGCGTTTTGCCCGTGTTGCGTTCTTTATCGTGTGTTGTTTAGCTTCGTTTTCACCCGCACCGTGCTCTTTATTTCTGTGGCTGTTTTCCATTTCTAATAGCTTTTCGTTTCGCTGCTCGGTGCGCCCCAGTGAGCTTGCGTGCCTGCGTTCGTTCTTTCTTTTGCTAAGGGTGAACCTTTGTTGATAGGTCAGGTTGGGTTCGTTTCGGTTACTTTGTGAATATTAATTTAATTTGAGACAGGCTTTTAGTTTTGTTCATTTTAAACAGAGCAGAAAAGAGCAAAACCATTTAATGGTACTGATTGCATACATTTAGGCGTACAGTCATCCCATTGAGCCTATTAGTATAATTATGGTTTCTGATATGTATTTTTATGAAATTTTAGATGGCTTTCTTTAAATTTCACAACGTGATGAAAGCCTCATTAGTGGGTTACCATTACTAAAAATCGCTCACGGTGAGCTATTCGAGCAAATTGACTGTAAACTCCTCAAATGAGCCGTCCAATCCGCAAGGATTTCAATTATGCCGTCGTGTGGGGCGCACTCCCGTAGCGTATAGAAATAATTTTTTAAAGTACACAATTAGTGGTGGTGGTGGTGGCATCGTAAAATTTCAATATATTTCTGCTCCAGCAGCAACACTTTCCGGAGAAACTTTTCGGGTTCAGGTACGACGGTTCGGTGGTACAATTTCGCCACAAAGTTTTCCATGTGCTGCCCCCGTTATTGGTGCCATTTCAGAGATTAGGGTACGTTATTTACCGTCGCACCTACGTTTTCTTCACCGAGCCTGAAATCATTACGCGTAGGAGTTTGCTACGTGGGATCGGATTAGTTGGGCCCTTGAAAAGGAGCATTTCTTTAATAACTATTTTAAGGGTAATTAGTATACGCTGTGGCAAAGAAGGGGATCGGTTTAGCTTTTAAACTTTGCTTTTGAAACCAAGAAAAGGAATTTTAAATACAAATTGAGTAGTTTCCCAGACAAACATCCTTTTCTGACGCAAATCTTTGTTGATATCAACGCACGGTAGAAGGATTGACACTTATGAAGTACCACAAGCGATTATTTTAGTTTCGGGATCATCTGGCCAAATCTCTTCAAGCGCACATCAAATAGTACTCAAAATTGCGAAACAGATGGAAATTTCGATCATTCCAACTGAAGTGCTTCTGTTGGTTTCAACGTCACTCGTTTAATGCCCTCCATTGAAAGAGATTCCACAGCCCAAACAAAACGCTTCCCTGACAGGGAAGCTATTTTTAAGCTCTATCAAATGCGGGTATTATCACACCCGGCTGGTCTGCAGTGTTCCATTTTAACTACCGGGAAAGGTTGTAAAATTTTCAATCTTCTCTCTTTTTTCGCTCAAAAAACGTGTGACGGGGTTTGGGTTTGGGAGCAGCGGAATAAGAGATTTTATGGCACATAATCTGCAGAGCATTCCTGTATCCTGAGGGCATTCCTGTGTGTCGGTATTAAAGCGAATAACGGATTATCCGTTATAAAATTAATCAATAATGTAAAAAAATGTTTAAATTGGAATGTATATTTGAGGTGGATTTGAATTTAAATGAAACAAACCAATCGAATGGTCAGGTGCGTAACGCCTGAATGTATATACCGCAAGTTTTGAGTTTGAACTCCAACTGATCATTTCCACCGTACTTCTTTTAGTTAGTGGAAGGAAACCAGAAATGTCGCACTTTTTGATGTAAATGTGCGTTACGGGATGAAGATTCAGAAAACATTGGCGCCCAAATTTATGCAATACGCGCACCATAGCAAACACATGTCAAAATTCAAGAAAATAAAAACAAATTAAAGTAACCAATGCACAAGGTTGTCATAATTGAATCGTTCATACTCATTACTCCCTTCCAATGAAACTGTTGTAAAAGGTGCATTATAAACCTGCCCCTACAATAATACATCTCCATGGAATGACATCATTTCGTTACCCACACACTACGTGAACGGAGAAAAAAACCGAACATCCTTAACAGTCTTGTTCAAATGTTCATTCAGCTCCACTTGGCGAAGACCAGTTTAAACACCCACTCGCAACCGTTTTAAACGCTTTTTCCGACGGGAAAAGGTCTCCTACCCTAACAAGCTACGTGCCGAGCACGAGCGCAAACGTGTCACATCTCACACCCATTGGTTTTGCATCGAGCGGAGCGCAGTAACAGAAAGTTAATGCCATTTCATGCCGCGCGTGATACCGCTTCCTGCGGCACGGCAAAGCCTGCCCCGGGGCGTTAGGTATCAGTTTTAACAACTTCATTGTCACCATTATAACATTAACCCCCGCAAAAGACAGGCTCCCGGAAGTCCCACACTGAGGCGCTCGTATGGCGCAGTGCTACACCCGCGAACGCTTTACGGATACGATGGTTTAATATTTTTTTAAGACTCATTCAGGGAAACACATCCTTTCGGGTGAATGTTGCTGTTTCTACAGCCCCTTTCGCGTTGTCCCACGGAGAGCTCTGCAGAAGGCAACCGAAAGCTAATCCAATTTTCCCCCTCGGTACCGAAAGTAATTTTCTTTAATTTTCCCCGTAAATTATCGGCTTTATTGCAATTATTTGTTTTGATTTTTCGGGATCATCTCCGTCCTTCCCGCGCATCTCCCGGGTAGTCTACCTTTGCTGATCCAACCTTTTTCGTTGCTCACATGAGACGAGGAAAACGCCACTCGGCACGATTGTTTTTTCCACCGAAACGATTGCCGGTAAGGTGGCTGCGGTTGTTTTTTTTTTTCGTCGGGTGGGAACGTTTTCCAACGAACCTTGCGCCGTGCATAAGGACGACGATAAGGACGTTTTGTACTTTGTGCACACATATTGCGCGTCTGCACACATGATGATAGTGGGTTAGTCTCCGCGCAACCACCACCTTCGCAGCGAGCACCTTTTTCTATCGCCCCTGCGAGCAGGCCCCTGTGAGACGCATGCATGCACAAATTTAAAGCCGTACAGAGGAAAGCAACATATGAAAATGGTATAGGAGGGCGAAATTTCGAGCCCGGGGATCAGAATGAAGCTCGCCGAGTTCCAGGAAACGTGCCCACATTCGCTCCCAGGCTTAGCAACTGAAGTTGATAAACAATAAAAGCAGAAAAGGTTCATCTCGCGTGAGCAGCTCACGCGAAATGCGGATTTCGCCACACACGCACGCATGCACGCACGCACAATTTCCCCTGAGATCATAAACTTTTGAACACCGCACCAATTTCCTGTGAAGCAGTGAGGATACTTGCGTGTACTTTTTTTCTTCTTTTTGCCGCATATCCTGCTCTATTTCGCACAAAATTCGAAACACACCACACCAGAAGATTACGTAGGCGGCGTTTTTCTTTGTTTCTCCTCCTCCAGCGTGCAAGACGCCCCACCGGGCAGTGGTGTTAACAGAAAAGGTGGATTTTTCCCCCCACCGTTTACGGCGAGAGTTCAAATTAAACTCTCCGCAGAAGTGGTGAAATATTTCCACTACTGATCCTGCATACTTCATCGAATTTTGAACGATAAGCACGACGGGTGGGTTGGACGTGGGAGCGCGTGGGCTCATCACGGGTAGGTTACGATTACGGGAGGAATGCTGAAAGGAGCGTCATGATGGAACGCAGGTATGCCGTAGGTCCCCATTTCGTGGAACTCATCATAGACATTGGGACCAGGTGGAGTGAGCGATTGAACGCCGGTGTAATTATGATATTTGTCCCGAAAGAAACCCTTTCACGTTTTTTTTTTGTTACGGGAAGGGAGTCTTTGAGTTTCTCAAAACCAAAAAATTGTAAGTAAAGCAAGAAAAATGTGACTGACTGACGTTTATTATGTTAACATCGAAACATCTTAATAAAATAACTCAATTAAAACATAATATTATAGTACTGGAGAATTTTTGAAATGTTTTAATTTAAACCAATTTAAATTGGCTGAAAAACTCATGGAAAAAGTTAAATAATTTGTTAAATAAATTACACTTCATTTATTCATATTTATATGTTGAACAAATCTATCACAGCTTTAAAATGCCAAATGAAGCGTTAATAAACCGTTGGTGTACCGCGCATTGCATACCGTCTAGCGCGAATGTGACTTCTCAGCCCAAAAGTATGCAATCCAAAGTTCGATAAATACAGATTGAATAAAGCTCCACCAGCTGCTCAATGAAGCAAGAGAGAAAATATGCCCCCAAATTTAGGCAATACGCACACCGCAACAACCTCACGCAAATATTGAAACGTGGAAGATGTGAAAATCACACATGAAACCCGGTACCTATGGCAAGCCTAAAAATAGCGCACGGCACGAGCCCGTCCCGTGAAATCGTCGAAACTTTATCGCCCAACGTGCTGCAATAATGACGGGCGGCTCAAATTACTTTCACCAACGTTTATTACTTTTTAGCACCTCGTTGACCGCCCGCCGTTAACTCTTAAGTACGGCGTTCAATCGCTCAGCCCGCCCGGCCGCTGCACAAAACTAATAAAGCCATAAGCTGTCGCTACTTCTGCAGCTCGCTCGCGGAAGGGGAGGCAACATTTTCGCCCCCGAAAACTTTGCACCAATTCCGCACCGTACGCCGCAGCGTGATTGAAAAAAAGCACCTCACCCGCTAATGGCTGCCCACCATTAAAAAGAAACACATTACCGCACACACCATCGTAAGGCCGACTTTGTACCACAACAACAACAGCAGAGCGGAAACAAGCGAAAGAAAAGCCCACAGCAAATCAACTACTACCCCCGGGGGGGAAAAAAAACTTCCCACCGCGTTGAGGGGGAGGAAAACCCTGCCAGTACCACCTCATTGTGGCCACACGACGGTTCAAGACGTTCGGTTTGAAGGTGTTCGGAACACGGCCGGCAAAGCGTAGCCCTCCAAATAAGGTGAATACATCCCCACGGACCGGGCGCTGTCGGTGAAGGAAATGGACGGATTAGCGCCGTGTCGGAGAAGCGCCATTGGAATCGCGCCGCTGCAAACGGTGGCGTTTAAAGTCACTCGACGAAAACAAAAAAAAATCGGAAACACTGAGCGCCGAACGAGTCCCTGGGAGCGTAGCCGGAAATAGCCTGCAGACTGCTGAAAACCAACCGGTTGCGCTTACGGTCGACGGGGACGGTTTTCCCGCGTGGCAGCCGAGAGAAGCGCGCTGAGGCACGAGAAGGACGAAAAAAATGCACACCACAAGGTGCTCGTAAAGTTTACGATCGTAAAAACAGCAAGCAAGCACCCCAGCAACAACTTTTGTAGGTGGATGCATCTTGCAGGTGTGTGCGAGTGTGTGTTCGAACCGTTTTTCGAACATGCTCCAAACGCCACAGACGGTTTCACTCGTTTGATTGGCTTTGGTGTACTTCAACTTCCATCGCGTCGTCTTTGTCAACGGTCGACCGGGATGGGAAGGGCCCTCTCTCTCTCTCTCTTTCTCCCACGGGAGGCATAAACTGATTTCCTCATCAACAGCAACTTTTTTACACCGGCAAACCTCCCTTTTTGGGAAACACGAAGTTTACACTTTAGACCCACAAAAAAAACTCACAAACACACTGAAGCCTCTTGACCGGGACCGACCGACGGCAGCGCTTATCATCACGCCGAAAAATTGCACTTTGAAATGGAAGGATTTTTATGGGATTTCCGTCCGTTCTGCGTTTTTCTGCTCTTTTCTCTGCACTGCTCTTTGTTTTACGGGTCCATCCTTCCCGGTGTCCTGTGTCGGAAGTGTCGTGTCACTCATCGGTTCGAGTACGGGAGGCTTTTTTAAAGCTCCTGTGAGCTTACGGTGCTACCCGGTGTACCCGTTGGGCTACGCTGGACAATGTTTTGCCAGTGGCGCTACCGAAATTTTGCTGACCGTGACCACTTTCAAGCTGCCGATGTTTGTTTATTCGACCGTGACTTTTCGGACCGGCGCAAGATTTGTATCGGGAAAATGTAATACTGCCTGGGACACTAGTCTAGGAGGTGTTTCATGTTTTAGGTTCGTTTTAGATCACACGGCTTTGGAATAGCGATACCATTTTCTAAGTGGGTTTTCAGATGCCAATTTAGCCAATTTCAGATTGTACAATTTATACCAGACTCATAGAGCATTGGATACGTTTATTTTTATTTCGAATCACAAATCGAATTTGTCCCCTTTATAAAAGGACTACATTAAAACTATCACAAACGGCTAGCACTCTCTTATACTCAAACAAACTCAAGAAGCCATTCTTCTGGTTCAATTTTGAAAATAAGAGCAAAAATCTTAAACATCAGAAATCCCATGAAGAAGCTAATCACACTATAATATTGTAGGTAATTTAAAAACTAATTAAAAGTGTTGTGTAGTTCTTATTTCACTAGGTCTAGAAGAAGAGGCCTGCCATTTCTGGCTTTCTATGACTCAATTTATTCTCGCAGCCTGGATAGTATGTCCTGTTTACAGGGGACAGTCCAGTTGAGATTCGAACCCACAACTTGTGGTGTGTAAGGCCTTGCGCTTGCTCACAGGACCATACGACCGTTCCATATTCTATCAAATCCCATATTCGTATAAAACATTAATTTAATATTTACTTCAAATCAATATGTTATATGTTAGTAAATAATTGAATCAATTTAAGTAGAATCCAATAGATTTCATAAGAAATAGGAATCTTTTCGATATTATAGCCAAACATAACCTCGTTATAATCATGTTTCATTGTGAAGTTGGTATGTTTTGGATTAAACCTGTTAAAAGCGCTTTGATTCCTGTCTCCTGTGTTAACCTAAATTAAAGCGTAGACATTGGTGCGCTTCCAAATTTCCACACATCAAAAATTGTACGTTCCCTGCCCGTAAAACAATGGCTGATCCTATCCCGTGTGCTCATACATTTGAGCTCACGATAAATAGAAATCCCATTCACCAGCCCGCATGAATATTCAGCGAAAACCCATTCGATGCAGCCAAAAACCCACTTACCGCGCCGGGAGCCTTCGCCTGCGAACGTTTTCTATTGCGGTAGATTAATCTGCACGCATGAGGATTGCGAGCGTTCGAAACCGAGCACGCAGACACCGCACGCCTGGAATGGTTTGTTTGCATTTTTAATGTGTTTTGCCGTGCATCCGAGTGGAGCGTGCCACCGTTATTGCCATCGAACGGTTTTCATCGATGAATATTTAACCCAAATGTTTCACCTCTCCCGCTACCTGGTATAGAAAACAAAGCAGCACGCGCGCGTGGCAAGAAAAATCACCAATTTTCCAATCCAAAAGCACTAGCAGCTCCCAACCCCCCCCCGACACCTTCGACACAGTGGAGGGTCGTGAAAGTGCTTCGATTACCTTCGGAGAACTCGCTTTTTGCATGCGGTGTTTTGGCAAGCTTTCTCTCTTTCTACCGCCTACGTTAGCACCTCGGAGATGCCCCACTCCAAAAAGGCAAATGGTTTGCTAATCGTGAGGATGCAGAAGCAGATAGAAAGGAAAAAAGGAAAACCACGAAACACACACAAATGCGCCGAAATTTGAATAACAAATTTACCTCCAGCAAGCCAAACCAAAGCATCCGGATGCTTTCCGGAGGACGATGAGTACCACACAAAAAAAACCTCCAGAACAAAACATCGAGAAGAGATAGAGATAGAGAGCAAACCAACAAAAAAAAAACATGACACTCAACCACCTCCACAGCGCCACAAGGGAAGCGAAGGAAAAGTTAATCAAACTCTGGCTGCTCGCATCACCTTCGCCTGCCTGCGCTGACGCGTGTTTTGTGCGTTTTGTGGCAAAGAGAGAAAAAAGTATCGATCATCGGGGTTTTCGCGCTGTTTTCGCCACAGCCGCTGTGGCTGTTCCGCAAAACCGATCGATTTGAAGTCGAAGGAGGTCCCCGGGAGAGTGTTGTGAGAACGATCAAACTTCTAGCTCGACTTATGTGTGCTTGCCTTCTTTTTATTCTGCAGAATCACTTGTGGAACTCCGGGGTTTTGGGAGTTCGAAAACATCCCAGCCCACCCCGAAAAAACTCGCCAGGGGCTTTAGAGCAATTATTTCTCGCTCCGACTCCGACTCCGAAAACCCCAACCATCATCTGATTAACAGAAATAAAATGGTTATCCTGCCGCGCCGCCATCGATTAACTTTACCGCCCGCGAGAGGTTCCTCCACGAAAATATCTCATTTTAATACCCAACCACCAACCCGGTCGTCCATCTTTCGGGACATCTGTACCCGCGCGAGTTGCGCTCAAGCGGAGAAGAAGCGGAGAGAAAAAAAAGGCGGTCAGCAACATTTTATCGATTGTGCCGAGCAACTTTACGAGCGTAGCTTTTTAACGACACTTTGTGTGGACACGTCTCGTGGCGTCCCGAAAACTCTTCGGTCCCCCAGCTGTCCGTGCTAGGAGTTCCAAGCGAGGGTGACGGACTTACGGGGCGAAAATTCGCATTTGTAACGTACCACGCTAGCAGGTGTGCCGAGGACGGATCAGCGTAAATTATTTCCAATTATTTTCCCATTCAAACCCAGAACGGCAGCAAATTTGAGGACATGCCATTTTTGTTCCACTCCGACAACAGCTGACAGCAGCAGCAGCCGCCGAAAGAACGCTCCAAGCCACGGTGGGTGAGGAATTTCATTAAAAGCGGCACTGGACGGTGCGGTCCCGATTCGTGGAGTCGTTAGCCGGGCACGGCCATTCCATTGGAAAGCTATTTTCAAAACGCTCGATAGCGTCAGCAAATTCCATCGTCGGACCAACGTCAGCTGATGGAGCGATCCGACTCAATCGCTCTCTTCCTCTCGGTCTCGCCGGGGTCGTGTCAATCAGCCGACGTCCGAAAACCCGGACGGGGATTTTTGGAGATTTTCTAGCCGCTTTACATAGCTCAGATTTAATGAGTGGTTAATGAAGTTTGTCGGTTAATTTAAAATTAATTCACTGGATGACTGAAATTAAAAGCATTGCTTGGACTGCGTCATCGGGCGAGCGAGACGAGTTTCTTGTTGCCAACTGGACTTGGGAAGAGTCCAACCGTACGCACACACGAAAAAAAAACGTGCCAAACGATCAGAACCGAGAGAAGAAAAAGGGCCCAGTTCGCCTTTTATTTTATGTCCATGTCCGACGGATAGCTTATGCAGATAACCGGAATCGCTAGGCCCACGCAGCAAAACCGAACTGACCGGGAGGGGGATGCTCTGCATCCGCTCCGGATTAGATACACGGAACTCACGCAAACGGGTAGGAAAGGATAACAGTGCGCATCCGGAACAGTGCACCGGCCGGAACTACCCCGTCGAAATGTTTGTCGAGCACCGGGGAAAGTATTATCTGTTGATTGTTTTTAAGTATTCATAAAAGTTGCTCCACGCCAAGGAAACAATGCGCTTCGAAGAGCCCGTCCGCTGTTTTGTGCTTTTCCGGGCCGAATAATACTTCGGCGGACAAGTTGCTTCTAGCTCAGAGTGAAAAGGGTTCAAGTTTAAGAAAATCTAGTGCTCTAGGTGTCCTTTCTAACTTACCAAGGATACGGGAGGCCAATGTCTCTCCATTGTGCTTAGACGATCCAGCTCTTGAGGTTATGATAGAACATGCGTCCATACAGGTAGCACAGTTCATGAGGGCGTTCAAGTTTACCACTTTGCTGAGGGGGGCCCAGTTTTAAGACCGCCTTGAGGTTACTTCTCCAAAACTCCAAAGTTGCTACCAAAGTTGCCTGGGCACGCTGCGTGGGCCGCTTTTAAGGACTTTTATTCCGGTCATCTCCATCGCCCAAAACCCAAGACCCGAACCCGGTGTACCGGTTTGTATCGCACGCTTGCGGGGTTTAATTAACCTTCACCTGGTTGCGATCGTCACTGGGCATCGCGTCCGTGTTCGGAGCGTGCCGGCGGCTAAACGGTTGGGCAAGTCGCGTGGAAAGTTTGGCCGCATCACGTTTCATTACGGTCGTGCGACTTTGCTCTGGACCGGTCCGAACCGGTTGGGAGCTCTTTAATGGACTTCTAGCAAATAGTGATTATCCATACGCCCGTAGCAGTACCCCGAGGTTGGTGAGCATCTAAGCAACAGGCTTTTTATGGGAAGTACTTTCTCGGTCATTTACTTTTGATCAGCCGCCGGGTTTGCTACGCTGTGGAATCGTATAGATAAGTGTGAGGAGAATCGAGAGCTGCGAGGAGATACATTTGGATAACGATAATTCTTTTATCCCCGGAGGTAATCAGACGCACAGTGAGGACACTGGGTTCAATCTATACTTCTGGGTTGTTTTTATACGACATTCAATAAAACTTGCCAAACTCAATTCCGAACAAACAAACCGACATAAACCTTCATCTTCTATCCCAACATCCCAGAATAATGACCACCAAGCATTAGTCAACCTCATCCTTGGGTTGGGAAGAAAAAATGTTATCGTATCCCGCGCGCGCGCGCGCGCACTACAACACATCACAAGACGCCACCACACAACACACATTCTCGTCCCTTATCTGTCCATCGCTGTGTGTGGGTACCGCGGGAACTGCGGGCTAATACGCTTTGTCTGCGCCGTCATCATACATGAAAGCAACAATTACACGTCAGACATTGTCGTTACTGCTTGTGTGACAAACAGTGTGATGATGACTCCCGGGCAAAAGTGCCACCAAACTCCGGTGGACATGATCATTAATATCCTGCCCAACCTTCCCCAACCGCTGACTCGATTTGAGAAGGTGGCCCACATCGGAGTCTTTTGTGGGGATAAAGTAATAAGTTGTCGCTGTTACGCCAGCACACACACCTATACACTCTACGCTCCGGGCCACGACTATCAACCGGTGTCCTCCGCCTGGATTCTCTATCCTTTTCCTCCCTGCCCCGAAACGTCCGGGTGATGAGCGTGCGGTCTAGTTTTATCTGTAATTATGCATCAAATCTACTTACCCTCATTACTCGCGCTGGAATGGCGCTGGTATGCACGATTGCCGTGCCGTGTGGCCAAGAATCTGGCAACAGCGTTCAACTCCGTACGGTAACTCCGTGTAACGCTCACGAACTTCGCGACAAAACTGCTCCAACGGCGACCATATTCGATCCGGCACGTGGAGGTGTTTCGCTTGCGGGCACCAGCAATTTGTCGTCGACTTGTCACACGGAGTATGCACCACCGCAACAACCCGCACCTGACTCCCGCTCCACCAAGTTTTTCCACCTTTGCACACGGTGACAGCTAATCAACGACTGCTGAGATGATGCTTCCTAATCCAATTCCGCCATCGTCTCATCCGCACGGGATGAAGTTACGGCAGCAGGCTCGCTGGAGAACCGGTGACAACACAACGCGCCACGGATCCAAATGTTGCCTTACAATACGCGAATGTATGCACTGGTTCGCGATACACACGTACACACCTCGCGGGTTTAAATATGGCGGGCACGGCCTACTGCTTCGCTCTCCAAACCAACCAGCTACTCTCAAACACCAACGACCGGACGGCGAACAGCGCGCACACTTTGATCGTTTCCACTGCGTGACACCGTACAGTATCCAATATGGCGGCGGTAGTTGAAGGAGATGATTGCTGACGTTAGCCAACCGTTACCGCCAGATTGGGCGACGGAGAGGGAGGAGGTTACGGGGTTTACGCTTTTCTTCCGGTAACGCAAGGAGTGGATTACGCTAATCGAGGAATCACACCGCCACCACCACCACCACAAACACACACCACCGCACTGCTGCTGCGGTTGCTGCTGCTACACATTCCTATTGCTTTTCTTTCGCCGCTGGAACAAAATCACAATTTCATCACGGGCACCTTCCTACGAGGGGCGAGGACGCTGCTGGACGCGCGTGAAAAGGGAAGAAAAGAAACCGATTAAACATACACACGCACGCACTATCAACAAACGTTTGTTGCCGGACACGGCGCACGGAACGTGAGGTAACCACGAACGCTAAACCGCACAGGAGGCGCTGTGCTCATGTATGTCTCTGTGTGTGAGGGGTCCTTCATAGCTCCGTCTCGCAGACACCCGCATGGGATGCTAATCGTGACGATAGGGTCTCCATCTCCGGGGTCCTATATTTGGCCACTGACTCATCTGCGGGCGGCTTGTACTGACGACACTCGTCCAACAATTAAACTCGCACATATAAGTGAGGTTATACGCGTTCGGAAGACTGGGGACGTTGATTGACTAGGGACTGTCACCACGAGGGACATTGGAGCCAGAGGTACCATTCTGGGTCACTTATTCGTTGTCGCCCGGAAGATATCAGGAGGGTCATAGGAGCGTCCTAAGGCACTACAACGACGGTGGATGCCTCCAATCGTTGCTCGTTTCGGTGGCCGTTTGCAGCTATCTCGAGTGGCCCATCGTTCGGTGTGCGTCCTTGCACGTTGCTCTCCATTTCTCCAACACCCACATCATCCCTCCATTCAGCCACTCCGCGGACGTGTTCAAGTGCGCACGAAGATGTGGAGCGGGCTTTAACCGGATATGGAAATGAGCCGAGAGCCGATAGTGTGGGCACAACAAACACAAATACACGCACACAACGTGTTGCTGAAGAGGTGGTGGGAACCACAAGCTTTTTGCATACACCCCGTGGGAAGATAGGCAAATGAGTGCGCGCCGCGGATTAATGGATCGACTGCGGATGAGCCACGGGCTGATTAGCGTCGTGGGCCCTCAAATTATCAAACAGATATTCACTTGCACGTTTCCCGTCCGGGACAACAAAAAAAGGTCCTTGGACCCCTCCGACTCCGCACGTGGCAAATCTGTGCAGCACCATCCGGAATGTCCTGCGTGTCAAGCGACAATTCCGGACACCTCGGGAAGACATTCCCCATCCCATTCGGCGGCCAAGACACGGTGTGGACTTCCTGGAGCTACTAAGACGTCAGCCTCACGCGCAAGAGGGTGTAGAGAACTTTCACACCGCTCGGTGTCAAAGAATTGTTTGCTTTGCCCTCCAATACGCTGCACGGGAAAAAAGGGGTTGTAGAGCACACACTAAGCACACACACACACACACACGCAGAGAGATTATGCCCGCGAGCACTGGACATAGTAGTACTGTTTTGTACATTCAGTGTCTACTACGACCCGGAGTGTTTGTTTCAGGATCTTGTATTTTTTGCGTGTCACTCTTTCTCCATACACCAAGTACAACAATGGAACAAAGTTCCTTGTTTGCATGCCTATGTTTCCCAGGCAGGCTCTGATCGGAAACAATGGAGCACCGAATGGAGCTCGAAAAGGTTCTGGTTCTGTGCGCTGCCGCTGTATACATATCTGCCATCGTGCTCCCGCGTGCGTTGCTATATCCATCATGCACCAGTTTCTTCATTCGAACCACGTCGTCGCGGGCTCCACAGACCCAAACGGATTTCATATCCCACCAACAATGGCAGCAGCAACAGCAACAACAATAGCAACAACAACAACCCTCATTCCGCATTCGCAACAGCGCACGCAATCGAACCAGCGAGGCGTACACCCAGTACAAATTTGCCAATTCGTACGCCCCGGAAAGAGCGCGACGGAATCGGATCGCCTGCGGTTGTGCCTTTTTAACAGCCCAACGCCTGGCCGGTCTGCGTCGCCCTACCCAGCCTGTCCGAAAGGTGCCCGGGTCGGGCCCGAGACCCACTCGACTCGATTGTGTGTGTGAGAGTGTGTGTATGCCAGAGTGGTTTTTTTTTGTATTTCGTTTTTCAAACGGAACGTGCAAGTAATGACCGCGCGCTCGGTCACGAACGATTTTCGGAATAATTCGCCCTCAGATATGCGATATCACTATATCAGCTCGACCACTTCGAGTGTCCCGAGTCGGGCTTCGAGACCCCAACGAAGCGAACTAAAAAAGAACATAGAAACACCATTCATATTTCACAGCCACACGTACACGTACAGAGCCATGGCATGCTCCGGTGGGCACAATCTTCGTTCTCTTCAAACACGCACACACACACGCACACAGGCACGCACACGTCGGAGGGTGTCCTGATTCTCCGAACCGGACACTGTTACGCGACTAAGGACCTCCCCACCAACGGGCAAATTGGACGCCCGTGGAGTGCTTTCTTTCGCACGTTCACAGACAGGCAAACACACACACACACTCCAGCAACACACAGACTCACTACGACAATCAGGATATGGTCAGGAAAAAATCTCTTCCACCGCTACTGCTCCGGAGCACGCTTCCGTTAACACACTTCGCGCACGGAACTGAGCACGGAAGGGGTTTGGGGGGGTGAGCTTTTCCAGCAGGATCCAGTGCTGAGATTTTTCTTCGCAACGGCTCCCCACCTCACACTGCCCCCACAACGTCTGATGCTCAACAGTTCTCTGCTCTCCCGCTCTCCCGCTCTCTCTCTCTCTCTCTCCTCGCCTCCCTCTTCCAACCAAGTTCTGCTTGCACGGGGACACGCAGCACTGCAAACGACTACCAACCCGCATGAAATCTCTCCGGCTACTGACTAGGGATGGGAGCTCGGCGCAGGATCTGATCCTTTTAGGTCCAGGGGTCGGCAAACGCTTCTTTAACAGGGTCTGCCCAATATAAATGTTGTAAATTTCGATCATTTTTAATAATGAAATAAATTTATTCAGACTATGAATCTGGTACCATCCTTCTATTATTCAAATTGATTCAATTTGGTCGCCATTTTTGAAAAGTATATTTTCATGCGAGAAATCTCTAATTTCCTTCCTTATGCTCAAAGCTCTGCAAAGCTCCTCCACAATTAGATTGCCAACCCCTGCTTTATTTCCTTCCTAAAGTGGATCGATCGGATCCGATCCAGGAAAAAGCACGGTTTCGTTCCTACCAAGCAAGGTGTATGTATTTCGGTGGTGGACTCTCGCAGCTTTTTGCAATCTTTTCCAACACATGAACTTGAACCATTCGTTTTTGGATCGCAAACACATCGTCCTTAGAAGCGAGCAGTTTTAGGCAAACCTCGACAGCACGCACACTATTTTGGCCGCCTTACGTTAGTTTGGTTGCAATCCATTATGCTTCGTTGGGGAGAATCACTACTGGAGTTACTAAAAGAAACGTTCCAGGACGCTTTTTGGCGGGACATTTTTCTGTTACCATCTATCTGGCAGGCTGTCAATATCGTTGCCGTTTTCCACTTGTTTTAAGGAACCAAAGATCCTCCATTGATGGAGAATTGTGCAACTGTCATTCTTTATTCAACGGACTTTAGAAGCATTTTTCTCCAGGTATTCTTTTCAACACGGTGTTCCACGGTTTGAGCTTGTAACTTCATTTATTCTTTATGAACGGAACGTTAATTCTTGTGGACCTATTTAAACGCGTACTATAGATTTGACCAATTTTTCCCCCAAATGGAACACCCCCCCCCCCCCCGTCCCCCCGTGCCAACCCACCAAAACTAATTGTTTTCATGTTAAAAAATAAACGTTTTAAAAATGATCTTTTTAATACAAAGCGGATGCGATCTATCTAACCAGAACATCCAAAAGGCAGCTAGTGTAAAGATGATTTATTACTTGAAAACATAAAATTAGTAGCTGCAGTAAAACAGAACCCACCAACTCACATATCTTGACGACGCCGTGCGGAGAGCTTTCGAAAGCTTTCGCATCTAAGTAAGCTTTTCAATGCCAGCGGGTTTGGTAAGAACAGTGATGTACCTTTTAAGAGAAAAGCTTTTCGTTTATTTCCAGGCTTCAATGGGAATTTTATAGTTTTTCAATATTCTAGGCGAATTTTCAAATAATTCGTGTCCTATCAACGTAAATGTTCCAATAGTTACAGAACGACTCGCAATGATGCTACAAAGGATGTAAATGTTAACCAATAATTTTTAAGTTTGACTTCTATTATCAGTAGTGGAGTATTGTCGGATATCAAAAAATGCGTTTGATCGTCGAACTCGAACCATATTTTTTTACAAGTTTATTTGTCACCTTTTTCGTGGCTGTCGCATTCCTTCCCGATAACGAAACGCACAACAAAACATTAATCGGTATCGAAAACTTTTCGCTAACAATAAATCAAAACAAACACGTGTCTATAAAACAAAGTACAAAGCAACGAAAAATATATCCCATATATGCTAGACGAGAGTAGTTGAATCAAATTCTTACCCTACACTATACCCGCTTTTCGCTTAAGTGCGCTAGTTGCTTGCTCACGTAGTCTGTCTGCTTCATTCTGGTCGCGTACGGTCGTATACTAAAGCTCGCACAGCTAATAAATGTCAGTTTCTAGGCAGTTGGCAGGATGCACGCCCCTGTCTCGTTTGTCTAATCTTTGATGTTTTTGTTTTTCTTTTTGTGCAACAATTTTGCATCTCTTTCGCAAGCTCAAAGCTTGCGCTCCTCTTTACGCGCATGGTAAAGGCTACTGTTACGTTTTTGGAAATGGTACAGAAATCTTATTTCTGCGTGGGAAACGAATGGTTTCTCACTGATCTGCAAAACGAACCGGTTCTACTCAGCTCAACCGTCCCTGCAGGACCGCTTCTGTTTTGCATAGCTTCATCATCTTGTGGATCTGCCCGGAAGTATCCAGACCGTACACGTCGAACCCGCTGCGATCCATGATGCAGATTCTATGATTTAAGTTTGGAAAAGAAAACACAAGTATGGGAAATAATGAGATATGAACGTTATGAAACGAATCGCACAACTTACCTTCCACCCGAAATCGAATGCAAAAATTTCCAGTAGCTGGGACGCAGGTTTTCCGGCTCGATCGTGGCAGCATGGAACAGCAGGGCGGTGCTGGCAGCGTAAAGCATCACGGTAAAACCGGGCACCTTCGGTAGGTACCCCTTCTCTATGCCCCAATTGTACGTTATCTGCATTGGAGCGAGTGAGGTTAAACTTGCACTGTCATTTGAGTTGTGTTCCTCATACCAACCTGTAACGTTTTCCACATAATGTACAAGGCAATCGTGTTGTCCGAGTAGAAGGCAAACGCCGCGCTGGCTAGAAGCCCACTGGGAAAGGCAAACATTGGACTATCACTGTCGGTAAAATGACGTAGCAGACAGGAAGACATCTACGGCGGGAGATAAAAGAGCGATCGTAACAACAATTTCCTTGCAAAGTAAACCTTTCCCGCAGCAAAGTACCTTATAAATAGAGGTAAATCCACCAAGGAACAGCCCCAAGCGGGCAATGTCATTGTTAAGGAACGTTTTGCGCATCAACGCCGGTCGCTGGATGAAGCGGCGCATCTGCAGCACCGCCTTCATCACCACCTGTATGCCGAGACCGATCGAAAACATGCGCGCACCGCTAGAGAGCGTATCGTACAGGCAGCCGTACCGATGCCGGCACAGTTTGTGCTTGCCCAGTGCCTTCAGCCGCCCGGTAAGCTGTAGATAGGCTCGCAGGACCGACTGTATGAAGGGCAGCGGGAACTTTGGTTTTCTAGCTCGTGTCGACGAGCTCGTGCACGGTTCGTCTGCAACAGGCGTTGCCGCGATCGGCGCCGGGTCCGGCTTCATCACCTCACAGTCGCCGATCGCGAACCGCACGACGTCGAACATCGAATCGCGATAGTCCTTCTGACGGTTGAGCCGGTAGCAGTACATCAGCACCGAGGTGGACAGCCCGAAGATGGCAATCTCGCCGTACGGTAGCGATCGGACGAGACCACGCGACTGCAGGATGTTCCAGAGCGTTTCGGTGGCCACGTTCGAGACGTACAGGGCCAGCAGCGCTCGGCGGGACGACCGCTCGACCATGATCGAGATGAGCGCTGCTAGGAAGGCCGGCACGTAGGAGGCGGTGTAGAAGTTGAAAGAACCCATCACCCGTCGCAACGTGCACATTATGATCGAGTAGCTGAACGCGTTCGTCGTGAGGAATGCGGTCGACTGGAGCCATCCGCGCAGGGTTTTTAACAGCTCCGGTACGGTCGGTATGCGTCCTCGCATGATCAGGGACAGCTAAAAGTAACGTAAGGGGAAAAAACCTTTTTAGTAAGGGACTAAATAGGTTCTCTAGATTCATTAGATTTTTTGTATGGTTCTTGCCTACAATTCGATAGGTTTTAAGAAACAAAGAATACAATTAATTTGTTATGAACAGTAGACAAAACATGCTTCATCAATCTTATTAGCTTTTTAACTACATTTTAACTACCGTTTTACACAGTTATTACACTTTCCAATGAATTTCCTTAAGCCCTTGGTGGAATCAATCATCTTTTGAAAAAAAAAATACTAAAATCCAGGTGTCCAAGATGATTGGATTTCGATTTTTTACATCGATATTGATAGTTACAAATGGCATTTCTCCCGATATAGTAGCATCAAATACCGATAACCATACAGGAGACAATTCGTTCATTTCACATAACTTCTTCTCCAACCCTTCGTGGTATTAATTAGAACATGTTTAGTTTCCCAATACTTACAGCATACACGGCCGCATATATCCGAAGACAGTACTGTACGCCGACGATCATTAGCTCAGCCGTCGCCACCGTACAAGACTGCGTCCATGGATGCACATACTCGAGGCAGGTGACGGGCACCGGACTCATCTTGCTTAGCACCTGCATCTTGCCCGGGAACGTTGGTCCGTTAGATCGCCAGACCAGTTTGTCCAAAACGTACGATCGACCGAACCGTTGCCGTAGTTACCTAAAAAGAAAGGTGGTTTAGTTTGCATGCATGCACACGTGCACGACACGAGAGACTGAGCATTAAAGAAATCATCACTGTTTCGCGCCGTAGCGGAGTCAAAGTAGGCATAGTAGGCTCATAAAACGATTAAGAAGGTACCTGTGCCCTACCGCGATCCCCTCCCATTTCCAATCACGACTGATTCCACAGCGCGTGGTAGAGCGAGAGAGGAGAGCTTTAACGCAGCAACGCAGCAGCCCGACTTAATCGCTGACATAATAAACCTGTGTTCGACGGGTCGGGGATCACTGTACCTCGTAAAGGGAACGACGCAACCGCCAGTGCTTTTGAATTTGTTTACTTGCGTACACGACCACGATCCCGAAAGTGGCCGCGCTGATTGAAAGCACGACGCGGTACCTTATCAGGCACGGACCTAGATTGTGTTTTTAGAAACCGCCAGGGAAGGGGTAGACCAAGGAGCGATTGACGATAATTTTTATCAATAATCGAAAAAGCGATGAACAGCGATACAAACAAACATCACGTTGGACCCGGACAAGTTTAAAGGTCACACGGATGAGATCGGTGCCCGTTGTGGTTAGTGTGAGGAAGGTAGAAATTATCCTTACATCCGGTTTTACGCAATTCACTCATTTGCTAGCCATTTCCTCGTTGTGTTTCGGCCCGAACGAGCGGCGGCATTACCAATCCAAATTTATTCCACCGGGCATGCTTCCCTGATCGAACTCGCGTTTTAATGCAGCGCACTTGCGACGGTTCACTTACCCTCTGCTGACCCGTCCTTGTCGATTGGTTCCGTCCCTGGTGGACGAAACGGGCGCTTAATTATCGGCTCACCGTCAACCAAACGCAGCGATTTGCTGACCGACACTGAGCGGATTTGTGCAAGTGCGCGAAAGTACACTTATCACACGAACGACTCCCTTTATCGCACAGCCGGGCTAATCCACGATGATAATGAAATTGTGGCGAGCCTTACTATGTTGTTTTCGATCACGACGAGCCCCTCAAGGGCTATCTTGAGAATCTTCTCCGGGGGAAAGTGAGAAGATTTATTTTCACTTCATGTTGGGCACCGCGTTTGGTTGTGACTGTGTGGTACGCCAGACTGGGGACGATGTGCTTGTGCACTGTGGCTCGGTGCGCCGCACCGCAATCGTCAAATGGGCACGGGCACTATTGAGTAACACAATGTCGAAGCGATATGTTGCTGTGATAAGCCTCGACAATTTCCTTATGATGATGTTGTGGGAAGGAAAAAGTGGTTGCAACGCTTGTGGCGCAGCGTGCCACTTACACGAGAGACGACCACTTTACGAGTTGGTATAAAAACAACAACAACAAACATGCACAACAACAACAGCAACGACATGTGACGTTGCCAGCTGACAACTGACAGCGCGCTGTTTGTAAACATTGGCACACACTGTAGGGAGGTCAGGTTGTATTTTAAATTTACAATTTTACTCACGCATTTTATTTCAGGTTCGCATTTTGAGGTGCGATATATACGTAATGTACTCTCGCATACCTTGAGTTGTCCTTGTTTAGTTCCGTTTTAGGGTTCAGTATTTGTAAGCATTCGTATAGCTTTCTCCCCGAACAATTGATTGATGCACACCGAGATTTCCCACCGATAGTGCATGATTGATTATTTATCTGATTTTATGGTTTTGTGTATGGTTTGGATCCTTTTGGAATGCTCTTTTCATGGAAAATCATCATTGCATAATTCATTCCATTCCTACAGCTATAAATGGCCGGATGGCCTACCTTCCACACTCATAGCCACAATCATGGTGTACCGTTTCTCGTTTACGAAAGCTATTCAAAATGTGTTGGCTCAAACAAGCCTGCACGGAGTTTTTCATCTCGTCCATAAGCGAAGCACCTACATTGAGAAGTCAGTACGGGTCGCTCGTGGTACTTTGGTTTTTCTATAAAATGTCTTCTTTTTTTGCAGAGTGGTATGGTTTGGAATAATTTCGATGGCACTGTTTGCCGGTTGCTACAACGTGGGCCGCTTCTGGGTGCGATACTGGACCAATCCAACGGTGATTGCGCTGGATCGCGACTATCACCTGTGGAACACGACCTTTCCTAGTCTGACCGTTTGCTTCCAGAAACGTTTAAATGAACAAGCACGGGATGAAATGGTGGCCCGCATAGACCCGGAGCTGGCACCGAGGTACGAAGAGTTCCTTGAGACGCTGCTGGAGAGTGACATCGAAAACGTGGGACGTTTGGCAGAGTTCGATGAGTTTGAGGGCGTTGATCTGAGACAACTCCTTAATGAACTAACCGATCGACCAAACTCCATCATCACAATGGAGGGTGATCTGCAGGGGACACTGATACGATCGCTAACGGAAATGGGAATCTGTTACACGTTCAACACCGCCATTGCAAGGTATCTGAGCACCGATACGTTCGTAGGCGATCAAAAACTCTATGAAGTCAGTGTCTTCAACGGCGAAGCATCAGCAACGATATCGAACTGTACGTCCAACGCAAATGTAAGTTGTGAATGCTCTTTATGAAAAAAAAACCAACAATATTCTAATCGAATTTGCTTATAGATTTATTTCCACAGCCCTTATGAAATGCCAACGATTAGAAAATCGCTCTTGATCGAGCGTGGATTTTTCACCTTCACCAAAATGGATTTCAATGCTCTCGCTATAACGTCCGTTCCCGCACTCAGAAGCTTAAGCATACAGCAGCGAAAGTGTCGATTTCCGCACGAGTCAAATCTTAAGTTCTTTCCGGAGTACTACTCGTACGGTTTGTGCTTACTGGAGTGCAAGTTTTACTTATTTCTCAAACACTGCGATTGTATACCATACTTTTATCAAATATCAGGTATTTCGATTTGTTCGTCCAACCAAAATTGATTGCAATTGGGCATTTAATACACGATCAATTGTTACAGATCCCTCTAAGTACTGCAAACTAGCTCAGTTGGCCTGTGTGGAGTTGTACCATAGTTACATCTCCTTTCTAACTGCCGATGAATTGCGAGAAATCTTTGGAGCCTGTAATTGCATAAAGAACTGCGACGATGTTACGTTTACGCTACAGCAGTACGGATCTACGTTTTGGTTTAATGATCCCGTCATTAAGTGGAGCATTCGCATACCGAAAATACGTTACAGTCGAAGGATTATCTTTGACTTCATTGATGCAATGGGTAAGAACACCAGCGCACAATCGCACTATCATTAAACTGCATAAAGCTAATCATATTTATTGCAGTTTCCACAGGCAGCATACTGGAGTTTTTCTTCGGGTTCAGCATCATCACATTTATCGAACTAGGATACTTTTCCGCCAGAAATCTGATTCTGTCGTGCTATCGTATAAAAATGATAAGAACAATGTGCAAGCGAAAGCAGCGAAAACCTAAACATACCGGAATTAGCAATCAAACGATAATCAAGAAGCCAAAAAGTACAGCATTGCCTGTTAAATGAATGCTGTGGAAGCATTGTTTCAGAGTTGTTAAAATCAATTCTAAACAAACTAATAAAATCTTTGAACTGCTAACTCAGTTGTCATCCAAGCGATTGTCCAAGTGTCAAAGCAAAATTGACAGCATATTATGATCCTCCACAGTGACAGCACGATTTCAACTGACAGCATTATGAATTGTCAAAACAAACGCTCATTTTTTTGCAAAACGTAAACGGTCGATTTTGTTGATTTCTTTCGTTAATTTGTTGTAAATTGGGAACTACTAATAAGTTTTGGGTTGTGTGATACAACATGTCGTACACGGAATATTCCAAAGAACTGGAAGCTTTTATAGCCAAACAGAAACGGTTGCTAGAATTGGATAAAGCAAGAATTGCGAGTCCACCATCGCAAGACCCAAACAAAGGCGAATCTGCGCGGCCATTAAAATTGAAGAAGGACGATTCTATCGGCAAGAAAGCACCCAACAGCGCTCCTTCCATCGTTAAACTGTCCAAGGAGAAGGTTAACACGCAAATTAGTAAAAAGACAAACAGCACGAAGAAGGAGGATGCCGGTACACGAACGGGTACTTCCTGCAAACAAGCAGCAGAACCGACGCCGGTCCGGAACGCTATCGATTCGGCAAATATTGACCGACCGCAGAATGTTGTCGATAAACTATCATCACCATCCACCGGCAGTCCATCGGCAACTCCATCAGCACGCCATACGAAACAAATATCGCCGCAACAGGTGAGATACTGACGAACATTAACTTCCCATGAGCAGCGTACGGTGGCACCCGATTGTCCTGACAAGGATTCTGCGCAGTGGCATCCGAGTGTTTACTCACCGACTTGCCCGGTGGCCGTGTAAAGAATGCTGCGAGTGGCTTGATGCGATCCTTCAGGATAAGAAACACTGCTCTGTGGCAGTTCCTTCCAAGACGTCCTCTTGGCAAGACATACTGGGGCCAAGGTACGCGCGCGTGTTTCTATCCTTATCCTTTCCTTTCCGGTATTTCTGCAAGTCTTCCAGTAACCGTTCATTCTTCTGTCACGTTTTGGTCTTCAGTTGTTTGTTTGTGAACTACTTTAATCCTTGTTAGGAAGTGTTAAAATGTGGTGAATAATGTAACTCAAATCATAAGCAACGCTCCATAATCTTCGCTTTGATCAGTCGGATTAAATCGGAATTTGGGACTGGACTGTAAGTGATGTTTAAAAAGGACTCCATGTGATAATTTAGAATTGTGGAGAGTGTTCAATAGTGCTTAAGATGTATATTTCGTTTGTTTGCTTCTCTTCTTTACGTCATTTTAATGTGGAATGTTTCTCCTATTCAGATACATACCACTCTGTAGTTCTTAATTTACCATTAACTCTTTCTAGGTAATGAGTTACATTTAAAATAAAACCAGTTCAGATAATATTGTATTGTTGTTTTTCAAAGTTTCCGGTTATGCTCTATGTTACGCTGAAGATGTTAGAAACAGATGTTAGTTATTCTGTTATGAAAACATCAATGTTAGTAAGCGAAACATGATGTTAAATTCGCTAATACTTATCACGAAATAAGTATTAGCCTGATAAAGCTGATTCACAGAATTATGGCACGTAAATCATAGCACATAATTAATCTGCAGTACGTGAGTCGCAATGGTTTCACTTTTTGATACTTTTTATCGATCGTATCAGTAGCAATTCCGCCGCGTTTCCCTCATCGAATGACAGCACACCTAAAAACCTCGTATAATTAATTAATGCTATTTCGTCACCATTACTCCCTGCACACGTTCGCAGCCGGTCATAATTTATCTTTCGGAATTGTTGCGCAGAAGAATGCACACCGGGTGCTCCGAGAACCGTTCTACTAACCTCTAAACGCCATCTAGACGCCGGGTAAATCGTAATCGTGAATGAACGACAGCCGACGAAAATGGGATGGAATCAGATTGCCTATGCGTAGATGGCGTATTACGATGGCCTAAAATATTACAGGTTAGGGGCAAACGCTGATTGGCATCGGTGGTTCAGTTCCGCGTTCGAAGGGGGGCCGCAAGTTGACCGCGATGCATATTCGTTGACAGTTTCCACTTTTGTTTCCGACTCGGCCCGTTCATCAGTCAGCCGGGTTTCCCTCCTATTTGAGGTCGACAGCCATCTGTCCGGCGGGAACGAATGGGCGCCGAAAATTGGAAATTAATTCCAAAACTGTCCCAAATACATCGGCATCAATTGCCGTTGGGTTGGGAGCGAGAAAGAAAGCAGGGAAAAGCGATAAAAGGGATCTTGCAGCGATGAACGCAACAAGGAATCAGTGTCACCAGTGATCGCAGGCATCGCGGTGGGTCAAGAAAGATCCGAGCGACGAAGGTGCTCGTATCGGTATTGCATATTAATTGGACCGGGAAAGTGGGATGAAGAAGTAGGACCACTTATTAACTGTTGGTCAATAGGATTCTATCGGAACCATGTTCTAGTATCGGTTAGAAGGGGGTAATGCTTTAAGTGAACACGGTTCAACATACAAAAACTATTATGCTATAAAAAAAAACATTTTACTCTCTTTTAATCGTTGCTGCTACTTTGCTGAAGAGCATAAATGAAGAAATTAACGAAAAAAAACATGCATGTTACCACCATACAAGGCGGAGCCAGCCAAAAAAAAACAGCGACATTTGATAAGCGATACTCAACAAGAAGCTAATTCCATTTGCATATTCCCTCAATCTACGTTGAAGCTCTGTACGCCTTTGGGTTGAGGAATTTTAAACTCCTACGTGCATGAGGAGGCTCCCAAGTGGGGAAGGTGAAGCATAAGTGACCGTGAAAGGCAATTTTTCTTCGTCAGGCGATTGAAAATTCTGATACTTTTACTCAGTTTTTCGGTTTGCTTCATTGTTTGTAACCCGCTCGTTCACTCACGGACTCTTGCTTCCCTTTGCGTCCAATGTTGCGGCTAGTTGTTGAGAAACTGACCGTATGTGTAACGCTATTACTATTACACCCAAAACCCTGCTTGCCCCTGCCATTATGGTCTGCTGTGGTCCGTTCCCACACATCTGGAAGGTTACTAGCGGCGCAATTTGAAGGATGTATTTGGGGCATAATTTTGCGGCGAAGCAATGTTTGTACCACTGTGCCAAAATATGGAGGTCATAATAAAATTAGCCCCTTTTAGTTATGAGCAAAATCAGAGGCACATATGCTCCAAGGATTTTTTTAGTGGAAATCAAAATAACTTCCGCATTGAATGATGTTATGTTTCGTTTTTTGGTAGTAGCAGCATCTCGTTCTACCGATTCCAAAAGAATGGAGTACAATCAACAAGCGCGCACTCAGGAAAATGTTCATCGGGCTCAACTATGCTGTTCGATATCATAAATAAATTAAAGAGATTAGGCCGACGTGGGAGCTAGAAGTCCCGCAAATAGAAACAAAAGAATCAATTATAAGAATGAAAATAGAACTCGTGCTTCCGGCTATGCATGCGCACGGTAGTGGGGAACCCTGAATAAATCGGAATAGATGCTCATTGTAGCCATGCTTGACTGGTTATCCTGATCAGGACGTGGTATTGGTATGGGCTATGCTTTTAGATGCTATACAAGATATCATGTCACGGGTTAATGGTTCTCTGACTAAAGTTATGAAAGATTAGGCATTGAACAGGCAGAAAATTCCCATATTACCAACGAAGATTATCTTCAATATCTCTGTTCAAAGTTCTTGAGTGGTAAGTTCTTCCTTAGAACCTATTTCAATTAAAATCATTTTTTTTATTGCTGATATAATATCTGAAAATCTGCTACAACAAACTTCTCTAGAGGGATTTTAGATCTTAGCTTAATCCTCCTAATTGGGCTGTAGAACACTGATGTTTGTTAACATTCGCGACTACCCTATACACCCTATACAAACCGACTTCAAAGATTCCATAATCTCTGATAGTGAACACACGTAACCCCATAAACCATAGCCTGCTACAACATTGAGAGCTATATGGTTCTTCGAAATCCCATGATTCAGCATATGTGTGTACATATTGAAAAGAAACTTCATGGCCATCTAGTCCAGGCGCTGTATGGTTATCGAAATGGATGGGTAAAGCTCCCGAAGGCCATTACCATCGGCGGCTCCTAAAACAAGTGGTCACATGGCAAGAAAAACTAAACAGTCCGGTTATTTCATACTTCTGGTACGCGGGGCACACGAAGGCTCCCTGCTGCGGCGCAGTACCTCCTTTCTCGAAAGTCCTTCCGGAGACCCACCGTCAGGCCATTTACGCGAGTGTAAACCAATTGGTGGCGTTGATGATGATATTACATTTTTCAACAGACGCTCGTCACGAACGTCGTACAACCAGCACGCGCAACTTTCACAGGACACAGACACACCGCGACCACCTAACAATAAAGAGAAAGCGCTCCGAATTCAGGCTCCCGCGGGAGTCGTACTCTTTGCACAGGGTTGATAAACTTTTGAAATTTAAATTACACCGTACACCGCGGGTACGATGGGACTTTTTTCAAAGCTTGATGAAGCACAACGGTTAAAACAATTCCATTATCTCGGGTTCATTGCGCCATTTGTGCGGTGGCTTTGCACTACTCTCTCCGTATGCCCCTGTTGATGCCGCCGTTGATGGGTGCTTTCGTCGCAGTGGCCACAATTTCCTGTTTGCAGTGACTTTCTAATTTGTCTACACTTTGGAAACAATGAAAACGTTTATCCGTACATGCCGATGCAAAAAATAGAACAGAACACGGACGGAAGGGAATTATGTTTGGTGTCGTCCTGTTGGAGGAAGCACGTGGGCACGTGTAATGAACTGAAGCCGTTTTGTTTTGTCCATTACAGCGACCAGCCAGACACATAGGGTGGCGTTGGAAACTTCAACCCGGAATGAAATGTTTATGATGCACCGGAAATACATTGCAGCGTGTGCTTTTGATCGTTCAGCTGATTCTTTCATTGATTAAACGCTGCACGATATGTGGCAGCATATTAAGCGCGCCTTCGAGCGGAGCCGATCAATTTTATAATGTATGGTCTTTAGTCTACAGTTTTCACTGCTCACTAGACTAGACTGGTAGACCTAATATTTGGGTTAAGAATTGTTTAATCATAAAAACACACTAACAGAAATATTCGGGGCACGTTCCTAAGGGAAAGCTCGTCTCATATTGAACCATATCGAAGGCACGGGTCGATGCAGTCGGCTCTTAACCAACAACAAATGGTTATGCAAATGATAATAGCTTTCAGTCATCTATAAATATCTGATTCCGTCCGCCACAACAATCGAACGTTTGGGGTTGCGCCGTCCGGCAAACTGCGACCTATTTTCAGCCCTGAATTGACTTCTGCTGTTTGTCACTCCAGTTCTAGTACGTCACCCAAAACAAGTACGTTCACATTAACTTCATTCTAAACACCTGTTTTTTCTTCTCTCTATTCTATCGTTCCAGGATGAAATGGAACAGTGGGTCTCGGATACGTTCTTTTCGTACTTTCCGAGTTTCAACAAAAAGCAAAAGGAGCAAAAGAGCACGCTGTCCCGCACGCGCCAGCAGGAGTACCAAGACTATTTGAAAAATGTAAATTTCGTTGCTAACGTGGTAAACTATCTCTGTTTCTTGGATCTTACGGTAGTACGAATTAGAGGCGGCAACGAGATATGCAATCTGGATTGTTTTTGCTTAACACACACTGGCACAGAAAGCACCTGCTCGCAAGAACGTTAAAATTTTGCTTTTAAAATGTAAAAAATAGTGTTATTATCTTATCCTTTAAAGCATACCTCCACTATATCGCATCGTTTCGATCTCACCTCTATGGTACACGCACGTCCCACGAAAAGAACAGCACAAGCATCTGCACACTACATCCTACCGCTTCTATTAATGCATCCTTCTCTTGTGTAACTATTTTTCCATTGCCAAGATCCCGGAGGTGACGACCAAACACCAGCAGTACATGCAAAAGTACGGCACGGGAAAATCGCCCGGCACAGAGACGACCAATGAGAAGGGCACGGGCACGACGAGCCCACCGCCGGGTGCGAACGGGGCTGCCGGACAGCCGCAGGTTCGCTTCGGCAAGTCGCTGGTGGCGGAAGCGAATTCGAACTTCCGCAAAGGTAGCCCGCGTGAGAAGTTGATCCAAGATTTAGCCCATACTGATCTGCCTACCATTCTTAACACAGACACTATCGATCGCAGGAACAGGATGTTGGCCGATGTAGGTATCGTTGGGAGCGAGGTACACATGGGGAAGGCGGAACGAAAAAAACAATAACGCTCGAATATTTGTACAGAGTTTCTAGAACCTAAAAGACTTTGGGGGTTTCCCTTTAGTCGAGCTTCAAAATTGAAGAAACACGGGAAACTAAACCCGCATTGTATTTTGAATTTTGGGCGCATTTTAGATAACTTTTCTTGTTTTAAGATACGCTTATTTCCGTTTGAGTTTCTGGGCAGGGTTGTAACTTAAATATTGTTATCGTTTTCAGTTCAGTTGTTTTTTCTAACATTACCTTCTGAATACATTACTAATATGATCTCTCTTTTGCTGTACGGAAAACAACAGGAAGAAAGCCGCCGCAAGATGGAGTATCAGAAGGAGCTCATCAAACAGATCGAAGAGAAGCGCAAGGAGGTCGAGCGTTTGCGGGAGAAGGAGAAGCTGGAGGAGGAAATGCTAACCAGGTATCGAAAAGAGCACGGACTTTCGTGGATGTTTTGAATGATTCGAAGACCGAAGATTATTTTGGGCCACTTTGGCCTCCCCTATTGCCATTTGCCACGCAACCGGTGTGTGGAACATTTGAAAGCTTAAAAGCCTGCTGATAAGTGGCTTTTTACGTCGTTTCGCAAATATAACTGCCCAAAACTCGTTTTGCCTAATATGATTAGCGCATTAGGTTTAAGTTTCCTTTTAGAGGATGGGTGCGTGTGTGCCAATATTTTTTCAAATCGCTCTGGACTAAAGTCACGCGAAATGTGTTTTTTTGTTTCCACCGCCATATCGGCAGCCGACTGGAACAGCAACTCAAGACGATGCAGCTGGAGGAGCAACTGGAGCACGAGCGGCTGCGCAGCGAAAAGATTCGTATCGCCAACGAGCAAAACCACATCCGACGCCTCCAGCTGCTGGCCAACCTCGAAAACGACCACAAACTGTTCAACCCGTACGAAGGACAGCGGAAAGCACTTTCAGAAAATGGCACCAAAGTGTCGCCCGGGAAGGCAGCGGGAGGAGGGGGAGCAGGAGCAGCAGCAAACGCGGCCGCCCATCATCCCGGTGGGTCGTTTTCGTCCGGCGATGAGCGCACGAAGGTGTACCGGTACTTTAGTAACACAGCCCAGCAGCAGCAGCTGCAGGACAAGCCACCGAACCCGTTTGTGTCGGTCGGAGCGGTAACGTCCTCCTCGTCGGGGGCACTTTCTTCCGAGCACGATTATGACTCTTCCAGCGAGACGACGGGCAACACGATGGTGGCGGTGGACCACCGGTATCAGTACTGCAAGAGCTGCCGGGGCGATATCGATCGTTCGTTTCTTCCGCCGGAACCGAAGGTGGATCATGCAAAGCACAAGCGGAAACATTGCGTCAAGTGTGGCTGTAAGCGGTCGAACGATGTGAAGGAGGAACATTCCGCGCGCTGCATGAAGTGTGACCGAGCGATGAAGCGAACAAACGGGGTCAAACCGGCCCTGTGTGCCGTCTGTGCGTTAACAACGGAGGCAGATCAGAAAAATGCGGTGCGCCAGAAGATGCATCAGGAGCGGCACTCGAATCGAAACTTAGGTGGACGGCAGAATTCCAAGCTGGAAAGAGACGACAATCCGGCGTGCGTATCGCCGACGAACAATCCGTACAAGATCATTGACATTCAGTACCACGAGAGTGACAACGATAACGATCTGTCCGTGCTGAATCCGGTCATCGTGCGCAACAACTACCGCAAGCCGCCCTACTCGCTCAACATCGACAAGGACTCGCTGTTTCATCCGAGCAGGAAGACTCCGGAGCCGGTGCTTTCGGTGAACATCCGGCACGGGGAGGTGTTCGTGGACAATAAGCTCCGTACGGAACCGTCCTCCTCGCGTGCTGCACCGCCCCATCAACAGCATCATCATCATCAGCATCACCATCATCCACCCGCTAGCCCTTCCGATGCGGATGAAGGCCGACGGGATGATGACACATCGTCCGCTACCGTCGGCGACGATTTGCTGGATGAGCGGATCGCAAAGTACGTGCGTCACTACAACACGCTTTGGATGAAGCGTGGTACGAGTAGGAAGAGCAACGCGCACAACTCGCATCACCAGCAACACTACGACGAGCATCATCAGCACCATCAGCACACAGGGAAAGGTGGAAAATCCGGCTCGCTGCTTCCGTCGCTTTCGCCGCCGAAAGTGTATGTTAGCGATCGACCGGAAAACCTCAAGAGCGATGGCCTGAAACTGGTGGAGAAGAAGTGGGAGGTAAGAAAAGAGGGTGTAAAGCGTAGCTTTACAGGAATAACTTAACAAATCTTCGTTGTGTGTCCCTTTCCACAAGATTCCAGCCGTCGAGCGGACGAAGGTGAACGAGAAGGGATCCACGCGTGTTCTGACGCAGCTCGGTGCGATACGGAAGCAGCTGCAGCTGGAACAGCTCCAAATGGATGGTCCATCGGCATACACGAAGAACTACTGAACGAACTTCACTCCTCAATTCAACGGTTCCGTCCACGAACATAGATAAGGCGATCAAAAGTGACCTTCTAGCAGGAACTGCTGCTCCCTTCTCTTGGCGAACGGTATCGGAACGCTAAAAGTGAGCCGATTGACCGTGCCTATCATCATTTAAGTTAAATTTCTTACCGAGTAGCTTTGAACTCACTGAAATAAACATGACCAGCGAACTTCACTTCGAAATCGAATCCAACCGTGTGTGTGAAAGTGTGACGACATTTGCCAATGAAAGAATCCATTCTCGACACGCACATTCACGATTTTAGTTGGGGTGTCTTATTTACAACGAACTAACAGCGTATTGTAACATTTAACCCTCGCGTTACGCGCACTGCAGCCTCTGCTTTGAACCGGGGCCCTTTTTCACTTGGTCGAAACACGGGTACGCTTGTTCCACGAGAAATTGATGCCGTAGTTCTTTACGCGTTGCTTCTTCTGGACCTCGGGGTTGTCCATGAACCATCTCCATCCGTTCTTTTCGCAGTGTGCGATCGCCTCGTCCGGGGTGGTGAAATCGATGTGCATGTTAGACAGTGGATCGCCACTGCGTGTAAAGGGATCGTTTTGTTATAAATCGCAATCCATTCGTCATCACCTCCCTCGTTCGCCATTTGTTACTCACGTGGACGACCATCCCATCAGAGGGTTTTCCCAGCGCTCGCGGTTATCGAACTCGATGCTCCAGTGCTGTATGTTGTCCGTTCCGCTTTGCATTGCATTCTTGGCCGGCATGAAGATGCGCACTCGGCGTTCCTTCACGTGTTCCTCTGGCACGCCGGTAATCGGGCTAATATCAACCTGGAAATTAATTCAGCATTTATTTTGATTGCACAGCATTCCTCCTCCAGCATGTCCACACACCTTCGTCGGAACGGTGATGGTGGGCAGATGATCACGGGCATACTCCTCCTTGCTGGCTAGGATCACGCTCGCATCCAGTATTGGGGCCTCCTTCTGTGCTTTCGGATCCTTAAACGCAATCGACGACGTCGAGAGGGATGCTCGCATCCTGCACGGGAGAAGCAATCAAGGATATCGTTCAACAAAAACATTCCGATTACACAACCACCACATCCAGTCGGGAAGAACGGTGGAAGAAAGTTGAAGCGAGGCACACGTCTGCAAAAAACAGCGCAATATTACTCGGGAAGGTAACCGAACAACACATTACCATTGCGTAGCTCCCGTCCTGGCGGCGGAGCGCAGAAATAGACTCATTTTCGTGCGATTTTCCTTCGCCAAACACTGCACAAATCGATACTACGAAGGGGAGATTTTGCTGGGCCAGGTATTTTTTTGACAGCTGGACCAAAATATCACAACATACGGCTGTCAGTTCGGACGGTAGTTCGACGATCATCCGCATATGACGCCACCGTGGCCGGACCTGTCAGTGGTTCGGATATTGTTTTGTTGTTGTTCTCTTGTTTCGCGAGCTTCTTGGGCTGCAGCAAGGTGCGTGCGTGTGTGTACTGGTGCATTTGTCGCGGTTGCTGCTGTGATTTCGCGGTTTCTCTACGTGACGATTGGTGTAGGGTCGCGGCGATTGTTTTTTTTTTTTGTGTGCTGGTGGTGTGCGACTCCTTCCTCCTATCCCATCGCGGTTGGCCGTGCTATCGATTACTTTGACGTGCCTCTATTCCTGGGGCGAAAGCAGCAAGCTGCAGCTAGTAGGCGCTTGTGAGGAACACAAAAATAGGGCTTACTGCTGCGGTTTCTTCCGTAAACGAAAGTCGAAACGGTGTCATCTGAAACATCGCCTGAAACACCCTCTGAAAGTCCCGTCAAAATAGGTGTCCGACCGTCCTTGGGATTGGGGAGGAATCCGTGTGCGGTGCTGCCGTTGAAGCGTTCCCGCGAGTGGTGAAATCTGTGTCACAGGGCAACCGCGCGGGTGCGTTCTCGCGAGTGTAATTATAACGCTATCCATCCCTCCCGAACGCTACTGCTTCGTACAAATGTTAAAAATCAACACCCCGCCGTGAAAGGATCGTGAAGCGCGAGCGAAAGTACGTCCAATCTCGTCTCCATCCCCGGGTTTTCTTTTTCGGATTCACGCAAAACCTCCCCGGCAAGGAAGACGGAACGAGCGACAACCGAACGCGTGACTGCAGCGGAAAATAAATCGCGCGGGGTGGCCGGCCAACGAAATAGGGTTGCTTCTAAACCACCCTGCCTCCCAAGCAACAAGGCTTCCCGCAGGCGGCAGGGAGCTGGAGCTGGAGGAAGCGCACGCACAAGTGCTGCTCACACTAATGATAGGTCTCGGTGGCGCCGATTGACGAGACACAACTCACCCCTCACCCCCCGTTGGGAAAGGAAGGCCTTTTCCTTCGTCTTCGTCGGTCGGAGCTGCCGTACACACATACGCTGCCACCCCGATCGGAAAAGCAGGTTGGTGGAAAAGTGCAGCGCAAAGAAAAACGCGCGTATGCAAAAATAGTACACCCGAGCAATCAATCAAAGTGGGCGATTCGAGTGTGCGAACGAGTGAGTGTGAAGAAAAGCAGGCGGGAAGTGAGAAAAACAAAAGGGAAAAAGCAAGATTTAATAAGCCATTCCGTTATTTCCTCCTCAAGCGACCCGTTCCGTGTGCACGTGTGTGTCGGTTTCAAGTGTACTCGCGCGCGTGTGTATGTGCGCGGGGAATAAAAAAGTGCCACCATTAGTTCCGGTAATTCACCAGTCGCCGCTATCAGAAGGGTTGTGCAAAAAGCAGCGGAACCGGTGGCCAAGAGACGCATCGTAGGTGGCGAAGCAGGTAAGGGGCGGCGCAACATGACACCGTCTGACGCTCCAGAAATCGATCGGCACCGAGCCGGAGCCGGTGCGGTGCGCTGGAGTTGGAATTATTAAATCAATAAATTTGCCCTTTTCCTTATTTGCTGCGCCTGCCCTACTAGGAACGCCCGGGAAACCGTGGGCGGATGAGGTCAATTACACGGCGAGAGGCGAGTGTCCTGAGAGGTCAAACCCATGCGTCTACCGTTCGCTTGCCTAGCTTTGGACGAACGCTTTAGTTTTGAAACTTCCGTAGGGTCAGGGAGCTCCTGGATTCAATTTCCACCCGTACGGTGGTGGTGGTGGTGGTGGTGGTGCATGTTTGGATAATTGAAATAGATCCTTTCCAGCCCTAAAAATACCACCAAAGTGCCTCATACGAGGTAATCCTTTTAAAGTCCATGCACACAACCGTCCGGAACCGGTTGGGAGCTCCACTATCTCTGGCGCGGATCACACGTTCTGCAGTGCTTGTATTTGGGGGCATGTTGTTCGACCGTATTACGACCGACATGTTTAGTTTGTTTGAACGAGCCGGCTAGAGCTAGGTACTGCAGCCCAACTACCCGGCTACCGCCTAATCCGAAAACAACACCCTGCCACGAACACGACTCACCCGTCACCTCGCAGTTAAGCTGGAATGGCCCAAATTTCAAAATCCTTTCCGAACAGTAGGCTGGTGTGTTTGTTGGAGTTTTTCGAGCGTCCAATGTGACCTGTTTTATTCGCGTTTGTTTATTCTCGCGCTACTAGATGTGGAGCGAGCGGCAATGTGTGTATTTGCAGCTGGCACATCGGTGCGTTCTTGTTTTGCTACACAGAACATTTTCTACTAACTGCTTTGTTTAGGTGTTAAGATCGGAATGACTGTATTACTTCTAACTACACGACGACAACTATCATAACGATTTTAAAATCAATCAAGAATTTGATTTGATTCGAATAAATTACCGTGAATGTCAGCGTTTCAAGGTTTTGTTCTGACTCACAAGGTCAATTAACACCTACGGTCAAACGAATCAAATACTCCTTTCTTGCAAATCGAGTTGCCAATTGGCAAAATTTTCCGATCAAAATTGTGCAAATGGCATGACTTTATAACTCAAAAAACGAAGCTCAAAGTTGCAAAAGTGTCAATTGACCCCTATTTTTACAAACTAAGAAACCCCCGAGTAAAGTGACTCGGGGGATTACACCTAAACTTTTCTTCTGCTCTTCTAGCCAAACTGCATACCTTTTGTCGCAATCTAAGCACGTGACGGCCCTTCTCAACACTACTCACTATTGTTTATCATTTTCGGCCATTCTCACGGCGGTGCCGGGTTTTGTTTGCAAACTAAGTGCGTATTGTTTTTTGTTTTGTTTCGTTGATTAATGAAGCCATTCGGGTAGCTCCCATGCAATGCAGGGGGTTTCTACCTTATTTTAATTTTGAAGGCATAGTTTGTTAACCGCTTATTATACCGACTCGACCTCGTCATAGGTCGGCGACGCGCCAGGTGTTGCAGCAGCAGCAGGCGTGTACTACGCGCGCCACTTATCAATAAACATAACGCGCAAACAAATAAACAGCCGGCCGGACATAATACCAACGGCTTATTTATCCAACCGCTTTGGGGAAAGGGAAATGTTATGACTTCGCCGAAGCACGGCAACCCTTCCAAGCATTTTTTAATTTTTTTCATGTAGGTTGAATCGTTTGAAAAAAAAAACATACATATTTCGTTCAAGTTGTTTCCGTTGACGGCACGCTTCTACCCACCGCCTTTCGGTGGTTTGGGCTTCCAATTGTGGAATAAAAATAATCATTAGCGTGCGTGCAGTCTCCTTATTCCCACTTACCTGTTTGTCGCTCTGCGATAAGCTAATAGTGTATTGTTGTACACCGATAGTATGAACAGGGGAACAAATTGCCCCAGTCACACCGCTGGTAATTGAAATTAAGTTATATCAATGCGGTAACAGTCGGGGTACTTATGTCATTAGAGCATTCAAATGGCATGTAGGTTTTATTAAAGATAAATTAGGCACGCTTATCGGTTCTGAGAAGAATGTGCCGTTTTTTCAAAAATAATTTGGTTATTCTTCATCACAACTCATGAGAAAAGATAGAACTAGAGCGGAGGTTGACAAACATTTCATGGAAACGGTTAGGATAAAGCAACATCACTTTCCTGCTTCCCTGCTTCCTACCATGTTCCTAAATAAGCGAACCCATTTCATGCTTGGCACATTTGCACTGCTTAAAGTGTGTCCATGTGTTCCACCTCCAATGCGAATAATTTGCCCGGTTGATGCGTGATTTCCGGTGCCGTCTGCGAACCCGTAGCAAAGGTCGCATCGAGCGCGGCGGGAAAAGGTCACTAAAATATTCACACGTCCACCCTCGGTCGGTTGTGTGCGCGCTGAGCGCTTCGTGGTGCTGAAAATGCACCTCGTTTCGCGGATACTGCAATGGCGATTAATGATTGATAACCGCTGCCATGTGACGGGGCAGAATGCTTCTTTCGCGTTACGCCATTATGGGGCACCGACTTTAGGGTTTCAATTGCCAAGGTTTTGTGTATTATTTGCGCTCGTATCGCCTGTGTGATGTAATCAAGCATGTTTCGTTTCGAGTGAGATAAGAAGCGAAGTAAGGGAAGCCCTTGACCGTAGTGTGTTTGGGCGCCTTCGGCGTTATCAACACTTGCTCTAGTGTGTGCGTTTGTAGTCTTGAAGCGCAAGTGGCTCACTCTCTTTGCGGCAATTTATTGGTGTACATTTCTGGTATCGATGAGATTTTTAATATGTCACTCTCGCGGCGAAAAGATTAGTCCCTATCAGCATGGTTTTTTTTATAATTATCAGCAACGTATGGAGCATTCCAATCGCTGTTATTAAGATCAAAGGTGACGGAATGGTGGGAGGTCTCCAAAGTTCTCATTACAATTCTCCTCGGCGGCCAATTATGCCATTAAAATTATTTTCAAACCGGCCTCCAGTACATGTCTGACATCTCCATCCGGCGACGCTACATAATGTTCACTTATCAATTCAATTTATTTTAATTACAGTACAACCCCATCCCCAGTCCGGCGGCAACAGTATCGACCCCAGTCCCACACATTACGACGACGACGACGACGGGGTCGTGAGTAGTTCAATTGCGACGAGATTCGAATGACTGACGTCCGTCCGCTTGGTGTAGACGACGCCGGTGTCTTATGACTGTGGGTGGTGCCTGGTTAGGACGTGTTTCGGTTCGTGTGTTTCGATCTGGCCGGCAATGAAAGCCGGCTACCATTTGTATTGAGTGAGTTTTCATTTGCAAATATTTAACACGCGTCAGTAGTGGCTCTCTTGAGTCGATTGCCCGTAGAAGACGCCTAGACGTAGTGTAAATAGAATCAAGAAGGTTTCGTCCTCCTACTCACCTGCTTTCGCAACGCAACAGCTGTGGTTTATCGTTTACATTTGAAAAGATTTATTTCTGGTAACATTTACACTCATTCATCCTACTGCTAATGCTACTACATTAAAGCCTTTTGCGGTGTCGGTGTTCCTTGGGAGACCTGCGCGACTGATACAAGATATGGGGACATGGTTCTGCTTTACCCGTTGTTCTGTGTGTGTTGCTCCGCGGTTCTTCTTAATCTCAGCATTCCGCTACATCCGTTTCCCGTTTGGGCTGTTGCTACCGTATTGCGTGCAGTGTAGTGCACTAAGTGACTCACTAGCCTACTCGGAACGCGCTGAACGTCTGATAAACCCTAAACGGGGCCGGTTTTAGAATGTACAATAAACCTTCCGAAATGGTGGTGTGTCCTACACAAGCACCACGTGTTGATAACACACTCTCCAGCGGCGTGCGCTGGTGACTTCTGCTATCGTGCACACGAACGTTCTACTAGTACATACTCTCTATACATCTACACCTAGGAAGGCCATTTAATTGTGAAGATGATGGACACCTCGTGGTGTGTGCGTGTGTGTGCTATGTTTTTGGTGTTTTAAAAGTTCCTCTACGCTGAAGACGCAGCATTTTAAAGTCCACCACTTGGTGGCCCGCCTACACGTACCCACTGGACTCGAGCTTTAAGGCCGCTTCGTACGTCGGTAGACCGGTGTTATCGATGATCTGACTCATATCCAGCCGCACCAGTCCGTTCTCGCCCAGCCGACTCCTGATGCCACCGGGCGGTTCTGGCGGTTGCCGTTGCGAATCGGAGCGACTGTTTCCGTTCGTCTGATCGTCCAGTGTCGGTGGCGGTGCTGGTGCGTCGTCCGGTTGCAAGTAACTGTCAGACTGATTGCAACACTGATTGGACATCGGGCTGGACGTGTTCGGACACTGATGGATGATGTTGTCACCGGTGGCGGTATTACCAGTTATGCCACCGCTCTCCCACGGATGATCCATGGAGCTTATTAGTCGGTGAAGCTGCTGCTGCTCCACGTCAACTCGCGCCGATGCATCGGTAATGATGTTATTATTTGCACTGTTTGTCATGCTAAAGTTTGGAGTTACAGTGGCGTGTTGCTGGCGCGCTTCACCCTCCACCAAGCGAGTACTGCCCGCCGCAGTCCTCGCACCGGCACTGGAGTTTTCGGTTTCATTAGCGGGGGTGTTGTTATTCGCACTATCCAAGCGATCCGATTCGGCGCAGGAAGCGGCCACCGTCGTCCGCATTGTCTGCAGTCTGTCGATGTCAACCAGAGTCGACGTAACGGGAGTGGTGGTGGTGGTGTTGGTGGGACTGCTGTCATCGATGAGATTGTTCCGATTGACGTCGTCACCGGTCTCATAATCGACTAGGAGTGGCTGGTCGTTGCGTGTCAGTTCGACCGAATCCACCGGACGTCGATTCGCAGACATTGTCCGTCCGCTGTGGGACGACGGGGCGGCGGTCGTCGTCGTGCTGGATATATCCCCAGAACCCTCAACAAAGTAGCCACAATTACGACAGTAAATTGGTGGCGCTGCTTGTCCACCAGTGCGCCCGATGGATATTGTTGCGGGACAGTTACAGCTCGCCTCTCCGCCGACGGCACCGTCGTCGAGTGCGACATCCCGGTGCGTCATCTCATCGTCCCATGCGCGTTCTTCAGCACAGAGTGGCTCATCAGAACCAGGATCATCGCTGTAACGACGCTCATTTGACGTCGCGTGGTCGTTGCGCGTTCGGGACATCGTCCGAAGTCCGCACCTCCTTGGGGATGCTCTTGTCTTCGGTAGGAGCGGAGTCGCTCCGGTGCAGCCAGGGTGGTGCTGTTTATCGCACTCGTGTGCTTCCGGTTCCGGGCAGCCGTGCGACGACGGACCGGCGGACGCGTCACTAACTTCCCCGTGGAGGAGCGTTCGCTTACGTCGCGAGACGGCGTTCGCCAGCAGTTCATCCTGGGCGACGACAGTGTCGTAGGAGGGCGGTGGTCCGTTCGGGTACAGTGTGTACTGGTAATGATGCTGCTGCTGTTGCGGGTAGTGCTGATGATGGTACGGGTACTGGGGAAGGTGGTTCGCATGATTTATAGCGCTGGTGACCATCGGCAGTGACTGATAGTCGCCGCCGCCGGTGCTGCTGCTGCCGTCCATAAAAAATCCCCCCGTCCCGGACGGTGGTGGGTCGTAGCACTGCGGGAGAGAAACGTAAAACAAAAGAAACCGTTCTTAATCTTTTACACCGCACCGATGAAAACTAGAGTTTGTAGCAAGAACTAAAACAAACAACAACAAAATTGAACGACTTTATCCTGCTGCAAAGCTTCTTGTCTATCTCCACAGATGCAGTTAATGGCGGTGAGAGAGTGGGCACGATGCAACTTATATTTCTACGAAGTTTTCCCCGGGTGAAGGTGTCGAGTGACATCTTCGCTCCCCACCCCTATTAAAGGTGAAGCCCGAGGAACCAGGCACAAAAGGTGTTGGAGGTGGCCGGATGACTCGCTCGCCGGAAGGTTGTGGACAGTTTTGTGATGCACATAAATTAATTAAACTATTTTTTTTACTTCCCTTTTCTCGCTCCCCATACTCTGTGGCACAAAAATGGCACTGAGACGATGATTCCGTTGCATCTTGTGCGGCCACGCGTACCTACGCGATCGGGCAAGAAACGGGCGTAATGAAATACACACCGGGACACTTGTCGTAAACAGGGCAATTAATTTTCATTACTTTCCCGGTCTAGGTCCTGCTCTATCTCTCTCTCTGTCTCAGCACCTACCTACCTGGTCGACTTCAAGGAATCGTAGCGCTTTTATTTTGCCCGTTCCGATTTTGGGGTAAGAAATCGGCGAAATTTTCCTCCAAGAAATAGGGGACCGTGATCTTCGGTGGGATTTCGCGCAATTTTGACGTTGCGCTTGGCACACCATAAAAGGCTAGGCACTATTGCATGTTCCTAATTTCCTGATTAAGATCATTCGATTACTTGATTGAATATTTAAGCCGCGGGTTGCTCCCCGCTCTGCCCCGAGCTCGGGGATGACATGCTCTTCCAGCAGCGCGGCATGCTGAATCGCTGAAGGTGATTTGTGTCGTTTCGTTTGAAGTTGGATGGGTTGTAAGAATTTATCGTTCCGATCGAATAATGTCACCCGTGAATGGGGACTTTACTTTTTATGGGCCCGTTTATTTGCCCTGCTCACGCCGACGAACGACGGGAGCGGCACGTATTGAAGGGACCGCAACTGCTGGGAACATTAACCCACCCGTTCGCTATTTCGCTGTGATGTGAAAATTCGCTTCCGGAATGAATCAATCATGGCGGTTTTTTTTGTCGTTTGTGTTTGGTTTGTTGGTAGAATAATTACGAACAATATGCCTAGCTGACGATAATTATAGTCAACGTTTATGATGTTATGCTGTAGTTCTCTTTCTGGTACGGTTGCTTATTGGAAGAATGAAGCAAGCGCATTTCTTTCCTTGTCCCTCTATAAGGCTTCTGCAAAGGCTTTTTCTTGCTTGATCAATAGTTAATAATTAAGAAGATTGTTTAAATTCCTCTTTTACGCAGTAGCGGCGATCGTTTTCAATAGGAAAACTTTCCTGCCAAATCTCCTTGGTTGGCCTTTAACGCAATGCCTGCATAACCCAAGGCCACCGCGTAACCTAGCGCTGATACCACCTCGCACACACCGGAAGGTTAATGTAATCATCTACAATTTTGTATCGATTTTCGCCACCACACACTGCTGTCGGGGAATCGCCCACCACCCAAGGTGTGTATAGCGTGCAAGCTACCGTTCTGCTGGCGCTAACTTTCTTTGACCCGTCGGTGATAGGAAGAAAAAAAAGAAAATCTTTTGAAATCCGCTCCTTTCGCTCGCTTGATGTGGCTTTGGCGAGACGATTGGCATTTTGACTTCGGGGCGTTTTTATTTTGAGCGGGCACTGGTGCATGCGGGCCGATTATAAATGTTTAATGGGTCCTAAAATATCTCATCCGCTGCTGACCCAGTTAATGGTGGGAGCTAGAGAAAATGGCAGGAGCAGGATCGCTTCCATCTTGGCGATTGATTTCATTCGATTTCAAGAAACGGAGAGAAAGAGAGCACCTTTGCTCCGCTGGCAGTAAGTCGCTAAATTGGCACTTAAACATTTCTTTTCAACTGTGTTCTTCAAGATCGCCCGTCGGTCGGTCGTCGCTGGTTGGAATGTACACGCACCTGTTCCACGCTGTAGATTTCCATGTTTGCCTCCGTCTCGAGCCACTGCTGCCGGTAGACGGAATTCGAGCGCTTCTTGATGTTCCGGTGGCAGCAGTAGCACACGAAGCACACCACCGTGATGACCACGGACAGCATGGCTCTGGAAGGAGGGGGAGAACATGTGACAGAAAAGATTAGGATTTTGATATCTTTAAAATTCGTACAAACATTTCTTTAAACGACCCCTTCAACTCAGAGTGCCACATGATTCGTGCAACGTTAGTATTTTCCCGTTTTCTAAGGCAAGTTTGTCTCTAAAGGATTGTACAAAATAAGCTCCTCGGATGCTTATGACTAATTGGATAATGGGACTCGCCCATGGATGTGTGAATCTGTCCAGGATTTAGCTTGATCCAAACTGGATCCCGGATTACACTGAAGTATTTTCTAGACTAGACATCGCATTGACTTCAAAGTCTCGGGAGCTTACTGCTGGTAGATCCGTTAACAGACAACAACTTTTCTTGCAAATTGGAGATCGACCACAAACAATCACGCCAACATTTGCGTCAAACGGTCTTGCAAAAAGATCGCATGAATGAATAGAACCAGTTCATCGAAGGGTTTTATGTCGCGATAAGAGAACGGCCTTGATGTATTCAATTCTCCCGTGCCCGACCTTAAAATCGAAACGATTTGTCAATGAGCATTCTCGTCTATTCGTGGTGGCAAGTAGGAGCCGCGTTTACAACCCGCGATAAGGGTGCAACCATAAGAATAGAATGGTATCCCCCGCGTCGATGTTTGGGAGGCTCGTCATCTGCTGTCAATGGGTGCAGATTACGCGCGAGACATCCGCACTGGAAGGAGAATGGCACACTGATTACCTTTGGCAGTGTGTTCGGGCAGGCTGGGTAATAAAAACACATCGCAGCATTCTTTATTTCGCTACCACTATCAACCTGCCTGCCATGGAATGTTGCTTTTTTATGTTTAAAGAAGCATCTAATCTTTACGAGCGTCGTGAATGCAAGCTTCGTTTCGGGTGGGTGGAAGTGCAAATGAGATGCGGTTAGCACGTGGGTTACATTGGGCAAATCCATCGCAAGGTCGAATGGTGTTCCGCTCCGTACGTCAACGACAAATACCTTATGAACTGTGAGTAAAAATATTATGTGCATTGAGAGGCATGAACGGGAGCGTGAACAATGCATTTCTTGTGCGCTATGAATAGATGCCATTGTGTGCATTCGGCGTTTTTTGTGCTATTATATGCCGTCTACAACAATTGGCTTATTGTACGTTCGGTTGGTGGCGATATGAAGTACACCGCGTAGGGACGGATGTACAGGACGGATTCATTAAAATATTGTACTTATACTTAGTTGTTTTTTAATCTTTCCCAAGTATTTCCAAGTATCAACTATTTTTAGTTAAATGAAGAATATAATTCTTCGTGTTTTTCTCCAAAGCCGTGCCTGATATGAAACAATCAGTTGAGGGCTGGTATGGGAATGAAATAACAATTACTGCGCTGCCGGTGCACGGAACCGAGTCCGCTGTGGCTTTCTGTGCCATATAAAACTGCATAAATTCATTACTGCTTATGACAGGTGATAAGTTTTTATTGTTTCTCCGTCAGCCAGCACAAGTCAACCCTACTCAGCTGGAGAAATAAAAATGCAGTCCATTCGTTTTCTAGCTACTGTTCCTGTTTCTACGAATATGATTTGTGATGGAAATAAAATTGCGCTCTCGCTTGTTGGAAGAAAATGATTTCTGTCAAAATATGAAATGAAACTGCAAAGCTCCCATAGGTTGCAAGTCTTCACGCGTGAGGAAAATTTGTTTTCGTATCATTTTTTTCGTTATTTCAGTGCTTTCAATTTTTATGTTTTTTTAGCACTAATCAACAAAAGTTCTGTTCAGTTCCTCACAGTCTATTTGCGCAAATCCACGAGCTCAGTGTGTGTAAGTCAGAAGACTATTCTTCTAAGCCGTAGAAAACAATTTACCATTCCCAAAATGCAGCCCTCAGTACGAAGGAAATAGTGCGGAACTAATCTGGCAAAAGAACGGAACGGAATGGAGAGTAAAAAATGCTGAATGCCCGTGAAAACACACTGCTAAGCGGTACTTAGCAAAACAATTTTGTTGGCTACCCTCTCCCGGGTAGCAGCAAACCTCTTCCTCGAGATTTCCACTTTAGCAATGTTTTTTTTCCTCTAATTCTTTTCAGTTTTCTCTCTCGTGCCCTGGAGCCAACGAAAAAGGGGATCCTCCTGTCTCCGCACTTTCGCAATTCCCCGTGTGGAAATTGATTTCGGGTCACCGAAAAACCGATCGCGCTCGTCATTCTCCCCGGCAAAAGGGAGCGCGCGCGCACACACACAAAAAGCGAAACTTGTTGCCGAAATGTGTGTGGAGCCGTGAGCAGACACGGAAAGCGAGCGAGAAAAATCGTTCAAAACTTTTCCTCGTTCGAAAGACTTTCCATTTCGCTTCCCGTCCTCCCATGCCTGGGCGTTTTGGAAGTTTGAGCGAGGTTTGGTGCGAAAGAATGGTTCAATATCGCACCGCAAACAACAAAAAACACAGTGCCAATAGCGTCTGAAGAAAAAGGTAACGCTCGGTGCAAATTTGGAAAGAATTTAACGTAAAATTGTCACCCGGGGAAAGTGCCGGAGAGTGATGTCAAGTGCAGTGCGCTTGTAAGAGAGTGTCTTTTTTGTATTGCTGCACGATGGGATAATTGTTTGGATTTCGTACCACGCCACACGGGAAGAAAGGAACGCGAGAATGAATAGAACTTTCCACTGCTTCATCGGCCGCGGCACTTGAAACACTTAAAACAAAACACTAAGCCCAACGGTGGCTGCGGCTAACAGTGGCTAACTTAATTAATCGAAATTGCCCGGTTTGTGCGAATGAACTACTGTGTGTGTGTGTGTGCTTGAGAGAATCTGTACAGTATTAGGAAGAGAATAGAGGAGGGTTTTCTTCGGAAAAAATTTCCATTCTGAAACCGTCCTTTTCAGGGAAACTTTGGTCTAAAAATCGAAAACTTTTGCTCCAAGAGCGGGCCTTATTGTATTGGTTCGAGACAAGGGATGCCGGTGCCTTAAGGCAAATCGTTTTAAAAATTGTCTAACAAATTGTATTACCGGTCGATATCGGGATGCTTGGCAATTAACATAACAAATGTTGACGAAACATTTTTTTAAAATGATTTTAATTATTCTATTCTATTGAGTGCAAGCTAGTTAGTTATATAAACAAATTCAGGTAAATTTGAAGTTGATGATGTACAAAACTCAAAGCTCATAAGCTCAAAGGTAGTTCATAGTGGACAACGTTTTTCAGATCCCACCATAAGCAGAGCTTCAATAAAGCTACTTGAATATCCCATGCGTTGCCGGGATCCTATACATCTTTAAAACTTTAATCTATTTCAAACCTCTCACCAGCCGATTGTTCGATAAACAACTTAATTGACGACTAACGTTCGTACTAAACGACTTTGAAAATGAAAGCAGATCGTACGCGCAAACACTACCTCAATTACGTCTAATCGATCGTAATTATCCCTCCCAAGCGCAGAGGCAGCGGCAAGGTCGTTTAATCCTTCCAGCATTTAGCACCGCGAACGACCAGAACAACAGGCACACGATAGGGAACCGAGAAGTGTTCGCGAAAAGTCGCTTAGACGCGCTCGGGCGAACATGTTTTCTAATTTTCATTATCTCTTCGAGCGTTTTGTTTTTGTTCTTCTTTGCCGACACACAGACACACTAGATAAACTATCACTTCCGAGGTGTCCGAGCTCAGATATTTTGCCCGTGTTGAAGGAAAAAAAAACCCAGGCTCTCATCCAACCCCTGTTCTGGTCTCTGGTCCAATGATCTTAATGTTTTTCGCTGCACTTTTCTTCCGGGGTGGATTATTTTTTAAATCTCAATTCGAATCGCTTTTCACCCACCCCGAGGAGCCGTGCCGGGGAATGGAACCAGGCAGCGGGCTGGTACACAAGCATCCGGTCGGCTTGGTCGCTTCTATCGGTCTTGAGCGCAAACTTCCAGCGACTGCATCGTACGTCCGGGCAGTTGCTGCACAGGCCCAGGAAGGCATTCGCTGTGGGCGGGGAGTGACCTAACCAAGGTGACCGAGGTGAAATCACGACAAACACCCCGAAGCAATCGAAGGCAAACCATAAACCATCGAAAGCGTTAGAACGGTGGTACAACGGGAGAAAAAAGCGCCAGCTTGGCAGGATATGTTCTATTTTCGAGTTTTTTCTTCTTCTTGTGCTTCACCACAACGCCAGTACTATTTCACCTTGAGACCAGAGTGCGAGAGAAGGAAGGAGCGAATGGTTCGTGGCCTTATCTGTGCATTCATCGGGGAAGGAAGAGGTACCAGCAGCAGAAGGCTGCGGATGCGAAAAATGTGTCGACCGGTCCTTTAGCTAAATTACATGTCAAGAGAAGTGTAATTATGAAGTTGCCGGGTGAAATCACTTCCTGCATTCGACTTCGCCTCTTCTTGTGCGCCTCTTCTATTTGAGGCCATTTTTTGTTTGAAGACTGAAGATAGTTGTTAGCAGTTTGCGACTTGTTTTAACTACTTGCCTCCAATTCCACGAAAAATACAACAATTTTCTTCCGTGCATGCTTTTACACTTCTTTTTTTCGGTCGACCTCTGCATAATGTTTTCACGCCTCAACTACCGGTCCAACCGGTGCTTTCTAGGCCCCGCGATACAATCACCGACGATAGGTTTATGCGCATTATGCGGTGCGGTGTATAATACCACCGAACTAAATGATGTCACCATCATCAGCCGACAATGCGCCCGATTCCGATTTGTATAATTGTCACCGGGTGGTGACAAGAAGGTTGACAGGTGCGCCCGACTCCGTCACGCCTCCGAGATACTAGGATGTTGATGACAGTACCGTCAGCCTGCAATTTGCTGCACCCTCTTTGACCTTATCCTTTTCGCAACTGTGTCGCATTCGGGCCGGATATCACTCCCTGTGCCGGCCGAATGAAAATGAAAATCATTACGACCGAGTTTTGCACGTGCTTTGAACTGCTCGGCTCGGGGTCGTGCGAGCCTGCTGCCGCGCCAACGGCGCCAAACATCAGAAGGTACGGAACAGAATCCCCGGCATATGCCAAAACACCTCGTCAAATGTTTTCCTTTTTTTTTGTGTGTAATCGTTGCCCACCGGAAGGAAGAAGTTATACGCCACGCTACGCCATTGTAGTAAAGGTTTGCGGCAGAAGGAATCGTTAGTGTGGCGAAGAAACGAGCCTAAACTCACACCCCTTGGGGTGAGAGGCGAGCGTTTCCAGGTCGTTTGTCACCGTCATCTCCCGGCCCATGATGAGCGCAGACCACCGCCGGAAATGATGGCTTTTATCAAAGGTGCGCACCTCCCCCCGTGTCTCGCGCGCATCTCGGTAATCGCGGTTTGGCTCGGTGCATATCTGCTTCCGGGAAGATGCATTTCATTTTCCGTTTCCCGTGGGACAGTAGGAGAGCCAGTGCCAGTAGATGCGAGCGGGTATCGCGTGAAAGCGACAGTAATCGTGCCCGTGTTTGTAATGATAACGCAGACAAAAAAAAAACTCAAACAAATCACGATGTAATGGAAGACAATGTTCAAAGGTAGAGCTCCGGTAAGAGCGTCAAATGATGTAAATTTCTGCAGGGAGTCGCTGCGATGCTGCCATTGTATCGGGGTGGGAATAATTTCGGTAATAGTATTGTTGTTATGCATCGTTATGATTTACTGCAATGGTTAGACCATAATGTCAGTAGTTTACTGTTGTTTTCATTGGGTTTTAAATTTTTCAAACCGCTATTATGTCAAATTACAGCAATCGTGTTCCTTTTTACACTTCAAATGCTAATTGCTTATTTATAAACTGGACTTATAGAGCAAAAATCGTACGGGGACTGTGTAGATTCAAACATTATCTAAAAACTTTACTAAACACCTCTAAGGATCTGTTTGATTCCTATTCCACAAGTTTGTAAAGTTGATGTTTGACTCTTAGATTGGTGTGCTTTTTGTATTTATCGACGCATTCTACATTGCAAATAGGGCAAATTCTGTCTATGTTAGTTATTTTCTTGTATATTCCACGAGTGTTGATGTTATTTTCCAGTAATGTGATGAAAAAATAGAACCAAAATATGTGACCAAAAATGCTTGAAATTAAAGTACACAAAAAAGTGAAGTTACATGAAACAACTTTGTCCATGGCGAAAAACTCGTAAAAATGTTTGTAAAAATGGACAAAAATCATACAAAGACGTATTTTTTTACGTACTATAACTTACAAGAACATCACTGTTATCTATCTCTACAAGTTTTCGAGACATTCTTAAAATACACCAATGTTTTTTTATAGTAATCTTACGGACTGTATCAGCCAAGCCCCTGTATAACATGAATAATTGCGACTTCAATAGTGAAACAGCACACCGCTAAAGTTTATAGCATCTCGTAGATGAGGAAATCGTTTTCCTAATGTTTATTATGCTGCGCTCCGTTCTGCCACAGCGTTCGGCGGTGATATCATCGCTTCCATACGAAACAAATGGTACCATATTTCCAAACGCTTTATCATGCCCCATTGTGTAGGTCGCACCTTCCACGGCCGGAGTGAAATGATATCTTGGCACGTGCGTTTTGCCCCCCGGCCCCCAACGGCCCGCGAAAGAACATTGGCCGCCCCGTGGACGTTGGCGTTCTACCGTTAAACGACAACCCATACAGCCGAAAGGGGGAAAATTACTGGAAAGCACGCTTAAAATCGCTCAATCGAACCGAATCGATCGCAGCAGCACACCGCCGCGCACTACGATGTGTTGCTTTCTCCCTTCCTCGAAACGAATTCCTTTTTCGCTGCTCCGCCGCATTCATTGCGCACGACGCTATCCACGCGGACGATATTTCATTTCCGTGCCCATCATAATCACATTTATGTGTGTTTATACGCCGGGCCAGGCAATGAATTGGAAATTTGGCGCGCGCAGTGCAACGCCGCGGCTGCTTGGCGCTGATTTTCAACGTGCGCTCGCCGCGTCTTCTTTGCGGGAGGACGAAAGCGTATCATCGTCTCCTCCATTGTACCGATGACATGTCAATTTTCCGATCCAGAACTCGACACGACGCGGATCCTTTCGGATGCACGTTTGGAGGAGCAGGAGAAAGAAGAGCGTGTGAGAGCGAGAGGAACCATTGGTTATTATCTGGACGTGCTGCGAATGATCAAACACGTGGTCGGTTCGTCGTTCGAACGGGAGATCCCACTGGCAACAGCGATATCCCTCCTTCGAATTCTGCCACCGGATACGAAATCTCTTCCTAAGCATACCGTGGTCGGATCGGTTACGGTTCTGCAATAGAGAATCGGTGATATTTCCATATCAAACTACCCGGGATAAGCAGCAAAATCCTACCGCACTCCGGCCCGGAACGTGTCAGGGCATCCGTTTAAAGTTCACCGAGTGTCTTTCCGATGTCATGAAAGTGCGATCGGTATTAATCCAGATCCCCCCAGCTAGCTCGTCTGATGTCATGTTCGGGTCATTACCACGGCGCGATGGCTCCACGGCTTAACGACGGGACTATCTACAAAGTTAAGAATTTGCATTTTTTTTTCTTACTGCGCAGAAAATCTCATCTTCCAAGACTCTGGCAATCGTTTGGAAATTATGCCCCTGTAAGGTTTTTGCTATATGGTTATTGCAGCCATATTTTTGTTACCCATTTCGATCCTAATCGGCCTTTTTCGCTCCAACCTGTTTGTAATTTTACCGTACCACTCTTTTAAGCGCCCATTAAGAGTCGTATAAGCGTCTTATACGGCGTTCCATCTCAATAGGGCAACGGCGGGATTTATGTTCGCCATGTGTACGGGGCTATTATTCGCACGCGATCGGTAATCCAACTATTCCAACGTTTGGTTCCTACAAAAATCGGTGCCCCCGCCCTCGAATGTAAGACAAATCGTAAATTCGATTCCGATCTGAAAATGACTTATTTCGACCAAATACATAATCCTCCCGTTGACGGGTACAACACACGGATCAGGACCCCACAGGGGGTCACGCAGAGCGATTTTTCTCTGACGCCCCCAGCCCGAACGCGCCCGAGCTATTTGACGTTGTAAATGTTCGCTAATTGGCGAAATTAAAAATGAATAAATTATTTTAATACCATCGAAGCCTCGGCCGCGTCGGGCGAACCGCCTGGCGAGTAAGGCGCTGTCGGTGGTGCGATACACATAGGGCCCTTTTGTTGGGTCGATATTTTATTGCGAAGAACGGCCATATAGAGCGTCTTGTAAGTTTTCTCCCCGCTTCCCTGGGCGTACCGGTGCTCCGAGAGGTGGGTAGGTGATAAAAGTTGATGCCGTTTGATGGAAATCGAGTTAGCGTTCGGCGGGTTGATGCGCGGGTGCGTCCCCACCTGCGTAGGGTTGGGCGAGAGGTGTGCGAGGTGTGTTTTATAGTAATTTACAACGCGGCCCCGGAAACTTACGACGGGTGCCTATGCCATATTCGAGGCGAAGCGGGTTGAATATCCTCGCAATTATGAATGTATTAAGAATGATGTAAATCAACTTAACCGTTTAGCATGATGAGGCTTTTAGTCGCGCAGCGCTGCAGGCTGCGTTGTATCTAATTTGGGAACACCACAACTAACTGTCTGACGTACTGCCGGGTTCGTCACTTTTCGTGCTACAATCGTTTGAATACGCAGATGAGACCCCGGTTGTAACCCGGTTATGGTATGATATAATGACAGCTATTTATTGCATGCCTTTGGTTGTAGTTTTTATGCGATTTAAGCATCAAACTTTATCACTTAATTTCTTGAAAAAAATCATTAAAAATGTTCTCAAAAAAATACGACTAACGCTCAAACGATTCCCATGCTCAAGTGACGAAAACATGCATACTACATGCCTGCCCAGTGCATGATGATGTAATCTACCAATCCATTAGCTTCCCTTCACGCACGCGATGGCCCTCCCAGCGTTAAACCCCAAACACGACACTCCAGTTCCGAACTTACCCGCCGAGCATGATGTTGACATTGCCGTGCAGGTTCGCGCCCGGGCGCATCGTCTGCAGTCCCTGGTGGTGGCCACCGGTCCGGAGGCTCCCGGTGCCCGCCGAGTGGCCGACGATGATGCCCTGCTCCACGCTCCCGCTCGCCCCACTGTACGAGCTGATGTACGAGATCGTCTGGTTGCTGAAGCTGTTGTGCGAACCGACGGCCGAGATGACGGCGAGCCGCTTCACGGACATGCCCGCCGACGCCGCTAGTGTCCCGTTCGGTTCGATCGCGTCCCGTTCCGCCGTTGTTACCGGCTCCCCCCTCGACGCATTCCGCTCGGGGTAGAGGGCGAAAATTTCGTCCGGATGTTCACTCGACACGTGCCGCTACCACGGCCACACTTGGAACCATTGCACTTTGCTGTTGTGGGTGTGTGTTTTTTTACGTTGTATTTATAAGCACTATCTTTATTCTATCACCACTGGAAACAACTGGAACAACTGGCACGGTGGGAGAAGAAAATTGGAAAACTATCACTAAGCGCACTTGACCCAACTTTCACTTGGCTCGCTTGTCACATGAACCGTTTTTTTATTCCTGTTGTTGGTTCGCTGACCGTGGTTGGCAACGTCCGCCGAGAAAATCCATCTTCCGTGGCCCATGCTCGTCGATCGTCGGAAAGTGGTATAAAAATGGTAATCGCATTCATAGCTTTATTTAGGATGCAAAATGCTTCGTTTAGCTCGTGTTGCTTGCGAGGGAAGCGTGACAATGTATGTGTCATGCAGGATTTATGCGTCGGGCTCGGGAGGAGTGCGTCCGTAAATGTAACATTAATCAAATCGATAATCTCGTTAGCTTTGCGTTCATTTCATGTTCAGTTTTAGTTATTTTTGTACAGTTTTTCCAGATTTTAATGAATATTTTGGAATCTTGACACAATGTCGTACGCTCCCGGAGCGTACGCCTAGTGGACTTCATCTTTCGTTCATTGTGCGTTCATTTTCACATATTTTTCAATGTTTGTTTACGTTCCAGACCACGTTCCATTCCAAACAAGCCATCTCTACACAAACACATAAACAAATGGCACTCAGAAAGTTAATTGGGACACAAACACAATTAAACTCTCATGATCTTCGCATTATCGAGCCAACTAAAATAGCTGGCAATAAAGCATTCCCAAGCAGCAGGACTTCTTGGGTAGAACCCTACACCATATCTCCGGAAATACTTGTCATAAGCGTCCCCACAACCATAACCAAGGGACGAAAGTTGTAATCCAACTATAGTTTGTAATTTCGTACCCTCGAACTTCAAACGAAGGTCGCCCGGAACAGCTCCACGTTTGTCCAAATAGATGGCCACTTTCGGAAGGCACAAGAGGCCACACGGGCGCGGGCGTGTTTGATGCAGTGAAATGCTGATTTGTGGTACTTAATTTGGACACTCATTTCAGCGGGGTGTGAGATGTGTTGGCCCGGTCGGTACTACTGCCGCGGTGGTACAAGCCGATAAGCCTGAAAGCACACCGACCAGCCGACCGATCCATCTCCCGCGCACTATCCGTCACTTTTTCCCTTCGTTTTTGGAGGTTAACTATAGATCCGGGCCGGAAGCAGGCACCAGGAACGGTTTTTTTTTGGGGGGTGAAAAAATTTGGGACGAACCACTCGGAAGCACTTTCGATAAGGCGGCCCATAATTCATGGTACGCGCTCCGGTAATGGCCTAATGCCTAGGTCTTGCTTTAGGTGCGTCAGCACGCGAAAAACAGATTAAGCGGAGGGGTGCCATGACCCTCTTCGGGAGTTGGTACTCGTGTTGTGTACCGTGGACGATGCAGTAACCCGCTCGGAGCACTCGGAGCACATTGCAATCGAGATGCATGTTTTGTTTTGAACAATTAGTTCTTTCAATTATTTATGTGATTATTTCCCTCCCGGAACTCGCTTCCCACAACTTCAAATGATGGCCACGGCACATGAAAAGGTCGCCCAGATCTCGTAACACGTTGGATACAATGCGCACTGCCAACATCTCACTCCCAGAGCGCAGAAGTTATTACGAACGCGGTGTAATATGAGTTGCATCGGGGTTTACATGCGCGATGCGTCTAAAAATATCTGTCCCTCGCCTGTTGCTGGCCGTTGTGGTTTTGGATTATGGTTGCGTCTCTTCATTAGGAAAACGGAATTGGTAAGATAATCCTTTCGCACCGTTAACGTATGGCGACGCATTCGCCAAACTTTGGATCTAATTTTGGACGACAGGAATAGCTCATCGCTTATCGCTTCCTATTTCAATGCCTGTATCGAGCGCTGCGTTTTGGTACTGATTGTATTGTACAGAATCACCAACGCACCATTAGCATGCATCTATTTTTCGGGTGCGGGCTGTATTCATTGCTTTCCCAACACAAAACCATTAGAAGTTCTGTACACGCTCCATTTCACTTTCTCCCAATCAATACCACCCCGCGGTGGGGTACACAAACACACACGCGCTCCATCACACCACCTTGCACCGAGCGCTCGGAAGAATCGAACTCGTATCGATTAAGAATGCTCGGGGCATAGTACTACTATCGTGCTTTTTGCTCTGGCATTGGTGGTTTTGTGGGAGGGACGACACCCTTCCTTGCTGATAAAAGCATCACGCTCGCATCACTATCACCACCACCACCACCACATTAGGGCACCCACTTTCCGCACCATTGCACACGCCTCGCCTCGGTGTCCTTAAGCACGAAAACCCGGTCGCCCGGTTGTTCCCCGTTTGTCGCGCGCGCGGTGGAGATACCATTATCCCTATTTGGCGCTGTGATTCCGTCTGCACGCTGGTGGTAGTTTGGCGACGGCCACAACAAAAGGCCAAATATTTGAGTTCACTCGTTCTCGATTAAATGGCGCGAAAAGAGCGGGCCGGTGGGAACACACACTTTCGCTGTTTACTCCACTGTGGGTTTTTTTTACGGAAAACGTTCAAACTCGCGCCGCGCGCTCCGCGTAGACCACCAGCGGCAAATGAAGACTGCAGGCGGGAACCGTGGCTGGGTGGCGATTAACCAACCGCCACAAGGGACCGCGCGAAAGAGAGTGGGGAGTTTCTTCCCGGTTCGTTGTACAAGCTCACTGCCACCCGCGGACTTTGGAATAGGTGAAAGTCTTCCGAGGAGGCCAACGAAACGCGCCGAATGTAGAGAGACACTGCCCTCTGCCTAATGGCATCATCAGCATCTATCGATCGCCGAAACGATTGGCCACTCTTCGATCGTTCGCCTGTTTCAAGGTCGTTTAAAACCCCCAGACGGAGATGACGGAGGGCGGAAGATTCGCTTACGGGGACGACCCTTCTCTGGGACGAGCGAGAGCCCCGTCCAACGAACCGAGCCCCGTTGGGATGGCAATGGATGGGACACAACAAAAACTGACGGTGCGCTATACATCTTTTATACGCCTCGTATCATCACCGTCACGCATTTAAAGGCGATTCGAAAGTGGATGTTAGTTCTGTGTGTTTTTTTTACTGCGCTTGGAACATTACACAATTCGGGAATTATTTAATGAAGTTATCATGCTATCATCGGCACACAACACAACACATTAATCTAGATAATGTGCCCCCCCGTGTACCGCGCACGTAAACGCACGGGCGTGGAATTCGAAACCGAAAGTGACGCGTTCGTCGCGAGAACACGCAAACAACACGACAACAACCAACCACCGGGGCACACTCGCCAATGTACGCCTGCACGCGGCACTTCCTTCGAGTGGACTGAAGCACCACCGGCTGGGAGCCAGCTCCTGTAGCGGGAAAACTCGTGTGCGCGTCCTGCTGTTTTTTTTTGTGTTCCTCGTCGCCGAACGAGCGGCGCGGAGCTTTTCGTGCTGCACGCTTCCCGAGCCCGGCCGGCGGCGTCCGATCTCTGGCGCGAAGCTTTCGGAGGTGTGTCAGTGTGTTTGTTGTGTGTGTGCGGGTGTGTGTGTGCCTTACCCACTTTCACAACCGCTCGGTGGTGGGGCGCTCGCTCGTGCGTACTCTGTCGTGCCTTCCGGACGATGCGATACGATGTAGTTTTCTTACACACATACCCCCCCCCTTTCGGGTTGGGGTTAGTTTTCCTTCGCTATCCTTGGTCTCTGCATGGATGAGCTTTGCCCGGATGCAACGCCGCTTGCAGGGGTCTCTAGAAGATGAACCTTTGGTAATGTATGCTTTGCTGATCGGTTTGTTTCAACTTGTGAACGAATTAGTTTTAGCAGTTTTATCGAATTTGAATGTTATTTGTTTTGTTTTATATGCTTTGTATTTTTACTTGTTTTCTATTGCTCGTTTTTGGTTGTGTCCTAATGTTTTATATTTGGCTTGATTCAAAATGTGATTGAAAATGTTTTTTTTTAATGATATGATATTAGGAAAGTCTTTTGTATAATAATCACTCTTGAATCGATTAATAAATATAAACTCTTCATTAAAAATCGCTAACATATACTTCAAAATCCAAATCGTTTCCTATGTTTTTTATTTTTTTTTGTATTCTTCATTAAACTTCGTTATTCTTCATTGTTTGTTTTCACTAAAACTATATTTTTTGTGTTTTTAATTAAATCCTAAATTGTTTTCGATTTTTATTTTCCCATTTGTTAACTGCAGTTTTCGATTTTACGCTGGAAGAAGCGTCATTGAACCAATTTCCAAAAATGTGTATTGTATCCAGGCATGAAAAATTGTGCAAACGATGTGGGAAACCCTACAGCTCGCTCTGTACCCTAGCTCCGGAGGTGACTTTCCGAAGATTGTGCAAGAATGTGGTAATAGCGGTAAATAGGTTTTTTATGTGTTTTTCCACACCCACTCACACAAACACACATACGATCAAGAAAAAAGCAAATTCGAAAAGCTGTCACTAACGAAACTACTATTGCACATCATCATGCAGCAGGAGGAAGGTCGCGCGTTTCAATGGGCGAGAATTTCTTGCAACCGCCTCAGGCAGCCGCCGGCCCCAGCTGAAGCTTTCCGGCAGCCCTCCCACTCAGAAATCCCGTGATTTGTGTACCGCCCGGTGTTGCCGCCGCACTTCCGGTCGTTTCTCTAATCCGAGCACACTTACCACCGAACTGCAGCTCCTCGGGTTTCGGCTGTTCTTTTAAGGTTCTTGAAACTCACCTATTAGGAGCCACTGTGTTCTGTGAGCTTTTTTGTTCCTCCCACTCTCTCTCTCTCCCTCTGCTGCCCATGTCCCCGTGTGTATATGTGTTTTGAAGATGAAAAAAAGTTCGCGCTCGAGTGATCATAACCGACCGCAGGATTCGTGCGGTAGCAGGTGGGCCGGTGGGTGTGCACACCTTCACGAACTGTTTACCACCTTCACGTTGCGGTAGGGTTTGCCGGGCGGCCGGAGTTGGGCGCTTCCGAGCCGCCGTTTGTCGATGATGTCGGGTTGAGTCGTGGCCTTTCTTTAGTTCACCGCTCGGTATCGCTTCGGTTAGATTGGTGTGATTTTTTCCCTTCATTCCGGCGGCAGCACGTGCTTTCCGGTACGCGCGCATCTTTGTGCGTGTGTGTGTGTGCGTATATAGTATTAGTATACAGTGATAATTTTGAGGATAGTCTACGTGCATCATTGTGATGAGCCGATGTTAGCAAATTTGATTGGAACCGAAACAGTAATGTGACAGTAAGCACGTTGTGACAGAAGCGACACTATAAACTATCGTCTAAGGTATAATTTATCGTTATTAATTTAATTTGTAATGTAATCTAATAGTAGCTCATGCATATCGATAAATAACACTAACGAGTCTATCTAGCTATCTAAATGTCAACCACTTCCGCAATCACTGCCACTATACATCCGTTGGCATCGGAAACGGGCAGCACCCTGTGTGCATGCCCGTTTGTGTGTGTGTGTGTGTGTGTGTGTGTGTGTGTGTGTGTGAAGTTAAACAAGTAGCTCCTAGTACCGGCCATCCAGCCCTTTGGTAAACATTATTGATTGGTCCGCGTTAAAAATACCCTCTCGATAAGTTTTGTGGCAAACGATAACTTACGTAACGACGTTCCCATTTCCCGGCGCTGCTTCCTAATTAGAGGACGGTTCGGTCGGGTTGGTCTGTGGACACGTTTTATGCGCCAGTTTGCGGCAGCTCATTGGCGAGTTTATTATGTCCTTTTCGACGGAGCGACGGAGGACATATGCGTGCCTGCCGTGGCTGGATCTTCATCATTCGGACTGTGTGCTGTAGATTTTAAATTAATTCTTCGACGCTAGACCGAGAAATAGGGTTTTATGGGCGTCTTCCCAATGCCCTAAGGAGCGACAATATTTGCAGCGTGTTGACATTTTGCAATAGTTTGTTGCGCTGAGCTTATCTTTGAGATGGCCCACTAATTTAGACCGGAGATGGTGTTTTTAAAATCGATCCAGGGCATTTTGATTTGATTGCATCCTGTTGTGCAACATACTTACATTTATGTTTAACTTTGTTCCTTATAAATATGTGATTTAAGTTCAATTATATTTATTTCTAGACTCGCCTCCAACTATTTTGTTTATTCTTTTGCGTTCGTGTCTCTGTATGATCTTATACACTGATGACACGTCTACAATTTTGATAAGAAGAATATCAGATTTAGGCCTGATGTTGAACATAACCCTACTTATTATGTGTTATGTGACTCGAACGTAGATATTCAAAAAGATTGCTTTAAAACTGCGAGTTTGGACGGAGAACAATCCAAATCAATATCGCATTTGGAATAGTTCCTGTACATTGAAGTAGCAAAAACAAAATAAATGAAGCTACCTTTAAAATATGCAACAGAACTCTGATATCTCTTCCTATTTCTTCACAATTTGCCTTCAAACCTCGCCCGGGTCCTGCTAGTGTGAAGCACTGTTTTCCTTTTGTTAGCTTACAAGCGAAATATAAACGTCCTTCACATAGGGATTTCCTTTTCAAATCGGCAACGTCATCAATTCTGTCTGTGCAAACCCGTACTTCATCATCAGCACACAGAACCAAAAGCAAACACGACAAAAACCACGCACAAGAATATAGACATCCATCCACTAGCCAGCAAAAGAGCAACAATAATCCCCTACCGGATGAATCACGCAGCAATATCTCGCGGTCATTGAGAATGCTCGCGAGATGGATCCAGCAGTATCTCGGGTGCCGCGACCGTGCCAGCCTTTAGTTGGTGGGAAGTTTCGTTGCTAGCAAAAGCAAAACAGAAGAGAAAAAAAACGTATAACGATCTGTTTCCGTACCGTTGATGCGCCCGGAATAATGACATCACGGTGTCTCGTAGGATTTTTGTGGGCAGCATTTCGGGAGCTACACCAACGCATCGTGCTTCGGGTTTGGGTTGTGTTGCCTTGCTGCTCGGGAGCTCTAGGAGCGGCCCGAGAACAACGACTAGTTGCTACTATACTGTTCCGAGTCTACTGCCTAATTCCAATTCAATTATTTCGGATAGATTGAAATTTCGCAATTCATTTCACCCGAATGCCGCCTGTGACACAGCGCAACGATCTCTGCTGGTGGCGGTGGTTTCCTTATCCCGGGGTATGCTTTGCAATTTTCGGTCCGTAGCAGCATCGTACACAGGTGTGCTCCCGGCTGGCAGTTGTTTTGGTATCCGTCGGGCACGAAGCGAAGAAAGCATATTGGGCAAAGTGCAGTTTTCCGGTTGTGAAGATCAACTTTCGGTTCGGTTTGGAGATATTCAATGCCGGAGCACTTTAATAGCACGAGTAAACGTTTACTGTCTGTATTGTTGGATAGAAGTAAAATTTACACTAGTATTGTATATCCTCAAGTTCTTCAACGCTGATCCTTTTTAGTAAACCATTTTCCTTTTGCTTTTCATTACAGGCACTATACATAAATGGTGATGCAACAATAAGTCATGCTCCTTTCTCATGATTACAACAGCAGGGTAAGCAAGTTATGTTTCATTATTGATTGCGGGCGAAGTTAAAAAATTTTTGAAAACCATTTTTTTGCCATACTACTCATTTATTTTGGCATGTACGTCATAGTAATTTTAATTTATAGATAAAGGGAATGCATTATGCTATCATTGCAGTAAAATAGTCGTTCCCGCTAGAAACGATCTTCATTTCTCCGATCCTAAAACAGTTTTCTGGTCGGTGCCTGCTTGCACGTCGTGTACAAACCATTTCGTACACCCTCGAACGATGCTTGAAAATGTCCAAAGTGATTTTACGTAACGCCTGTGCGAAGCAGCGTTTGTGGTAGCAGCAGCGAAACAGCAGCAGCAAAAAAAAAACATTTCATACAGAGCCACTCTTTCGCCACACTTTCGCCGTCTCGGCGCGATGGATGGGATACCATTTTTGGTCAACTCCGCGACTCATTGGAAGTAAATTTAATTACCAGCCGGCCGCCCCCTGGAAGCGTCGCCATTTGGCGTCACTTTCGCCCCAAAATTTTTACCTCTAATGTCACTTCACCGTCACTCATCGTGTACCTCTCTCCGTTTCATTACGGGCTTTTGAACCCTGCATTATCTTCAGTCTGTCGAGGTTGGGATAAAAGCCGCACACACAGGCACAGGGCACAGAGAGTCATGACTCTTGAATTAAAACCGAGCAAAAAAAGAGAGTGAAAGTTGATGTTCGGTTCGGTTGCTGACCGTTCCCTTCCGAGAGCAGATGGTGGGCACTTTACATCGCGCGAAACTTTCAATTGTTTCGTCGACGTACTTGGTGGTGAAATTTTGGAGGCTAGCATGTCATTATGCATTTGGCGGCATTATTTGACTCTGTGGAAGATATCCGCAGTTTTGTACTCGGGAAGAATGGCACTAGCTTCTGGATATGATGTTAGTTCATGTGATTGACTACTGAAAGTATTAAAGCAGCAAAGAGACCTCCGAAAACTCAAATACTGATAAGGATGAAACGGTAAACATATTCCAGAGAATCGATATCGCTCAACGTACAGTGATGACTTGCGCGACGTCCAAAAAGATCCACTTTGGGTTTAGACAAACAAAACATATGAACAGCCAAACCTTGGCTCTTTCGCCGTTTCCTGACATCTTCCCTCCGGGTCGTTATGGCTGCGGCAACCTCTTCCGATGTTGGACTTTTCTCATTAGTGTTTATTTCTTTGTCTTCCTAATAATAATCACTCACCTCCGACGTTACGCCGGGGGTCGCTGCACGTTGGAGGATCCACCACTTCCCGAGTCCGGCTAAACCCTCGCACCAATTTCCTTCCGGCACAGCCTTTCTCGAACCCAAACGTCCTTGAGGCCATTTTAACTCTGACGCGCGCTGTTGGATTCTCTGTGTTCTGTGTTTTTTTCCTTATTGGTGCCACCAATTTCATCTGATTAGTTCTTATGGCATAATCAGAAAACTTTTTCACCTACCTTTCGTTTTTTCCGACGTTTGCGGTTGTGTGTAAGCAACCGTTCACGGTGGTTTTCATCTGGAATAGTTCGCTCGGTAGTCTCTTTCCGCCGTGAAGGGTGGTGTGGACTTTGAAGTTGGAGTCACGGAGTTAAGCGTGTGTAAGACGGATAGCGGACGGACGTGCTTCATAAATCATTCTGCCCAATATAAACTTCAGTTTTGACTGTCACATTCGTGAGATTCTTGACTGAAAGAAATAGGTCAGATAAGTTGGGAATAATCATTCTCAGAATAAGTTCCTAGAAATGTGATTCGGCGGTTAATTCAATTTGATTAGTTCTAAAAAGATCGTGCTATCTGAATCTGAATCTGGTCTTAACTTCCTAATCGTCATGGTTTCTTTTTCGATGGTTCATTGAAGAATTTGGTGATTTATTACACCCTGGACGAGCTTCCAATTCGTTTCCAAATTCAGTTACGGAGCCATCCACACCGCTTTTATTCTCCAGCATATGTCAAATGCAGGCTAGACGTGTTCCATCGAAGTGAACCCAAAATTCAGCCCCAAAACGCATCGACCGTAGATGCATCAATCTGATGTTTGATTCAATTTATGTGCTACGTTCGAAAGCTTCATTCCATATAGAATTGCTTCATATTTGTACCAAAACTAACCTCAGATTTGTGAATAGGACAAAGCTGTCGTTCCGGATTTCTAGATTGACGTATTTCTTGCGTTCAATTAGCCATTTGATTGATTGATGTATTCCACCACCATGTATCGTTACGCTTTTTTGTGACACAGAGGACGCCGTAGATAATGTTATTACCGAAATTGGTGAACGTCGGTTTTTATTCAAATAAAAACTGGGCCCAGTATATAGTGTATTTTTTTAAATTCTTTCTCCACTCCGTTCCCATTCTGTTTGCAGCGCTCCTCGGTAGCATCCCAGTCACGCAATATCCGTGCAACCGTGCTGAAAAACATGTTCAAAAAGATTGCCTTCACGAGGTCGACGCTGAAGAAAGCGCTGCTGGTGCTGTTCTTCGGTGCGCTAACCAGCTGCCTGCTGCTCTACTGGAACGACAGCTCCGAATCGCCCAAACCGTCCACTTCGATGTCCATGAGCTTCTACAATACGCACGTCGTTGACGGAAGCTTGGAAAGTCTGGTGGGAGGTGACACCGTCCGTGCCAGTGCCATCCCGATAAGGTAAGTTTGGTTTCAACGTCCCCCAAGCGTTTAGAGGATCCAAGTGCCCGTGTGGAAGTGAATTACACTCGCCGGGAGTGGTATAACCGAATTTATTGTAACATTTTTGAAGAATCGCTTCCATTTCGAATAAAACAAACACACGACCCTCGGTTGAAGTTCTGCTTGCTCTACTCCCGATTCTGGTTGAAGTCGAATGTCCTGTGGAGCACCCCGTAGCACCCAGATAATCAGCGTTTGCAGTTTATGATCCGTGTAAATGTCTCGACCGGTGGAACTGCCATCGGTCGTCTCCGTCACGAAACTGTTAACGATTTCGTCTGGCGATAAAACCCACGCTAATGAGCGGAAATGGAACCATAAACCACAATTAACTTCCGAATGGCGATTTTTATACATACGGCGTGGTCCTTAAGGGGATCACTTTTAAAAATTGGCCCTTTTTCGACTGAAAACTTGCGTTTCATTCGTGGTGGCAAAATAAGGGAACGGTTATTCAGTTAATGTTTCAATTTGTTGCAGATATGACGCTCAAAAACAATTTGAAAATATTCTTGGAAGGATATTATGTATAAACAATAATTTGACAGCCGTGATTATAGTTCGACTAATGATGTTCTCTTCCACACAGTCCCGTCGAACGTTCGTGGACGTACAAATGCGTCAATAATCGATGCGTACGGCACCATTTCGTGGACGGCGTCGAAGAGGACTTCGAGACGGGCAACAGTGTGCACCAGCAGTCACCGCAGCAACCCCACGGCGGTGGTGGAGCAGGCAGCAGCAGCACGAACTCGGCCGGTTCCTCCGGCAGGCGCATACCGTACACAACGTGTACGATGACCTGCGGCCCCATCAACATCTGGCCGCAGCCTACCGGGGCCACGACGATCGGCAGCAAAACGACGCGCTTTCGGCTGTCCGACATGCACGCCAAAATCGTGACCAACTTCGAGCCGGTGGAGAAGCTGCTGCGCGAAGCGTACGAGGTGCTGCGGTCCGAGGTTCGCGGCGCGATGGCATCGCACGGAGCTACGCTGGAGGAGATGGAGGGTGCCGTACCGGCGGGCACGGTGCCAGCCGGTGTGCCCGTGCCTTCGCCGTCGGAGCAGCGCGTAGCGACGGAGGTGAATGATGCCGCGACGGCGGCCGGAAAACGAGTGGGCGCCGCAAGCGCCGGCAGTAGTGCCGCCGATGCCGGCGTGGGAAAGATTCATTTCTTCAAGCTCGTCAGCGACAAGCGATACGATGTGGACGCGTTCGAGGTGAACATACACGTGGAGAAGTCGGGCGACACGCATCTGACGCTGCACACGGACGAGAGCTATAACATGACGGTGACACGTAAGTGATTTCCTGCTCGACGGTGGAGGAGCTACGAGGAGCTAAGCTTATTTGAATCCCGTATCCTTTTGCAGATTCTGCCCGCGTGTTGATCGTAAAAATTACCGCCAACACGTTCTTCGGCGCGAAGCATGGCCTGACGACGCTGCAACAGTTGATCTGGTTCGACGACGAGGAACGCACGTTGAAGGTCCTTAACAAGGCGTCCATTGAAGATGTGCCAAAATTTAAGTAAGTTGTGCGATTGTTCTAACTAGTCTCACCACTTTAAAGCTAGTCAACCTACATAAGTAATCTTTTTCTCAATACTCATTTTTACATATAAATAATTCCTTTATTATTGAAATAAAATGACAAAAGTTCGATATTTGTATTCAAAATCTCGATTTCTATTTCTGTTCTTTTGTAGCTACCGTGGCCTTATGCTCGACACCTCCCGGCACTACTTCACGGTCGACTCGATTAAGCGTACGCTTGTTGGTATGTCGCACTCGAAGCTGAACCGTTTCCACTGGCACATCACCGACTCGCAGAGCTTCCCGCTCGTCTCGAAGCACTATCCGCAGCTCGCACGATACGGGGCGTACTCGGAGCGGGAAGTCTACACACCGGACGACGTCCGCGAGCTGGCCGCCTTCGCAAAGGTGCGCGGGATTCAGATCATCCCGGAGATCGACGCACCGGCACACGCCGGCAACGGGTGGGACTGGGGCCCGAAGCACGGGCTGGGTGAACTGAGCCTTTGCATCAACCAGCAGCCGTGGAGCAACTACTGCGGGGAGCCGCCGTGCGGACAGCTGAACCCGAAAAACAACCACACCTACCTGATCCTGCAGAAGCTGTACGAGGAGCTGCTGGAGCTGGTTGGTCCGCTCGATTACTTCCACATCGGCGGTGACGAGGTGAACTTGGAGTGTTGGCAGCAGCATTTCAACGATTCCGACATGCGTACGCTGTGGTGCGACTTCATGCTGCAGGCGTACCATCGGTTGCAGCTGGCCAGCGGGCAGAATGCGACGAGCCCACGCATGGTGGGCGTGTGGTCGAGCGGGCTGACGAGTGCACCGTGCCTCTCGAAGAGCGTGTTTGCCGTGCAGGTGTGGGGTGGCAGCAAGTGGCCGGAAAACTTCCAGCTCATCAACAGCGGGTACAGCCTGGTGATATCGCACGTCGACGCTTGGTACCTGGACTGTGGCTTCGGCAGCTGGCGATCGACCGGAGAAGGGGCGTGCTCGCCGTACCGCAACTGGCAGACGGTGTACAAGCACCGGCCGTGGGAGGAAATGAAGCTAACCTCGCTGCAGATGCGCCAGATTCTTGGCGGCGAAGCGTGCCTCTGGACGGAGCAGGTTGACGAGTCGATACTGGATTCGCGTCTGTGGCCACGCGCATCCGCCCTGGCCGAGCGCCTCTGGACGGACCCGACCGAGGAGCGGTACAGTGAGTCCGTCCCTCTGGAGGTGTACAACCGGATGTCGGTGTTCCGTAACCATCTGCTCGAGCTCGGATTGCGAGCGGAACCGATCTTCCCGAAGTACTGTGCCCAAAACCAGGACGAGTGTGTATGATATTACGTGAATCCGTTCTACTAGATTGTTTTTTTTCATTTCTCTTTGTGATGCAACGGCCATCGTAACAAAATGGGCCCGGTGTGTGGTTGTGATACTTTCGACAAAAAAGGGCTTCTTTGACGCTCCTACACACGTTGAGAGACAGTGATGGGATGTGTGTTTGTGTTTCTTTTCCTCACTTCTTCTACCTTCAAATTCCATGCCGGAAAACCTTGCTTTCAAACAGTGACACAGTGATAGCAATGTATAACTGGGAACACATTTAGAAAACGCTTGAAACGCTCTCATGATATTAGCTACGACCAACAATCAAGAGGAAGGAATGTGTGATTTGTTCCACACCGAAACAGACGGACACAGCTGACGCGTGGTGATGGTGAGTAGATGAAGTTTGTTGCTAGATATTTATGAAATAATACGAGAATTATTGGCCTTTCTGGTGAGGGTCGAATGCTGGGCGTAATGCCGGATGCTGGACGGTTGTAAATAGTGTGTAAATCGGTAGCTACTTATCTTCCGGAGGTTTCAAACGTAGCGGCAAGCAACAATTGTAACCTGCAAAAGTGTTTGATGATGATGATGGTTGGTAGCCGCAGTACGAAGCAATCACTTCACTTTGACAGCATTCGCTGATAGAGATAGACCGATTTGATTATATTTTGTCTCGTTTAGGTTTTAGGAAATTTGGTAGAAAAAATAATTAACCTCCACTCACTGTTTTCGTCGAATTTCCGATGGAACTTTACTGGGTGAGACTAACGTTAGATAGAGAGTCCAGTGTAGCTTAAACAGAACGAATGACTAAAGTGATTTATTTGCCTGTAATAAGTGGCATCCCATTGGGTCGTACAATAGAGTCAAATATAAAGTGGTCACTTAACACACTATAGGCCATAGTTTAGTATCTCGACTGGATCCTGACTATAATCTCAACTATAACATTACTTCTGACAAACCATACTGAATGGTATTTACAGACGTGGCAGTCATTAAGCCATAAAGGAGAAGGAGAAAAAGAAGAAAAGAGAGTCAGATTCTGCATACTACTCCTCATGACGAGTTTTAAGTTGCGTATATTTACGCAGATCAGGGTTTTTGCACTTGTACCGCTCCCTCATTACGGGCAGATACAACACTTTAGTCAAATTTACAAAGACACTCACGCGTGGTACCAGTGATGGTTGTAGTTCAGAACATGAACAAGATAGGAAAGAAGGCATCTGCAGAAGTTTTTTAGCTGCTGTAGATTCTTCTGTTGATCAGATTTAACACATTCAGTTATCATCTCACCTTCTACATAAGATACAGCGTGAAAGTATTTGTTTGGATGTACTTAAACGAATGAGAAACGAGATTCCTTGTTGTTTTTTTTATAAATAATAAGCATCGTGCAATTGTGTTTCTTTCTTTCTATCATTGGTTGTTATGGTTGAGATTATCCTATGGCAAGAAGTTGGGAGAATACAATCACACTCATATTTAAGCACCAAATCAGAGTTGTCGCTAACATGCAAAAGTAATTGAAGAAATCGAGCTTTGTCTGCGCAACAAACAAACGCGACACATGAAAGTCACATGGAATAATTTCACTCAAACCTTGTATACCTGGTAAACGATTTCGTAGTTTTAAGTATGAAGATATTTCTTTTTCGTTTGCTTGCCGTGTTTCGCGAGTGGTTTTTAGCGTTGAAAGCGTCAGATGTAGTATCTAAACTGTGTTATTCTGTACGGATTTTAACGATTGCTTTAGGTTTGGAAACATCGCCATAGGAGATCCTTTCTTCCACCATGGTTTCGAGTTTGCCAAAATAAATATTTAAAACGAAACAGTTGAAAACGGTGATCGCGAGCGCGACCACCTTCGTCCCGTAACTAAGTGCACTGTATTGAGCGAAGTGAGCAAGTATCTAAATAAAGTTATCGTTATAGTTAGTTGGGAAACTGTCGCGTGACCAAATGCCTGATACTCAGCGAGCGGATAGTTTGTACATAGACAGTACGTAATATATACATATATATACACACACACACACACACACACCACTCCAACCCAAATGCAAAATGTAAACGATGTTCCATGCATCCCCGCAATAATTGCTTAAAATGGTAAGAGACCAGAGGAAGAAGATAGACATTTTCACTATACAAACTTTCACCGAGATAGACATTTTTTATAATAGCAGCACCACTGGCCAAGGGTTAAACCCTCGGAAAACACACCTAGAATACGATAGGGGAATATACTGACCGCCCCCCTGTAACGAATGGTGGTGTTCTTTAGCGTAATTCATGACACAAAACACAGCATGTAACGGTGAGATTACACTAGGAGCCAGAGTTTGAACCAATTACTACAAACGTTTTGAAAGCAATCAAACATTGCCCTCTAAATGCAGTCTTGGTTAGATATAATTCTGTTGTTTACATTTGAAAAGAGAAAATATAATCACAAACGACAAAAGAAGTGACAGTAGCGACTAACAAACTAGGAATAAATAATACGTCGAGAAAAAACGTGGTTTAATTGTATACGCTTTCCTTTCTGCAGCACTTTTCCAAACAGTGTAGTAAAAGAAAGTTGATTTTCTTATGGTTTTGATAATTGTGTTGTGCTTTAAGCTGCTGCTGCTGCTACTGTATTGAGAAGAGTACAACGGCCCTCGAGGGCTTAAGGGTAAAAAGCTAGATTATTTACAAAATTTCATTACTTGCGTTGTTAAGGCTCTCTTCAATCACTTTAGTTTGGTATGTTTATTGAGTAGCGAAATAAAAGAAAACGATTCATAATTCAGAACTTTGCGCTATGACGATGGATGAGTACATTGTGTGCACTAAGTGAATATCACAATCGCTGTCAGTTTACTAGCATCGAAATGTTTGGAACATCTTTTGTTACTGCTCCCTGTTGAAAATTGATGACACATTGAAACACTAACTGTTATACGAGATGGCAGCGTGTGACGTCCCCGGAGAAATCCTGAACCGCGGCGGCAATACACGTTCTATTCGTGGGAGCCTCGAGGGCATAGGAATGCTTTTCGCAAAACTCAGCTGATTCAGTACCGCGTTGCATCAGTAATGAGCCAATTAATAGCACAACGAACGTCACCGTTGGATCAATTCGCATTAAACATTAAACCCACCACACTGACCCAAAGTCTGTAGGAACCAACTAACCACCGCCAGGCGGACGACTGCTAGCGAACGCCGCTTCACGGCAAACAATAGGAAAACCTTCAATGCAAACACATGTTTCCCTTAAAGATAGCGTCCAACGAACGGAGGGGGCGGAGTGTTTCAAAGTCGATGCGCTTTAATAATAGATTCGGTTCCGCTCGTCACAATGACCGCCTGGTGGGTGGATGATTTGGACAAATATTTTTTCTCCCTCGGTACGTCCGTGCAGGTGCTGCCGCGCCGGGTTGGAAGTGAAAATCTGTGCAATTAAGTTCCGGCAGTATTACGCCGGCAGGTAAGTGAGGAAATTATGCTGCAATTTTTGAGATATTTTGCACTCGTCCGCTGATAGACGGCCGGGTGTTTCACGTAGAGAGTCAGTTTCATTTTGAACTTCAAACGATTAAAATCTCGTTACGATGGCAATCGTTGTTTCGTTTTTAGTGTGTCTTGTGGTTGGCGTAGCTTATTCCGATTCGGGCGCAAGTGACAGCAGGAGCAATAGTACGGTGTGCGAGAATGATGTGGGATTTAATAGTGAGTTGGGTGCTTGGCTTGGTGACATTGTGGAGATGTTGGACAGGACCTCAAATTCTACGCCAGATTTCTTATGATGTCAAACGATATTGATACCCTTTCTCTAAGATAAAGTAAGATTTAAAGAATTGTTAATGCTCGGACGGCTGAGCAACTTTTCAGAAGCGATGGGCCAAAAAACAAGAGTTTCTGAGTTATTCTTGTCAAAAAAGCTTTTATTTTTCTGTCGATTCTGCTGACCTGTTTAAACTTCGTCAATTGATGTGTACTGCTCAACATCTAGACGAAATTCTCCAAAATGATAACCTCAAACTTTAAAGACTCAGGTGTCTCCAATTGACATTGAACAGGTAAAAACCTGTACAAGAAATCATAATTTCTACATGATCGTATTAGCTGATATTGAAATTGCAAACATAGATGAAGAGCAGTGTATAGAGGCTAATCTAATAGTTGATAATATTCGTATCATTAGCACTTGTTTGTTTAAGTTTCTTCCACTTCCTCAGAGGGAAACATATTCAAGATTTATTTCCTCATTTGGTCGTTTGCACGGTTGATTCAAATAAAACGAAACCCGCCTAGTCACGGCCTATTACCAGATGCCACCACTCTATCTCTACGATGACTACGATCGGTGCTTGGAAGAATTTCCGTTCGGCGCAACGTACTGCCTGGTTGACAGCTGGATTGTGCCGAACGATACGATCCCGCTCTGGTCGGTGATAGAGCAGTTTTCTGCCGACACGAAACGTAGCTTCCGGCACGATCGCATACAGCGCGGGCTGTGCATGAACCGCTGCCGGCAGCTGATGGGCAAGTTCGATCGGCGCACGCAGATGAAGTACTACCAGTCGCGCTTCGAACCGGCCGACTCTCGGGAGGTAAACCGTGAGCGGCTAGTAACCTCATCGCCCGGGCACCTAACCTAACCGTCACTTCATTCGTCACTTCATCCGACCGGCAGATCACGTTCGACCCGAACACGTTCCGTGGGGCGTTGGACTGGCGCAACCGCTACCGCCGGCTAGCCAATCAATGTGTCAATTACGAGCTGAAGCGTCAGTACGCTCTGATGGCGTACACGGCGGTCGAGTATTGCACGACGACGATTCACCGGCAGGATGAACGAAACCCGACCGTGTCACGGCCACTGGAATCGTCCTCCGGAGCATTGGGTGAGATTCCTACCACCACGACGTGACGTTAAATTACGCTGGAACGATGAAAAATGAATTTTTCGCCCCGCCTCTAACGCCTTTCACACACTCGCTACAGATGAGATTGATGTCGCCTTTCTAGTTCTGCTCGGCATGCTGCTCATCCTGACGGTGATGTCGACGGTGTACGATTGCTACCAGTACCAGCGTACGAAACCGCGCAATGTCGCGTTGGTTGCGGATGGATTAAACGATTACTATCGATCCGGGCACAAACGACCCGGCACCGGCCGATGTGGGTGTGATAAGCATGCTTAATGTGATTGCCCAATCGGATAACCTTTACCCAGTTTTGTTGTAAACAATCGTTGTCATCTTTCCCGTTCGCAGTATCTCACATACTGGTGGCGTTCTCCCTACCCCGGAACTGGCATCTGCTAACTACGGCACGGAAAAAGACAGCCACTTCCACGAAGGACCTGCGGTTCCTACAGTCGGCGCGTTTTCTCGTGATGTACCTCGTCATCGCCGGCCACTCGATGCTATTCAATTGCATCTTTCCGCTGCAGAATCCACAGTACGTGGAGTTGGTAAGATGATTATCGGGTGTTTATAATTTAATATCGCTAGAAACCGTATATCCGTCCCTTTAGCAAAAGGAAGCGAAGACGAACTTGAATAAGTAATCCATCTTCCCCAGAACTATCGCCGCTTTATCACGATGCTGATTTTCAACGGAATCACGGTGGTCCAGACGTACTTTACGATCAGCGGTTTTCTCCTGGCCGTTCACTTTGTGGACTTTGCTGAGCGGCAGCGTTCCTTCCGGTGGCGTGACTTCTTCCACAGTATTCTCTATCGATTTTTGAGGTAATAATCGCAAAAAAAGGAAAAGCTTCACAAATCACTCACAGTTACACCCCATTTTCGTTCCAGATTAACTCCAGCGTACGCGTTCATGCTGCTGCTGGACGCTTCCTGGTTGATTCGACTTCAGGACGGACCGGTATGGAAGCGGGTGGCCGAAACCGAACGCACCTTCTGCCGAAGCAACTGGTGGGCTAATGTGCTGTACGTGAACAACTATCTCACCGTATCGGAACCGGTAAGAGCCGGGGTATGGGCTCACCCCCACAGCAAATTGGCACGTCATACGAGTTGCCTTGAGCGTGTAGCTCGCACCGTTAACATTAATTACTCGTATCATTATGGTGCCACCCGGGTTGGAGCAATTTGCACCCTGTTTCTTTAGTATGCGGTACAGGTTAGAACAAAGTAAAGTGTGTAATAGGGGTTTAGTATGTTTTAATGACCTGTTATCTGTTGTGGTTTGTTTACCTACGGGGGTACGGGTTTAATAATATAAATCTTGCTATCATTTAAATTGATATTAGTATAATAAGCTGTCATTGTTTTGATAAATACATGATAAACTCATTAATAACATTTTAAAAAGCTCCCTAACCTCACTTTTTCATTCAACCTCACTTGCACACAGTGTTTACAGCAGACCTGGTACCTCGCTGCTGACTTCCAGCTGTTCGTCGTAGGAATTGCTATCCTCGCTCTAACATGGCGTTTTCCGAAGCTTCTGAAACCTTTCCTTGCACTAGCTGCAGCTGGAGCATTCTTAGTGCCGGCTATCGTCACATACGTCAATCGCTTCGAAGGAGTCGTCATCTTACGTCCTGAGTAAGTGTTCCGTTCGGTTCGGGTTTTTTTTTATGTTGCTCTGATGGTAATGGGAGTTTGATTTGTGCAACAATAAAACTTATCCACACGCTAACATGTGCGCCGCTTTCTTCACGCCTGCTCCCAAAAGAGCCCTCAAGTACGTGCTGTGGTATGACGCGATGTATCGGAAGATGTACATCCCAACGCACACCAACTTCGGCAGCTATCTGGCTGGCTTGATGGCCGGTTTGATGTACCATAAACTGAAACGGGCCGGCTTCGTTGCGGACCGCCACAACGTGAGTAAGGACGTCGTAGGCACATTGTTCTCTGAATCTTCAAGCGTTCAAATAATTCAAATCGAATTTTGAACATATCAATAACCCTAAATTACCCTCGTTCCAGGGCTTTCGCGTCCTCTGGTACGCATCGCTTCCGGCCGCAATCGTGCTGCTACTGTCAGCCTACATATTTTATGCGTACGACTTCGAGAAGCCCGCCATCTGGATAGCCCTTTACGCGGCACTTTCGAAAAATCTCTGGGGCGCACTTTTCGGCGTACTGTTCGTCGGGCTGGCGTTCGGTGTCGGGGGTGAGTGTACACGCGTCGCAGTGCCAAATGTCAATTGGCGTTAGGCACGCGCTTTCGGACACGATTGATGTGCGGTTTCTTCTGCTTCGTCCTTATGGCCTTCGCAGGGTTTCTTCGATCCGCACTCAATAATCCAATCTTTCGACCACTGGGCAAGGTGACGTATTGCGTGTTTCTGTGCCATCTGTTTGTTATCCGTGTCACGTTGGGCAATGTTCGCCAGCCGATATACGTCAGCGATGTGAGAATTGTGAGTAGACGGTGCACAGAACGGATCAAAGCATCGGAAAGTGAGTTTTTGCCTGTTCTGTGCCTTGTAGTTGGTGTCCACCTCGTCCACGCTGGTGCTGGCCTACATTATGGGAACGTTGATGTGTCTGCTGGTGGAGATTCCGTTCTCCAATGTGCAGAAAACTCTTTTCTTCTTCAAACAAGGTACAACATTACCAAATGCTGTCATCTGCATCCAACTCACGCCTTTGTTTCGTGTTTTTAATTTAGAAAATATCTACAAGGAAGAGATACAGCTGGTTCACAATCGATGTGACAACGCTTCAGAACATCCCGCCGCAGAAACAATGGAAACGAAAATGGAATCGTGAATAATTCCTTTTGTATTTGGCTCTTTATGCCATGAAATACACGCAATAATAAGGTATTTAACTTAGTTTCTTATAAAAACTTCCTTTTCTTTATTAATGAGAGTTCCTTTTCTTTTCTTTATTAGTTCCTATGAAACTTAGGCGTTTTAGGAACGCATCTATAAGGAAGAATTGTAAAATGTAGCATTTCAGTGGCCACTTGGTATTACTTGTTTTAGAGCCTAGAATGTACTACGCAAATTCTGTTACGTCTTGAATGGATAATAAAAATTCAAATACCCAGACATCACTAATGATTAGTTCGACCTTATAACACATTTTGCTTTATAATCTTGTATGTTTTCTGACGTCAAAACGACATAGAGCAAGCACGGACAGATTTTTCGAGACATTGGGACGTATGAAATTGTTCCTAAAGCTAGCATTATATGCATTGTTGATGCAGTTTTGTAGATTCCTTTACCATAAGCTACTAATGGTGGAGTGTGCCGCCCGTAGCGGAAGCGACTATCACACGATCCTGTTAATGATACACGATCCTGTTGCGTCATGTACGAGAATCATTTAAATATTACCTTCAAATGCATGGTTAATTCGTAAACGAGCTTTCAATACCGTTCAACCTGGATCGTTCCATTTTATCAGGATGGCTCAAGGGGTCAATTAGATTAGTTGCGTCTTGTCTCCACGTAAGATAACCCGCCAACGGATAACAAGTACTTCCCACAGGCAACACGGTTCCCTGTGCAGTAAATTCCACTCGGTCTACTAGATGCAACCGCAATAAAGACCCGCCTGACGAATGCGTTCCGCGGACAAACCGGTTTTGCGTGCGGCCAGCGCGTAACGTTGCGCGTCATCCGCGTTTGATGCACACACTTGTGGCTTGGGGCTGTGCCGCAAGGGGTGGATCAGCTGATGACCTTGAGCCCCCGCCAGATATTCCACCGTTCGCTAGGCGACGTCGTAGGTGAAATATGGCGGCTTTTCCTATATGTAAAGCGAGAGAGAGAAGAGTTGCTGTTTTGTTTTGCTTTCACATTCGTTCATTTTTGGTTGGTTGATTGATGCGAGATGGTGGTAACAGTGATCGGTGATCATTAGGCGGTAAATTTAATAACTCATTGCGCACACTGTTTAGAAGAAAAAAAAACACTTAATGGGGCTCACTCGTTTCATATTTGGTGCTTTTTTGTACTCTCTTGCTATCTCTTTTCTTACCAAAATTGCATAAAAAACCATACAATTACCGCCATGGTATGGATGAGTTTTGTGCAGGAGTTTATGGGGTAGTGTGTCAAATGGTACGAATATGGTGTTGCACGTAAGATAGCATAGAGTGGCCCATCCTGACGCAATGTGCAATCAATGCTCAACTGCGGTGCACAATTAACTCTCAGTGTTGATTTACAACACAGGTTATCTCTTTTTTGGTAGGAGTTTTTCCTTAAATTCATTAAAATTCATATTGTTTTCCCCCGAATCAATCGTTGGGGCATACGTTGGGGCATAGCCAACATTTATTGTTTGTTACATTCTCCAAGGCTCGTCTGCATAAGGTTGCCAATGCCAATGCCGGTTAATACGGTGGTTTTGAATATTTATAAACCTATGCTATAAACTCTCCTTCCTCGTGCAGCATATGTTTGCCCGGGTGTACCACACCGCTAGTCGCCGACGTAGCTACACGTGCCATCTTCGCAAAATCAAGCTTCCAAAATTCCATCCCGTACACCTTGAGCGTCTCTATGACTAACAAACATGTTTCCAGACAGCACAAACGCGTGAAGCTTCGAAAATTGCACCAGACGCGTTAAACTGGTATTGACAGCAGCGCTCCACACAGCGTAAAGGCGCTTTAAACCAAAACACTAGGTCAATGTTACGCAAAGGCCGTTCGCAATATGCGCCCTGTTCGAAATCGGGATGAAATCGAAAGGCGGTGTGAAACAAAATCGCGACGAATTAAAAGGCGAAAAACTCGATCGTGAACGGTTGCTGACAAGCATAGAAAGCGAACCGAGCCAATGAACCGAAACTTACTCAGGTTAATCGTAGCTTAACGTTTTTTTTGTCTATTTATCGTATGATTCGAATAAGATAGAATAATAAATTCTAGTAAGGTGTGTACCAAAAGATAATTGATCATGAGAGATTGCCAAGAAGAAAGAGGAATTCTCTTACCAGAGCCTAATCTCAGGTTCTAGAACAGACAACGCGTCATGAACTCCTGCATAAAACACGGCATCAGTGCGAGGTCACCGGGCTATTAGTTGTAACAGCCGGATCGCGAGCGCCACTCGATCGTTTCGCAAACCTACCCCAGTTCGTCAGTTGCCGGTTAACTTTCAACCAAACCACATCGTTCCTTCTATCTCGAGCTCCGAAATCTATTTGGTGAAGCGAGAGTGTCCTTGATCGCAAAAAAGGATCGATTGCATGAAGCATCATGAAGTTTCCTTTCATCTTGCTGCGGATTCCGAACATCAGTGTTGCGATCTTAGTGCTCGTTCCGGGATGGCTGTTACCGTGCTCCGTGCAGGCGTTTGATGTTCTACTCGGATACAATAGTGAGTGGCGTGCGATAATTTATGTGACCGACCGAACGGCCTATACATTGATCAATCCGTTTTTCTTCATGCGCACTCCAGGGAGCGAGTACTGGAAGATTCCTCAGCTGCAGCTGTACGACAGTTTCGAGCAGTGTCTCCACAACAAGCCGGACGGTGTGTTCTGTATCGCGAAGGTGGTGATCAAACCGGACAGTCGTTCGGAAATTTGGAGGCTTATAGATGTAATGTGTGCCTATCTGTCTGTCTACCAGCTCTGTCCCGAAACACATCGTGAGTGATAAATATGTGCTAATGTTTTACAGAAATATTCCAAGTATACGTTCCAGTACAATCATGATGTGCTTACGCGTGGTGTGTGTCTGGAGAAGTGTTCCAGCGTGCTGAAGAAGCTGGGTTCGATTGCTGATAGCTACTATGAGCCAAAGTTTAACATTTCGAAAAGGGTGAGTTGCACAAAGTGTTTGATGTTCCGGACCAAAAAAAGTGTTGCTTACCCACCTAATTCGCCTACATAATACGGCAGGCATGACCTTGATGTAGACCAAGCTGTTTTCAAGTAAACGTTTATTGATAGAAATTTGACTTCTAAAGTTGTTGATTCATTTAAAATGCCATAGATTGTTGTGGATTTATATCTCGTCAAACTGAGCCACTGGATACACGCATTGAGGATACATGCCATAATCAAGAAGACGATGTAGTGCAAGTACATGGAGTTAAAAATGAACAAGAAAACGATCAACAAATACATTTAATGAAATACACCGACTTTTCATCCCGGAAATGACGAATACTCATCCCGAAGACTTGAGATAAATCTAGATATATTTTAATTCCCACCTTCGCATGCCAAAATACAAAGCGCGCATCGAACTCTTCTCTGTCAGACCTTGGTTATATATTCAAGTTTGTGAAGAATCTTCATCACCTACCAATCTCGTCAAGGGTAGTGGGTAGGGTTAACAACCCCGAGTTTGGTGTTTAAAGCTACAGCCATTTATCTATTTATAAACTTGTTTTAGCCGTTTCTTGACAAAAACAACACTTATTTTCTAAATTTCAACACTTGTGTAAGAGATGACTTGAGTAGTTTATGAGATTACTATATGCCGTGATTTGATACTCAAATTTGTATGCTTACGTATTTCTTTGTTTAACGCAAAATATTCCAGTATGCCATAGCAGACTGGTTGCTTCCAAATGTCACTCACTACCGCCAAAGCTATGGCAACATGATCAACGTGTGTCAAAATTACGATCTTCGAATGCACTACAACCTGAGTGGATACGCGGAGATAGAAGAATGCACTACAAACGCCAAGTTGAAACGTCCCCTGGGTACTTCTTCATTGCGCAGTGACCTTCCCAAATGAGATCATATTCATAAATAGTAACCATTTTCGCAGACATTCTTGACATATCGTACATAACGCTGATGACGGTGCTACTGGTACTAGCAATTTCTTCCCAGTGCTACGATAGTTGGCTCGCTCGAAACTCTACGGATGAAAACTACTATCGCAAACCGATTAAAAGTCGTGGTACGTAAGCGTCAATGTGGCACCGCATTCTTTCCACATTCATCGAACTTTAGCCGCTCACATACCATTACAGCGACAATACTGGCGACTGCCTTCTCGTTTCTTAGAAACTGGGCCCGGTTGACGAGCAACGCGACGCGCTGCCAGTATCAGCAGGATTTCGACTTTCTCGATCTGCTTCGTGTTACTACGATGAGCATGATACTGTTGCTACATGTGTTCATCGGGATGGCCATGTTTACCGCGCAGAATCCACTAGCGATGGAACAGGTGGGCCGAGGGGAGAAGTTTATGCAGTTTTTCCAACTATTTACGGTGCTTTTTACATTGCTATCTAGTTTTCAGCCAATCTTCTGTCGCAGATACTGTTCTCCCTGGTACCATTCCAGGTGGATATATTCTTCTGCATCAGCGGCCTACTTCTGACAGTTCAATTTCTGCAGCACACCGAAAACAAGCGCTTCCGAATCAGTATCCTCTGGCAGGGGTTGATCAACCGCTATCTAAGGTACAATGCAACTCAATCGATTAGGTACAATAGTACAGAAACTCCGATAACATCCCTCAGATCACTTCCGGTGTACGCAGTGCTGATGCTGTTCACAGTGTCCCGCTACGACACCTTCCAGACGACACCATCCGCCTACAAGATCATGCCCAGAATGCGGCTGATCTGTCGCCGGAAATGGTGGATCAATTTCCTGTACATCAACAATTACTATCAGCCCGAGGAACAGTGCCTGATACATACTTGGTACCTGGCGGCTGACTTCCAGCTGTTCGTGTTGGGACTGGTCGTGATGACTTTTCTATGGCGATTCCCGAAGGCTACCTTCTGGACGTCGGTGTCGATGGGCGTGCTTGGTTTCGTGCTACCAATGATCAACACATATCTACATGCAATGGATGCAATGATGCCACTAACGATGAAGTAAGCACTCTAACACTTGTAGTATTCTATGCATTAAGCTAACAACACGTATCCTGCTTCCACCACCCAGGGGCAACGAGTATCAACTGTGGTACGATGAGTACTTCGTCAGGACATACCAGGCGACGGAAACGCACTGTTGCAGCTACTTCTTTGGAATGTTCATCGGATTTCTCTACCATAAGATCACACGCAAAGAGCTGATCCTCCCAACTACTACCGTAAATTTAATTTGCAGTATATCGCTACAGCAAATAACACTGACATGGGTTTTATTTATCATTCTAGCTCCGCAACGTTTTCACCTTAACATCCATTTCGATCGTCGGCTTCGCTCTGCAGGCACCACTCTACAATATGATGTTGTTCACGAAACCTTCCGTCTGGATGGCGATACTGTCCGGTGTGCACAAACTATCAATCGGGACGTTCTGTTCGGTTTCGCTCTTGCTGCTTGCCTTTCACGATCGCAAATCATTCATACGTCGGTGGCTTAGCGGGAATGGGCTCAGTCGGGCAATGGGACGGCTCGGATTCGGGTTCTATCTTGTGCAGATGACGGTCCTGAAGGTGGTCTTCGGCAACTATCCGGAGGATACCCGCATTAATGTGCAGTTGATCGTAAGTACATCGAACTTACTATCGCCATGTGCCTACTTACGTTCCATTAACTCGTTTTAGATTTCAACGTTCTGTTCAACGTTCATTCTTTCGTACGCCATCGCTCTTGCAGCATATATTTTAATCGAGAAACCGTTCGATGTGTTGTTTAAATTACTACTAAATCCGGGCAACCGTAGAACCGACCCAGAACTATCAGCAGCGCCTAAACAAACGAACAGCGTTTTGGTTATATCAGCGGTGTTGGGAACCGATGAGATTACACGTAGCGAAAAAGACTGTCATAGTCA